>JAQPPZ010001901.1:1200000-1854366 GCA_028583015.1 Wollemia nobilis | reverse complement strand
GTGTGTGATAAGCTTAAACAAATATATAAGGTTCTTCACTAGAGTAGGCTACCAAACAAATATCACACTCTTCTTATGCTTGGGAAGCATTTTTTAATCCATTTAACACTTAAGAAAAATCCTTACATCTTCCAAATGGTTTAGGATTTTGGGATATAGAGGGTTTAGGGTTTAGGGATGCTACTGTAACTAGTTAATTAAAAATGTGCTATGTCAAATTATATCTATGAGTTAGAATATGCTTCATCTTGCTATGTATTGCTAAAAAGCTTCAAAACTCCTAATGTACTAAGGAGTTTCACTATTGTTGTAATTATTTTAGATATGTTGATTTGAAATTAAGGGAGGATGCAATGTATTTCCCTATTTGGCTTGTGATATTTTATTTTAATGATGGTTATTTTTGGAGATGTAAATTAGAGTTTTTCTTACATACTTGGAGAATATATTTGGTTTCTTTGTTCTTGGTTATGCTCATTTTCAAGGTATATGGACCTACCAAGCCCATAAATAGAACATTAATATCTCAAACTTGACACTTACCTTATCAATATATCTCTCCACTATAGATGATTTGGTTGTTTGTTGAAACTATATTTATAGGGCATGTTCATTTCTAGTATAAAATATCGGTAAGAAGGATATGGAAAAGTTGTTGAAGCCATGAATTATGAATAAAATTTTCAATGTGATAGTAGGAATGAACATATAATGGCACATAATAAGAATAGTCCTTTATGGAATTCAGGATTACCATACTCTTGTCCTCACAAAAGGGGTTCATGAGGATGATTAATCACCAATATCCCTTAGTGATTGAGTAGAATTTCATCACATACATATTATATAAGCAAAATACTTCACCTTCCATATGTGTGTGTATGTGAGATATAGATAGAGAGACTCTATATCATCATTATTAGAGCTCATACAAACATGGATAAATTTTGACAACAAAGGTATTAGATACAAAATATATAAATATTTCTAACCCTTATATTTTATATATTTATATTTAGTTCTAGTAAAATCCATACCATGAACCAAATATTGTAGGAGAGACTTACACACCACATTGAGGGCGTTGCATTTTTGACTTCCAAACTTGTTATAAAAATATTTGATTGTGACGAATATGCTATATAGTGTAAAGTATTCATCCCAACCATGCATAGGATATGATAGAAAAAAAACACTCAAAAGTAAGACCATTTCCAAATGAACTTAGGAAATTTTGACCTCTATAAAACATTTAAATATGGATATCCTTAAAAGAACTTTCCCATTACTCCAACCAACATATATTGCAATTTATTATCTTCATGCCTCTTTTCTTCTTCATATCAATGTACAATAATCCCTATCACAATCCGTTTAGTGTGTGTTAATAGTAAGTCATGGTAACTATAGATATTGTAACTAAAGCTATTTATTTTCTAACAACTAGGACTAGTAATAATGCTTCTAAATAGATAAAAATATATGAAAAACATGATTAATTTCCACAGTGATAATGCTCCCAAATAGCTAAAAATATATGAAAACATGATTAAGTTCCAGAAGTGCATAAAAATATAATATCATATAGACATCCTACATTTACCTTTAAATTTTGAAAGAGACCAAAGGAGCCAATGAGGTACAATCACATCAATGTTGCAAAACAACCAAGTAATCACAAAACTTATGGAAATTTTGACAAATTGACTTCTCCATAGATATTATAGGGTATCCTCATACACAAAATTATTTTCATATATGTCTATTTCCATGTGTGCATGTTGGACTATGTATGTGTTGTTTTATGAAGAAGTAGTCTTCATTTATTGTTCTTTGAAACATTTTGTAGTTGAAAGCATTGATGTAATAGCAACTAACACTAATGGAGATAGATTTAACCATGGATATTTATTTTGTTCTAAAAATAGTTCTATTATTTCAAATGACTCTTCTAGTTTTTGTTTAGCTAAGGGTTCTTCCTTTTGTTTTGCAATAACTTCTAATTTTTATGTTAGAAGAGTCGGTTGAAACAATATAACTGGTTTCAGAACAAACATGTATTGTATTATTCCAATATTTCTAAATACATTGTGTTTTATGATATTTCATATTGAGTTAGAGTCAAAAGAGAGTGCATAATTTTGGTACATATCTCTTCTAATTTTCTAATATTTCATATTGGGTTAGAGTCCAGAGAGAGTACATAAGGTAGTATGAACAAAAAAGACCAAGAAATATACCATAGGTAGTTGAGCCTATCACAATAAATCAGGAGTCAATGATAGATGCCTCACACGCTAGTAAGTACTTAAAATTTGATAGTGTTGTTCAATAGTGGTTGACCTAGGCATATTAAAATTGATCATGGTTTTATCATCGACTATGGTGTATTGTAGCAATTGGTGGAAGATATCAGCTACAAAGTTACTTTAACAAGGAAGATAAGGAGGTTATCCATAACATAAATGAATCTAATGGTGAGAATACTCAAAATGAGTCTGAAAATACTTTAGCTAATGAAGGTGGTATGTATATCGCACAAGAAATTTGCTCGTGATATTGGGTTACTCATTGTTGTCATACTATATGGCATAATGATGTTTGGATGATGTCGATATTATAGGTTTTTATGCCAGGTCATCATACACTTCAAACATTGAATATCATAGAAAGAGAGATCTAAAAATATGTGCAAAAAAGTCAAGAAACACATATAAGGTGGATATCATTTGCAATCTAAATGGACAGCTCATAGGAAAAAAATCTATTTATTTTACATCTTACTTGGGGATGATTGTTAGGGAGATTGTCCCTATGACCTATACAGGCTGGAGAGTAGTCCCAATGGAAGTTAAATACCATTTATGCGCACTCGTTATTGTAACTTTCTAGCCAATGAAGTTCATAGTATCCATTTTGTAATACTTATATAAATGTTGCATCTAATAAGATACTAGTTTGATGCAACAAAAATATATGATTTTGGACATAATGAAGAAATGGGTCTTTGTGACCATGGAAAAGCAATGGTGTGAACATTAGCATCAGATTATGAAAAAGAACTATGATAAGTATGATAATTATGAAGATAGAATATCTTACTCCCCACCTTATATATCACAAAAATGTTAGCAATTTTTTTTTTTTTTTTTTTTTTTTTTTTTTTTTTTTTTTTTTTTTTTTTTTTTTTTATTTTTTTTTTTTTTTTTTTTTTTTTTTTTTTTTTTTTTTTTTTTTTTTTTTTTTTTTTTTTTTTATTTTTTTTTTTTTTTTTTTTTTTTATTTTTTTTTTTTTTATTTTTTTTTTTTTTTTTTTTTTTTTTTTTTTTTTTTTTTTTTTGTTATAAAATAGAAATGTAATTTTTTTGTGGTTAATATTTTTTAGGATGTGTCAAGGTTTTAGTATCCAAAATACTGGGTTGGATTTGGGGTGTCAGCAAAGGAGTATCACCAACTACTCTATTTGTAGGTGAGGGTTACATACAAAAGTTGCACAAGATGCAAGAACATACTATAGAGAAAGAGAAAAAGTGGGAAGAGAAGCTTGCATAGATGGATATTTATGTATCTTATAGAAGTCTCAGGATGCCCTCTTGCCTTATCTCTGATGGTTGGGGTGGGTAGGGAGGTTTAGATATCTGCCCATTTTATGGAGAACTTAGTTTATCCCTTCACCTATATCTGTAAATAAGAATTGTACTTCAAATAAGAATTTTCTATTTACATATATAATCATAACTATTTTTTTTTTTTTTGCTTTTTATACATGTAAGAGGTGCAATAGATGATTATGTTAGACATATTGAGTTGTCATTGATGTCAAAGGAAGATATTGTGAGTTGTCAATATTATCAAAAGGTGTTTGAGAAAATAAAATGGTGATGATGATGTTGAGCAAATAAAATGGTGATGTTGATGTATACTTTAATATTTAAATTAATATTTAAATATTAGAGTAATGTTTTAAAAGTGGGATGTATTTAAATCAAAGGATTTAAATATATGTTTAAAAATGTGGGATGTATTTAAATCAAAGGATTTAAATTAATATTTTAATAGTGGGATGTATTTAAATCAAAGGATTTAAATATATTAAAATATTGAAAGGGTCGACCCTAATGTTGAGATTAAATATTATGCTTCATATATATATGGTTCTAACATTATGGTTGAGATGATTTTTGTAGTGCCTTCATGTTGCTTCGAAGAAAGTGTGAGAACATATGTTCGCATTCAAAGTGTGTGCCTTCAGTTGAGAGAAAGCTTTCGTTAATATTCATCTACATTCAAAGAATGAGAGAATTATGAGAATGCGCCTTTGCTTGAGAGAGATTTCATTCATCTTCATCTACATTTGGAGAATAAGAGAGTTTGAAGAAGTGTGATTTTGTTTGAGAGAGAGAAATTTTGTTCACAGTGAGCGCATTCACTTTTGTTTGAGAGAGAGAGCTTTCATTCACAGTGAGCACCTTCACTTTCATTTGAGAGAGAGCTTTCATTCATAGTGAGCATATTCACTTGTGTTGAAAGGATAAGAGTATTCATTTACGTTCGAAGGAGAAACCATGTCCAGTAGAGGTGATTGAAGATCTACCAAATAAAATCAAACAAGAGCATCACAATACACGATATTGAAGTGGCAGTGTATATTTTATTTTATGGTAGAGTGCTATCATCAGAATAAAAAATTATGAGCTCAGATGGAACTCTATGAGTAAGGCAGGAAGACGTCAAGCTCAAATATAAAGAACCACATCAATGTTTTGATCGTAGAAAGGAAGGAGAGTCACCCAAGAAGTAAATAATTGAAATATTTCATACAGTGTGATTGAGCTTCCACACAAATGGTGCAAATAGTGCAATGTTCTTGGGCTTCTACATGAAAATCACAAGAGTGCAGTGTGTTACAGTTTCACATAGATGGTGCAAAGAGTGCAGTGTGCTTGGGCTTCCACATGAAAAGCATAAGAGTTTAGTGTGCTAGGGTTTGCACACATATGATGTAAAGAGTGCAGTGTGTTTAAGCTTCCACATGGAAATTTTAAGGGTATAATGTGTTAGGGTTTCACACATATGGTGCAAGGAGTGCAGTGTTCTCGAGATTGTGTATGGATAAAAAAAGAGATAAGTGTGATCTCCTTACAAAAATCATAGAAGTGGATGCATATATTTTTGTGTGCACTACCTCAGCAAGATAGGAAGTACATGTGGTAAAGAGTTAGCACTAGGGCAGAAAGTGAGTGATACATAGCCATGTGGAGTTGGATCAGTGAAGAATTATTCAAGAAAACCTTCAAATTCAACAGGAAGACAATCAAACAAAGAGAAAACGAATAAAAATGTAAGAAATCATTTTTTGCCTTCATAAGTTTTATTATGTTTGTCTCAAAAGGAGCAATAAGGGTTTGAAATATTTTGATTTAATATTTAAATCAAAAAGGGAAAAATATAGAGTTGTTATTATGTTTGTCTCAATAGGAGTAATAAGGGTTTGAAATATTTTGATTTAATATTTAAATCAAAAAGGGAAAAATATAGAGTTGAAATGCATTATATTTTGTTGAGATAGATTTGAAATGCATTATCTTGTTGAGATAGATTGGGAATACATTGAGGCACATCATCATTGTTGAAAATAGAATTGAATAACATCATTATTGTTGAAGATAGAGATGCATCATCATTGTTGAAAATATATTTGGAGTGCATTATATTGTTGAGGTAGATTTGGAAGTTTTATTTAATAAAGGGATTAATGCACACAAAATAGAAAGGGGGAAAAGTGCATTGGATAGTGAAATAAAAGCAAGGTATTAATATCTCCAATTCAATATGCAAGTAAGTGCTAGACCGGGCTACCTTTAAAATGTAATAAGTGTGATATTTGTGGAAGGAACCAATGTATTGAATGTAAAAGGTAGCATGCTTATTTGAAGTTTTCAACACAAATAGATCATCATCTAGATGTGCAAGAGTTGAATGAATTTTGGGTAGAATATGTCTGAATTGTTTTAGTTGAAGAAAGCACATTGAAAATTTGGTAAAGAATTTGATAACATCATTATACAATATTTGGGAAAGATATGAGCATTAGTTGTATGCAATATTTTGGAAAGGTTTGTGAGAAGATTTGAGAAGGTTTTGTGAGCAGCTTTAAGCAGAGTGTTGAGCAGTCTTTATGAGAAGGTTGAATAGAGTTTGTGAGTAATATTGAGCAATTTTTGAGAGTAGAGGGGATTGGTGTCTCCTATGGATAGAGGTCCATGAACCAGAGTAGAGGGGATTGGTGTCTCCTATGGATAGAGGTCCACAAACTAGAGTATAGGGGATTGGTGTCTCCTATGGATAGAGATCCACAAACAAGAATATAGGGGATTGGTGTCTCCTATGGATAGAGGTCCATGAACCAAAATAGAGGGGATTGGTGTATCCTATGGATAGAGGTCCAAGAACTAGAGTAGAGGGGACACATATCTCTTGTGGATAGGTGTCCACAAACATTGTAATAGGGAATGAGTTCCCAAGAATTTTGTTAAGAAATTTATAAGAAATATTTCTTCGTGGATGTAGCCCACATTGGGTGAACCACGTTAAATCTATGTATCTTATGTGTGTGATGATTTGTGCATTGTTTCATTATTATAATTGATAATATTGGATGCTATTGATTTGGAAAGAAAAGTAAAAGTTTGATCTTATACTGTTCACCCTCCCCTCAATATAAGCTTGTGTTCTTCAATTTGTATCATATTCGGTTCCTTCATTAAGGCCTAACAACTTGAAGGAAGATCTTACAGGAACACACATGACTCATAAGGAAGGGTTTTCATCAAATAAGACTCCATTGTTTGATGGGACTAACCATGCTTTTTAGAGTGTGAGGATGAAGACTTATTTTATGGCATATGGATATGATACATGGAAATCTATTAAGAATGGATTCACACCATCTACAACTCCTCCTACAGATGCAATTGGTAAGAAACCATATGAATATAATGCCAAGGCAATGAATGTAATTTTGAGTGGGTTATGTGAATCATACATTGTGAAAGTCATGCAATTCACTTTAGAAAAAATAATGTGGGATAAGTTACAGAGAACATATGAAGGAGACGACAAGGTCAAAATGGCAAAACTTAAAACACACAGGAGGAATTTTGAAGACTTGAAGATGAAATATGATGAATATATTGCTACGTATCTACTTCGTGTTGATGAGATTTTCAACACTATTCGTGGACTTGGAGAAATGATTGAGGAATCTACTATTATTTAGAAAATATTGAGGTCACTCCCTATGAGGTATGATGCAAAGGTTTTAGAAATATAAGAGATGAAGGATCTCAAAACTTTAAGCATGGATGAGCTACATGGAATTCTCATAGCCTATGATATGAAGACATAAAAAGAAGAAACATAAAAAAGAGAGACGACATTCAAAGCTTCAAAGAAGGAAAATAATAAAGAACAAGAATCAAGTGATAAATCAAGTAGTTAATAAGAGGCTAACTTTTTGAGAAGAAATAAGAAGGGTCCAAGAAAACATAAAAATATGTAGACTATGAAATATTTTAGTTGTGGTAATATTGGTCACTATGCAGCTAATTGTCCACAAAATGGAGGTAGTAGCACCGAAGAAGAAAAGGATTACAAGAAAAAGAAGGAAAGAAAATTTTATTATGAAAATAAAAACATGCATGGTCAAGGCAAGCATGAGAAGAAGATCTTTCAAAGGCACAAGAAGAGTTTTTATGCTGAAGAAGAAAGCAGTGCTTCAAGTGACAGTGATGAATATCTCTATGATAGTGAAAAAGAAGAAATTCTATTTTTTACCATAGAAAAAAAATATGCTTTCGTTATTGAAGATCAATAAAAGGAGAAAGAAGATGATCCTATAGTTGAAGACCTAGAAAAAGATAAATATTCATAAAAGGAAGAATTCATGGTTGATATAGAAGAAGAAATTGATTTTGATCTTGAAGAGTTGAAAAGAGAGAACTTAAGATTAAAGGATCAAGTACAAGAGGATGAGAAAACAAAGGTAAAAATTCTACAAGATCTCATTGATTTAAAATTTAATATTGAAGAGGCAAAGAAAGTTGAAGAAGGTATGGATGAATAGTTAAAGGTAAAAGAACTAGAATGTGAAAGACTAGAACATGAAGTTGATATTCTAAGGAAGGGACTTGAGAAATTTAATAATAAGATATATCAGTTTAGGAAAATCTCAAAATATTTGGATGATATTATCAAAACACAAAGATCTCCATTTATGAAGACTAGACTTGGTTATGAGGAAGGTCAAGAGGTGCAAGAAGAGGATTCAAGCTCAAACGAAATAGAAGCATCAAAGAAGGTATTTGAAGAAGAGCCAAAGACCTATACTGATAAGTTGATAAGTGGAAGCATAAAAGAGGAAGAAAACAATGCACCATAAAGGAATAGGGACTATCACAAGAAAAGCAAAGAAAGAACCAATGCGATCATATCCTCCAAGGGAAGATGAATATCTCTTCCAAGGTTATTGATACTCATGTAATCATTTTGGTCATAAAGCTACACATTGTAGGGTTCATGGTAATAATTATGGCTTCACCAAGATAAACTTCAAGAACTACAACATCATGTATTACATTGCAATAATTTTGGGCATAGAGCAAAGTGGTGTAGAACAGAGTTTCCAAAAATTCCAAAGACTAGCAAGAAAAAGGATGCTCAAAATGTTCAAAAGGGTATGATCTCAAGAGTGTAGAAAACTAAAATTGAAAAAGAAAAATATCATTGTAAGTTAGGAGTAGTTTTACTCCCCTCTCATAATTAATCACCTCAAGAATAGGAGGTGGTGAGGGGGTTGTGCTAAGTGTCTTATTATTAGCCCCAAGGAGCCCTTTTCCATTGATGTCAAAGGGGGAGAATTCAGTGAGGGGGAGCAGCTTGTCAAGGGCAGCAGATTGGGAATCCAGTTGTAGTCAAATAAAATGTTTAGTAGGATTACCATCAATGACAAAGGGGGAGATTTTTAGACATATTGAGTTGTCATTGATGTCAAAGGAAGATATTGTGAGTTGTCAATATTATCAAAAGGTGTTTGAGAAAATAAAATGGTGATGATGATGTTGAGCAAATAAAATGGTGATGTTGATGTATACTTTAATATTTAAATATTAGAGTAATGTTTTAAAAGTGGGATGTATTTAAATCAAAGGATTTAAATATATGTTTAAAAATGTGGGATGTATTTAAATCAAAGGATTTAAATTAATATTTTAAGAGTGGGATGTATTTAAATCAAAGGATTTAAATATATTGAAATATTGAAAGGGCCAACCCTAATGTTGAGATTAAATATTATGCTTCATATATATAGGGTTCTAACATTATGGTTGAGATGATTTTTGTAGTGCCTTCGTGTTGCTTCAGAGAAAGTGTGAGAATAGGTGTTTGCATTCGAGTGTGTGCCTTCGATTGAGAGAGAGCTTTCCTTCATCTTCATTTGCATTTAGAGAATCATAGAATTCAGAAAATGTGCCTTCACTTGAGAGATATTTTGTTTGTCTTCATCTACGTTTGGAGAATAATAGAGCTTGGAGAAGTGCAATTTCAATGCAAGAGTTGAATGAATTATGGGTAGAATATGTTTGAATTGTTTTAGTTGAAGAAAGCACATTGAAAAATTGGTAAAGAATTTGATAACATCATTATACAAGATTTGGGAAAGATATGAGCATTAGTTGTATACAATATTTTGGAAAGGTTTGTGAGAAGATTTGAGAAAAGTGTTGAGCAATTTTTATGAGTAGGTTGAGCAGAGTTTTTGAGCAGGATTGAATAGGTTTTGAGAGTAGAGGGGATTGGTGTCTCCTATGGATAGAGGTAAAAAAAATAGAGCAGAGGGGATTGGTGTCTCCTATGGATAGAGGTCCATGAACTAGAACAGAAGGGAATGGTGTCTACTATAGATAGAGGTCCATGAACCAGAACATAGGGGATTGGTGTCTTCTATGGATAGAGGTCCATGAACCTAAACAAAGGAGATTGGTATATCTCGTTGATAGAGGTCCATGAACCATAGTAGAGGGAACAAGTGTCTCCTATGGATAGGTGTCCACAAATATTGTAATAGGGAATGAGTTCCCAAGATTTTTTTTGAGAAATTTATAAGAAATATTTCTCCGTGGATGTAGCCCACATTGGGTGAACCATGTTAAATCTGTGTCTCTTATGTGTGTGATGATTTGTGCATTGTTTCATTATTGCAAATCATAATATTGGATGATATTACTTTAGAAAGAAAAGTAAAAGTTTGATCTTATACTATTCAACCCCCATCTTAGTATAAGTTTGTGTTCTTTAGATTATTTTCATAAATAGTAATTTTGTTTTCATCAAGTAATCTAAGAGAAAATATTCCATATATTATTCAAAATAAATTGTGTGTAATGCTAAGCTTCAACATTTTAAATTCCTTTATTAACTAATGCATTTTTATAATGAAGAAAGAGAACATGTCATTATAATAGTTGTCTCACTACCTTGTTTGAGATGTTCAGAAACATGTTGGTTAAATTATTACCAGCTCCTTCTTTCGTTAGAAATAATATCTTCCTAATCCTTAATTCTATTGAGTTTTAGGGTAATCAAGTTAAATTCTTATTGGATTATTTTTATTGACATCTATCAACTCTTCAATTTTTTAATGGTCTCGAGAAAAATAGAAAAGGAGATGCATTTATGTGGCCCTATGATTAACTAACTAGAAGGGCTTTGGTGAAAAAGTAGTTTTTTTAATATTTTTGAGCTTGATTCAATAGTGTTCATTTTTAGAAATTTAAATGGAAAAGGTTATAGTTTGTGTACTTAACCATTAAAATTTGTATAATTAACCATATCTGGGAATAGTATTATCAAATTCTACCAAGTTTTATGTTCCTCGAATGTTGCTAGGTTGATAGGGTCATAATCTTATTCTTTAATAATAAAGTTTGCAACTTCTTTTTAGCCATACTTCTAGCTCACTGTATTAAATATGTGCAAGATATTGAGTCTACATGAGACATTGGCTTTATATAGTAGTGTCCACTATGTAGGAACACTAATACATGGCATGGAGTTCTTTGTCTTGTGTAGGATACCTTCAAAATATATCATTGAATATCTCACTTGGTAGGCAACAAGATGCTTAAGTTGAGCAAGGAATGTACTAAGTATATATGTTGAAAGTTTCTATCTCAAATTGTTGTTGCATATCCAAAAAAGGTAAGTATTAGTGCCAAGCTAAGTTAATGAATGAAGTCTCAGAATTCTCTTTGTGGTACCTCAGTCCACATGAAATTTGGTTTGGCTCTTCCTCTCCTCAATTTAAGTATCGTGATGGTTGTTGCAGATCTAAAAAGGTAAGTATTAGTGCCAAGCTATGTCAATGAATCAAATATTTGAATACTCTTTGTGGTACCTCAGTCCACATGAACTTTGGTTTGGCTCTTCATTTTCTCCATTTTAATGTTATTATCACCCTATATTTACATACATCTTTTAACTTTTTATTTTTTTCTATTATTTTTAATTTTCCTGGTTATTGTTTAATAGATTTTAACACTTCATTTTTACTAGAATTTTTTTGTTAACTGACCTTTGCCTTTAGCATTCTAAGGTGGATGGTGTATTTCATGTTGTTTAATTCAACCATAGTAGGTGAATGTTGCAATTTATGTTGTTGGCAACCATAGAAAAAGAGATTGATTATCTTCACAATATCAATTCTCAAGAGTCAATGCAATGGGTGTATGGTATATATAATACCTTGCCAATAGGACTGATATACCAACAATTTTTAATATTCTATTTACCTTCCATTAGAATATGACAAGAACAATATATGGAAAAAAAAATTTACTTAGATGTGAAACTTTTATCTAGTTGAGGTTGGTATCCTAAAAAGTAGAACTTGATGTGCATGCTTAGTGCTTGACTTCTTTTTGAATTTTTACTTCTTATTTGTTCTAGTGTGTTTCTTTGGATCCTATTTAAAATGGTTAATATCCATCTCTTGAAGAACACAATATTATACTAAGAGGGGGTGTAAACAGTATAAGACCACTTTTTACTTTTCTTTCCCAATAAATATTATGCAATGTATAGATATCAATATCAACAATAGTAATCAAAGCAATGCACAAATAACCACACACAATAGAGACACCAATTTAACATGGTTCACCCAATGTGGGCTACTCCATGGAGAAAATATTTCACTAAAATTTTCTCAATCAATATCTTTGGAATCCTTTCCCTATTACAATTCTTATGGATCTCTATCCAAAGTAGACACCAATACCCTAATCAAGTTCATGGATCCCTATCCATAGGAGAACTCATTTCTCCTTAGATCTGACTGGTGATCTTCTAGAAGAATTGTTACCCCCACTACTCTGGCTAATGGATCTCTATCCATTGAAGACACATATCCTCACTACCTTGGCTAACGTATATCTATCCACTAGAGACTGTCGTCCTTTATACTCTATCACCTTCAAATATTTATCTCAAATTTTTACTAAACACAGTACTTCAGTTTAGCACAAATCTTCTCAATATCTATCTATGGTCTAGCATAAACCTATCCTCAAATCTGCACCAAACTCTATCCTCAAATATGTACTAAACTTAGTCCTTCAATATAGCACAACTCTATCCTCAATATATTTCCTCTTATCTGCACTAAACACAGTCCTTCGGTATAGCATAAATCTATCCTTAGTATTTGTCTTAAAGCCTTAATACAAAGATTAACTTAATCTCAAATCAACTATGCTAGATCTGCCCCAAACCTTAACCTAAGGTTTGAACAAATCAATAAAATCTTCTCACAAGTCTTCTCAAAGACTTGTCTCAAATATACCTTGTAAGCTTCCACAAAATCTCACACTAATCTGTCCATAAGTCCTCTCTAGAACTTTTCCAAATATGCTCAACAAGTCCTCACTAGAACTTGTCCAAATATGCTCAACAAGTCCTCACTAGAACTTGTCCAAATCTGCTCTCAATTTGTATTGTAAGCTTCCACAAAAGCTCACACAAATTTTTCCACAAGTCTTCTCTAAGACTTGCCTTAAATATTCTCAATAAGTCCACACTAGAACTTACCCAATCTCATAGAAACATAAGGAGAATTATTAGAGACTCAATATGCTTCACATTCATCACAATGTTCAATAAATTTCAATCACTCTTTTAGAAACATACAGAGAATTATTAGAGATACAATATGCTTTGCACTCATAAACTCTCAATCAATTTCAATCACTCTCTTAGAAACATATAGAGAATTGTTAGAGACTTAGTATGCTTCACACTCACAAACTCTCAATCACTTTCAATCTCTTTTTTATAACAAAAACATATAGAGAATTGTGAGATACTCAATATGTTTCACACACATCAACTCTCAACCTCTTTCTCAAGTCAATTTAGAATATAGAATAATTTATTTCACAAAACTTGAACAATCACTTTAACATATTCACTTGACTAGGCTCAACCAAATCTACTCAACCAATCACTCAATAAAATAATCCTTGCTCACAAATCCTAGTCCAAGCATATAAGCACTCACTCAGAATGTTTCCAAGAATGCTTATCAACCAATCTCACATAACAATGATACTCATATTATTTCCAAACCCTAGTTCAATTTCTTCACTCAAAAACTCACTTCAACAACAATGCTTATAAAACAATATTCACATAACAATGATACTCATGTTCTTTCCAAACCCTAGTTCAAGTTCTTTACTCAAAAACTCACTTCAACAACAATGCTTATAAGACAAGGTTTTATTAACAACTCTTAATTCCAAAAAACCTTGAAGCATTAATTAAAAACACACTCAACAATGCTTAACCAAACAATCATTTTCACTCCAACTTTTCATTCACAATTTTCAACAATCACTCACTAGGAAGAATATGCCCATACCTTTTGTTGGATGTAAAAGTGCCTTTAGAAAACCTGTCTCAATCACAATTTTCTTCTTTCCAATTCCAATGGTTAGACACAACAATATTACTTCAACACTTTCCCAAAAGTATTCCTTAGACACAAAACAATCACAACTCAATTTATACCTTATTTCTCCCTTTTAAAATAACACTCATCATACCATACATAAAGATAATTTCTTGATACACCTTATAAAATCCAACTCAAAATAATATCCAACACCATAAAACATCAACCAAACACCTTACAATCCTTTCAAAACATTTGAGCAAATAACATTAAAATTTTATTTTTTTAAAACACTTATAACTCCCTTTGCAACCTTAGAATGAATTAAAATATGCAAAAAATAATTTTTAATTGCCCAAAATATA
This sequence comes from Wollemia nobilis, assembly GCA_028583015.1. Taxonomy (NCBI): domain Eukaryota; kingdom Viridiplantae; phylum Streptophyta; class Pinopsida; order Araucariales; family Araucariaceae; genus Wollemia; species Wollemia nobilis. Next base: position 1,839,990 of record JAQPPZ010001901.1, on the reverse strand, counting down.
TTCCCAAAAAATTTGGTGCCCAAGATTAAAGAATACCTCTTTCTTCCCCAAAAAGGGTTTTCAGTGAGATTTGATCTGCCGTCTCCTCAAGCCTAAGCACCTTAGTGCTTGGGATCTCACCGTGTGGCCTACTAATGCCCACATGAATGAAGGAAGAGTCCCTTCCTCTTGTACCTTCGTCGTCGTTTGAATTTCCATGAAACTCGCACACTCTAACTCCGCTTTAGATGTAGCGTAATTCTTAAAGTTCACAATAATATTCGAAGGTATGGTAAGATTTGGTAAGGTGGGAGTTCCCCCCTTATATACATATTTTAATTTTCTCCTCATGTCGATGCTTTGTAATTCGAAATCAAATTTTGAATTTTAATTTTAATAACCCACCTTAGGGTTATTTAACCTTGGATTAAATTAATTTATAATTAATAATTACATTAATTATTATTAATTTAAATAACTTTATAAGTTGAGTAAATTAACTAATAAATTAATTTATAATTAATTTCAAACTTCCTTTGCATAATATTATAAAAGAATATTATAATATTATTTACTTGGGCTTTTTCTTGCACTTTGGACCTCATTTGACTTCCTAGAACTAGGTATTGAAACTAAAACCAAATTATCCTTTTGTATTTATTTAAGAACCTGAAATGGATATTGCCATTTGAAACTGCCACTGACTGGTGCTGAAAGTTCGACATCAATGACCACTCACTATTGACATCAATGACAACTTATCACTCAAAATGTCCAACAATATCCCCCTTTGTCATTGATGGTAACCCAAATTCTTTTTACCAAAACTTGACCTTTTTCCTGTTATGTCCCCCTTGGGAAACTACTTCCCCTGACTCAATGCTCTCTTCTTAAACAAAATATCTCCCCCTTACTCAAATCTCTCCCCCTTTGACATCAATGGCAAAGGGTCACCTTTGGGGCTCGAGGCTAATAATGAGTCTCTTAGCTTAGCCCCTTCCCCACCTCCTCTTGAGGTGGTTAATTCTAGGATGGGAGTATTTCTACTCCCAAAAAGCACTGGTATTTACCTTTATCCATTTTCCTTCTTATCTAATCCTTATGATTCCTTTGATTGTTCATATTCATATCCATGTTTTTGTTCCTGTCCATGTCCATATTCATGTTCATGTTCCTGTTCCTATTCACGTCCACATTCTTGTTCATGTTCCTATTCTTGTTCATATTTATATCCATATTCATGTTCTTGTTCCTGTTCCTCTTCTTGTTTATGTTCATACTTGGTTATGGAATGTCTACTCTACACCACTTTGTTGTATGCCCATCATTATTGGACTTATAACACTTAATGTTATTATTTCTTGGAGGTGTAAATGTCTTAGGATTTCTCCTACTGAAGCCATAACCTTTTTTGTCATGAACCCTGCAATTCATTGCCTTGTGACCAAACTGATTACATGAGTAGCAATACCCATGGAAAAGTTGCTTCTTTCTGAAATTCTTGCATTCCTATCTTTCATGTATCCTACATGTTGGAAATTTGAGTGATTTTATGTTTTCATTGATGTCACATGGATCATTGATATCACATGGATCACATTGAGTTTTTGTGGCCAAAGCATTTCATAAATAAGCATTTATGATATTTTGGAGAGCATGGATATATACAGGGTTTTTGTGAAAACCAAGGCAAGCAAAATAAAAGGTTTTATTTAAAACCATGGATGGCAAATTTAAAATGGGTTTTTATTAAAACCCAGGTTGGATTTTCGTTTCGTCGAATAAGGTGCCCCGGTGATGGAGAATATTTTATTTTAAATATTTAAGTTTAAATTTTAAATTATTTAAAATTAAAATTTAAATTTAATTTATAGTGCCGATGTCAAAGAAAGGAAAAGGCATAAAGCTAATATTTAATTATAGCACCGAAATCAAAGGAAATGAGGAGGACATATATATATATATATATATATATATATATATATATATACATATATCCAAAGTTTCAATTTATTACTCTAAGCGCTCGATTTGATATTTGGATTTGAAGGGTAAAAGAGCTTGTGCATCATGTGTTAAAGTGTGTGTGAAAAGGGTTTTAAAAGGCTTACGATTTTCATGTTTGTTGAAGAGAATATTGTGGAGTAAATCCAAACGTATAGGCCTCCTTGGCCTAGTGGTTCGTGCATTGTGTGTGAAGCAGGAGGTCCTACGTTCGATTATTGTCGGAGGTGTTTTTATGTGTTGAAACGCGTGAAGCACGTTTTGTTTTCGAAGGGTGCAGATATTCACGACATAAGGTTTTGTTGTGTGCTCCTTTTGAGCACGTGTGGACCAACGGTAGGTTGGTTGTGGTTAAGTTAATAAGCAAGGAAGGTCACGAGATTGAATCCCGTGAGGGACAGAGGCAAGTTAATAATTTTTAGATATATTTTATTTTTCTAAAGTTGCCCTAGGAGGAATAAGGGTTATGATGCATGTTTACAAAATGAGAGATTTATGGTGATTTATATTTTAGAAGTATATCATATTATATATCGTTGGAAATATTATTCTGGGGGTTATTTTATTAACTTGCTTAGAGGGAGAATTAAGTTGTGTGTAAAGAGATATTTCTGATTTTGTAAAGAGGTTCAAAAGTGAAGGTTGCTTTGTTATTTTTCAAAAGAGATCAATTCATTTATGAAGTGACATGGTGTATGTTATTGAGTAGGAGTAATAAGGTGTTATTTGGATGTTATTATTGTGTTATTAATCAAGATCTCTAACCCTTGTTGAAAGTTGAAAAAAAAGTATGTTGAGTGAGACAGATTTTGTGGACAACGAAAAGGCTTCTTCATATTCATAAAAGGTATGGGCACATCCTCCTATTGATTGTTTATGGTGGTTGATTTCTGAAATATAATTGGAGAGAAATGATTAATTGTGGTTTCATTTTTGAAAGTAGTTGGTTGAATGATTCAAGGTTTTCTGGGTTGAAAGTTGCTATTAAAACTTGTTTTATAAGCATTGTTGTTGAAGCCATTAGTTGTGTGAAAAACCTGAGATAGGGTTTGAGAAGAAAATGACTATCATTGTTATGTGAATAATTTTTTATTAGCATTGTTGTTAAATCCCATTGGTTATACAAAGAAATTGAACTTGAAAAGAACATGAGTATAATTGTTATGTGATATTTGTGGTTGAGCATTGTTGGAAACATTTGAGTTGGTTGATACATGCTTGTACTAGGGTTTGTAAGAAAGAGTTTTTACTTGTGGTAGTTGGTTGAGAAGAGTTGTTTGAGCCTAGTCATGTGATTGTGTGAAGTGGTTGTTCAAGTTCCCTGAAACAAACTACTCTATATTCTGGATTTGAGTTGAGATTGAGATTTAAGGATAGAACATATTGAGTCTCTAACAATTCTTTTTATGCTTCTATAAGATTGATTTGAGTTGAGATTGAGATTTGAGGATAGAACATATTGAGTCTCTAAAAATTCTCTTTATGCTTCTATAATATTGATTTGAGTTGAGATTGTATTTGAGTATAAGAACATATTGAGTCTCTAACAATTCTCTTTATGCTTCTATGAGATTGAATTATTGAGCAAGTTCTTGGTGAACTTGCTAGAGCAATTTTTGGCATGTTCTTAGTGAGCTTGCTATTGCATATTTGGGAAAGTTCTTGGTGAGCTTGCTAGTGTAGATTTGGGAAAGTTCTTGGTGAGCTTGCTAGAGCATATTTGGACAAGTTCTGTGTGAGCTTGTTGAGTAGATTTGGACAAGTTCTTTGTGAGCTTGCTGAGTAGATTTGGACAAGTTATGTGTGAGCATGTTTATCATATTTGGACAAGTTTTGTGTGATCTTGTTGAGAAGGTTCTAAGTGAGCCTATTGAGCAGGTTCTAAGTGAGCTTATTGATAGAGCTTTGGAGGTGACAGACTACAAAGGACAAAGTCTCAATGGATAGAGATCCGGTAGCTAGGATAGTTGAATACAGATCTGAGTGAGGAGTTGAATACAGATCTGAGTGAGGTGTATGTAAAGATATATTTATTACTTTGTAAATAGGTTCAAAAGTGAAAGTTGCTTTGTTATTTTTCAAAAGAGATCAATTCATTTATGAAGTGACATGGTGTATGTTATTGAGTAGGAGTAATAAGGTGTTATTTGGATGTTATTTTTGTATTATTAATCAAGATATCTAACCCTTATTGAAATTTGAAAAAGAAATTATGTTGAGTGAGACAAATTTTATGGACAACCAAAAGGCTTCTTCATCTTCATAAAAGGTATGGGCACATTCTCCTATTGATTGTTTATGGTGGATGATTTATGAAATATCATTGGAGAGAAAATGATTAATTTTGGTTTCCTTTTCGAAAGTAGTTGGTTGAATGCTTCAAGGTTTTCTGGGTTGAGAGTTGATATTAAAACTTGTTTTATAAGCATTGTTGTTGTAGCCATTAGTTGTCCGAAAAACCTGAGATATGGTTTGATAAGAACATGAATATCATTGTTATGTGAAGAATATTTTATTAGCATTATTGTTGAATCCCATTGGTTATGCAAAATTGAACGTGAAAAGAACATGAGTATCATTGTTATGTGAGATTTGTGGTTGAGCATTGTTGGAAATATTTGAGTTGGTTGATACATTCTTGGACTAGGGTTTGTAAGAAATAGTTGTTCCTTGTGGTAGTTGGTTGAGAAAAATTGTTTGAGCCTAGTCAAGTGATTGTGTGAAGTGGTTTTTCAAGTTACATGAAACAAACTATTCTATATTCCGGATTTGAGTTGAGATTGAGATTTAAGGATAAAACATATTGAGTCTCTAACAATTATCTTTATGCTTCTATAATATTGATTTGAGTTGAGATTGAGATTTGAGGATAGAACACATTGAGTCTCTAACAATTGTCTTTATGCTTCTATAATATTGATTTGAGTTGAGATTGGATTTGAGTATAAGAACATATTGAGTCTCTAACAATTCTCTTTATGCTTCTATGAGATTGAATTGTTGAGCAAGTTCTTGGTGAGCTTGTAACTTTAGATCAGGGGATCAATATATCCTTTGGACAGAGATCCATAAACATTGTAATTAGGAAGGATTCCCAAAGAGATTGATTGGTAAATTTTTAGTAAAACATTTTCTTTGTGGAGGAGCCCACACTGGGTGAACCACGTAAACTGTTTTGTCTCTATTGTGTATTGTGTTTTTTACATTGCTTGATTACTGCTATTGATACTATTGTCTATAAACTGCATAATATTGAATTGAAAAGAAAAGTAAAAAGTGGTCTTATACTGTTCACCCCCCCTCTCAGTATAAGCTTGTGTTCTTCACTACACTGTGAGGTCATGTGCCCAAATCTGTGACATGAAAAGTGTAGACACCAAAATAGCACCAATCCGATTATGTGACAACAAGCACTGATCGCACTAACACACACAGCCCCCAGGGCAGCCCTCAGAGGTTAAACAGTGGTTCTAACAACTCACACAACAGTTTTGCAAGTCAAGGATCAATTTGGCACCTTTTAGACACTTTATTTCTTATTCGTCCCACCTAGGGATGAGTGCAAATTTGTACTCGTCCTACCTAGGGACAAGTGTAGATTGATACTCATCTCACCCAGAGACGATTACCAGCGCTCGCTTCGGGCTGGGACAAACGCCAAGTTTGACCGATAAAAAGTCAGATCTCGGCATATGACAACTCAAAACTACCACTTAGCTTTTCTTGCATGACATAGGAGTGCGAGTAAGTTCTTTTGACAACTCATATCTGACAATTGATTCTCCCTTCACTGCATGGGAATGAGAGTGAGCTTTTTAAGACAACTCAGATTTGCTACTTAGCTATTCCTTCATTGCATGGGAGTGCAAGTGAGCTTTTCTAAAAACATACAAAGACATGCACAGAGGTAGTTAAGAAGCCCTGGATCAAGAAGAAGTCTTCTCTTCACACAAAAAGCATTCATGCAAAGAGACACTTTTGCATGTTAATTCAAAGAGACCCCTATGGTCTATAAAATGGTGAGTCTTCTCACCCAAAAGACATATAGAGAAGGAGCATTTTGATCGACGAAGTGCTGCTAATTCACTTACTTGTGATTTGTGCTTTTGACATCCATAATCTCTTAATCGAAAGAGAGGTTATTGGGTGACTTTTGAAGGCACGAATCAAGAACCAACCCCAATTTTTCTGACCACAATATCATACCAATTTGTCGAAAACACATCACATCGGGTTTCGGACCCATCCCAAGCGGATTGGTGTCGAAACAAAGTTTCACCCGCGGGTGGTTTGCCTTCGGGCACCCCCCCGCTTTATTGCTTTTCGTGATTATTTCTTTTGTAGTGTTTAGCTAGTTTCACGTTTATGCTTTTGTCAAGTTTTCATTTTATTTAGATTCATTTTAACCATCATTAGATTCATCTTTTATTTTTCATACACAGGTGCTACTGATTCTTTGTTTGTTTCTTTGAACGCAAATTTGCAGCATTAGAGGAGCAACGAGGAATCTACCTTACCAACGCAAGTGACGACAACGTTTTGGTTCGCCCATCTTACATGTGGGCACGCAAAAGAAGGAATTCTGAAACAAGTTGTAAAAGAGCAATATTTAACGCTCATATCCCCTAAAAATGAAGGAGACGCATTGTAACACAAATTTGCAAAGCATATCAATAAAAGGGCCAATTTTTATATTGCTTTAATATCTTGTGTTCATGTTCTTTATTTTTACGCATTTTTCAATAACATAGGATTTAAGCATTATTTTAGTTTCATTTACATTGCATTTTTAGTTTATCCTTTTTGTTTCTAAAATCTCGTGTTTTCAATGGCGATCACGGTGGGACCTCTGTCCTCTATTTTTTTTTAGGTTAGATTACTGATCTGAAATTGCTTGTTTTTTTACAGGTACCTATTTTTCAACATCAGACTGCTATTCGTCTTTGCAAGTGACGATTACAGAATTGGTATTCATTTCACCCCAGGATGAATAAACTATTCGTCTCACCCTGGGACGATTACTGTTTTGATATTCGCCTCACCCAGGGACGAGTATATTTCTGTGCAATTTTCAAAGCAAATCAGAAACATCCTGTTAGGCAGAGAAGAGGTAGGGTTTTTTTTTTTAAGCTTCTGTCAAATTTTTGTTTTTCTGTTTTTTGGTTTTCAGTTTGTATGGCTTAGGGAAAGATTTATTTTTCGTTTTCCTGTTTCAATTTTTGCAAATTAAAATGAACCCCACACATCACGTGGTATTTTAAACCAAGGCGTTGGTCGTAAAACCCCAACCCTTGAGCAAGACCAAAGGTGGATTCCATTATCACTTTGGCTTGAGATATTGCATCCATTACCCCGATCGCGACTGTTGCTAGACGTAAATCCTGACGAAAGCTGATCGAGTGTAGGTTGGGGTGATTCCCAGCACGCGAGGATAAGTCTTCTATGGTAGGTGTCATAAACAAAGCAATTCCCCTTCCGTACCACCTATGTTCCACGTATCATCTGCTCTCACGTACCTATAGTCTCCCTCACGTAAGGGTGGGTATATAGATAGGTTGGTATATCGATCTGGGAATGGTATATTGAAGGGGCGACCATTTTGGGAGTCATAAGAGCCTTAAGAATTGCATTTAAACATTTCACAAAATTTTCAAAAACAAAACAAACAAAAAAAACACACTAAACCAGATTTAGGGCACACTATTAATATTTAAAAGAGATAATCATTGCTTGTGTGTGTATGCTATTTTCTGTTTAGACAAAAAAATCATAAAAAGAAAATCATAAAAAGAATTTTTGCATCTTTAGGTTAGCATTACCATGGTGAATACTCGTAGCCAAGCCCAATCATGGGCAGAAGCTACAGAAAATGCACCAAGAGAGACAAATTGTCTTCGATATAGCCTTGAAGACTTGGCCATCCCGCCTCGACGATAGGGTACACCAGTTAGTTCACACCATGTAGAACATGGCTCTAGAGGCCCCTCCTTGAGGGGCACTCCAACCCATACAGTCATAGAACATGGCTCTAAAGGCACCTCCTTGAGGGGCTCTCCAAGTCAGGCCATCAATAGACGAGAATTTAGAACCCCCTCCCTAAGGGGAACTCATGAGCAACAAGAATCTTTTCAAGAAAATAATCTATATGTACCACTTGGTCTAAGTACGAGGCCTCCCTTTGAAGTTCATTATGGGTGGCCTAGTGATGAAGCATTGTGTACTGCTCTAGAACAACAAAGGGTCCAAAAGGAGGAACCATATGATGTCATTGCTCCTAATTTACCCTCGATTAATGTCGGACACAGTAGACCATATCTAGAACATCAGGTTCTCCCGACAGGGCAAGACAATTATGCCCGCACTTTTTATGCATATCATAGAGGGAGTGAGGAAGATCACTACATTCCTCAAGAACAGTATCCAATACAAAAACGATGCACGTCTGCACCTGCTTTATATCCAGATCGCTCATTGAGACCAGAGTTTCAAGTAAATGCGGCCAACCTCGACAGAGGGAAGCAACATATAGGGGTCTCAGAGCACCATGATCGAAATAGATATGTAGGAGAGACATCTAGGCCTATTAAACAAGAGATGGCTGAACAAAATAACTTGGCATTTGCACAACTAGCCGCCCGCCAAGCATAAATCATGTGGCTTAGGCAAGAACAATAGGAATTAGAACATTTGTGTCGCCTTGATCAAGAGCGCATTCAGCGTCAGACAGCTGAATTGCTTCACAACAATGCACCTGAGAAGGCCCCAGTCCCTCGCGCACAACAATATGAGATGTATGTGAGGCACAACCCCTTAGTGTGAGACAGGTCTCCACGACTTCAGCAAGCACTGCCTCCAAGACCTCTTAGACCTGAGCGGGAGGCCACTCCCCGCAACCGTGATGGGCATCCTCCGTGGGCACCCATCCATGTTTACAGGCCTAGGCCAAACACTCATCAAGAAGATTATGAGGATTATGACCAAGAAGAAGAACGGGCTAAAATCCCTATCAAGGCAGAAGGGATGTTACCCATTTATCCATCCAAAGGCCTCAAGTTCTCTGCAACTCACAGCGGGAACAAACCAAGGAGGAGGAGATTACGTCCTCTGATGCATAAAAAGTGTTGTTAGAATGCTTAGAGACTATGGAACTCAAGAATGCTGGGCCCCAAAATCCTACCTTACGCCAACTCTGTAGTCATCCGGTACATCCATCAGTTCCAGCACCTCCATACCCCGAACATTTCAAGCTGCCCCAGTTGGCACTCTTTAAAGGGGATGAAGATGCTCAAGAGCACGTGACTCAATTTTTGAGCCAATGCTTTGGTATACAAGACAATGATGCATTGCTATTATGAACATTCATAACCACATTCACAGGATCTGCCTCAGATTGGTTTACGCATCTATCGAAGCATAGCATCTACAACTTGGATCAACTAGTGGACGTGTTCCTAGAACGTTTTGCTTTCAATACAAAGAAAAAGGCGTCACTCAGTGATCTAGCTAGCCTCAAATAGTATGAGGAGGAATCTATGGTAGCATATGGGAATCGATGGAGGACGGTGCTTTCAAAGCTGTCTTACCTCCCTCCTATGTCCGACCTAACTCAAATGTTTGCAAAGAGCTGTTTGCGATCGATCTCTGTGTTATTGCAGCTACAACAATACACAAATTTAGAAGAAGCTCTGGCGCAAGCTAGACGTATCGAAGAGATCAAGATACAGTATTGTGAAATTGCCAAGCCTAAGAAAAAAGAGTGGAACAAGAGCACCAAAACAGGGAATACGCAACAGACACCCACCGTGGTCAATCAAGTTGCTATTAATGTCCCTACGCCTGCCCAAGCAACACAGCCTCCAAAGGCTAATTATCAGGCGGTGCCTCACAATAACTATGAGAAAGATAACAAAAGGCAGGATCAAAATCAGCAACGTCGCCCTAAGCGGAAATTTACACCATACACTGAGTCTAGGGACTCCTTGTTTGACCGTTTGTCAGCGGCAAACTTGATTAATCTGCCAGATATTCCAACAATTGATCCTAATGCGCCAAAGCATAAGGGCTACAGAGATGATATTTTCTATAGATTCCACCGAAGGAAATGGCATGACCTTAATGTCTATTAGACGTTTAAAGGTTTAGTGCAAGATCTCATTGATAATAACACATTGGTAGTAGATAATCCCATCGCACCCAACAACCAACAAATGGGTGTTTTCAAAGATCCTTTACCCACACATGATGCACAAACAAAACCTCTGCATGTCAACGAAGTGCAATAGAGTTGCTCCATGGAGGGGTATGTTGGGATGATTAGAATTGTGACAAGAAACAAGAGACACCCAGGAGCTGCCCCCGTGACAGCCACCAGGGAAGTTCCATCCATGTCACAACCTCAATCGAATCCTACACAGTTGCCCCCGCCTAGACTAGTGGCCATGATTTGAACTAGACTTACTCAAATTCTATGGACCACATTGGCTAGGCTCTCCATTTATTAGCTTATTCAACAATCGGTGCCCCATCGGGAAGCTCTTATGGAGATATTAAAGGCAATTGAGTTGCAACCCCGCGAAGTGAATTTGTTCAACAATTTTGTGGGGCATGTCAAACAGTGTACTGAACCAGTCATTACCTTCAGGTAAAATGAGCTAAAAATGGTGACTGGAGATGTAGCGGATCCACCCCTGCACGTTATTGCATGGGTCAATGGGACTCCATACAAGCGGGTGTTGGTAGACACTGGTTCGTCTAGTAACATTATTACAACCGCTGCACTAAAACATTTGAAGCTGCCAGCCTCTCACATTGCACCTTCCACTTATACTCTTCGAGCATTTAATGACGCGATATGCTCAACAGTTGGCACAATTGTCCTACCCATACAAGTGGGACAAAAGACCATTCATACGTTGTGCCACATTTTAGAAGGTGAGATGGCTTACAATATCTTGCTTGGGTGGCCTTGGATCCGGGATATGAAGTGTGTCCCTTCAATTGCTCATCAATGTTTGAAATATACATTTGAAGGACAAGTGCACGTGGTCCCCGTAGATTTGGAACCTTTTAAATATTGCAACTCAGTGCAAATCATGCCGTAGTCGACCCTCCCTTCAACGCATGTGGATTTCCAGTTAAATCCATCTAAACGAGGTCTGACTAAGCAAGAATCTCCATCACCAAATCAATCAAATTCTCATGCGGGTTCATATTCTTCATCCAGTCCTCCCACAATGATGCCACCTACGGTGGCCACACCAACGGACAAAGGAAAGAAGCCCCTGGAAGCGGAACCACCTCTAGTCTCCAAAATTTCCACAGAAGAGACGCCTAATAGAATGGAAGTTGAGATGCCTAGTTCACCCCACATCGAGTGGACTCAAGGAGAACTCCCATTCACTTCCCCTCAATCACCAATGATTACTGTTGAGATGTCTAACACAGGCATGGGGGAGTATATAGTGCGCAATGTTGTTTCAACGCCCACACTTCAGTCTATGCAAGACATGGGAAGACCTCGACTTACCATAGGCTCCGTGGTTCCTTTAGGCTACCCACCTAATCAGACAAATTTTATTTTTGGGGGCCTGGATCATGGCGTTGAACCTTCCTAAAAAGAAGAGGAAGATGAAGATCCCTTTGTGGAAGATGTCAACTATCTGGCTAACCCATACTTTGCATTACGATATCTTAGCCAATGCAATTGGCATGGATACGGGTTAGGCTAGTATGAACAAGGAATGCGTGTTTTGTGCCAACCAAGATACCAAATGCCTTATGACAAGTCAGGAGTAGGGTTTAATCACCCTTTGCCCCTCGACATCTTGGTCAAAAACATGCAAATCCTAGTGATAGGCAACAAGGACGGGTTGGCATCAGATCCATATGCCAATACAAATACAACTTATACATTGGGGGATTATTTCCCATTGCAAACAAATAACCTTGTTGACCTCAATAACCCTTTCCCTACGGCTGAACAAGGAGAAACCTCATGGACTCACCCACAAGGGGAAGATGGACAAGACCACGAAGGGTCTTCTGAAGATGAGTCAGAGTATGATCATTCACACGAATATCCACTGAATGACGATCAGGAAGACTTCCTGATGATGTTCCCATTGAATGATCCCAGTGAGCATAGGCTACCTCAACAACAACAAAATCCTTTGGACATAGATGACATGTTTGAACACTTACACATAGGTCCAAGACATAGGAGGCATTTCAACCTGGCACAGTTATAGCAATTACTGCACCCGCCACTCCAGGCATATAGAGAGCATCTTTCGCTTGGAGACCCTATCAAACCATCAGTGCCTAGGGCAGACCCTGTTTGCATGTTCGTGCATAGGGCTGATCCCTTTGTGCCAGTGCCTACAGAGCCAGATCCAAAGCACCAAGAACATCCCGAATGTCAGAGTTGTCACATTTGTGGTAATGGAGATTATAATCATTTCATCAACATGGTCTCCATTGACTTGACCGCCCACATCCATGATCCAGCCAATCCAACATGATTATTGCATCTAGACATAGAGGCTATTGATTGGGATCACGCTGGCACACCACCATCTCCATCAGAGTATTGGCCTTGTGGTGGGATGTTTCATTTCACTCCAGGACAGACTCAGGATGTCTTTCATGCTGAAGAGGAACTCGACATTCCTAATGATGATCTTAATTTAGCAAACGATATCCATCTGATCCCAATTCCACACCAGTTGGAAGACAGATCCCATATTTCAGTTGAAGCAACAACTGATGTAGACATCAGCACAGATCCAATGAATCCACGGATTCTCAAGCTAGGGGTAAGTATTTCCCCTAAAGAGTGAGCCGATTATGTTGCCCTTCTTAAGGAAAAGGAGGTTTTTGCATGGTCATACAAGGATATGACGGGACTAGACCCACAGCTAGTCACGCACAATTTAACGCTTGATCCAACAATCAAGCCAGTCAAGCAAAAACTACGCAAGATGCATCCAACAGTGGCCTTAATGGTAAAATATGAGTTACAAAAGTTGTTGGATGCCCAGTTTGTCATCTATGTGGATTATCCGCCATGGTTGTCTAACATGGTTCCCATCAAGAAGCTCGATGGGAGGATTCGCATATGCACTAATTTTTGAGATCTTAACAAAGCGAGTCCTAAGGATGATTTTCCCTTGCCGAGCATTGACGCATTGGTAGATGCTACAGCAGGCCACGAAATGCTTTCCCTTATGGATGGTTTCTCAGGATACAATCAGATTCGTATCAATCCTAAGGACCAACTAAAAATGGCATTCACAACGCCTTGGGGGACATTTTGCTATAAGGTCATGCCTTTTGGCCTTAAAAATGCTCGGAGCCACCTACCAAGGTGCCATGATGTACATCTTTCACAATTACATGCACAAAACTTTGGAAGATTACATGGATGATTTGTTGGCCAAATCTCTTTTGCGCCCAGATCACATCGGTGACTTGCATAAGGTCCTTGATCACCTCATTGAGCATAAAGTCAGATTAAACCCCAAGAAGTGCGTCTTTGGTGTCACCTCTGGAAAGCTCTTGGGTTTCATAGTCTCCAAACAAGGAATTGAGGTTGATCCAAACAAAGTCAAGGCAATCCTTGAAATGCATCCCCCAACCACCATCAAGCAGCTCAAGATTCTACAAGGAAAGGTTGCATCGATCAAGCGCTTCATAGCGTAGTTATCTGACAAATGCCGACCCATGGATAAATTATTACATAAGGGGGTCACATTTCATTGGGATGACGAGTGCCAGTCAGCCTTTGATGACATTAAACAGTACTTGGCTTCGTCGCCAGTAGTGGCACCACCTAGACCAGGAGTGTCATTCTATTTATACATCTTAGCCATTGAGGTGGCACTGGGCGCCATGTTGTCCCAGAAAAATGAACTTCACAAAGAACAGGCTACATACTATCTTAGTCGCACCCTGGTCAGTTATGAACTTAACTATGCATATGTTGAAAAGCTCTGCTTGGCAGTGGTGTTTGCTACCAAAAAGCTATGCCACTACATGCTTAGTAATAAGATGTATGTTGTGTTTAAGGAGAATCCATTGTGATACATGATGAGTCATACTTATCATAGTAGCCGCACGAAGAAATGGATCATGTTGTTGACGGAGTTTGACATAGAGTTCATTGGACAAAAATCCATAAAAGGTCAAGTCATCGCCGATCAACTAGCTAAGGCTCCTCTTGAAGATGATCAGCCTCTAACTTTTGAACTACCTGATGATGGGGTCTTCCATGTTTTAGAGTCACCAGATTTTGATGAGCCTGAGTCACAGGCTAACATAACCCTATTCTTTGATGGTTCTAAATGTGAGCAAGGGGGTGGTGCGAGAATTGTATTCTTCACTTCATAAGGTGCTCCAATGCCCTTGTCATTTAAATTAGACTTCCCGTGCACCAACAACAATGCAAAATACGAAGCCTTGCTCATAGGTCTTCAGACAGCAATCACCATGAAAATTAAACGATTGAACATCTTTGGTGATTCGTTGTTAATTTTCAATCAAGTAAAGGGGATATTCCAATGTAAATGTCTAGTTTTGTGGGCCTATAAAGCCCTTGTGGATAAATTCCTGGCACAACTTGAATGGTATGACATCGAGGCACTCCCTCGATCATAAAATCATTTTGCGAATACTATGGCCTCCTTGGGGTCACTCATCCCGCAAGACCCTTCTGGTGAAATGACAACCATTCAAGTTAAAACATTATCGCAATCTGCGATGGAGCGTGCAAGCTCTGACCTGACGCCAGGAATCCATATGATCCAGATTGAACCATCTCCGGATAAGTTCTCTCGAATTCGAGATTGTTTGATTCAAGCCAATTGGGGGTCCTTGTTCTCCTTGACCCCTCTTACTAGCAACACCACGTTGTTTTTACAAGTTCTTTCCTACTTAGCTTTTGTTCGGGATAGACTTCAAGAGGGATTGGCCGTTCATACTATCGAGGTTTCTGATTAGCAATATTGGTACACACCCATTCGAGATTACCTCAAGCTAGGTAATCTCCCACTTGGATTGACACAAGCCACAAAAATATCATTCAAATAGAAAGCGGCAAAGCATGTCTTGTTAGGAGACATTTTGTATCGTCAAAATTATGAAGGAATCCTCCTTCGTTGTTTGGACCAGCAAGAGTCCGCTTGGGCGATCACCCAAGCTCACGATGGTATATGTGGTGGCCACTTCAGCGGTATGGCCATCGCAAAGTGCATTCTTCGCATGGGTTATTATTGGCCATCTTTAGAGCGAGATTGTTGTGCATATGTGAAGAAGTGCGTGAAGTGTCAGCACCATGCTAATTTGACACACGTACCTTCTTAGGCCTTGCAGTCGATTCAATCGATTTGGCATTTTTTGTAGTGGGGCTTTGATCTAATTGGGAAGATCTCCCCTACGTCGTCTGGTCGTCACACATTCATTTTAACGGCCACAGAGTACTTTACCAAATGGGTGGAAGCAATTTCGCTGACCACTACGACTGGAGCCCGCATTGCGAAGTTTATTTTGCATAACATCATATGTCGTTTTGGTATTCCATCCAAGATCCTGTCAGATAATGGGACACCATTCAAGAATAAAGATGTGCATGCTTTGACCATAAAGTACAAGATTTAGCACAACTTTTCAACACCCTATTATCCGTAGGCAAATGGGCAAGCAGAGGCGTCAAACAAAATGGTAGTCGCCATTCTTAAAAAGACAATTGCAAACAATCATAAGGACTGGCACATTCAGATCCCGCTTGCCCTATGGGCTTATCGCACCAGCATTTGAACGCCCACTAGGGCAACTCCATTTTTGCTGGTGTATGGCTCCGAGGCAATCATGCCTTTTGAGTTGGAAATTCCTTCCCTACGCATTTCAATGCAAGAGTTCATCGATGATGACACTGCACGGCAGGCCCGGTTAGATCAACTGACGTTGCTCGACGAACGACGCGTTAATGCTCTCGAGCATTTGCGTATCTATCAAGAGCGACTTAAGAAAGCATACAACATGAAAGTCCATCTTAGGTAATTTTAGGTTGGTGACTTGGTCTTAAAAGAGAACCAACAGAATTCTAATTTGCCGTCCCATCTACGGGATAAGTTTGCAGCAAACTGGTTAGGTCCTTACATCATTGACAGTAGACTAGGACCCGAAACATATCGGCTTGCCTCTATTGAAGGAATCAAGGAAACAGAACCCTTGAATATCATTCATTTGAGGCCATTCCACATCTAGAGA
Organism: Wollemia nobilis; assembly: GCA_028583015.1. Taxonomy (NCBI): domain Eukaryota; kingdom Viridiplantae; phylum Streptophyta; class Pinopsida; order Araucariales; family Araucariaceae; genus Wollemia; species Wollemia nobilis. The sequence continues at coordinate 1,823,742 of JAQPPZ010001901.1, read as the reverse complement.
GCCATAGTCCAACCAAAAGCTCCAAGGATTACCACAATCGCTTGGTCAACCCAAAAGCTCCAAGGATTACCACAATCGCTTGGTCAACCCAAAAGCTCCAAGGATTACCATAATCGCTTGGTCAACCCTAAATGCCCCAAAGGTATCTATAAATCCTTTGGTCAACACCAAAATCTCCACGCATTACCATAACTGCTTGGTCAACATAAATATTCAAAAATCAACAAAAACAACACAAAAATCAAAATCACAAAAACAATTGCATTCCAATTCCATGCATTCTCATAAAAATCAAAATACAAAAATATAGGTTGCATTAAGCATTGCATCCATACATTGCATACTTCGCTAGGTCATACAAGTCAAAAGCACCATAGGCTGTCATTACTTGGCAATTCCATCATTTCCACCTCAGATCCATTTTCATAAATGCCTACATCCAACATATCACCCTTTTATTTTAGCATCGTCAGTTGTCGCCTAATGTATATAGGGTTTTCATCATTTAGATGTCTTTAAATTTCTAGCCAAAACTGTACACAGTTAAGCAAATTTTACACGGGAAAGTTTTACTTGGATCACGCCTTGTTACGTAACGTCCCAACACAAATTAACACACATAAAATAATTCCTAAGTTGTGTGAACAAAATATGAAACCTGCACCGTAATCCAAGTTACCATAAGCGAAACGACTATCTTGCTTATCCCCCTGTGCGAATTACCCTAGGAATGCTGAGAGTTGGCAAAAGGACAAGCATCCTCCCTACCCAATTCCCCATGAATCCCAAGTTCTCAAAAGTTGCAAAACATCAAAGATTTGCAAACCATCTAAACACTAAAATTTGACATCCTACAGTGCACACATCCAAAGGCACAAACAATAGTGATTCTCGTCACTCCATATTCAAATCCCTTGCTCAAAAAAAAAATAAATAAATAAAATAAAACAAAAATAAACAGTGATTTTATCACTATAAAGAGCAAGTATCCCAATACAATTGAAGAAAATAAGGGAGTTGAACTTGAATCCCTGGAACTCTCAGCATTTCGACAGGTCATGAGGCAAGCTTTAGTATCGGTTTGGTTGATAGCCTATCGGTCACTAGCGGTAAACCTCCCGCATGACGATATATCTATCACATTAACTTGTGTGCAGATCAATGTTTGCATGTGGATGAGCTAGCTTATGGTATCCTAGATAGCATCACAGATTAATTGGACTAAATACAATAAAGGAGTTAGTGGAGATAATTAGGTGATCCTCAGTACAAGTTCGGTTGAAATCCCATTTGGCACTGGCGGTATCCTGATGAATACCACATAAACGAACTCAATTGCACACACAGGGATGTGAAATAACTTGGTTAAATTCAAGTCGAATTTAGACCTTGTTCAAAAGTCTTGCAAGATAAATGTACAGTCTTGGCTAGTTAGTTAAAATATCTGCATCTCAGAAAATCTTAACTCCATTTTCAAACAACCGGTACATTTCATTTCGTACATCATCATCAAAAACTAGACAAAATACAAAAACAAAGTTTTCACATGCACAAGCATTCCACAAATTAATCCCATTACTCTAGCAAGTCCAATCCAAATCTTGTACAGTCTATGGTGCCTTGACAAATCATCAACAATTCATTGCATTCATTCCATATGCATACATCATACAAATTAGAACCATCGCATTCATAATCACATATGCATACATCAATGTAAAAACATGTACATAAAAATAAATCATGAAAACTGTATAAACACCAAAAAAAAGTCATCTGTATATATATCATAACAAAATTGCCCGTAGGCTACAGTACACTGGTCCTCGGACCTCGCTCCCATCATCCAAAATCTCAAAAACCCCTAGCCTAGGGCATCGGCCACCATGATCACGTAGGATCGGTGCGACGAGAGCTACCCCCTACGGTATCAGTCCTTTGAGACCTCTCAGGGTGACTTCTCGCCCTTGCATCCCGCCCACTAGCGCCTCCCTCATCTCGTCGCCTGCGACGGGATGATGCCGACTGCTCTATCCCGCTATCTCTCATTTGGTAGGACGAGCCACTGGCCGGAGGCTCTGGTATTCACCCACCAAGGCAAATAATCTCACCCTCCATCTCTAGTCGATGCCGCCCCCAATCTGCCTCTCGTCGCCTCCACTCTGCCTCCCGCCTATGGTAGTACACGATGGCATCATCACGCTATGCTAGCTACACCCACAGGAGATCCCTCTCCCGTGTAGCATCCGTATCACCACCCTGCTGGCGAGACGTAGCCCCTGCGCTCTCCTGCTCTACTAACTATGTCCATAGGCGATCCCTCTCCTGCGTCATCTCCCCAAGCTCTCCATCTTGCCTCTGCAATAACCCCGTCAATCGTGCTACCTCAACGCGCAACCTTGCCTCTGTATCCCCCGACCCGATCGGCTTCCTCGACCCCTCTTGAGCATCAACATACTCCGGAGCATCCTGCATCTCTGGTGGCTCCTCATCCCCAAAGTCCTCTCCTGAATCTACCACCTCCACCATGTCCACATCCCTAGGAGCTCCCCAACCCTCTCCTAGTGCCTCTGCACCCTCTCCGCCTCCCGCTGCCTCATCTCCTCCCAATGGCCCCTCACCTCACCACTGTCGCAATGTCCACCACTCCTGGTACTCGACCGTCACTCCGACGTCATCTACGTCCGGAATGTCCAATACTATATCAGACTCCTCCCCCAATGGCTCGAGGATCGGCACAGCTAGGGTCCTCTCATCACTCCGGCGTTGATAGACTATGGGTTCCCCAAGCAACCCCTAGCATACCCCAAACTATCGCGTCACTCGAAGATAGTGAAAGTACTCCTGCTCCGTCCCGTGTTGTCCAATCACCCATCTCCCCCTTCGGACCTGTCAAAGCCAATAATCTACCTCTGGCCATGCGGTACAATCTTGATATGGCCTCCATACCACATCTCCAGGAGTCAGTCGTGCCAATGCATCTTTGTAATGGTCTACGTCTCCCACAAACCACCGACTCTGCCCCCGCTCCTCATACCGATACCATAGAGCACCATAACCAATATCTCTGTCCACCATATCCACCCGTGTAGTCCAGGGTAGCCCTCATGGTCGCTCTACGGCTATATGCTGCCATGCCCAGCACTGCAACAAGAAACTGCAGCCAATCCCCTTTCTCCTCCGACAGCGGACCTCATACAACTCATCATATAACTGAGCCAAAAGCGTTTGGCCCCATCTCATAATCATCGGCTCTGTCATCGGACAATCCACTAACTGCCACACCACCTCCAATAGGTTCCATGGGAACCTCGCTCTTGACGAGTCTGGCAGGAGCATGTTGGAAATGAGGCTCATGAGTAGTGCATGCCTCACTCCCAACATTCCCCTCTCATACCAATATCATACCAGAATCCCACCAATCTGACAATCCAACTCCGCCCTCTCCAACGAGGTCATCCCATCCTCATCCTCTTCGTGTCCAAAATACCACGTCAGTACAGCCGTCCTTTGGCCTCGTGGTGTCGTCCGAATGGGAACCCCGTCTATTGGAATCCGAAGAATCCGATACACGTCCTCTAAGGTGACGGTCATCTCCCCTGTCGAAATATGGAAGGTGTTCGTCCGAACATCCCATAGGCCGATCAAAGCTATAATGTATGCCCGATCCACAACAACTGCATCCAATCGAGCCACATGCTTGAGCCCTAGGGCATCAAGCCAATCCCAGTCCTCAGCAGTCAACGCCTCGCGGGCATTAGAAAAAATAGTCGACACCCGATGTCGACTCTTCACCACCTGCACATCACAGAAAACAACACACATCAAAAACATGCATCAAATTACCATCACATGTACAAAAATGCATAACTGTACAGTAACATCTTTCATTCACATGTACATCCATTACCAAAAAAAAAAAAAAACAACAAAAATTTGCCATGGTTTACCTACGGTTTTACCTAAGTTTACCATTTCAAAACAAAAAAAATTCATTCAGTTTTCATCTTACATTTCATCAAAAAACAACAAAAATTTGACATGGTTTACCTAAGTTTACCATTTCAAACAAAAAAATTCATCCATTTTTCATTTTTTAATTTCATCAAAAAAAAAAAAAAAACAACAAAAATTTGCCATGGTTTACCTACGGTTTTACCTAAGTTTACCATTTCAAAACAAAAAAATTCATTCAGTTTTCATCTTAGATTTCATCAAAAAACAACAAAAATTTGACATGGTTTACCTAAGTTTACCATTTCAAACAAAAAAATTCATCCATTTTTCATTTTTTAATTTCATCAAAAAAAAAAAAAACGACAAAAATTTGACATGGTTTACCTATGGATTACCTAAGTTTACCATTTCAAACAAAAAAATTCATTCAGTTTTCATCTTACATTTCATCAAAAAACAACAAAAATTTGACATGGTTTACCTAAGTTTACCATTTCAAACAAAAAAAAATTCATCCATTTTTCATTTTTTAATTTCATCAAAAACGACAAAAATTTGACATGGTTTACCTATGGTTTACCTAAGTTTACCATTTCAAACAAAAAAAATTCATCCATTTTTCATTTTTTAATTTCATAAAAAAAACGACAAAAATTTGACATGGTTTACCTATGGTTTACCTAAGTTTACCATTTCAAACAAAAAAATTCACCCATTTTTTATTTTTAATTCCATAAAAATAACACAAAAATTGGGCATGGTTTCCTTATGGTTTCGACCTAAGTTTTACCATTCAATCAAAAACAAAACATTTTTAACCATGGTTACCCTAAGGTGTTACTCTAAGTTTCATTTTGGGTTTATCCTATGGTTTTCCATCTAAGTTTCCATCGGTTTGCATCCATGTTTCATTTGGTTTCGTTTATTCACCTTTTAATTTAATTAATTAGGGTTTCATGTTTTAAATAAAAGAAAAACACCATAAAAAAGCATTTGCATTTTTCAAATTCAAACTCGAGGAGATAGTGCACTTACTGGTCTCGCCTCGGCTCCGCCACTTGATGACCCGGTCTGTGCACTCATGGTGGCTGGAAAATTCGGCAGCGCTTCGCGTCAGAAAATCTACCTCCTCCTCCCCAGAGCTCCAAATCGTAATCGTTGAATAGTGCAAATGAGCCAAATCCATCATTTTTGCATATTTATACTTTTTGCCAGCTGGTAATCATCCCTGACCAGTACGAGCACTTTTTGGCGCGCTCGTCCCACCCCAGGACGAGTACCATCATGGCGCACTCGTCTCACCCCAGGACGAGTACCATCACGGCATTCGTCCCCCCCGGGACGAATACAAAAAAAAAAAAATCAACAATAACCAAAACATAAAAATGACAAATGCCAACAAAACCACTAAAAATTGCCGGACAAAAGTGCTCTTGCACTTAACCTCTTGGCATAAGAAAACTGATGTCGGGGTCTAACTTGTCGTTATCCTACACCCTAAGAAGGCTACCATAGCCGGACCGCTCCACGGGAAGACGAATTTTTGCCAATGTTAACCCCAAATGGCATTCCAAAATGGGTTCACACCCTCCAAAAATAGGTCAAAAAAATCGAGAAACTGCTCGAGCATGCATCGGATAACATCTGAAGGCACCCTCACTTAAGTCATCTTGGGTCAAGCGACTCGTCACTTTTCTCATGTCGGTCATTCCCTCATCGATTCGTCGCTTGAGGGGGTAGTCACACTTAGTTGTCAATCAACACCAATATACCCAGTCTTGGAAATGACACGCATTCAAAGGATCATTGCAAAAGACAATCGTGCCCCTGCTTGGGGTAGAAAACAAGCAATTATCACAAACTGATCATATACTTGGCATTCGTGAATCATGAACTCAAGGTTCCCATAGACAAAAGGTTGCGCCCTTTGCCTATTCATGACTGATCAATGTCTAAGTTCAAGTAATACCTCATCGAACCAGGTTAATGCTTGATTTAAGTTCCTTAGCTCGTCGAAGCAAGGATTCAAGAATGCATGCCCTTTCCATACTTGGGGCATCAAGAGTTGGTTAGGTTACTGAGAAACCCTAATCATTAGTGCTTTGGTTATATATTTTTGCTCAGCACTGCACCACGTGCAGCGCTTTCCAAAAAGGGGCATCTGTAGACACAAAAACAACACCAATCTGATTATGTGACAACAAGAACTGATCGCACTAACACACACAGCCCCCAGGGCAGCCCTCAGAGGTTAAACAGTGGTTCTAACCACTCACACAGTAGTTTTGCAAGTCAGGGATCAATTTGACACCTTTTAGACACTTTATTGCTTATTCGTCCCACCTAGGGACGAGTGCGGATTTGTACTCGTCCTACCCAGGGATGAGTGCGGATTGATACTCGTCTCACCCAGAGACGATTACCAGCGCTCGCTTCGGGGTGGGACGAACGCCAGGTTTGACCGGTAAAAAGTCAGATCTCGGTGTATGACAACTCAGAACTGCCACTTAGCTTTTCTTGCATGACATAGGAGTGCGAGTGAGTTCTTTTGACAACTCATATCTGAAAATTGACTCTCCCTTCACTGCATGGGAATGAGAGTGGGATTTTTAAGACAACTCAGATTTGCTACTTAGCTATTCCTTCATTGCATGGGAGTGCAAGTGAGCTTTTCTAAAAACATACAAAGACATGCACAGAGGCAGTTAAGAAGCCCTGGATCAAGAAGAAGTCTTCTCTTCACACAAAAAGCATTCATGCAAAGAGACACTTTTGCATGTTAATTCAAAGAGACCTCTTTGGTCTATAAAATGGTGAGTCTTCTCACCCAAAAGACATACAAAGAAGGAGCATTTTGAGCGACGAAGTGCTGCTAATTCACTTACTTGCGATTTGTGCTTTTGACATCCATAATCTCTTAATCGAAAGAGAGGTTATTGGGTGACTTTTGAAGGCACGAATCAAGAACCAACCCCAATTTTTCTGACCACAATATCCTACCAATTTGCCGACAACACATCACATCGGGTTTCGGACCCATCCCAAGCGGATTGGTGTCGAAACAAAGTTTCAACCGTGGATGGTTTGCCTTCGGGCACCCCCCCCGCTTTATTGCTTTTCATGATTATTTCTTTTGTAGTGTTTAGCTAGTTTCACGTTTATGCTTTTGTCAAGTTTTTATTTTATTTAGATTCATTTTAACCATCGTTAGATTCATCTTTTATTTTTCATACACAGGTGCTACTGATTCTTTGTTTGTTTCTTTGAACGTAGATTTGCAGCATTAGAGGAGCAGCGAGGAATCTACCTTTACCAACGCAAGCGACGACAATGTTTTGGTTCGCCCATCTTACATGTGGGCACGCGGAAGAAGGAATTCTGAAACAAGTTGTAAAAGAGCAATATTTAATGCTCCTATCCCCTAAAAATGAAGGAGACGCATTGTAACACAAATTTGCAAAGCATATCAATAAAAGGGCCGATTTTTATATTGCTTTAATATCTTGTGTTCATGTTCTTTCTTTTTACGCACTTTTCAATAACATAGGATTTAAGCGTTATTTTAGTTTCATTTACATTGCATTTTTAGTTTATCCTTTTTGTTTCTGAAATCTCATGTTTTCAAGAAGCATATTACATTAAAGTTTCTTATCTTGACCTCATTGGTCTCTTGGTCTCTCTTAACCTATTCAGATTGTTTTTCCATCCGTTTGTTCTTTGTGCATTGTTCCTTTCCTTGTTGAACTTTTTGTTGTCTGACTCATCCTCAGAAGTCTCAGTTTTTCTTAGACTATCTTATTCTGAAGTTATTTCTTCTAAAGTTTCTTCTTATTCAAAACTTGAGGTTGACTCTTCTTCTTATTTCTTTTGAGCATATTCAAAACCAAGACCTATTTTATTTGTTGACCTTCTTTGTACCTTGATCATATTATCCATAATCTTTGAAATCTTTCCAAACTTGTGTAGCTTATCCTTGGAATTTTTTAAATATTCCCTTGGTAGAGCTACTTCTTGTTCTAACCTTTCACATTATAAGACCTTTGATTCTAATCCTTGAACTTCTTTGTCTTAGCCATTGACTTGTTTAGATCCTCTATAAGCCTTTCTATTTCTTTATCACATTCTTGAAACTGAAACTCAAGCTTAGAGTTTTGCTTTCCTACCTTATTTACCGTGTCAAGAGCATAAATAATTTTTGCCTTTAGATAAAATCCTTCTTTTGATTCTTCCTCTATTTTTTTACCTTTGTCCACATATTCATTTTCTATTGACTTGTCTTCTATAGGCTCACCTTCTTATTATTCTAGTGCCATTAGAATATTCTCTTCTGGTCTTTCAAGTGCATCCTCATATTCATCATCACTGAAACTGAAACCATTCCTTATACAACTATCTTCAAGATGTCCAAAATTACCACATCTAAAATACTTGAGAATTATTGGTGACCTTTTCTTGACTTCTTCTTTTTATTCAATCATAAATAGGACTTCATCTTTATCATTGTTTGAAAAACTATTATCACTATCACTTGAGTACTTACTTGCCTTATCTGCATAGTAGCTCCTCTTTTGTCTTTGAAAGAACTTATTTCCTTGTCTACTTTGTCCATCCTTACCTTTCTTTTGGTACCTATATTTTTTTGTTTCCCTATTCCTGTGATCCTATTTTTCTTCATCATTGTTATTTTTAGCTTCTTAACAATCAGTTGCATAGTGACCATACTTTCCAAAATTGAAACATCTAATAAATTTTGCATCTTTAAATCTTATTTAATATTTATTCCTTCTACTATAATTTGCTTTTTCATCACTGTATGACTTATTGCTCAATTTTGACTTCTTACCCTTTGTCTTCTTAATTGCTTTAAAGGTTGCTTCATTTTGAATATTTGGTTCCTCTTTTATTCTTAACTCAAAAGTTGTAAGAATACCAAATAACATATCTCTTGTCAAATAATAACCATCCTTTGATTCTTCTATAGCAAAAATATTTTCACTAAATCTCTTTGGAAGAGATCTTAAGATCTTGTCACAAATATCATATTTTTTATTCTGATATCCAAGTCCTTCCAAGGCATTAACAACCTCATCCACACGAAGTAAATAAGCACTAATGTTTTCCTCATCCTTCATTATTAAATCTTAAAATTATCCTTTATGATTTTGTATCTTTGCTTTTTTGACACCTTTATCTCCTTCATATATGCTTTGCAACTTATCCCAAATTCCTTTTGCATCTTTATAATGCATAAATTTTATTAATTTTTTTCTATGCAAGCCTCTCAAAAGTGCATTCATTGTTTTTGAATTATAATTTTGTAGAAGCTTACCTTCCTTATATGTAGGTGGATCAACTGGTGGTATGTATCCATTTTCAACTACTTCCCAAATTTCATTGCAAAGTACCATCAGGTGAACTTTTATTCTTATACTCCAATATATATAATCACTTCCATTAAAGATTGGTGTTGAATTATATGAGGAAATATTCTTAGAATCCATTGTGTTCTTGAAAGCTTTTCCTTCAAGTTGTTAAAATATTTTTAAGTAACCCGCTCTGATATCAATTTAAGAACACAAGCTTATACTGAGAGGGGGAGTGAATAGTATAAGACCAATTTTTACTTTTTTTTCCCAATCAATATTATGCACTGTATAGATAGCAATATCTACAACAGTAATAAAATCAATGCATAAATCACCACACACAATAGAGATACCAATTTAATGTGGTTCACCTAATGTGGGCTACTCCACGAAGAAAATCTTTCACTAAAATTTTCTCAATCAATCTCTTAGGAATCCTTTTCCTATTACAATATTTATGGATCTTTATATAAAGGATACACCAATCCCCTAATAAAGTTTGTGGATCTCTATCCATAGAAGAACTTATTTCTTCTTAGCTATGACTGGTGATCTTCTATAAGAACTGTTGCCCCATTTCTTTGGCTAATGGATATCTATCCACTAAAGACACTTGTCCTAACTACCATGGCTAATAGATCTCTATCCACTAGAGACTGTCATCCTCTATACTCTATCACCTTAAAATCTCTATCTCAAATCTGCACTAAACATAGTCCTTTGGTCTAGCACAAATTTAATCAATATCTATCTCTGGTCTAGCATAAACTTATCCTTAAATATGTAACAAACATTTTTCTTGAATCTATACTAAACTTAGTCCTTTGATATAGCACAAATTTATCCTCAATATCTATCCTATGATCTACACTAAACATAGTCCTTCAGTCTAGCACAAATCTATCCTCAATATTTGTCTTTAAGCCTTAATACAAAGCTTGACTTAATCTCAAATCAACTCTGCTATATCTACCCCAAACCTTAACCTAAGGTTTGAATAAATAAATCAACTCTACTCACAAGTCTTCTCAAAGACTTATCTCAAATTTTCCTTGTAAGCTTCCACAAAAGCTCACACTAATCTATCCATAATTCCTCTCTAGAACTTGTCCAAATATGCTCAACAAGTCCTCATTAGAACTTGTCCTAATCTGATCAAAAAGTCCTCACTAGAACTTGGTCAAATCTGCTCTCAATTTATATTCTAAGCTTTCACAAAAGCTCACACAAATCTATCCACAAGTCCTCTAAGACTTTCCTTAAATATTCTCAATAAGTCCACACCAGATCTTATTCAATCTCATAGAAACATAAAGAGAATTGTTGGAGACTCAATATGCTTCACATTCATCACAATGCTCAATCACTCATTTAGAAACATACGAAGAAATGTTAGAGAATCAATATGCTTCACACTCACAAAATCTTAATAACTTTCAATCACTCTCTTAGAAACATACAAAGAATTGTTAGAGACTCAATATGCTCCACACTCACAAACTCTCAATCACTTTCAATCTCTCTTTTATCACAGAAACATATAGAGAATTTTTAGAAACTCAATATGTTTCAAAATCATCAACTCTCAATATATTTCTCAAATCAATTCATAATATAGAGTAATTTGTTTCATAGAACTTGAACAATCACTTTAACATATTCACTTGACTAGGATGAACCAACTCTACTCAACCAATCACTCAATGAAATAATCCTTGCTCACAAATCCTAGTCCAAGCATATAAACACTTACAATGTTTCCAACAATGATTATCAACCAATCTCACATAAAAATGATATTCATGTTCTTTTCAAACCCTAGTTCAAGTTCTTCACTCAAAAACTCACTTCAACAACAATGCTTATAAAATAATATTCACATAACAATGATACTCATGTTCTTTCCAAACCCTAGTTCAAGTTATTTACTCAACAACTCACTTCAACAATAATGCTTATAAGACAAGGTTTTATTAACAACTCTTAATTCCAAAAAACCTTAAAGCATTAATTAAACACACACTCAACAATGCTTAACCAAACAATCCTTTTTACTCCAACTTTTCATTCACAATTTTCAACAATCACTCACTAGGAAGAATATGCCCATACCTTTTGTTGAATGTAAAAGTATCTTTAGAAAACCTATCTCAATCACAATTTTCTTCTTTCTAATTCCAATGGTCAGACACAAAAATATTACTTCAACACTTTTCCAAAAGTATTCCCTAGAAACAAAACAATCACAACTCAATTTATGCCTTATTGCTCCCTTTTAAAATAACACTCATCATACCATACATAAAGATAATTTCTTGATACACCTGTTGGCATTTTTGCCACATTGATTTTGATTGAAATATTGTTTAAGCTGTTGCAGATTTTATTTTTATACTAACACAGGCTTTGATGCGGTTTTGAGCAAAAAGGAGCAAAAAATAACTAAGTCCAGAAATTGCAGCGATTCGCTGACATGTCGCAAAATCGCGGTCAACGCGGTCAACGCATGCAGCCAAAGAGAACCGTCGCGATATCGCGACGTGTTCCATTTTCGCGACTTTCGGAAGGCAAAGGAGGAACAACGACAAATTGTCACGAAATCGCGACAAAAATCTCAGCCGACGACCTAACTTTAAAACTTGCAGCGCGTCGCTAACACGTTCCAAAATCACGGTCAGCGCAGTCAACGCATGCAGCTAAGAAGAACTGTCGCGATATCGCGACTGTTCTATTTTCGTGGCTTCAAAAGCAAAAAGTGCAGCGATGCGCTGCATGTCTCAAAATCGTGGGCAGTGGTTGCAAAAGGGAGTCCAAAGCAAAAAAAGTGCAGCGATGCGCTGCACGTTCCATTTTCGTGACGCGGGTAGCTTCAAAGACCTAAGTGCTCGAATGTGTAGCGATATCGCTACACCTATCAAACAAAGCAGACCAAGGGGAAAAGTGCAGCGATTCGTTGCACCTCTTCGAAAGGCTTTTGTAAAGCGGAAGTTGTATCATTTTCGCGGCTCAAAATGGTGATCAGTACGGAGAAAGAAATGCGTAGCGATATCGCTACCCGTAGCGAAATCGCGGGGTTTTGACCCAAAAGACAAAAGGCATAAAAAATGCAGCGATTCGCTGTAGTTTTGGTAACAAGGCGGAGTGAACTGAAAATCAAGCAGAGTTCGAGGGTAGCAATTCCACGATGCCTCGTTAAAAATTGATTAAGTGCTCAAATTGGTAGCGAAATGGAGACAAGGAAGAATTGAAGGCATTCAAGGGCAAAAGGTGTTATGTTTTCGCGGACCATCAGCAAGGCCGTACAAGGTGCCCGAAACATGTAGCGATATCGCTACATGTTCCGTTTTCGCGGGGCAGAGCGCAGGGAAGAACCAAGAACCAAAGTGCGTAGCGAAATCGCTACATGTACTATTTTCGCGTGGATAAGCTAGCGATGGAGAAAAGGAAGCCGAAGACGTAGCGATATCGCTACAGGTGCCATTTTCGCGGGTCAAAGGTGGTCAAAGTGTACGGAGTTAAAACATGTCACGATTTCGCGACCCGTCGCGTTTTCGCGACCTGCGACTGTTTCCCGCCAAAACGCAATATGAACGGCCGAGAAGGGTTTTTGGGTTTCCGATGATTAAATGCTGCCCCGAATTAAATGATTCACGGATTTCCAAGGCATTCAAGGTCGAAGAACCGCCCAGGCTTCCAAAATTAAAGATTTATTTGTTCGAAGTGACTGGTCGTGGTCTATTTTAACGGTTTCATGCACATGTTCGAAGAATCAAATTTAATGAAGGACCGCGAACGTTTCATTGCATTTAATTTTTGTTTCTTCGAGGCTGTAATCAAGGGGTCGTGTTCTTGGTTTCCAAGGCACAATTGTAGATCACGATATGGTCAGTTTCAAACATTAAATGCTGCAAAGAGGACGGACCTCTATAAAAACCAATGTAAGCTTCATTTCAAAGGGTTGGGAAAAATTCTCTGCTAGAGACTGGAAGTGCATTTGCAGGAATAAAAGGATTGACTTCTAATTTTTCAAGCGTTTGCATTGGTGATTTCCTTTCTGTTGATGTTGCATATCTAAAAGCATTTGTATGTCTTCATGGCTGTTACATTTAAATTCTATTCTTGGATTTAAATATTGTCGTAAGAGTATAAATTCCTGGAATGTGATTTTGGAGGGTTTTTTTGCATGCGATCGTGTGAGAAGTTAAGTTGATAACTTTTATTGCTTGCTTGTTGTTGCACTTGAAGTTTCCTCGTTGCTATTTTTTTGATCTCATCACTTCGGCCTGTGGCCATATTTCCCATTTCTTTCTGCAACTTTTTTAAATCTCTTTCCAGCAACCCTTATCTTAAAACCAGATTTTAGAGTAGTGAAGGGAACCAGCCCACTCTGGAGATTGGTCTGGAAGCCATTTCTTGCTTCCAACCTGTCAATGTTGGCCGGGTCTAGGGCGCACTTGTAAAATCCTTTCCTGTGGCAGATTTTGGACCAACAGTTTTTGGCACGCCCGGTGGGACAGACTGTTTCTGTCTCCAAGAATTCATAATCGGTGGGATAAGCATAATTTTCCAAAGTGATAAACCCACCGGTGCCAACATTTTTTGGCATGCCCGGTGGGACAAACTTCTTCTATCTCACAAAAATCCACATTTGTTTTAACACCCGGAGGTCTCAAGATTTGATGAGCTGTCTTGGCCTCACAGCGGAGATTTGTAAGTTCATCTGGCGACTTTGCTGAGTTGAAGATCTGTTCGTGGATGCCTTTTTTTTTAAATTCAAAGAATGTTCATCTGGCGACTCTGAATTAATGGCGATGGCCATGATTCCGCAGACCACTGCCACAAAGGCGAGGGTTTTTTCTAGATGGGATGATCCTGGCCCTCTGAATCTCCAAGTTCGGCATGAAATTCCCGAAGGTGCCCTGAAGAACCTGGCAAAATATGATGGTACCGAAGGCATGGCTCTGGAACATGTTGAAGACATTGCTACTCCGTCCATGATCCATGTCATAGAACACGAAGATGTCATGATCCGACTTCTGGTTCAGTATTTGGAAGGAAGAGCATTGCAATGGTACAGATTGCTCAAACGTCAAAGCATCGACTCATGGGATGATCTAGCGGGGGCACTGATCAAAAGATTTGACGAAGATCCTTTCTACAGTTCTTTGGATCTCTACCAATTTTTCATGTACATCAAGAGAGCACCTCAAGAAAGCATCACGGACTTCAATGTCCGATTCTTGATAAGTTGGAAGAGAATTCCAGAGAAGATCCATCCATCACCCACCCAAGCCCACCTCTTTTATGTTCGAGCTTTTAATTCTGACATAGGTCTCTTTTTGCTGCAGTCAGGTGAACAACGGTTCCCACAAATCTTTGAGGAAGCAGTGCGAGCGAAACAGCTTTTGCTCTTATCGAGAAAGTTATCGTGGGGAGAAACTCCATTACCTTCTCCGGTGGTTGCTACTCCTGTCTACCCTGCACAGTACTTTTCATGCCAGATCCCTTATACTGAGCAGAAACCTGAGATGCAGTCATGTGGAATTCAAGGGACAGATCTCGTCCAAAGTCAAGGATTGGAACATGCAAGAACTTTTCCAACAATGAACAATATGGTTGCTTGCAGTTTTCATCAAGAGATGGGCCAAGTAGAAGAACAAGTTCAAATTCCAGAACCTGAGGAGATCCCAGAATCAGATTTCTCACTTGAAGAGCCCTGTGATCACATCAAGGAGTTAGAGGAGCCCGTACTCAGCCCACAGCCAGTAAAGTCTGCAAAGTGGTGGTGTTGGTTCCAGCCACTACATCCAGTACCTGAAGAAGTCCTCCATGTGGGTACTAGTAAGAAGGATAATCTACCGCATTGCATCCTATTCGCACCATGGAGAACTTCAGGAAGGAGCCAGCCCAATTTCAAGAACCGACTCAAGTATGATCGGATCTGGTCGGGACATTGCAGATTTACCGGATAACATTCTGAGATTGGATGTCTGGTGGCGACATGCCAATCATGTCGTGAACTATTGTATATAGTATAAAAAAAAAAAACAAAAAAAAATAAGAAAAAAAAAAAAAAAACAAAAAAAGAAAGAGGTATTGTTTTTATTTGTTCATCTCGGCTCTTTTTGCATGCAAGTTGTAGGTGCCTTTTGTTTTTCTGTGTTTTTCTTTTCCCAGCAGTTGGTGGCTTTCTAGAAAATTCTTCCTTTCTCTTCCCTTTTTCTTCCTTTCCCTTCTTCATCTTTCTTCTTTTACTTCTTTTTCTTCTGCAGTTAAGAAATAAGCCACGGCTGTTGTTTCTTTTCCCTTTTTCTATTTTTCCCCGTCCCTTCTTATCCCTTTCTTCTAAGTTATGTCAATTTACGCATTTATTTACAGTTTTTTATTTTTCATTCCACACTTTCCATATTGCCATTTCCATTTCATCCGTTCGTTCACTTTCATTCCATCCATTGCAGATGGCAGTATAATAGCTTTTGTTGTTATGTCTACCACATCATTTGCTCACTCCATCATTCCATTATTATCATCATTCCATTGCATTCACCGCTTGCGCAACCGCAAGAGCTCATTCCATTTCCATTCCATTTGTTTCATTTCACAACAAGTTGCAGGTCCTTCCAGTTTCAGCTCTTCAGCAGAGAAGTTTTGCGGCAGTCCCCTGATATGTATTACAACAGCCGGCCTCCTGTTCGGATATGACTCTGTGCCCAATGGACTAAGGCCTGGATTCTTGCATACAGCGAGCTGTATACCCCGTGAGCCGCCAAGAATGTTGGCATTTTTGCCACATTGATTTTGATTGAAATATTGTTTAAGCTGTTGCAGATTTTATTTTTATACTAACACAGGCTTTGATGCGGTTTTGAGCAAAAAGGAGCAAAAAATAACTAAGTCCAGAAATTGCAGCGATTCGCTGACATGTCACAAAATCGCGGTCAACACGGTCAACGCATGCAGCCAAAGAGAACCGTCGCGATATCGCGACGTGTTCCATTTTCATGACTTTCGGAAGGCAAAGGAGGAACAACGACAAATTGTCGTGAAATCGCGACAAAAATCTCAGCCGACGACCTAACTTTAAAACTTGCAGCGCGTCGCTAACACATTTCGAAATCGCGATCAGCGCAGTCAACGCATGCAGCTAAGAAGAACTGTCGTGATATCGCGACTGTTCTATTTTCGCGGCTTCAAAAGCAAAAAGTGCAGCGATGCGCTGCATGTCTCAAAATCGCGGGCGGTGGTTGCAAGAGGGAGTCCAAAGCAAAAAAAGTGTAGCGATGCGGCTGCACGTTCCATTTTCGCGACGCGGGTAGCTTCAAAGACCTAAGTGCTCGAATGTGTAGCGATATCGCTACACCTATCAAACAAAGCAGACCAAGGGAAAAAGTGCAGCGATTCGCTGCACCTCTTCGAAAGGCTTTTGTAAAGCGGAAGTTGTATCATTTTCGCGGCTCAAAATGGTGATCAGTATGGAGAAAGAAATGCGTAGCGATATCGCTACCCGTAGCGAAATCGCGGGGTTTTGACCCGAAAGACAAAAGGCATAAAAAATGCAGCGATTCGCTGCAGTTTTGGTAACAAGGCGGAGTGAACTGAAAATCAAGCGAGTTCGAGGGTAGCAATTCCACGATGCCTCGTTAAAAAATGATTAAGTGCTCAAATTGGTAGCGAAATGGAGACAAGGAAGAATTGAAGGCATTCAAGGGCAAAAGGTGTTATGTTTTCGCGGACCGTCAGCAAGGCCATACAAGGTGCCCGAAACATGTAGCGATATCGCTACATGTTCCATTTTCACGGGGCAGAGTGCAGGGAAGAACCAAGAACCAAAGTGCGTAGCGAAATCGCTACATGTACTATTTTCGCGTGGATAAGCTAGCGATGGAGAAAAGGAAGCCGAAGACGTAGCGATATCGCTACAGGTGCCATTTTCGTGGGTCAAAGGTGGTCAAAGTGTATGGAGTTAAAACATGTCACGATTTCACGACCCGTCGCGTTTTCGCGACCTGCGACTGTTTTCGCCAAAACGCAATATGAACGGCCGAGAAGGGTTTTTGGGTTTCCGATGATTAAATGCTGCCCCGAATTAAATGATTCATGGATTTCCAAGGCATTCAAGGTCGAAGAACCGCCCAGGCTTCCAAAATTAAAGATTTATTTGTTCGAAGTGGCTGGTCGTGGTCTATTTTAACGGTTTCATGCACATGTTCGAAGAATCAAATTTAATGAAGGACCGTGAACGTTTCATTGCATTTAATTTTTGTTTCTTCGAGGCTGTAATCAAGGGGTCGTGTTCTTGGTTTCCAAGGCACAATTGTAGATCACGATATGGTCAGTTTCAAACATTAAATGCTGCAAAGAGGACGGACCTCTATAAAAACCAATGTAAGCTTCATTTCAAAAGGTTGGAAAAATTCTCTGCTAGAGACTGGAAGTGTATTTGCGGGAATAAAAGGATCGACTTCTAAATTTTCAAAGCGTTTGCATTGGTGATTTCCTTTCTGTTTGTGTTGCATTTCTAATAGCATTCGTATGTCTTCATGGTCGTTACATTTAAATTCTACATCTTGGATTTGAATATTGCCGTAAGAGTATAAATTCATAGAATGTGATTTTGGAGGGTTTTTCTGTATGCATCGTGCGGAAGTTAAGTCGATAATTTTTATTGCTTGCTGTTGTTGCATTTGAGGTTTCCTGCTGCTATTTTCTGATCTCATCACTTCGGCCTGTGGCCATATTTCCCATTTCTTTCTGCATTTTTTTTAAATCTCTTTCCAGCAACCCTTATCTTAAAACCAGATTTTAGAGTAGTGAAGGGAACCAGCCCACTCTGGAGATTGGTCTGGAAGCCATTTCTTGCTTCCAGCCTTTCAATGTTGGCCGGGTCTAGGGCGCACTTGTAAAATCCTTTCCTGTGGCAGATTTTGGACCAACAACGCCTTATAAACTCCAACTTAAAATAATATCCAACACCATAAAACATCAACCAAACACCTTACAATTCTTTCAAAACATTTGAGCAAATAACATTAAAATTTTAATTTTGCAAAACCCTTATAACTCCCTTTGCAACCTTAGAACCAATTAAAATATGCAAAAAATAATTTTTAAATGCCCAAACTATATTCCCAAAATTTTCAATGCCCAATATTAAAGCATACCTCTTTCTTCCCCAAAAAGAGGTTTCAGCGAGATTCGATCTGCCGTCTCCTCAAGCCTAAGCACCTTAACACTTGGGAGCCCACCACATGGGCTACTAATGCCCACATGAAGGAAGGAAGAGTCCCTTTGACTTTCCAAAAAACTCGCACACTCTAACTTCGCTTTGGATGCAACATAATTCTTAAGGCTCGCAATAATATTCAAAGGTATGGTAAGGTTTGGTAAGGTGGGAGTTCCCTCCTTATATACACGTTTTAATTTTCTCCTCATGTTGGCGCTTTGTAATTTGAAATCGAATTTTAAATTTTAATTTTAATAACCCACCTTAGGGTTATTTAACCTTAGCTTAAATTAATTTATAATTAATAATTAATTTAAATAACTTTATAAGTTAAGTAAAATAACTAATAAATTAATTTATAATTAATTTCAAACTTCCTTTCCATAATATTATAAAATAATATTATAATATTATTTACTTGGGCTTTTTCTTGCACTTTGGACCTCATCTGACTTCTTGGAATCAGGTCTTGAAACTGAAACCAAATTATCCTCTTGCATTTATTTGAGAACCTGAAATGGATGCTACCAACTGAAACTGCCACTGACTGCTGCTAAAAGTTTGACATCAATTACCACTGACTCTTGAAATCAATGACAACTTATCACTCAAAATGTCCAACATATCTGATATTAAAGAAGTTGCTTGCATGTTTTCCTTCTGATTGCTCTATTTAAAATTGTTCATATCCATCCTTGAAATTATAGTAGCTACATTGTATCTATATTAGTATTTTATTTGTTTTCCACATGTTTTTAATGGATTGAATAGATGAAGCAATAGCTATAATAACTGGTGACTTGAATTGCTTAGTAGCAATGGTGTAATTTTCATATCGAACCATATCCTATGGCAACATAAAATCTCTATTTTACTTCCAAAGGTATATTCTTTTTACTTTGTCTGCAAATTTTCCATGGCTTATGGGTT
Organism: Wollemia nobilis; assembly: GCA_028583015.1. Taxonomy (NCBI): domain Eukaryota; kingdom Viridiplantae; phylum Streptophyta; class Pinopsida; order Araucariales; family Araucariaceae; genus Wollemia; species Wollemia nobilis. Next base: position 1,804,266 of record JAQPPZ010001901.1, on the reverse strand, counting down.
ATGGTTTATTGTTAAGGGGAGCAATTTCCATGATGATTGGTTGAAATGTTGTTGGGCATGTTAAAGCCTAGTGAATTTGAAGGGATAGAGCTTGACCCAAACTTAAGGTATTCTAAGGTGGATGGTGTATTCTTTGTTGTGTAATTAAACTATAGTAGGTGAATTTTACAATTTACCTGATATTGTTGTTTATTTTTATAGTTGTTAATATTTTTTTATTTAATATTATTATCACCTTGTGTTTACATACATATTTTAACTTTTTATTTTTTTTATATTCTTTTTAATTTTCCCTATTATTATTTAATAGCTTTTAACACTTCATTTTTATTGGAAACTTTTTGTTATTTGATCTCTGCTTGTCTTATTGTGCTTAGTTTGTTAATCTCATACTACCACAACCATTGAAACACTTTTATGTTTAGGCATTTTATCTAGTTTTTATCGTTGCTCATTTCCTCTTTTGTTATATATTTCATTATTTATTTTAGATATTCTCACACAACGTATTTATGAATTAACTAGCATATTTTTACATGACACTTTGATCTAGTGCATTACCTTTTTTCTTTCTCTTTATTTTTTCCTCTGATGTAGGATTCCTAAAAATATTTTGTAACCTAACCTCTACTTGTCTTATTGTGCTTAGGTTGTTAATATCCTATTACCATAACCATTGAAACACTCATGTAGGTATTTTATTTAGCTATTCACTGCTCATTTTCTTTTTTGCTATATATTTCATTGTTTAGTTTATATATTCTCACACAACATATATATGCATTTACTAGTAAATTTTTACATAATACTTTGATCTAGTGCATTACCTTTCTTATTTCTCTTATTTTTTTCTCTGATGTATTCCTATTGCATTTGGGGATACTTACTCCTCTAGAGGAATTCTTACGTACTTAACCTCACATTTTAGAAATTTCTTGTTATTTTTCTATCAGATTATTTGTAGGAATAGACTGTTGTAGAATTACATAACAAGCATTTTATGTTTTCTTATTCATTTATTATCAAATTTTCATACTTTAAAAAATAATAGAGGTTTGGACTTCATAAGAGCAAAATGGTGCATTGTGAATTCATACATACTTTGATGCTTCAATTCAAAATTTTCTCCCTTCGAGGGAGTTTAAATTTTTTTTTCCATCTTTGTTCTAATGGAAAATTACCTTGTCCATGAAATAATCATGAGAAATAAAGGATACCTTAGCTGAAATAGAAAACCACTGTTGAGTGCTATGTTGTTTCAACTGAGGCATCCTTTATATTTTTTTTAGGTGACCCTAAGAGGGTGGTTTAAACTGCCCTCTTAGACCTAAGATGCCAATTATAAACTACCATCTTAGGGTGACCTAAACCGCCCTCTTAGACCTAAGAGCTATTAAACTTAAGAGGGAATTTTTTATCCACCCTCTTAGACCTAAGAGGGCAGTTCCTAACCGCCCTCGTAGCCTAAGAGGTTGGTTATAAACCACCCTCTTAGACCTTAAGAGGGTGAATTTTTGAGGCGGTTTTTAGCCACCATCATATGTCACTATTTTTCGTATGCCCTCATAGATGGTGGTTGAATAACCACCTTTTTTTTGAAAATTTTGAAAAAACTTGTATTAAAACAAAGAACAATTACAATTTGGGAAGAGACACTTCCCAGCAGAAATCAGAGAGAGCACATGCTTACAATAGTAAAAGAAGATTTGCAATGGAGCCAAATCTCTTGAACCATTAACTAGCTAACAGGGGGATCGGCAAGATCAGATGATGCAACTAGTCGCGATATCGCGACCCTCTTTCCTTCTTCTCCTTTGGCCGCGAAAATGCAACATGTCGCGATATCGCGACACTTTTCTCCTTTGGCCGCGAAAAAGCAACATGTCGCGATATCGCGACACTTTTCTCCTTTGGCCGCGAAAATGCAACATGTCGCGATATCGCGACACTTTTCTCCTTTGGCCGCGAAAAAGCAACATGTCGCGATATCGCGACACTTTTCTCCTTTGGCCGCGAAAATGCAACATGTCGCGATATCGCGACACTTTTCTCCTTTGGCCGCGAAAATGCAACATGTCGCGATATCGCTACACTTTTCAACCTTGGCCGCGACGAAGCAACATGTCGCGAAATCGCGACACCTTTCCACCCTTGGCCGCGACGAAGCAACATGTCGCGAAATCGTGACACTTTTTCTCTTTTGACCGCGACGAAGCAACATGTCGCGAAATCGCGACACCTTACCACCCTTGGCCGCGACGAAGCAACATGTCACGAAATCGTGACACCTTTCCACCCTTGGCCGCGACGAAGCAACATGTCGTGAAATCGTGACAACTTTCCTCCCTTGGCCGTGATGGAGCAACAAGTCATGAAATCGTGACACCTTTCCACCCTTGGCCGCGACGAAGCAACATGTCACGAAATCGCGACAACTTTCCTCCAGAGACCGCGACGGCGCAACATGTCGCGAAATCGCGACAACTTTCCTCCAGAGACCGCGACGGCGCAACATGTCACGAAATCGTGACAACTTTTCAACCTTGGCCGCGACGAAGCAACATGTCACGAAATCGTGACACCTTTCCACCCTTGGCCGTGACGAAGCAACATGTCGCGAAATCGTGACACTTTTTCTCTTTTGACCGCGACGAAGCAACATGTCGCGAAATCGTGACACCTTACCACCCTTGGCCGCGACGAAGCAACATGTCACGAAATCGTGACACCTTTCCACCCTTGGCCGCGACGAAGCAACATGTCACGAAATCGTGACAACTTTCCTCCCTTGGCCGCGACGGAGCAACAGGTCACGAAATCGCGACACCTTTCCACCCTTGGCCGCGATGAAGCAACATGTCACGAAATCGCGACAACTTTCCTCCCTTGGCCGCGACGGAGCAACATGTCGCGATATCGCGACAACCTTCCTCCAGAGACCGCGACGGTGCAACATGTCGCGATATCATGACAACTTTCCTCCAGTGACCGCGACGGTGCAACATGTCGCGATATCACGACAACTTTCCTCCAGTGACCGCGACGGCGCAACATGTCGCGATATCGCGACAACTTTCCTCCAGTGACCGCGATGGCGCAACATGTCGCGATATCACGACAACATTCCTCCAGTGGCCGCGACGGCGCAACATGTCGCGATATCGTGACAACATTCCTCCCTTTGCTTTTTCTTTGATCATTGGCTTAAGGACCTTTCAAGACCCTGCCTAATCACCTCATCCTCAATATCCATGTCACTGTGCAACTGAACTCCAACCTCCTTTTCCGCACCCATCTTAGCCAGAAAGTCAGCCGCTTTGTTCAAATCTCTACTCGCATAAACTGGGATCACGTCCTCCAATTCCTTCCATAATTCTTTAATTTGGGTAACAAGAGCCCTCAACCTCCAAGCTTTCAGATCAAAGTTCCTCATGCAGTCTAGAGCTCCAACCATTATTTGCGAGTCTGATTCAAGAATAATCCTGTGGTGGCCATGTTTCACTGCCCAAATAGAAGCAGACTTGATGGCAATGGCTTCGGCTTCATTGTTAGTGGTTCTTCCCAGGCCTTGCAATTCCCAATAGAGCACAGTCCCAGCATGGTTCCGGCACACCACTCCAATTCTGGCTCTACCCGGATTGCCTTTTGCAGCTCCATCAGTATTGATTTTAATCCAACCTTCAGGGGGAGGTTTCCAACAATTTTTGTCCTGTCCCTCTTGCAGTTCAACGCGTTCTTCCATAGCTCCAATGTCAATTTGAGCTTCCTCCTCAGCATGAACAGCCACAGTTTCGGTAACCTTGCTCCAAATGGTCTGCCAAACCCCGTCTAGAGCAGTAAAAGTTTCTCTAAAAATTTTGGCATTTCTTTCCAGCCATACTTGCCACCAGATAAAGCTTAAACCGAGCTCCCAGCCAATACGAAGAGCTTTAGATTTGAATCTACCTTTCTGCCATTTTGCCTAGATATTCATCCGGTTCAGGTCATCACTTACTTGAATTTTAAAGTATGCAAACCAACGCAGCCAAATCTGTCGGGTGAAAGGGCAACCAAACAACAAATGGTCAGCAGTTTCCTCGCTCTTGTAGCATAGTACACATTGAGAAGGGCCGATGATACCTTTTGATCTGAGATTATCAAAAGTGAGGATTCCATTGTGCATGCACTGCCAGGCAAAAAAGTTAACTTTCGGCCAGCCTTTAGAATGCCAAATTTTCCTCCAGTCCTCAACCTGAAAAGTATGAGGGGGGGGCTCTGGGAGAATGTTGTCATATCCGTCCTTTACTATATAGATGCCAAGACTCCCAAAGCCCCAGGCTAATTCATCCTCCACGTCTCCCCCTGTAAGAAATATTTCTGTCAAAATTTTAGTCATGATGGGAGTCAAATCCGGAGGGATTGAAATGGGCCACTCATCCAACTTCTTGAACTGCTTAAACTTACACTCCCCCAGATGAGTAGTTGTGAAATAACTTTCAATACGGATCCATCCCTTGGCTTCAATGGCTGCTTTTATTGGCTGTAATTCTAGAAATTCAGCAATGATGGGTGGGAACTGATCCCAAGAATCTGTCCAGAAACGAGCCTTCTCCCCTCTTCCCACTTTCCAAAATAAGCGGTCTTTAACAACCTGAGACCCTAACTTGAGAGCCTGCCAAACTAGGGACCCAGTACCATCCAAGGGGATGCGAGCAACATCGTTTGGGCTGACCTGTCCCAGGTATTTGCTAGTTAGGATTCTACTGAAAAGGGAAGTGGGTTGGGAGATCCATCTCCAGTACAGCTTTCCAGCCAAAGCTTTATTATTCAGCTTAGATTTTCTCAGACCCAGACCTCCTTTAACCTTGGGCTGGGTAACTTTGTCCCAACCCACTAAGGCCCACTTTCTCTCTCCCTTTGCTCCTTCCCATAAAAACTTTCTAGCCATCCTGTCCAACTCTTTCCATATTGTAATCGGGGCAGCCAGGATAGAGAATTTGTAAATTGGCATGGCTTGAATGACTGACTGTAAGAACGTTAATCTGCCACCATAACTTAACCACTTGTGAGACCAGTGATTAATTCTGTCCTTGATACACTCCAGCAGATTCCTCCATGTGTCTAATTTTAGCTTCTTAAAGTGCAAGGGGACCCCCAAGTAAACCACTGGGAGAGAAGTCCTTGTGAATCCCAGGATTTCTAAAATTCTGTTCTAAAGCCTTTGCTCCAGATTAAAAAAAACCACTTTGGATTTCTTGTCATTAATGACCTATTGAGTAGCCCTGAGATAGACATTAAGAGTATCCCTAATCATTCTTGCTTCCCTGAAGCTGGCCACTCCCACCAAACCAGTGTCATCCACAAACTGCAGGTGCGTTAAAACTTCGTCACCCACCCTGATACCCAATAATCTACCTTGTTGTCTTCTCCTCAAGAAAAGTCTGCCAAGACCTTCAGCCAAAATGAGAAAAAGATAAGGAGAACATGGATCCCCCTGGCGCAGTCCCCGAGTAGCTCCAAAAGGTTGCGAAGGAAGGCCCTTGATTAGCACAGAGTAAGTCGGGGTAGAGACATAGCTCATGACCCACTCTATCCAGTTGAGAGAAACCAAAGGCTGCCATCATTTTAGCCAGGAAACTCCATTCAACCCTGTCATAAGCCTTTGACATGTCCAGTTTTATGAACATCCCTTTATTACCCGAAGTGTGCATTGAATGGATTGCTTCTTGGGCCACAACCACCCCATCCAGAATCTGTCGTCCTTCAACAAAACCCCCTTGCTCAGAGGAGACAATGTTGTGAAGAAGAGGTTTTAGGCGCTCAGCCATTACCTTTGTGATTATTTTGTACAACACATTACATAAGGCAATAGGCCTATAATCTGAAATATGAACCCCCTCCTCCCCTTTTGGAATTAAGGTAATGAAAGTGTGGTTTATAGCTTTAAGCATTCTCTTATTTTCTCTGGACTCTTCTACAACAACCATTACATCTTCCTCTAAGTAGTCCCAAAAAGCCTGAAAAAACTCAATTGGGAAGCCGTCTGGACCTGGAGTTTTACCAGTGCTCATTCCAAAGACCACAGTTTTCAATTCATCTCCATCAATGGGTTTGAGGAGGGCCTGATTTTCATCCTCAAAAATAATAGAAGGTATGACAGAAATAACTTCATTTTGGGCCTCTACATCTTGTACCACACTTTCCTTAAAAAGCTTAGAAAAATAATCCATAGCATGGGAATGCATACCAGGAAGTGTATCAAAGGAATGACCGTTCTCATCTTGAAGGGCCTCCATCTTGTTCATCTGTCTTCGAGCACAAGCAGTCCGATGAAAGAATTTTGTATTTCTGTCCCCTTCTAATAACCAGGTGGTTCTTGCTCTCTGCTTCCAATAGGTCTCCTCCTGGTTGTCAATGTCCTCAACCGTTGTACGCAGGGCATCATCCTCAACTTTGAGCTGGTCTATAATTACTCCTTCTCTGAACTATTTTTGGACCTCATCCCATCTGGCCACCAAAGGAGCTCTTTGGGCCTGGAAGTCTGTTTTATTAGCATGCCTCCAATACTTCAACTGAGTTTTGACATATTGTAGTTGTTTGTGGATTCTGAACATTGCTCTCCCATAAGCTGGGCGGCCTTCTTCCCACCACTATGGAATTTTCTCCCGAAGTTCTTCTTCTCTGAAGCCAAAAATTCTCAAATCTGAAAGGTTTGTGATGCTGCCCCATCCTAGTCCCACCTTCCAACAGAATGGGACAGTGATCCGAAACTGGGCCTTCTAAAATCTAAAAATTTATATTCCATTTTACAAACGCCTCCTCTGAAACCAGAAAATGATCTAGCTTAACCTTCCTGCTATGTGGCTCCCGCCTTTTATTAGTCCAAGTGTAGTTAATGCCAGGACATTTAATGTCCACTAAGTGCAAAGCCTGGACTTGGGCAATCATGAAACGGTCCCCTGGGTCCAAAAATGGTGTTCCCCCTTCCTGATCTCTAGAAGATAATTTAGCGTTAAAGTCCCCCGCTATAATCCAGTCTAGATCTTCCCTTGAGGTTCGCATGTTATGCACAACCTTCCACTGCCGCCTCTGACCATCTAGGTTTTGAGACCCATAAAAGTTTGTGATTAGAACGTGTTCCGTAGTGACATTATTCCTAAAAAGAGAAGTGAGAACACCCCTCCAGGAAAGATGTTCTATTGCAGACCATTCAAGAGAGTTCCACAGAGTAACAATCCCCCCTGAGGCACCTTGGGCAGCCACATCCATATGACCAGCACCCCTCCAAATTCTGTTGACTGTTTTGGACATAAGATCTAATGACATCTTAGTCTCCTGTAAAAGCAAAAAATTAGTATTACGATTCTCTAAAAGTCTTCGAACAATAGATTGATGGGTTCTGCTATTTAAACCCCTCACATTCCATGATTGTATAATCATTGGTTACCCTGGGAGCAATAAGAGTCTATTGACCTCACCGATCCTCCCGTGATCAGTTTGTCTCCTTGGGCTGCTAGCAACTCCTTATTGGATCTTCTACCTACTCCCTGAGAATTGCTATTTTTTGATCTTTTTTCTACCTGGGTTATCCCCAAAGATGGCCTTTCCCTGTTCTTCTCTGCTATTCCCATGCTGACATCCTGAGAAACTATCTCACTCCTGGTTATGCACTACTAAAGCCCCTGAACACACTGGCTGTGATACCTCACAGAGTTCAACTACCTGCTGTATGACGGGAGGAGATGAGAGGGGGAGTTGCCCGGGAATATTAGAACTTTCCTTAATACCCTCCATGCCCTCCATAAGATGTTCCTCTTCGTCAACCAGTGACTTAAATATCTCATACCTATTGGCAGGTCTGAGATGGGATTGCTCCTTTCCCTCTTTTTTCTTTGTCCATCTTTTTCTTCTGGGTTGTTCAAAACCCTCTCTCTGAGCTTCTTGGCCCTGAACGGTGCTATTAGAATCTTTATTAAGTGTTGCCTTATCCTCTTTAGGCAGGTTTGGCATTCCTAAAGGGGCCTCCATTTTAGCATTCATATTATTAGGGCAAAAACGGGCCAAATGTCCATGTTTGTGACAAACCCTACATCTAAAGGGTAGGGCCTCATAGTCCAGTTGTTGAATCCAGGAGAGACCTACCAATTCAATTTCCATCTCTATCGACAAAGGCTGGTTGAGATCCATCTCCACACATATTCTTGCATACACCGCCATGCTCCCTTCAATTGTGTCTCTGGCAACACCCAGATGTCTTCCAATAGAGTTGCCAATCCTTGCCAACACCTGCTCACTCTAGAATTCCATTGGAAGAGCATATAGTCGGATCCATACTGGGACAGCAGTAGGTTCAACTCGGGGATCGAATCCCACTCTCCATGGTTGAACAAATAGCCCTGTCGGGCCATGATTTTTCTTCTCTGACTCGAAAGCCCTATTTCTATCGACCAAAGACGAAAAGCTAACAATAAAATATCCATTGCTAATAGACCACAATGAATACTCACCGTGAGGCTCCCAGTTTTGGTGGATCCAAGAGTGCAAAAAATTTAGGGAAGGACGTATACCCATGAACTTGCAGATTAAATCGTGATTAGCTCTGTAAATGACTGATTCTTCAACCATACTTGGCTCGATGACAATTTTTGGCCTAGTTTCGGCCTGCGGCAAACATCCATTCACACGATGTGTTGTCGACCTATTCCCAACAGTCGTGAAGAGCATTTTATATGCCATTTTTTGAGCTTCGTCGTTCTTTGGAGGAGAGTTTTCTTTAAACAGATCTGCGTATGAGCTGCTACTCCCTGGAAAAGGAGCCGGAGAAGTCCCCATTGGACCCTCCTGGGCCACCAATCTAGCCTTCAGATCCACCGTACCCCGAAAGCACTTATGCAATCCAGCTGATGCCCTAGATTTTTCGAAGTTCCAAAAACCCTAGTTCAGAGGAAAAAATCGCCAGAGCTCATTTCCCGCCAAAACGTTCATTGAATAACCACCTTTAAAGACCTTTAAAAATAGTTAATAACCATCATTAAAGACCTTTTTTTTGTGTAGTGAAAGTTGTATTAGTTATAGATAGTTTTGTTTTTATATTTGTATTTTCTAGACTAGCCAGAGATATGCCAAAAAGACCAGGATATTTGGCACAAGGGTGGAAGGTCGAGTATGGTTTTGGAAAAACCCACTCAATGGATCAATATTTCCCTATGGTAGAAATTACTTTAACCAATGGTGCAATCTAAGGATATTTGTATGTAGCATCACTACACGTCTTTGATGTTATCTTAGGGATGGATTGGCTACAAGATCATAAATTCTTAATAAAATTTTATGATATGTGGATAGAATTTTTAGAAAGGGGTAGGGAGAATAAGGATCCATAATGAGCAAGGACCATTCAAACCTTAATTTCTATCCACTATGCAACTGAATAAGACCCTTAAAAAAGGAGAGATGATTTATGTGGTAAAACTCAATGAATTCGAGGAGGATCAAAAGGAGGTGTTTGGAAAATACCCAATATTACAAGAATTTAAATGTGTATTTCTTGAATACCTATATGGAATTCCTTCTGTACATGAGTTGACTTCACTATTGATTAGTACACTCTAGGATCTGTGTAGAATCCACCATATGTAGTGACATAAAATATTGGTCCAAGCAATACTGATCATTGTTATGATATAACAAATGGCTATAGGTAATACACACTACCTAGTATAACCATGTCTTGTTGTCAATAAAAAACAATAGTCTATCAATCTAAAAATCCTAAGCACAAACTTGAACATACAAAGGACACTACACTAATCATAGAATCAACAAAACAATAATAATTATTACTAGTCAAAATAAGTTGTTGGTATCAACAATGCAAGGATAGTGAGTATAAGAGAGTGTTAGAAATAAAAAATACAGTAATAGTGAAGTTATGCTTATCAATAATAGTCATGAATTGTACTTATTAGTAACTGTAAAAGATGGTCTCAAATAGATGACATATCAATCGCAATTGGAAATAGTATCATAGTCTAGCCTATCAAGAAATGTCTTTTTTGGATATAGCCCTTTGTGATCATCTTATCAAGTTGATTGTTTTGGTATATAGCACCCATACATTTTTTCAAGATCCTCACTAAAAATAGTGATTTTGGGATATAGACCATTATGATTATCTGGATTTCTCAAAATTGGTATTGTTATTGTTGATTTAATAAGTATTGAGTATTCAGATTAAACAAAAATATGCCTTACAAATTTAAACTTAAAGCTCTTATAAAATTTGAACCAAAATCTTTTTAAATAAATATGTAGTAGACAACTACATATCTACTAACCTAAAAAAAAAAATACGCCGTGGAGAAGGGGAATGGACTTCACTGCAATCAAAAGAAATTATTTGGTGTTTGGAATCACGAGCTTCCATTCCTTACGCCCTGCAGCTTGTGCATCTCGCTTGCAAATGCTTCCAAATCAGCTTTCGACGATCCTCCATCCTGGAAAGTATTTCTAGCTAGCTCCTTCGGCTTCTCTGCGCTTCTTCTCATCTCTTCGCCTCACGTATTGTTTTTTGAATAATATTTTTTATAAACATTCGTTATAAAAGTTGAACTTGGTTACATTATCGACAATGTAAGTGACTTCCACCATGTCGTTTAAAACTTGTTACAATGTATCTTTTCAAAAATACTAAATAAATAATTCACCTTTCGAATTCAGTTATGACAAAGATTATACAATTCACATAGTCGTACTAGTGCCTTTCAATCTACCTCACAATAGTTATTTTCTGCGCTCATTCGTGAGCCTACCACACACCAGCCAAGGGAGACCCGGCAACACTGTCGTCCATGTGATAAGGGACAATGTATAAATTATTATGTATTTGACCACGAATTTACAAAATTATTACTTTTTATTTGGTCCCGACTCACGCGCTTGTCCAAAATTCTTATTGGACAGCTGTCAAATTTCAATTTAATAAATTAAGAACATATTTCAGCCATTTCAGTCGAAGAGGAGAGGGGTATCATAGTAATACACTAGAGATAAACAATATATGAATTGCTAAAAAAATACGAGGGCCATGTTTTTATTTATTTTAATAAGAAAAGATTATATGCACGGGTTAAAAAGTAAGGGTAATATTAATTAATAGTGAGAAATAAAAAAAAAGAGTAAAACACTTTTAAACCTGCTAGCCATTGACAAACACGGGTGCAGGGAATGGACTTGACTGCAATCAAAAGAAATTATTTGTTGTTTGAAATCAATAGGAGCCCTTCCATTTTCATGCCCTGCAGCTTATGCATCTCGCTTACAAAAGCTGCCAAATCAGCTTTTGAAGATCCCCCATCTTGGAAAGTATTTCGAGCTAGCTCCTTCAGCTTCTCTGCGCTTCTTCTCATCTCTTCGCCTCTCTTGTCGCTTAACACTAGCTTTACGACCTCCTCCACTTTTTGCTCGTCTGGAATGCCATCTCTATGTTGGCAAATCTGAACTCCCACGCCCAACTCAGCTACTAATTTGGAATTGAAGTGCTGATCTCCAGACATCGGCCATGCAATTAGAGGGACTCCAAGAGTCACACTCTCAAGGGTAGAGTTCCATCCGCAGTGAGTCATGAAGGCACCCACGGAAGGGTGGGAAAGAATTAGAAGCTGCGGTGCCCAGCCCCAGATGAGCAAGCTCCTCTCCTTCGTTCGCTCTTTAAAACCCTCGGGAAGAAACCTTTTAGCGAGATCCATCGTGTCCGAGGTTGCGGATTCGGTCCCCGGGAGCACCCTGATAGCCCAAACAAATGGCTGCTTGCTGGCCTCCAGACCCCTCGCCAGGGCGTTCGTTTGTTGCTCCGATAATGTGCTCTGGCTTCCGAATGAGATATACACAATGGAACGCTGACGTTGGGAATCCAGCCAGCGAACCAACTCTCCCTCGCTGATATCCGCCATTTTGCCTCGCTCGCTCACTTTCGCTGCTCCGCCAAAAAACTTGGGTGGAAGTACAGGGCCAATGGCCCAAACTGGTTTGCCCGTTAGATTTTTTAAGTGGTGAACATATGCAGGCTCAAGCTCGTGGAACGTATTAATCAGCATCCCCTCACCTTTGGCGATCGACTGCAACCGCCGCAGAACAAACTGCAGCCTGGGCTGAGACAAGTCCGGATCAAAGAAATCCACGGATATCTCGTGTCTATGCAACCTTAGAGGACGCGGCAGATCCAAGCTTAGAACAACACTGTCCCCTTCTTTTTCTAATGCGTTCTGCAGAATGGAACACGAGACGGAATGCATCACACTAATTGCAAAGGCGCCACACGTAACAAACCTAAAACTAGCGATCTTATAATTTTCGGCGATTCTTGAAACCCATTCGAACATGAAATCATAGATGATGCAGACCGGAGCTCCCTTTCCTCCTCCGCTGTCTTCTTTTTCGAGTTGCCTTTCCATCCAACTGTTGAAAGGCTCCTCCAGTCCGTTGGCCAATTGAAAGATGGCGTTGAAGGAATCCCGAGTAACAAGGTCGGCGCTCTCACGTCCTTCTGGTAAGCCTTCCACAACAGGCGTGGGAAGGACTACGAGATGGATGTCAAGATTGGAAGATAGTGCTTCTGAAATTGTTTTTTGCACGCGGGTCACATTGGCAGGTGTTGTGACATAGCTGACGGTGAGGCCATGGGAAGCAAGAAGACTTGCAAGGTCGAGGAAGGGGATGGAGTGACCCAGTGCCGGAAATGGCACCAAAACCACATGGGGCTTTTGAAAATCGTTCATCTTAGCGAAATAAAACATGAGCTTGATGAGCTAAGCTCTAATGGTGCATATAAATAGTTGGAGTAGTAGACAAGAGAGCACGCAATGTTTTGGATACTGCGTGGGCAGCAAGTTTCGGAAATGGCCGAGAAGCTTCGAGGTTTTCCTAAAGTGCGTCCATCGGGACAATTTAAAACGTTTTGTAAACTCCCTTAAACATGTCGTCACCAGTGACGACACTTTGAGAAAAGAAGGTTAGTAAGAAGAGCATCTAGGTGTCAGTTTGTGTCCGTTTCGGAAATTGCCGAGAAGCTTCGAGGTTTTCCTAAAGTGCGTCCATCGGGACAATTTAAAACGTGTCCGTTTCGTACTATTTATAAATTAATTAATCGAAAGACATGTGCTATCAGCATGGATGTTTTAAGCGGCGTTGAAAGTTAGCGTCCAGCTCGGTGGAAAAGCTTATGCCGCAAATAACGGAGAAAATCGAAAATGGAGAAAATCGTAGAAAATCTCATTACGCTTTCACGAAAATCACTTCTCGATATTGATGACCGTCGGCACAAATCAGAAATTTATAACTCGACTTTACAACTTAATTGGAGGACTTTAACTGTAATTTGTTGTATAATGTCTAGATTAGGATTTTAAAACATCGGTGGCTCTTTAGGTATAGTAGAAGACAAACGCTTCTTCTGGATAATGGCAAATCCCATCGGTAAAAGTCACTACTCGTGGCATGCTTGCCATTATACCGTGGCGAACACGGTATCGTCTTCTAATTGACCCTCTTATAGACTTGGGCCATTGGTCTATCGATCTTATCCGAGGTATAAGAATTGTTTTAAATATTCTATAAAGGATATTATATGATATTTCTTTTGTTTTATTTGAAAATTCAAGTCTAAAGTTCAATGTAAGGAAAGTATATTTGATGTAAGAATAGAAATATATATATAAAAAAATTGCTTTTATCTTTGATGCAAGAATAGAGATATTAAAAAATTACTTTTATCTTTAAAATTGGTCAACCAAACCTGTTGGTAACATCCATAAGTTTGGCCAGTTAAATTTTAAGCTTTAATAAAGATTGTATATTTTAGAATTATAAACTTATAGATGTCAGTAGTAAAACTTAACTAATTAATGTTTTAGAATTAGATTAATATTTATATATGATTTTGTATAATAAAAATATTTATAAATAACCTCGTTTTGGGTGGAAGTTTTATGTTCCAAATTTTTGCTCTTTTTCTTGGTTTTGGACTTGTTCGTGGTTTTTAGTGAGTTATCGAGACAATCTCTTTGTGGATGATGTTGATGGAGTAGGTGACCTCCCATTTGGACGAGAGGTCTACGATCCAAATATTCATGCTCCTTCTTTTGTCTCGATTTGAGGATTTTTGCTCACTTTTGTGACTTGGTGCATTTTTAGGATCGTCCTTGGGTCATCTGATGAGTTTTCAGGACCTTTCCTTTTTTGGACAAGGTTGTTGGAATAGGCGAGCTCCCATCTAGGTGAGGGTCCCCTATTCATTTTCCCTACTCCCTCCTCTGTTCCAGATATGAGGGTTTTCGTTTACTCCTAGGACCTTCCCTGGGTCCTCTTAGTGGATGCTTATTGCTTTATTGGTTGAATTCGATGTTTTTTTTTGTGCAGGTCAGAGTGGTGCGGCTCTTTCAGTTTGGGTGTTCATTTGCGATCTTTTATTGTGTAGCTCAAGGGTTTTTTCTCTACATCTTTTTGGTCTTGTGAAGGACCACATGCTTATTGCATGCAGTTGATATGCTTCCATGGATGGCTTCTGATCATTGGTGGGTTTCCTTTGTTCGACGTAGGTGTTGGGTTTGTTGTTCGGGTTCCTTGCTTTGAGGGCTTCTTGTTTGTTCGATCTAGTTTGTGGTAGCCTAGAGGATCTCCTCTGCATTTCTCATGGTCTTTGAAGGTGGACCTCACGCTTACTGTTTGTAGTTGAGATGCTTTCATAGATGCCTCTGGGTTGGGCTTTCTAAAGCAGGTTCGCGTGTCTAGTTGTGGTAGTTTCCAACGAATATTTTCTTTCGATTCTTCTGGTCTTGGGGGGACATTGTGCTCTTTCGATCAACTAGTGGTTCCTGGAGTTCCTTCCTATTCTAGGCTGGTTTCAACTGTGCTTCGAGTTTTGTTGGCTTCAAATTTCTTTACGGATTCATTCGATTTTCTTGCAATGCATTCCCATTTTACAAGATCTCATGGCATGTGGAGACCTCCGTTTTTTATTATTCCTTTTTAGGTCATCATAAGGACTTTCTCTGCGGGCTTCCCTGTTAGAGTGATTTTTTCCTGTTGGTTTCTTCTTTTCCATGGCGAGGTTGGACTTCTTGCATATCTATTGGTGTTTATTTTGATGTTCCTACTTGCAATTTTTTTTTTGGTCTTGGGGGGATATCATGCGCTAATTGTTTACTGCAATGGAGGGCTTCTTGAAATCTAACACCATGTATAATCTGCTTCACAGTTTGGGAGCATTATTTTATGGCTAGGTTTTTTTGGATCTGCTATGCATCACCTTCTCTTTAGGAAGACCTCATGGCCTATGGATTCTTTCTCGGGCTATTTCATTTCCAAGCCTTCAAAAGACTCAATGTGGGTTTTTCAAATCCAGTGTTTTTGTTTATTTTGATCTACTCAGCGCTGGTCTTTCTATGTTTTGGTAGTTAGACCTATGGAGTGTTTGATCTTTGATCTTTGCTCTTTGGTCCTTCCAAGACTGTGTGGTTTTCTATTGAGCGGTAAAACCTTTTTTAAATTCTAGTGTACATGATTGTTTGGTTTTTTCTTGGGCAGGAAAACCTTTTTCAAATTTTAGTGTGCGGGACTATTTGATTTTCTTCTGGGCGGGAAAACCTTTTTCAAATTTTAGTCTATGGGGAAGCCTGTCTCCATGGTTGTAAGGTTTTACTTCTATGGGAATACCTATTTTATTTTGTGTGGGGATGTTTCCCAATGTGTTAGGAAACCCGCTTTTCATTTCTTTTCCTATCTAGACATGGTTTATGGTAGACTAAAGGAACTCTTCTACATTTCTCATGGTCTTTTAAGGGGGACCTCATGCTTATTATTTGCAGTCGAGATGCTTCCGTAGATGTCTCTAGATTGGGCAGTTTTCGATGAAGCCTTCCTTTCGATTCTTTTGGTTCTAGGGGGCTTGTGCTCTTTTAATCAAGTAGTGTTTCTTGGCGTTCCTTCTTGTTCTAGGCTAGTTTCAACTGTGCTTCAATTTTTGTGAGCTCCAAAGTTATTTCTAGATTCATTTGATTTTCTTGCAATGCATTCCCATTTTATAGGGAGATCTCATGGCCTGTGGAGACCTCCATTTTTTGTTGTTCCATTTTTAGGCCATCGAAAGGACTTTCTCTATGGGCTTCCCTATTAAAGCAAATTTTTATGTTGGTTTCTTCTTGTTTTGTGATGAGGTTGGTCTTCTCGTAGATATGTTGGTGTTTATTTTGATGGACCTGCCTATAGTTTTTTTGGTCTTAGGGGAGATCATGTGCTAAATACTTGCTGCAATGGAGGGCTTCATGAAATCTACCACTGTGTGTGATTTGATTCACATTTTGGGAGCATTGTTTTATGGCTAGGTTTTTTTGGATCTGGCTATGCATCACCTTCTCTATAAGAAGACCTCATGGCCATGGATTCTTTCTCGGGCTATTTCATTTCTAGGCCTTCAAAAGACTCAGTGTGGATTTTTTTAGATCCTATATTTTTGTTTATTTTGATCTACCCGGTGTTGGTCTTTCTATGTTCTAGCAGTTAGACCTATTGAGTGTTTGCTCTTTGCTCGTTGGTCCTTCCAAGATTGTAATTTTCTCTTGGGCGAGAAAACCATTTTTAAATTCTAGTGTACAAGATTGTTTGATTTTTTCTTTGGTAGGAAAACCTTTTTCAAATTTTAGTGTACGAAAATATTTGGTTTTCTCCTGGGTAGGAAAACCTTTTTCAAATTTTAGTGTATGGAGAATCCTGTCTCCATGGTTGTGAGGTTTTCCTTCTATGGAAATACTTGTTTCATTTTGTGTGGAGGTGTTTCCTGGTGTGATGAAATCTGCTTTTCATTTATGTTCCTATCCAAAGATGATTCTGAGGAGATCATATTTGGTTGTATTCTTTGGGGATCATCTCCCTATTTCTAGGAGGCTACTTCCATACTTGTTTCATTTTGTGTGGAGGTGTTTCTTGGTGTGAGGAAATCTGCTTTTTATTTATGTTCCTATCCAAAGATGGTTCTGAGGAGATCATATTTGGTTGTATTCTTTGGGGATCATATCCCTATTTCTAGGAGGCTACTTCTTTTGATTTTTATTCATTGTAAAAGGTAACCTGACTCTTTCAAAACTCCTTTAAAAATCATATATATATATATATACCCAAGTGTTGTAGGTGAGTTGGAGAGGAGAGGGTAATCCTCTAAGGGAGGTCCCAGGTTTGAATTTCCACCCTACAAAAAAGTTGAATTGGATACCCAAAATCCAATTGATAATGTTGGTGCGGACAGGGTCAGGTGCGACTCCCAGGTGGCTTTGATGGTGTAGAACCTCCTGGTTGTGGTCTCTCAGACCAAGGCGGCCCCACAAGGGGTTTTTTTGCTTATATATATATATATATATAATTTTAGGTTATACTCTAATAATAATTATTTTTAATAATATATATATATTATTATTAAAAATAATTATTATTAGAGTATAACCTAAAATTTGTATGATTTAAATTAGTTAAATAATATGGTTATTAAAATAAATAATTAGTTAATTAATTAATTAATGAAATAATAATAGAAGCAAAAAAAACTTTTATAATTGCTTTGTTGGATTATATAATATTTTTTTATAAAGAACAATTTTTCTTATTTTCGTACAAGCTCACACACACCTTACCAAGGTTTGAATGTGAATTTCCAAAAATAGATTTCAAAGCCCAAATTACTGCTATGTCCTATAGGAACAAAGGACACAATTTTAAGCCCCTAAGGGCTAGGTAGATTGGTAGTTGTCTGTCTAGTCAAACACTGACCAAGAAAAGACCTATGTTTAATCTTTAGGGGCATGCTTGTTGCAAAGGTAGTAGTTTATTTTGAATCATATGAGTGCATGTCATACCCACGATGATGATGATACAAATCTTGAACCCCTCTCACGATGGGTCATAGGTTTGTTGGGAGTAACCCATGTGATTTAAACCTTGCACTTAGTAGTTACTAAAAATAATGTGGATGTAACCAACTCCCTAATATATAAAAAAAAACAATGTTTTTTCTTCAACCAATAATAGTATTTTTTTTTCTAAAAGAGTATTATTTACTCTCAACTTCTCAAGTGTATCATTTAACTTCCTTAAAAAATAACTTTAACACATTCTAGTCAAAATTACAAATTATTCTTAAGGATGTCCCTGGTTCGAATTTTCACCCTACCAAACGCACTTTCGGTACCCAAAACCCACTTGATAATGCTGGTACGATCGGGTTTGGGCGTGACTCTCAAGTGATTTTGACAGTGTATAACCCCTTGGTCGTGGTTTCTCAGACCAAGGTGGCCCATAAGGGGTTTTTAGCTAAATTAAAAAAACAATTAATTTGATAAAAAAAATTATAATTAAAAAATATAAATATGCTTTAAATATATTTAAAATATTAATTACAAGAAAATGAAATGATGAGTAAGGTCGTAAAAAAAGATCCACCAGTTGAAAAAAAGTAATTACTTTTAAGAATGTCGAATGCAAAGAAGAAAAAATAATTAAAATCTAGAGAGGAGAAAAAATGATTTGAATTTTTAACATAAAATAATATAACAACCAATTGACAATCATTAGAGGATCCAAGTGTTTCACATGTATTGGATGTGATAAAAATTAGAATAGTTTTTAAAATACAATAATTATAAATAAAATCACGGTGCATTAAGAAGGGATCCAAGTCAAAGTATAACCAAGGTAATGATAAAAAAAATAGTGATAAAAGAAAAAGGACTTAATAATTTAATTGAAAAGGAGAATAATTTTCAGAATAAGTTGTGAATATCAAAGAAAGGATTTATTATTCAAATAATTTTGGTAATTATTAAAATAATAAGTTATATATTGTTTGCATTTCTAAATTATATAGTAAAAAAAGTATCAAAGTGTACTTGTGAACAAGTTAAATTATATTTTTATATATTGGGTTATATGAGGGAAAATTGCTATATGGCATAATGTCTATGGATTTTTATCACCTTTTACTAGGTAGAACTTGATAATATAAAAAATATATCATTCATAAGAAAAATATTTATGAAATACATCAATTGTAACTTAAGATATTTTTTTGTGGTATATGTACATCATGTATGCTAGACCATATTTTATTTCCTAGGTCTATTATGCATGATGGTAGGCACTCATGTTGTAATATTTAAGTTAGGATATAGTTTCATAAAGTTTATAAAGTACTTCTTTCGTAAAAGTACTTATTATTGTATTATTTCTTCTTTATCTCTCTTTCATATTAGATCACTTTCTAATGTGAGGGATGCCACAAATATAATGGGTTCATTTAGTTAGAATAATATGTTATCTCATTACCTTAATGATATATATGAGATTCTTCCTTATGCGACTCATATGAAAAATATTATATATGCAATGTATCAAAGCTTGATATTAATAATAATATTTTCACATGTTTCACTTTACTCCAACATATGGTATCAGAGCAAGTTATGTTTGAGTGATTAGAAAGGTTCATTGATTGATTTTTACTAAAGAATTGAATGGTTGAGTTTCACCAAAGATTGATGAGTGATTGAATGCATTCTAGTTGATTTTATAAACAAAGATACATCATTCCATTGTAAAAGAAGTTCTATATTCTTGTTTGATTTTATACCAAAGTTACTAAGAAGAAAACCCTACTACTTTCTATGTTGTGTCATGCTTTGTAGGAGGTATTTAGTACATCCATTATTTTTAAATTTATTTATTTTCATATTGCATTATTTTTTGAAGAAAATAATTGTTATTGTAACAGATTTTTTGATATATAAAGCAAAATCTATTGAATCCATTTACATAAAATTTTAGTTCTATATAGCATCGGTGTAGAACTTGAGTGCATTGGTGCTTTATTGGAGAGAATTTACTGAAGTACTTGGGTTATTATTTGATCTATTTTAGTCGCCAGTAGGATTTGGGAATCATCCATTATTTAGATAAGTATTCCATTGGTTTTTAATTCTTTGGAAGTTAAGGGCCCTATTCTAAGTATTATTTGTAGGTGGGTTTTGAGGAACTTTCTTTTGTAGTTGAAGCATATCATTTCTCAACTTTTTAAACTATCCTTTGTATGTTATCTAGCTCAAGATTTGGGTTATTAGGTTCACTTTGTCACAATTGAGCCATTACATTATTTGTGGATGTAGATGTGTTAAAAAATGTGGGTAAGGCTTTTTGATTATTTTTTGGAGATGTATGATTGATAATATTGTTTGTGGTCACTTGATTATCCAGGTATGTCAACATGGTTTATCAATTGCTCACAATAGGCATGATTTGATTTAGGGGTGCAACATTGAAGGGTTAGTATTTGGTTGGGATAGTTCAACATGGGAATGTGTTGTGCAATGGCTTGATTTATTAAAGATATCTAGTTATAAAATCCTAGTTGTCCAAGTGAAGGTAATTGACCCAAACTAGAACCTTGAGGTATTAATTGTTGTTAAACTATTAAAGCCTATATACCAGTAGCAAGGATGTAATTTAATGAGATCTCCTTAAAAAAAATGGAATTTAATGGATCTAAATCTCTAAGGTACATTTGAATGGTTGCTTCCTCTCCAAGGTTGTAAGGTATCACCAAACTAGTATATAATTTATAGAATCGAGTGTTGAATAATATTAAGGGTTCATTAGGTTCTCTAAGGGTAGATGGAAATTAGTGATACATTACAACTTGGTCAATGGGTAATTTGAAATGACTAATAAATGTTGCATCTAATTAAGACCAAGAATTAATAGAACTTGAAGGGCAGCTGATATATAAATTATATGTTGTAGACACCAAAACAGCACCAATCCAATTATGTGACTGCAAACATTGATCGCTTTGACACACACATCCCCCAGGGCAGCCCTCAGAGGTTAAACAGTGGTCCTAACCACTTTCATAGCAATTTTGTAAGGTCAAGAAGCAATTTGGCACATTCAGGAACTTTGCCCAGTATTCATCTCACCCAAGGACGAATACTAACTGGGATTCATCTCACCCAGGGACGAATTCTGAAATCGTCTTTTGTCAGGACGAATTTCAGGTTTAATGGGAAAAAAGAAGAATGTCACCAAGTGGCAGCCGAGGACAGTCAATTATTGCCTCCTACCGTGCATGCGCGTGTAGGTGGGTAGGTTGGCAGTTAGAGGACTGTCACAAGGGCAGTCATGGAAGCCCAAGTCAGGGAGGAGTCTCCTCCCTCTTGGGAAGGCATGGCCGCCACATGGCATCCCCGCATGCCCCTCCAAAGAGACCCCCTAGGTCTATAAAATGGTGGACTTTCCCACCCAAAAGAGAACAAAGTTGAAGGCATTTTCAAGCAACGAAGTGCTGCCAAATTGAACACCCTATTGCATCCTTTTTCGATTCACCTTTTCACATCCATTAATCTCTTTTGCAAGAGAGGTTATTAGGTGGCTTTTGGAAGCGTGGATCTAAACCCAAACCCAACATTTGACCACCTCAATCCACCAATTTTCCGACAACACAATCCCAAGAGATTTTGGGCCCATCCCTAGTGGATTGGCGTCAAAATCAAGTTCTAACGGGGGCGGCCCGCTTGGGCACCCCACACTTTTTGTTAGTTTCATTTTAGTCTATTCTGTTATTGCTTGTTTATCCTACATTACGTTCTATGCTGTTTAGATAGCTCACAATCTAGATTTTAGAAGACATTTATCAAATATTATCATGCTTTGTCGATTTCGTGGCCCTCACTAACTTGCAGGTAGCGACGTGGAATTCCCATGGATAGAGGCCAAATTGGGAGAATCTGACCATCTGGGTCATCCCAAAATGGCCCCAATTACTTAACCCCTTTGTCTGCAGGTGTTTTGGAGACCCCGAGGTTTGAAATTTAGATGGCATCACTTCGGCTTTCCTAACATAGTAGAATTCGTCCCACCCGAGGACGAATAACAGCAGAATTCGTCCTGCCCAGGGACGAATTATAGTTGAAAGCAGATTGGTTGATTGTTTCAATGGCAATGGCCCTCTGGTAATGTCTTCTAACCTCTGTAAGATTTGCAAGTCATTTAGGATCATTTCATGCATCATTTTAGTCAGTCTTAGGCATACATATTTCATTAATTTCAAGGAACAAACTTTTCCTATTTGCAACAGGTGCTACTAACTCTTTTTGTTGTTTCTTTGAATGCAGGAGGAGCGGAAAAGATCGAAGACCCATCAACACCAACGGCGGCAACGCTTTGGCCCGCCCATTTTGCATGTGGGCACGCGAAAAGAAGATCATTATTCACTTTTGTAATGGAAACATGCTAACTCTCCTAGCCCCTAAAAGGGGAGGATATGTATTATAACCGAGTTGGAATCACATTAATAAAAAGGGTTGTGCTCCTGCTTTCTCCTTTTACGTTTGGTTTTGATTCGATTATATCTGCTTTATTTCATGCATCAAGCTAGTTAGTTTACATTGCATCAATTAGTGTTTCTTTTTTTATTTTCGGAATCTCGTGCTTTCATATGCAAACTCATCTTATGTGTGTGAAAAAACCCTACAGATAACATCCTCATGTTCAATTTGTAAACAAATTAAGACATATTTGTATGTCTAAATATGTTCTTTAGCTAACCTTATTCCATCATACATATACCAAGGAAGATATATTTCAATATTGTTAGACATATCATGTGTAGGTTTGAATATGTTCATAGGACTATTTCCTACTAACCATGGAGAAGGAACCACCATTGGTGGACCTTGGGGGATGGAAACGTATTAATAGTATGAGTGTTGGGTTTGCCTTTGTCAACTCTAGGTCTTTTGTATGAGGAAAGGCTAAGAAATTCAATGCCACCTACAACTAACTTGGACCTAGTGATGATGACCTTTGGTTATAGTATTGATAGTTAAGATGTGTAATATAAACATTGCATCAAGAAAAAATAATTTTAAGAGTCTATAGGCCCTCCTTCTAGTGCCACTTTTGTTGAGCAGAAGAGTCTGGTGGATTTAGTGAATCAATAATTTAGCCCTCCTTCTAGTGACATGTCTATTGGTATAAGGGATTGGTGGATTAGTGAATCAATAGTTTAATCATACTTTATTTTGCCACTTCAATTGAGCATGTAAATGACACACTCAATTTTTTCCTTTCTAGTACCAATTTTTTTAGGCATGAAAGGGAAGAAGCCAAATTTTTGGTGTGTCAAGGGTAAGCCAAATTACTTGGAATAGAGTCTACTCTATATTGCAAGGGAGTTTGTTTTCACCAAGGTTTGGGTATGCTAGATCTTGAAAAGCTTGGATAACCAAAAGGTCATTAATAGTTGTTCCTTCAAGGGGCCTTTATTGGTATGACTTAAAGAGATATGTTTCCTAGGCATAATGTCTTACAATAAGAAGTTTAACTGTCTAAGAAAAAACTATTTTATTGATATACAACATACATGATATGAGAAATATTGAAACAAGGTAACAAAAAAGGATAATATTAAAACCATGCAAACTATAATTAACAAATTAGCATTATACTCAAATGATTATCTTGCAACATAAATATAATTGTAAAATGGTACAAGAGAAAACCATTTTCAATGCTTTAAAATAAAACTGATCTATTCCTCATCAAAATAGGTTGGAAAGAAATTAAAAGGTTTAAAGGCCAAGAGAAAATAAAGTAAATAAAAAAATCCTATACTTCCTTGAAATTCATTTTTGATTTGGTAAAGCTATACATTCTAATTTAAAACCAATCATGGCTTGACCAATATTCACATAACCTGAGGTCTGAGACAATGCAATCTTTAGACAAAAATAAACTATGAAATAGAATAAGTGCAACCACCATCATCATGTGTAGAATGAAAAAAAAAAAACTCAAAAGCCTTGTGTTATAATATAATTATGGAGTGCATTTGATTTAGATTTTCTCAGTTTTAAGGATTACAAGAATAAAAAATTAAAAAAATATTAGGTTTGGTTCAAAAAATTCATCCAAATCTCTAAACATAAAATGAGCAAGAAAACTCTAATACTAAGGGGGTAGTTAATGGATGTGTTTTTGACCTCTACAACTGACTAGTGAGCCCACATTTATATAATTTTATGGTATTTCATGTAGCATTATTTTTATAATTAATGACTATCCATTTCCATGGGTTCTATTAGATCTAAATTGTTTTTCTTCCCCCTTTGACATGTGCTCCTTGGGATTGCTTTTGTTGAACCTCAACCATTCCCCAAAAATTCTATAAAATTTATCATTAGTTTCACCATGTTCATCGTCTTGTACGTTTTCCTAGTCAACATTCAAAATCCTATTTCCATTACCTTAAAATCCTAAGCATCTATGTTAGATATCCTGTAAAAAGAAGGTAAGAAATATAGGTGTTAGATATTTTTTGATTGGTGAAAGGGGTTTTGAAAGGATACCGTAACATTTTACAAAAATATTAAAGTTAGGATATTATCTCCCAAACAAACTATAGCAAAAACAAATATCCTCTATGATCCATTAACATAACCCAAAGAAAGGATAGAGAGGCCCACACAAGGGCTAAGGAGGAAGACTTAAGAGGTAAGAAGCTTTCATAGAGATAGTCAAGGAGGGAAAAAAAACAAAGCAAGAAGCACATGCTTCTTGAGAAAACAAAAAATACCTATAGACTGAACCATAAAGTTATTTTATCGAGTTACCGCCATCATGACCTATGTATTTTCATCCATAATTACCCACAAAACTCTTAAATTCATCCAAATATTGTATTGGTACTTATATTCCTCCAAAATATCATCCACTTGAGATAGTAAAGAAGAGGTCATCCACCTGGGGAGGGATTTCAAGATGTTGTGGAGGTCCTAGAGGTGGCCTCTATTAGAAAGGGATGGCCAACGTGACATGTAGGAAGCTAGTAGAGGTGACTTCTTAGAAGTACCTTCTATGGGGTGGCCTCTCTTGGAAACTGAGGTACTCTTTGGCTTGAAATGGAAATATAGGAAATCACCCCATTTCTTATTGTTATCGATGATGATAGGTGCCTTGTGTTTCTTGCTAATAAAATTGCTTCTAGTGTAATATTGGTGAGGCTCAGACTTTAGAGAGCTTGGGGTCCTCTCCACTTTAACTTTGTAGTCGAGTGTCTGATTAGTTCTAGGGGATGATATATATTCACCACGATTATCATGCAAGGGGTTGACATCTACTACCACTGATCTACTTTTTTATCTCTCGAGCACATATTTATAGATGACCATGTGGAGAACCTGATGAATGGGGAAAGAGGAAACTCCCCTCTTAACATTTAGGACCAAATTTTTGATCGATCTATACAAGTACTCTAAGATGTTGAGAGTCTTTTTCATACTCAGGTGGTTGAGAAAAGCTAAATGAAAAATTCTTAATATGGCACCAGGACCATCCATAGTGAAGTATTGTAGAACTATCACTATAACAACATACCAAGGTTTTAGGAGAGTCTCCCTGAGGACCCCCCCTTTATCCCTGCCTAGTTTCTCCCCTTTACCCTTGAAGAGACAACTTGCTCTATAGAGATTATTTATCTCTGTGGATGGTCTCTATGTCATTGGAAAGACCAATGATTTTTTTAGGAGATAAATAATGATATGAAGCTAAAGCCATGAATGGTCGCATGGTCATCATCTCATGTTTGAGCGAAATCCATATTGCTACCATAGAACTTTTGTAGGAAATGAATCAGGTCGTGACCCTTCAAGATATCTTTTATAAGGGCATCTATATGAAGGGATTAAGGTTAAATATCAACCATGGACTCAAGACCTAGGCACATGTAAGAGGTAGAGGGAAAAAATAAAAACTCAAAGACTAAAAACAAGGTGATGAACCAAAGCATTAGCAGATTGTTTGTGATTAAAAAGGTGAAGGAAGCTTCCAAATTTAGAAACCAAATTTCCCAAGAGAAGCACAATCTAAGGAAAAACAAAAAAATGAAGTCTTTCCCATGCAAGGAATAATGCCAACATTATGCCAACATGACCACCTCTAGGAAAAATAAAATCTTCTACTAGCCTAGCTAATCGTATGGATTGCATCATAGACTATAAAATTTGAAATTTTTTACTTTTTCCTTGATATCATCCTTCAATTTACTAATAAAAAAATTCTAAAAAATATTCTTCATTCAAAACCCTTATCCTATTAGCCAAATTCTAAAATTGAGTTTGATACTCTCAAATGATATAGGTCTATTTTAGTTTTTTTGAGGATCTTATAAAGTATTTATGCTCACTAGGGCTAAAATAAGTGAGTAATTGAGACTCAAAGTCTTCTCAAGAAAGGTCAATATTTGTGTTTTGTACCCAATGATACCATTGTAGGGACTCAAATTCAAAATTAAATATTGACATGATGACTCATAAATATCAAGAGACATTATGGAGTTTGAATAATTGATCCACGAGACAAAACCAACCATCAATGTCCTTTCCATTAAACATGGGAAAGTATAATTTGGGAATTTTAAACATGATAATTAGTGTTAACAAGAGTATGATGGTTTTTTTCACCTTTATTTTTTGAACTGCCACTTGGTCCTTCATTGTAATTCTAATTGTATAATTTTGAGACTTATTTTAAATGCTCTTCAAAATTAAGAAACTTACCTTAATCCCTATTTTTACTTTGATATATTCGAATTTCATGAACTACACGTGATATTTCATATGTCTAAGTTCTTATCCAGTATGCACCATTTGGTTATGTAGGTAACTAAGTGTTTGATTTATTTCTTCCATGAATTGGTTTTGTTCCATATCCCTCATTGCACTTCTAGTCCCTCCAAACATATACTAGTGATTTGGACCACCCTAACTAACTTACTAAAAATATAAATGATTTTAGGGGTTATTAATTTTAGTAATGGTCTAGAAAAAGTGTATGGGTGTGATTGATCAAAATTTTAATTTGACAAAATGAACACAATGGACTAGGTCTTCAAATGATATTTTTGATAACCAAAATTTTTATTTTATTTTAGTCAAGTGTTTTTTGTTTTCCTCCTAAAGTGTTTCTTCACCTAAAAAAATGAATTTCTTCTTTGCTCCCTAACAACTATTATATTGGTTACTAGTCAATATATTATCCCCAACTACCTTGCTAGACTATCTTTTGTCACCATCACTACCTTGTATGACACTATTACTAGTTGTTATTGATAACTATCCTGATAGAATATGTTTTAATTATTAATAACAATTGCCTTGCCTGAAACTATTTCTATTTGTCATATATAGCTCCCCTAACACTACCCTACCTATCTCCTTTATTGACTATTACTATACCCAATAATTTATTCTTTAGCCAAGAATAATTTTTACTATGGTCAAAATAATGATAGGTGTAGTATCTTCAGTATGCTCAAATCTATGGTTAGGGTTTTGGAGATGTAACATATAACTATAATAGGGTAACACTAGGTCAATTTGTGCACACTATCCATAACCCTCTATTATACCCAAATGATGAGTGATAATAATCATACCAATATTTCAGCCACTACTCAAGGAGGGTTCCACACATACCCTTGAGTGCACTACCTACCTCTCTAATAATATGAGAGGGTAATTATTTTCAATGCTATGCTTGGTGTACTACAGATAAATATATGATCATAAAGCTTCTTATGGCTAAACATATCTCCTAAACTTAGGGTGTCTCTTGATATACTCAAAAATACGTGGGATCTCAAATATGTATACAAGTGTTGATTGAGGCCTAGGTATTGGATTCTGATCACCTTCAATTCACTATATTCTTTATTGGTAATCCAACTTAGCCAATTTTGATAAATCCTCCATGATATTTTAAAACCTTTGGATTAGGGTTTCTAACCTATTAACTAAAATAAAGGGGGAAAATGTCTTGATTTTTATGAGATAATAAGCAAGAAAATAAAAACAAGAAAAATTCTACCTAACAAGTTGAAATGGTAAGAGATACACTATTTACATTGTAGTAGGATGCAACCTTGGAAAGCACTATGATACCACTTGTTATGAACCTTGCAATAACAAAATCACATCCATAGAATATTACAATAATAATAAAAAAAAAACTTAAAATTAACAATATTGCAAGCTAAAATGGAAATGTAGGAGATTATATTTTATAAAATAAGAACACATTACAAAATCCTAGGCCTCTTCAAGGGGAAAATATCCTTGGAAGTAGAGATTTGATACAACACAAATTATCTCTTTAGATATTCCCCCTTTCCATTTTAAAGACTCTTTGTAATCCTAACTATAATGCATCATATGTAAGTCACCACCTGAGATAGAATCTTCTACCAAACAAGTAGTTATATTATCTATAATGGTTACATTAAATGGATCCAATTGTCTAGGTGTCTCAAGTGCCACATAAATAATATAAAATTTTACATAATATTATTAAAATGGGGTCCCCACATTAGAAAGGGGGTCATTACATAGTAATGTTGGGATGAGGTCCTAACACATTCAAATACTATGTAGAATTGTTATATATGATTCTCTCTATCTATCAAAAATATGGTTAGGCCATCCATATATACCATGATTATTTTATTTATGATCTATAAAAATGTGATATTCGTTGCACATTGAAAAGTAGCCCCTAAATTTTCGAGATAACATTCTTTGATATGTGAATATCCCTCATTTAGTGGTAAATGTCATCTTGTGTTTATGTTTATATTTGACCTAGATCTAATTATATCCTAAGCAACCATTGAACAATCAATTTTTTTTATCTTCCTATCATTTGTAAGATCCAATTTTATCAAAGTTAGTAGATATTTAGTTTTTTAAGGAAGCTTTATTTAGATTCTAAAAATCTAAACATAGTCAAATATCACCATATTAATTGCAAATAGATTTTAAGTTTGTGATATAAGTTGAATTCTTAGTTTATTAGATAATCACACACATGTAGAAATATTATTTGATGTCCTTTTGGATGTATATCTAAATACAATAATATTTTAAAACTTATTTTGAATGTAAGTGCATATAGTTTACATGTAAATGTTTTAATTAATGTTATAAAATATTTACATATACATCTAACAATAACAATATATTTTTAAGAAAAATAAATTAAAATAAATAACTATCTACACACTCATGCGTTCAAGCACACACACATCTTAAAACCCTTCAACAACTAACTGTATTACATATATCTTGATCAATTACAAGTCTCTGATGTGAAGTTCCATGCAGTTGAGAACCTAGGTAGGGTTTGTTTCCTAAAGAATTTTATTTCATCAAAAAAACCTATGTATTTTTAAAATATATATTTTTTTGACTCTTCGCTTGATATTTGTATTATCTTAAATATATATCTATGAATATATACATACATACATACATACATACATACATACATACATACATATATATATATATATATATATATATATATATATATATATATATATATATATATATATATATATTCTATATTTTTACTCCTAATAAACTATATGTGGTTTCTACTATTACCACTTGTATCAATATATCAGAATATTACATTTTATACTAGGACAAACAAATTGCATACAACTTGCCTTTCTATCAAATATATTCCTCATATTTCTCAAATTGTTTTGTTTTATATAAAAATACTTGATATAATTTTCACTAAGAAATAGAACCTCCCTATTGTAGTTATCTTATAAAATTTGTTTTTTTGAGATGGATATTAATATCATGATAGGATAAATGATTTGTTTCCCTATTTAATTCTCTACTAATGTGCTAATATTTCCTTGATACTACCTCCAACAATAGTTTATGGATAAAAAGTAATAGTATTATTTATAGAATTTATACATCCATTTTTGTTCATGATATTAATAATAGTGTATGAATCCACCTTAATTGAAATATATTTCCATCCTTTTCCAATGGAAATATCAATCCTTGTAAGAAGTGTGCTAGCCTCTACATAAATGCTAGCTAGACTTTAACATGATTTTAATAAGTGAGGATAATTTTCCCCTCGTTATTTTGAAAATTACCACTTCTATTAGATTTCCCCAAATTTCATTTGAAAGCACCATCGTAAGTAATTTAAAAAAATCCAACTTTTTAAACATTTCTATTTTACCATATATTGACACAAATCTTTTGTATTATCTCTATTGTTGTAAATGACCCTTATCTATAGATTTAAATCATATGACCAAGATGATAGAGCATATATTTCTATACTTAAGGCTTCCCATGATGAGCACCATGCCTATAAAATGTTTGTAAGAGAGGCAATTATAAAATTTGAAACTAGGAAATAATTCTAAGATATATTTTTAAAATTCTTTAATATATTTAAAGCCATCAATTTTAGAAAATAATTTTTGGATGAGTCCTCCATAAAATTCATATGCTTTAGCTTGGAAATAATTAATCTTAAATTTCATTAATTCTAAGGTTATGCGTAAGGGGTTGGCCCTAAAATGTATTTATAAAAATGGGTGAATTAGTTTCAAAATCCAAAATTCTTTATAATTTCAAGGTGAAAATGTCCCCTATTATTAGGGGTAATATTGGAGATTTAAACTTAAAATGGTTCAATTATTATAAAATTGGGGTGAATCTACCCAAAAACATTTACACCCAAAATTTTTGGGCTAATGGGCCTTGGTCAAGGGTCCCCAATATTAGCCAATTTCAATTTTTAAAATCAAAATATTAATTAATTAACTATGATTAGCCACTATGCATAATCCTGATTAACGCTTTCAATGTCTATGAAATTACTAAATATATTCTTACATTATGAAAAAGTAGCATTAAATAGTATAAGCAAAGGGACAATAAAGTACTAAATAATTTGATGTTAATAATAATGTACATATAAAATATGCATGAGCCTGTTAATTATAGACTATCCCCTCCAATAAGTGTGTTTTTTACTACTTATACATAGAGTGTTGAGGTTTTAGAGAGGACATCATGTAACCAAATATTATTCCAAGGAAAGTCATTGTTGTAATAAATTCTAATTTCTTAAACCCATGTATACCAACTTGACCAAGTATCCTACATATTATGATATATTACAAGCTAATTCTTCCTCCTACATAAAAATGGGAAAATAAAAATGGAAGCATTTTTTGAAGCTCATATATTACTTTTTAGGTTATTTCTCTCAATTGTTTGCAAATAAAAATCCATGATACAATATTGTTGCTCAAATTAATGTAATTTTGGACTTTGAATCTCAACATACTAAACAATATTGTGTGAGTGTTTATTGTTATAGATCAAAAATAAAATAAGAGAGTGAGACTTCAACTAAGTATCAAACTAAAAAATTATAGAATCCCTCTAAATGAATGACCATTTAATATATTTATTTATTAATTAGAATCTCTCTAATACAAATTTCCATGTTTTTAAACACTTAGTTAGGGTTCACTCCCTTAAAAACTTTATTACATGCACATAAACTATATATTTTTTAAATAACATTTTTTCTTAACAATTTGTTTTTTTGAAAAATCTCCAAGAAACAATTACCCCTAATTTCAAGCTCATATTATTATCATTTTACAAGCCTACCCTTCTAATATATTTCCCTTTTCAAACTCCATCCCATTTTAAAAAGAGGAGACCTAGAATTTTTCTCATGTTCTTTTCCAAGAAGTCTTCTATGATTTTTGTGAAATTCAAATGGTATACTTATTGGCAATGATTACAGTGAAAATATATATAGATATATTGAATACATTATAGTTTTTATGAATTATAGCCTCCTATTCATGATCAAGAACTTCCTTTTCTAACCTACCAACCAAGATTTCATTCTATCAGAAATTGAGTCTCAAAGTTCCATGCTCTTTTCTTTATTAGAAAAATGAATAACTAAATACAATAATAATAAGTTTCTAACTTTAAACTCTAAAATATCTATAATTATCCACTATAAATTTATGGTAATGTTAACAAAAATATCCTATATTTTGTAGCATTAACCAAATTTTCACCATCCTTAAGAAATAGAAGTAATCAAAATTTGAACTTGCTTATCATCATTTGGTGCCTTCTTTTCTATTTATTGTTGGCTCTCCTAAAGATCCTATATCATGTGAGGAGGTTTATGAAGTCCATCGATGACATATCTTAGTGCGTTAAAATCTCCATGGACATACCCAGGTGTTGTATTTGAGTTGGAGGAGGAGAGGGCAATCCTCCAAGGGAGGTCCCAGGTTCAAATCTCCACCCTACCAAAAAGCTGAATTGAGTATCCAAAATCCAATCAATAATGTTTGTGCGGGCAGGGTCTGGTGCGACTCTCAAGTGACTTTGACGGTGTAGAACCCCCTGTTCATGGTCTCTCAGACCAAGGTGACCCCACAAGGGATTTTTATTAAAAAAAAAAAAAATCTTCATGGACATGGGAATGAATGCATCCCACATATGATAGAAGATCAAAGATCAAGTCTACTAAAACTATATCACGTGGAGGAGTGAAATTTATAAACACCTTTCTTAATTTGAAATTCTAAATATGAATGATAAGGATGAGTCTCCAAATATCTTCAAGTTTGGGGTAATGATCCTACTAAAAAAAACCAAGAAAAAAAAATCATTCAATGTCTAGTAAAAGATATCCCAAAATTGTTTAGCCATATCACAAAGTCAAAACAAGTGAATAAAAGTTTTTTAAGTATTAAAAAATTTGCATTGAAGGGAAATATATAAAATTGAAGCTAAACTTTTAGAATTTAGAAATTTTTGATGGAGAACTCACCATCCAAGAAGTTGATTTTTGGATTCAACAATAACTTTCCAAATTTGAGTAACAAGAGGTTGTCATCGAGCAGTGTTAACCCTATATGATAGACCATTGCAAAGGTAAGGAAGGTGATAGAGCTTTATTAATGTAAACACAAGTTGAAGCATCACCAAATATCATACCAATTTGTTTACAAAATTTTGGACTGAAACCAAACCAGGAAAGCATACGGAGAATAAAATCCCATCTAAATTTATTATATGCTTTATCAGAATATAACTTAACCAAGACGACATATTTAGTGGAGTTGATATCCCATTGTGTTGTTTCCCAAGCCATCATAATATTATCTAATATATAATGACCTTTAAGGAAAGCAAATTAATCTAAGAAAATAATAGCTTAAGCAAAATTTTTATTTTTAAAGCTAGAGCTTTAGCTATGATCTTGTATGAAATATTGATGAGGGTAATAGGTCTCCAATTGGACATTTGGGTATGAGTTGTATGTTAAGAAATCAATTTGATTAACCTTACATTGATATAAGTGATGAGGCCAAAAATTGCCTCATTATTGATTATTTTAGACATCCTTAATAGACCTTTTTGACATGTTTTGATGTTAATTCTGCTGATGAAATACAATATTTACTACTATTTACATGTTTGATTGTTTAGAAGCATAATATTCTGTTTTTACTAATTTTTTGTATTTTTTGCATAAGTTTTGTTGATAAATAATGATTTATTGTGAAATGTGTTAGTGCAATCACGTGTGGGACATATAACATTCATATCATGCTCTCTGAAGTTGTCAAATGCAAAAAATAGCACTAAAAATAGGACAAAACGCAAAGTTGTGCAAAAGCGTATTTTAGTTGTTTTAACTTGGACAAATTCCGACCAGATGTGCATGGCTTGGAATTTGGTCAAATTCAACTTAAAAGAGCATGTGAATAGGTTGTTGAAAGACTTCCAAGTCTGATCCACCAAATGCTCGGCAAAAGAACCACAAACTGTGTTGAAAACAGGCATTCTGGCGTTGCTCTGGAACAATAGAAACGCTCGGAATAATAGAGATACTGCTCCGGAATAACAGAACTGCTCTCGGAATAACCGAAAAAGCACAGTTTTGACCAGAACAACTCAGGAAAGGCAAAAAAATTGTAGGAGAGTGTTAAGGACAGTTATGTGAATCTGTTGTGCACCTTTTTCAATGCAAAAGACCTCCAGCAAATGTGCAACAAATAGATTTCATTCATGTAACCATATTCTGCATTTTAGGAATGCAGTTTCAACAACATTCCTAAAATGCCTGAAATTAGAATCATTCCACACCTGATTTAGCATGTTTTTAATATAAATAACCAGCTCCCATCTGGGTTGAGCTAAGGGAGAATTAGGATTGCAATTAGGATAATTCTGAATATTGTGAGAAATCAGATTTCTGTAGCAGTAACATGCAAAATTTTTTTGCATGTTTTTGATTCAATAAAAAGTGCAGTTTTTATCAGTTTTGCTTTATGATTGAAGGAGTGATTAAGTAGTAAACCAGAGCTACTTCTTCACCTTCTTCTGAACCAGGGAGCAAGGGCCACTCCTTGGAGCGAGAAGAAGGTTTTTCACCAGGTTTTCTTGTTTAAATCTGTCTGCAGCTAGAATAAATAGGAAACCTGTCATTTTTCCTGCATTTCTTTATTTTGCTGAAATCATTTCCAGTTTCAGAGTTTGTAGTTTCATTATTATTTCTGAGTTATCATTTCTAAGTTTATTTTCAGTTCTGTTCTTTTATTTTGCAAAGTTAGTTAGTTTACTTTCTGCAATTCTGAATTTCCTGCAACTTTCATTTCAGCAAGTTTAATTCAGTTTTTGAATGCATTTTCAGATTTAGCAAAAGTAAATAGGTTTCTTTGTTAGTTATTTTATTTCTGCAATTTTATTTCAGCAAGCGTAATCTAGTTTCCTTTCAGTTCATAGGGTTTAGAGTGACAGAAGAACCCCCAACAAACACTAACTGTTCTACCAATAAAGCCATTTTCTGAATAGAATGTCTTACATCTGCTTGAATTGACTATCGTAAACAACCTTAGGACACCTGCCCGGATTGATAAATAATGATTAAATGATGAACTAAATGACACTCATCATTTTTGGCACCGTTTTCGGGGACCAATGGTGTTGTTAGTCAAATTTAAGTAGGTCAAGAACTGTAGGCTGGATACAGAAAATAGTTCTTGCAAATTTTACAGTCTGTTTAGTAAATGTGCATGAATGCATAGGCCAAGAGACGAAAGAGGGAGGTTTATCCGAAGTGGTTATGAACCACCAAAGTGACCTACTCGGTTAGATGAAGAATTTGAAATCCCTGGGGAAGAAAAGCTAGACATACCTTCTTCATTAGATGCATTTTTGGAAAAATTAGAAAAAGAGCTTTTTGAAGCATGAGCTGCTAAACACTCCCCTATGACTAGACTATTCCCATCATCCTTTAGAAAGAAAACAACTATGGCTGCAGCAGCAGCAGCAGGTGGATATGATAATCCTGATGATGCTCCTAAAACTTTTGAATATCCCATTCGGTTGGATCCACTTCTAGATGCCCCCATGAAAACAATCTCCCCATCCATATTGCCAATTTTTAGGGGAACTGTTTGAGAAGATCTTGATCAATTTTTGTTTGAATTCAAAGTGTTATGTCAGACTTATGACTACATAAATGATAATCAAAAATTGAAATTGTTTCCTTCCACACTTAAGGACACTGCTCTCCGATGGTTCATGAGCAATCTTGAACCTAACTCAATCAGTACCTGGGATGAGATGGAGACTGCATTCTTAAATAAATATCGGGATTATTTTAGAGTAAGAAACAGGGAAAGATGAGTTGTTTAGGATCAAGCAAGAAGAAGATGAGAGTCTAGAAGATTATCTTGATCGCTTTGCCTTTGTCCAAAAGAGGTGTGGTGTTGTAGAACCTGATTTCTTAAAGCCTATCTTCTTAAGAGGATTACAGGATGAATCTAGGGAAGTGTTAGATTTAATGGGAAAAGGAGACATAGATCAACTTGACCTTGAAGATATTGTGGAGTTATGTAAAAACTATTCCCGCACTCACCATCGAAGAAAGAAAAGGAATTCTGGCAATAATGGTATAAAAGAGTTGATGGAGGAAATGGCCAATTTAAAAATCGATATCCTTGTTCAACTTAATACTGCATTAGGTGAGAAAAACACAAGATCTAATTCTACACCACCTTTAGCAATTTATTGCCCAAGGTGTAGGAGTAAGCATGCCTTGCAGGACTGCCCCCTAAACAAAACTTCTATTTGTGGAATTTGTTCCAAGGAACATTCAACAGATAAATGCCCTTTGTTGCCTCATCTAAAATCTATTTTGGGCACCCAAACAGAAGAACTCAATGCTATTGGGCAGAGATCTGGTGGTGGTTATGCACAATATCCCAATGCTCCTAGATTTCCAAACTAGGGACAATCTCCTTGGAATATGAATATGCCATGGGGACAGGCAGAAGTTTCTGCACAACCTTGGAACCAACCTTGGACAGCTCCTCCAGATTGGTCACAATCTGGATGGATGAACCCACCTTGGCATACCATGCCTCCACAATGGACACAACAAGGACAAATATGGGGACAACAATATCAACCCTATCAAGGACAACAATATCAACCCTATCAAGGTCAACAATATCAATCCCATCAAGGACAACAAAGGTATCAAGGGCAAACTCAAAATTTGTTGCCAACTCCTAATCCAAATTTTTAGGGAAGAACACAACATCAACAAGCACAACCAGTAAAACAACCTCCACTCCCAGCTCAGCCTGTGACTAACCCCAATAATGCCGGACAAACAGCCCCTGTTTATGAGGTTGAGTCCGAAGATACTTGCCTGCAGTTCATGTACTTGACTGTGGTAACATCCAATTACGCTCAGGGAAGGTCTTACCTGACCCTGCTCCACCTACAATTGAAGAAATTCCAGAAATTTCAAGTCCAAAAAAAATACAATCAGAGCAAAAGGAAGAAAACGCAGAAAACTTACAAAGAAAATCTGAACGTGTCACATCAGATTTACCATTTCTTGAAAGGTTTGATCACCCCATCACTACCCCTGAATCAGAGTTAATCACAGAATTGAAGAAAATGTCAATTTCACTTCCTCTGTTGCAGGCAATCAAGGATGTACCATTGATTAAGAAAACCATTCAGGATTTATGCATAAGGAAACCTGGCGAGGAAGAAGAAAGCCTTTCCACAAAGTTGTACAAGTAGATGGAAAGTTGGTTGATCTTCTCTCCGGGAAATTAGTACCTCCCAAATATGGTGATCCGGGAAGTCCAGTAATCACCATTACTTGTAGGATTGGTTCAAATTCCCAATGTGCTTATTGATTTAGGAGCTACAATTAATGTCATGACCAAAGATATTATGCAAAAATTGCAGCTCACTGATTTGAGTCCTACGACCACGGTTTTGGAAATGGCAGATAGGTCAGTTGCCAAACCAGAAGGACTTTTGGAGGATGTTCCCATTAAAGTATCTTCTTGGGAATACCCTATAGATTTCCTAGTGTTGCAACCTAGGAGTACAGCTAATGGCTATCCTATCATCCTAGGACGACCCTGGCTTGCCACTGCAGCTGCTTTCATAGACTGTAGATCAGGGGAAATGACTATTTCAAATGGAGTAGATCTTAAGAAAATTTCTTTGTATCCACCTGCTCAACCATCATCTAAATTTTTTGGACAGTTATGGTATCCTGAGTCTGATGAAGAACAGGAGCCTCTTGTTACCCTTGCCACCATTGTAGTACAGGAACACATTGAAGAACTGAATTCACCAGGAAGAGAAATTTTTGAACATGAAACAGTCTTGGTGAATACATTGCATGAAGAAGGCCTCAGGGATGATCAAGTTCTGGTCAATCGCCTATTATGGAAAGATGATGAACAAATTGCTGAACATTTACCATCTATTCCACTTCAAGAAAGTTCCTTTACATTGCCACATGGATGGCATCATCATCTTTTGACTTCTTTCACTTGTCCTATGCCAATGCTTCCATCAGGTATTGCATTTAATACAGAATCAAGAGTATTTCATAATCTGCAACCACATCATTGTCCTTTAAATGCTTTGATCAGCAAATATGAACATGTTGACTCTGTTTATCCCGGAGTCAAGCAAATTGAAATTCAGCCAGGAAAACCTGTAAATATTAACAGCTGGTTGACTGACGATCAAGAAGCCAAACTATTTGTTGTTTTGCAGAAACATGTTCAAGATTTTGCTTGGAATTATATGGATATGGTTGGAATCCACCCTGATGTATGCACACATAGGATATACACTGAGGATGTCAAACCAGTTAGACAACCGCAGAGACGTCTGAATCCTGCTTTGAAAGACATTGTTAAAGAAGAAATTGAAAAATTGTTGGAAGTAGGATTCATTTATCCGATTTCAGACAGTCAATGGGTTTCCCCATTAGTTATTGTGCCTAAGAAGAATGGAAATATGAGAGTGTGTGTGGATTACAGGGAATTAAACAAAGTCACACACAAGGACCACTTTCCATTACCATTTATAGACCAAGTGTTGGACACTCTTCTTGGTAAGAAATTTTTCTGTTTTTTGGATGGTTTTAGTGGGTATAACCGGATCCAAGTGGCACCAGAAGACCAGGAAAAAACAACCTTCACATGTCCTTGGGGGACATTTGCTTATAGAGTATTACCCTTTGGATTATGTAATGCACCAGCAACATTTCAAAGAGCTGTCTTGGCCATTTTTTTTATTTAACCAATGAGAGTGTAGAGATTTACATGGATGATTTCACAGTGTTTGGTGACACATTTGAATATACATTAGAGCAACTTGAAAAGGTTCTAATATGCTGTGAAGCATATCATTTATCTCTTAATCCTGAAAAATGTTTCTTGATGATGGAGGAAGGAATTGTTTTAGGACATCATATCTCTGCTCAAGGTATTAAGGTTGATCCTAAGAAAGTAGAGGTCATCAAGAGTCTTCCTCCTCCGAAATCTCAAACTGATGTCCGTAGTTTCTTAGGACATATTGGCTTTTATCGCAGATTTATTACTGATTTCAGTACCATTGCTAATCCAATGTTTGCATTGTTAATGAAAGATTCTGAATTTGTATGGTCTGATGATTGCCACAAGTCCTTTGAAGCTTTGAAAGAAAAGCTAACTAGTCTGCCAGTACTGAGAGGCCCTAACTGGGAGCTGCCCTTTCATATTCAGACTGATGCCTCCAATACTGCTATTGGAGCCGCACTAGGGCAGATTGAAAATGGACAACACTATGCCATTTATTATATTAGCAAAAACTTGACAGGAGCTGAAAAGAATTACACTACAACTAAGAAGGAATTCTTAGCTATAGTATATGCCATTAACAAGTTTCGACACTATATCACAGGTTATCCTGTGATCATCCATACAGATCATCTTGCTATTAAATATTTGATGAATAAGCCTTTGGTTAGTGCACAAATTATTTGCTGGTTGATTTTACTACAGGAATTTGATATTACTATAGTAAATAGACGAGGAAAGGCTAATGTAGTGGCAGATTTTTTGTCAAGATTGCCAAATGCAAAAACTGAAGAACTAGTTGAAGACGCATTCCCTGATGAAAAACTGTTTGCTGTCTCTGTTCAAACTCCATGGTTTGCGGATATAGCTAATTATTTAGCTACAGGGAAGATTCCTCTTCATTTTACCTCAAAACAGAAAAAACAGTTAATCAAGCATAGTTCTTCTTTTGAATGGATAAAAGGAATATTGTTTAAATGCGAGTCTGATCATGTTTTACGCAGGTGTGTTCGTAAGGATGAGATATATGACATCTTGAGAGCTTGTCATGATGAACCTTCAGGAGGGCATTATTCAGTAAAACATACCATTCGAAAGATTTTGGGTGTTGGTTACTACTGGCCATCATTGCATAAAGATGTAAAAAGGTATATCAGAAATTGTGATGCATGTCAAAGAATGGGTAAGCCTACTTTCATAAATGAAATGCCTTTACTGCCTCAATTAGGTGTAGAACCATTTGAGAGGTGGGGGTTAGATTTTGTAGGACCTATTGATCCACCCTCCCAAGGGAAGGTGCACATCTTGGTATGTGTTGACTATGTAACCAAATGGGCAGAAGCCCGTGCCTTTAAGCATGCCCGAGAAGACAAAGTTGCTGATTTTCTGTATTCACAGATTTTTCTGCGATTTGGAGCCCCACAGTCTATTACTTCTGATCAAGGACCTCAGTTTATTTCAAAGGTTGTTGAAGCCTTTGTAAAATTATATGAAATCAAGCACAGGAAGTCCTCTCCTTATCATCCACAGGCCAATGGTCAAGTTGAAGTGACAAATAGGGAATTAGAGAAAATATTAACCAAAACTGTAGCAGTTCATAGAAGGAATCGGGTAGAAAAGTTACATGAAGCAATTTGGGCTTATAACACTACTTGGAAATCCACTACGGGATTTACCCCTTTTGAATTGGTTTATGGTAAAAAACCCCTTTTACCCATTGAATTTGAATTACTAACTCTTCGAACTGCTTTGGAAGTTGGTATTGATTTGTCACAGGCACAAACGGACCGGATCCTGCAACTCAATGCACTGGATGAAATACGGAGAGACGCTTTGCATCAGAACGAGATGATCCAAGCACAACGTAAAGTCTGGCATGATAGCCATATCCAAGAACGAAAATTCCAGCAAGGGGATTGGGCATTACTGTTTGACTCCCGCTATGAAGATTTTCCTGGGAAGTTGCAGACAAGATGGCTTGGACCATATCAGATTGAAGAGGTTTTCTCGAATGGAGCAGTTCGTCTCTCACCAATTGATGATTCGCGAAGGAAGTTAGTGGTTAATGGACATCGTCTCCGGATTTACCATAAGCCACTAACTAAAAATGAATTTTTAAAACAAATAGAGCACTTGGATGTGCACATAATGGAAGAATTCCCTTCTTCCATTGAAGCAGCAGTAGTATAGTTTTTATTAAAAAAAAAAAAAATTGGTTTACATGAAAACCAGTTATCTGGCATGTTTACTGAGT
This sequence comes from Wollemia nobilis, assembly GCA_028583015.1. Lineage (NCBI taxonomy): Eukaryota > Viridiplantae > Streptophyta > Pinopsida > Araucariales > Araucariaceae > Wollemia > Wollemia nobilis. The sequence goes on along the minus strand of JAQPPZ010001901.1, from coordinate 1,763,401 downwards.
TCCATTCCATCACCATTCATTCCATCACCATCCATTCCATCGCCATTCATTCCATCACCATCCATTCCTTAGCATTATCATTTTTTGCCATTGTCATTCACCACCATTGTCATTGCCATCACCCATATTGTTTGTGTTTTTCAGAATTACAATACTGCACTTGTCAGAAGAAAAAATCAGCAAAGCTAATCAATTGTACAAAATGTAGAAAGGTAGTCAAGACAGGTATGTGTTTCTTTACATTTTAAATATTGTAAATAGTTAAGGTATGTAGTGTATAGATTCACTTGATTAGCATTTAAAGCATTCATAAGGTTAAAATTGGGGATGTCTAAATTAGTCAACGGAAGGGGGAATGACATATGCTCCGGAATGACATATGCTTCGGAATGAAATTTGCTTCCGAATAACCACTGCTTCGGAATAGAAGCGCTGGAGCTCCGAAACATCAAAAGCTCCATAACAGTTGTGCTCTGGAATGGGTAATGACAGTTGTGCTCCGGAATGAGTATTGACAGATATGCTCCGGAATGAATAAATAACGACATTTGCTCCGAAATATCAGGGCTTCGGAATAAGTTGACGTTTCTTAAAAATTCGAGGTAGGAACACATGGCAAGTGATTATGGAACACGTGATTTCCGAAATCCATGATATTTAGATATCATGATTTCGCGATTCGCGTAATCACGGCACACGCATCAAAGAACATCGAAAACAATTTTTTTGTCTTGAAAAATTCACATCAAATTAATTGATGCCAACTCAGCAAATCGTGATCGTGTAATCTGCATTGGAACTAATTTTTCCTCGTTTTCAGCATATTCCATCGGTTTTAAAAAAACGAATCAATAAGTTGGTTTGACATGTTTTGTTCTGGCGCAAGAACCGTCATTCCAGTGCATGTGCCCTAGAACTGTCATTCCAGCGTTTCAGAAAAATATTCATGAGCGAGAAGCGAGAAGAAAATGGGCGGCAGGAAGAACGAAGTGAACCGAGAAAATGCCGACTTCATCTTGGAAAATCCTACTGTGTTGCAAATTTTCACCGATGGAGGATTTATGCCATTTTTACAGAAATTTGATGGGAACTCCGAGGGATTGGCCGCGAGAATTTGCACGGACCTTCAGAAATAACAAGATCAACATCAATGGCATGATAATCCAGGTAACTCCAGATATTTTGAGCCAAATTACTGAATTTCCTTTGCAAGGAATTAATCTTGGAAAAATAGCTAGGAATACCCTAAATGAATTGGCCAACCAATTTAGGGCAGAAAATGATAAACCTATTGAGTATGTCATGAGTAAAAATATTTGTAAAGGAGTTAAAAGGGAAAGTCTGGAATCTCCCTGGGATGAAGTAGCCGAATGGATGATTAGGTTTATTACTTGTGAAGGCCAGTATGTTGTTTTGTCAGGGCACCATATGAGAATTCTAACTTATTTGAGATATGGCCACACAAACCCTGAATTCAAAGTTAATTTTCCCCTGTACTTTTATGAAAATTTAAAATCTATGGCCAAGAAATATCAAGAAGGAAAAGGAACCCCTAGGCATCATGGTTTGATTAAAATAATCTGTAAACATCACTTTAGGGGTAATTTGCAGAGCTTTGGCAGATTCTTTGCTCAGTGGGATGAAACTAGAAACCCTGCAGTTGCAGCTGGAGCAGAAGAAGATATTGAAAGCCCTAAATCTGTAGAACAAGTTGAAAGCCCTAGATCTGCAGAACAAATTGGAAACCCTGGCATTGAAGAGGAGGAAATAGAAATACCTGAGCCAGTGGTTGAGACAGAGTCTGTCCAAGAAGAGGGTCCATCCTCTCCACAGGGACCTCCCTCTTCTAGGACTAGAAGACAAAGAGAAAAGCATGCTGGAATAGACTCTGCTAAAAAATGTAGAAGGGTGTCATTTTTAGCAGATGTGACTATTTTGCAGTCCAATAGCTCTGATGAAGCAGAACCAGGAGAATCTGCTCAAGAAATGCCCAAAACAGGAAAAAGAAAGACTCCTGTTCAAAAATTACGAAGGTCTGCAAGACTTCAATTGGGTAAAACATCATCTGACCAAGGAGGTCAAGAAGCAGTAGCAGCAGAGACAGACCTAGCAGAATCAGTAGAACCTGCAGCCACAAACATAATAGAACCAACATCCAGCCCTGAAGTAGTCTTAGTGGATTATACAGATTCTGATTCTAAGGAGGAGTCAGAGGCAGAAGAAGAGGAAGAGGAAGAAGAAGATATCCAACTACAGCTATTTGCGGCAAGAAGTGTGGTGAAAACACAAACAGGTTGGATAGAAAAGTGTCAAGCTTCTATTTTAGAAAAAGATCAAATGATTGCAATTTTGCAGCAAGAAGTGGCAAGTTTAAAAGCTAAAATTGCATCTTTAGAGCCACAACCTGATGAAACTATGCATGACACTCAAATGGCTGACATTTTGTTAGAATTAGCAACAACTGCACACGTAGTAGACTCACCAATCAGGGAGGAACCTATAATTGATATTGAAGGAGAACAGGGACAGGAACAACTTCAGATCTCCTCAATTCCTGCTGCAGCTATTGAACCATATGTACCCCTCATAGTAACACAGGACATAGGAATTCAAACTGAATTACCTATGACAGAAACAGAGGAACAAGGGGTACAGGTCAACTTGCCTTTGGCAGAAATAGAAGAAAAGGAGACACAAACAGATTCTGTCAAGGTTGACATGATTGACAAAGAGGTGCGGAGTTAATATTGTTCCTCAAATGCAGCAACTTGTCCGCAATCCCCTTATGGTTCCACTTGAGGAATATAATACAGATTTATCAAAGTGGATGATGAAATGCCAAAGGTTGGAAGAAAAGGTTTTAGCTTTGAAACCTTTGGAAGAAAAATGTGAGGCTAAAGAGGCAGAAATAACCAAATTGAAGAACCAGGTGCAGGATCTCTGTCAGAATGCAGAGTGTTTAGTCCAATGCAGAAGACCTGCAAGGTTTTATACCTTAATCCTCAGAGAAAGGTTTATCCGTTGGCAAATTATGAGAATCCACTCTAATTTGCCATACAAATTGGAAGACCCTGAAGAATTTTTGGATGCCTACCTGCATAGCCCAACAGAACAAAAAAATCTCTTGTGTGAGTTATTCTTACATAACTTCTTTATGCCTGGTGATGACACATTCCTACCTCACATTTTTACAGGGGATATTCAGTTGAGAGCCTTCATGTCCACTCTGCAAAATCAGGAATATTGGGAACAGCAGAAGCAGATGACTAAGGAAAATGAGGCAAATGCAGCACTATATCTGAGGCCAATTCACTGTAATTACAGGGCTGCAGCCAATCAACATTTTACTATGATGAGGGAAGAAAAGGTGAGAAAAATTTATGAAACCAATCTTCAGGAATGCTTAGTCAATTTTCAGAATTTTACTCACCAGCATTTTAATAGTGCTTTAGCAGCCTGTAAAAATCGTTGGGGAGAGTTATCTATTTCTTTGCGAAGAAAGAACCTATCTCCCCCAATAACTTGCGATGGTCAAAAAGAAGAGTCTGAAGGTATCATGCAAGTTATTCAATGAGTTGCAACATCGGTGGATAGGATTAAGATACAGATTGCCCATTGTAATCACCCTTGTTCCATGGTTTTTTGATGATGACCCTCAGCCAGATGATCAGTTTCAGGCATGGCTCAAGTAGATAAAGGAAATCAGAGGTTTTTACAGGATTCCTGGTCCAAAGTTCAGCTACCAAGAGAGAGTCTTGGACAAAGATCTCTGCTCTATTGTAGCCTCATAGAATGCATGAGGACATGCATTAGAATAAGTTGGGGGGATGATGAGGCCAAAAATTGCCTCATTATTGATTATTTTAGACATCCTTAATAGACCTTTTTGACATGTTTTGATGTTAATTCTGCTGATGAAATACAATATTTACTACTATTTACATGTTTGATTGTTTAGAAGCATAATATTCTATTTTTACTAATTTTTTGTATTTTTTGCATAAGTTTTGTTGATAAATAATGATTTATTGTGAAATGTGTTAGTGCAATCACGTGTGGGATATATAACATTCATATCATGCTCTCTGAAGTTGTCAAATGCAAAAAATAGCACTAAAAATAGGACAAAACTGCAAGCTGTGCAAAACTGTATTTTGATTGTTTTAACTTGGACAAATTCCAACTAGATGTGCATGGCTTGGAATTTGGTCAAATTCAACTTAAAAGAACATGTGAATAGGTTGTTGAAAGACTTCCAAGTCTGATCCACCAAATTCTCGGCAAAAGAACCGCAAACTATGTTGAAAACAGGCATTCTGGCGCTGCTCTAGAACAACAGAAATACTGCTCTGGAATAACAGAGATACTGCTCCGGAATAATAGGACTGCTCTGAAATAACCGAAAAAGCACAGTTTTGACCAGAATAGCTCAGGAAAGGCGGAAAAATTGTAGGAGAGTGTTAAGGACAGTTATGTGAATCTGTTGTGCACCTTTTTCAATGCAAAAGACCTCCAGCAAATGTGCAACAAATAGATTTCATTCATGTAACCATATTCTGCATTTTAGGAATGCAGTTTCAACAACATTCCTAAAATGCCTGAAATTAGAATCATTCCACACCTGATTTAGCATGTTTTTAATATAAATAACCAGCTCCCATCCGGGTTGAGCTAAGGGAGAATTAGGATTGCAATTAGGATAATTCTGAATATTGTGAGAAATCAGATTTTTGTAGCAGTAATATGTAGAATTTTTTGCATGTTTTTGATTCAATAAAAAGTGCAGTTTTTATCAGTTTTGCTTTATGATTGAAGGAGTGATTAAGTAGTAAACCAGAGCTACTTCTTCACCTTCTTCTGAACCAAGGAGCAAGGGCCACTCCCAGGAGCAGAAGAAGGTTTTTACCAGGTTTTCTTGTTTAAATATGTCTACAGCAGAATAAATAGGAAACCTGTCATTTTTCCTGCATTTCTTTATTTTGCTGAAATCATTTCCAGTTTCGAGTTTGTAGTTTCATTATTATTTCTGAGTTATCATTTCTAAGTTTATTATCAGTTCTGTTCTTTTATTTTGCAAAGTTAGTTAGTTTACTTTCTGCAATTCTAATTTCTGCAACTTTCATTTCAGCAAGTTTAATTCAGTTTTTGAATGCATTTTCAGATTTAGCAAAAGTAAATAGGTTTCTTTGACAGTTATTTTATTTCTGCAATTTTATTTCAGCAAGCATAATCTAGTTTCCTTTCAGTTCATAGGGTTTAGAGTGACAGAAGAACCCCCAACAAACACTAATTGTTCTACCAATAAAGCCATTTTTTGAATAGAATGTCTTACATCTGCTTGAATTGACTATCGTAAACAGCCTTAGGACACCTGCTCGGATTGATAAATAATGATTAAATGATGAACTAAATGACACTCATCATTTTTGGCACCGTTGTCGGGGACAATGGTGTTGTTAGTCAAATTTAAGTAGGTCAAGAACTGTAGGCTGGATACAGAAAATAGTTCTTGCAAATTTTACAGTCTGTTTAGTAAATGTGCATGAATGCATAGGCTGAGAGACGAAAGAGGGAGGTTTATCCGAAGTGGTTCTGAACCACCAAAGTGACCTGCTCGGTCAGATGAAGAATTTGAAATCACTGGAGAAGAAAAGCCAGACATACCTTCTTCATCAGATGCATTTTTGGAAAAATTAGAAAAAGAGCTTTTTGAAGCACTAGCTGCTAAACACTCCCCTCTGACTAGACTATTCCCATCATCCTTTAGAAAGAAAACAACTATGGCTGCAGCAGCAGCAGCAGGTGGATATGATAATCCTGATGATCCTCCTAAAACTTTTGAATATCCCATTCGGTTGGATCCACTTCTAGATGCCCCCATGAAAACAATCTCCCCATCCATATTGCCAATTTTTAGGGGAACTGTTTTAGAAGATCCTGATCAATTTTTGTTTGAATTCAAAGTGTTATGTCAGACTTATGACTACATAAATGATAATCAAAAATTGAAGTTGTTTCCTTCCACACTTAAGGACGCTGCTCTCCGATGGTTCATGAGCAATCTTGAACCTAACTCAATCAGTACCTAGGATGAGATGGAGACTGCATTCTTAAATAAATATCAGGATTATTGTAGAGTAAGAAACAGGAAAGATGAGTTGTTTAGGATCAAGCAAGAAGAGGATGAGAGTCTAGAAGATTATCTTGATCGCTTTGCCTTTGTCCAAAAGAGGTGTGGTGTTGTAGAACCCGATTTCTTAAAGCCTATTTTCTTAAGAGGATTACAGGATGAATCTAGGGAAGTGTTAGATTTAATGGGAAAAGGAGACATAGATCAACTTGACCTTGAAGATATTGTGGAGTTATGCAAAAATTATTCCCGCACTCACCACCAGAGAAAGAAAAAGAATTCTGGCAATAATGGTATGAAAGAGTTGATGGAGGAAATGGCCAATTTAAAAACTGATATCCTTGTTCAACTTAATACTGCATTAGGTGAGAAAAACACAAGATCTAATTCTACACCACCTTTAGCAATTTATTGCCCAAGGTGTAGGAGTAAGCATGCCTTGCAGGACTGCCCCCTAAACAAAACTTCTATTTGTGGAATTTGTTCCAAGGAACATTCAACAGATAAATGCCCTTTGTTGCCTCATCTAAAATCTGTTTTGGGCACCCAAACAGAAGAACTCAATGCTATTGGGCAGATATCTGGTGGTGGTTATGCACAATATCCCAATGCTCCTAGATTTCCAAGCTGGGGACAATCTCCTTGGAATATGAATATGCCATGGGGACAGGCAGAAGTTTCTGCACAACCTTGGAACCAACCTTGGACAGCTCCTCCAGATTGGTCACAATCTGGATGGATGAACCCACCTTGGCATACCATGCCTCCTCAATGGACACAACAAGGACAAATATGGGGACAACAATATCAACCCTATCAAGGACAACAATATCAACCCCATCAAGGTCAGCAATATCAACCCCATCAAGGACAACAAAGGTATCAAGGGCAAACTCAAAATTTGCTGCCAGCTCCTAATCCAAATTTTTAGGGAAGAACACAACATCAACAAGCACAACCAGTAAAACAACCTCCACTCCCAGCTCAGCCTGTGACTAACCCCAATAATGCCAGACAAACAGCCCCTGTTTATGAGGCTGAGTCTGAAGATACTGTTGCAGTTCATGTACTTGACTGTGGTAACATCCAATTACGCTCAGGGAAGGTCTTACCTGACCCTGCTCCACCTACAATTGAAGAAATTCCAGAAATTTCAAGTCCAAAAAAAATACAATCAGAGCAAAAGAACGCAGAAAACTTACAAAGAAAATCTGAACGTGTCACATCAGATTTACCATTTCCTGAAAGGTTTGATCACCCCATCACTACCCCTGAATCAGAGTTAATCACAGAATTGAAGAAAATGTCAATCTCACTTCCTCTGTTGCAGGCAATCAAGGATGTACCATTGATTAAGAAAACCATTCAGGATTTATGCATAAGGAAACCTGGCAGGAAGAAGAAAGCCTTTCCACAAACTGTACAAGTAGATGGAAAGTTGGCTGATCTTCTCTCTGGGAAATTAGTACCTCCCAAATATGGTGATCCAGGAAGTCCAGTAATCACCATTACTGTAGGATTGGTTCAAATTCCCAATGTGCTTATTGATTTAGGAGCTGCAATTAATGTCATGACCAAAGATATTATGCAAAAATTGCAGCTCACTGATTTGAGTCCTACAACTACAGTTTTGGAAATGGCAGATAGGTCAGTTGCCAAACCAGAAGGACTTTTGGAGGATGTTCCCATTGAAGTATCTTCTTGGGAATACCCTGTAGATTTCCTAGTGTTGCAACCTAGGAGTACAACTAATGGCTATCCTATCATCCTAGGACGACCCTGGCTTGCCACTGCAGCTGCTTTCATAGACTGTAGATCAGGGGAAATGACTATTTCAAATGGAGTAGATCTTAAGAAAATTTCTTTGTATCCACCTGCTCAACCATCATCTAAATTTTTTGGACAGTTATGGTATCCTGAGTCTGATGAAGAACAGGGAGCCTCTTGTTACCCTTGCCACCATTGTAGTACAGGAACACATTGAAGAACTGAATTCACCAGGAAGAGAAATTTTTGAACATGAAACAGTCTTGGTGAATACATTGCATGAAGAAGGCCTCAGGGATGATCAAGTTCTGGTCAATCGCCTATTATGGAAAGATGATGAACAAGTTGCTGAACATTTACCATCTATTCCACTTCAAGAAAGTTCCTTTACATTGCCACATGGATGGCATCATCATCTTTTGACTTCTTTCACTTGTCCTATGCCAATGCTTCCATCAGGTATTGCATTTAACACAGAATCAAGAGTATTTCATAATCTGCAACCACATCATTGTCCTTTAAATGCTTTGATCAGCAAATATGAACATGTTGACTCTGTTTATCCCGGAGTCAAGCAAATTGAAATTCAGCCAGGAAAACCTATAAATATTAACAGCTGGTTGACTGACGATCAAGAAGCCAAACTATTTGTTGTTTTGCAGAAACATGTTCAAGCTTTTGCTTGGAATTATACGGATATGGTTGGAATCCACCCTGATGTATGCACACATAGGATATACACTGAGGATGTCAAACCAGTTAGACAACCGGAGAGACGTCTGAATCCTGCTTTGAAAGACATTGTTAAAGAAGAAATTGAAAAATTGTTGGAAGTAGGATTCATTTATCCGATTTCAGACAGTCAATGGGTTTCCCCATTAGTTATTGTGCCTAAGAAGAATGGAAATATGAGAGTGTGTGTGGATTACAGGGAATTAAACAAAGTCACACACAAGGACCACTTTCCATTACCATTTATAGACCAAGTGCTGGACACTCTTGTTGGTAAGAAATTTTTCTGTTTTCTGGATGGTTTTAGTGGGTATAACCAGATCCAAGTGGCACCAGAAGACCAGGAAAAAACAACCTTCACATGTCCTTGGGGGACATTTGCTTATAGAGTATTACCCTTTGGATTATGTAATGCACCAGCAACATTTCAAAGAGCTGTCTTGGCCATTTTTTCTGATTTAACCAACGAGAGTGTAGAGATTTACATGGATGATTTCACAGTGTTTGGTGACACATTTGAATATACATTAGAGCAACTTGAAAAGGTTCTAATACGCTGTGAAGCATATCATTTATCTCTTAATCCTGAAAAATGTTTCTTGATGATGGAGGAAGGAATTGTTTTAGGACATCATATCTCTGCTCAAGGTATTAAGGTTGATCCTAAGAAAGTAGAGGTCATCAAGAGTCTTCCTCCTCCGAAATCTCAAACTGATGTCCGTAGTTTCTTAGGACATATTGGCTTTTATCGTAGATTTATTACTGATTTCAGTACCATTGCTAATCCAATGTTTGCATTGTTAATGAAAGATTCTGAATTTGTATGGTCTGATGATTGCCACAAGTCCTTTGAAGCTTTGAAAGAAAAGCTAACCAGTCCGCCAGTACTAAGAGGCCCTAACTGGGAGCTGCCCTTTCATATTCAGGCTGATGCCTCCAATACTGCTATTGGAGCCGCACTAGGGCAGATTGAAAATGGACAACACTATGCCATTTATTATATTAGCAAAAACTTGACAGGAGCTGAAAAGAATTACACTACAACTGAGAAGGAATTCTTAGCTATAGTATATGCCATTAACAAGTTTCGACACTATATCACAGGTTATCCTGTATTCATCCATACGAGATCATGCTGCTATCAAATATTTGATGAATAAGCCTTTGGTTAGTGCACGAATTATTCGTTGGTTGATTTTACTACAGGAATTTGATATTACTATAGTAAATAGACCAGGAAAGGCTAATGTAGTGGCAGATTTTTTGTCAAGATTGCCAAATGCAGAAACTGAAGAACTAGTTGAAGACGCATTCCCTGATGAAAAATTGTTTGCTGTCTCTGTTCAAACTCCATGGTTTGCAGATATAGCTAATTATTTAGCTACAGGGAAGATTCCTCTTCATTTTACCTCAAAACAAAAAAAATAGTTAATCAAGCAAAGTTCTTCTTTTGAATGGATAAAAGGAATATTGTTTAAATGCGAGTCCTGATCATGTTTTACGCAGGTGTGTTCATAAGGATGAGATATATGACATCTTGAGAGTCTGTCATGATGAACCTTCAGGAGGGCATTATTCGGTAAAACATACCATTCGAAAGATTTTGGGTGCTGGTTACTACTGGCCATCATTGCATAAAGATGTAAAAAGGTATATCAGAAATTGTGATGCATGTCAAAGAATGGGTAAGCCTACTTTCATAAATGAAATGCCTTTACAGCCTCAATTAGGTGTAGAACCATTTGAGAGGTGGGGGTTAGATTTTGTAGGACCTATTGATCCACCCTCCCAAGGGAAGGTGCACATCCTGGTATGTGTTGACTATGTAACCAAATGGGCAGAAGCCCGTGCCTTTAAGCATGCCCGAGAAGACAAAGTTGCTGATTTTCTGTATTCACAGATTTTTCTGCGATTTGGAGCCCCACAGTCTATTACTTCTGATCAAGGACCTCAGTTTATTTCAAAGGTTGTTGAAGCCTTTGTAAAATTATATGAAATCAAGCACAGGAAGTCCTCTCCTTATCATCCACAGGCCAATGGTCAAGTTGAAGTGACAAATAGGGAATTAGAGAAAATATTAACCAAAACTGTAGCAGTTCATAGAAGGAATTGGGTAGAAAAGTTACCTGAAGCAATTTGGGCTTATAACACTACTTGGAAATCCACTACGGGATTTACCCCTTTTGAATTGGTTTATGGTAAAAAACCCCTTTTACCCATTGAATTTGAATTACTAACTCTTCGAACTGCTTTGGAAGTTGGTATTGATTTGTCACAGGCACAAACGGACCGGATCCTGCAACTCAATGCATTGGATGAAATACGAAGAGACGCTTTGCATCAGAACGAGATGATCCAAGCACAACGTAAAATCTGGCATGATAGCCATATCCAAGAATGAAAATTCTAGCAAGGGGATTGGGCATTACTGTTTGACTCCCGCTATGAAGATTTTCCTGGGAAGTTGCAGACAAGATGGCTTGGACCATATCAGATTGAAGAGGTTTTCTCGAATGGAGCGGTTCGTCTCTCACCAATTGATGATTCACGAAGGAAGTTAGTGGTTAATGGACATCGTCTCCGGATTTACCATAAGCCACTAACTAAAAATGAATTTTTAAAACAAATAGAGCACTTGGATGTGCACATAATGGAAGAATTCCCTTCTTCCATTGAAGCAGCAGCAGTATAGTTTTTATTAAAAAAAAAAATTGGTTTACATGAAAACCAGTTATCTGGCATGTTTACTGAGTTCCATTCCATCACCATCCATTCCATCACCATCCATTCCATCGCCATTCATTCCATCACCATCCATTCCTTAGCATTATCATTTTTTTTTTCGCCATTGTCATTCACCACCATTGTCATTGCCATCACCCATATTGTTTGTGTTTTTAGAATTACAGTACTGCACTTGTCAGAAGAAAAAATCAGCAAAGCTAATCAATTGTACAAAATGTAGAAAGGTAGTCAAGACAGGTATGTGTTTCTTTACATTTTAAATATTGTAAATAGTTAAGGTATGTAGTGTATAGATTCACTTGATTAGCATTTAAAGCATTCATAAGGTTAAAATTGGGGATGTCTAAATTAGTCAATGGAAGGGGGAATGACATATGCTCTGGAATGACATATGCTTCGGAATGAAATTTGCTTCCGAATAACCACTCTTGAACTGGAGCTCCAGAACATCAAAAGCTCCATAACAGTTGTGCTCTGGAATGGGTAATGAGTTGTGCTCGGAATGAGTATTGAAGATATGCTCCGGAATGACAAAATAACGACATTTGCTCAGGGCTTCGAAATATGTTGACGTTTCTTAAAAGATTCAGGCAGGAACACGTGGCAAGTGATTATGGAACACGTGATTTCTGAAATCCATGATATTTAGATATCATGATTTCGCGATTCGCGTAATCATGGCACACGCATCAAAGAACATCGAAAAATATTTTTTGTCTTGAAAAATTCACATCAAATTAATTGATGCCAACTCAGCAAATCGTGATCGTGTAATCTGCATTGGAACTAATGTTTCCTCGTTTTCAGCATATTCCATCGGTTTTAAAAAAATGAATCAACAAGTTGGTTTTACATGTTTTGTTCCGGCGCAAGAACCTTCATTCCAGTGCATGTGCCCTAGAACTGTCATTCCAGCGTTTCAGAAAAATATTCGCGAGCAGAGCAGAAGAAAATGGGTGGCAGGAAGAACAGAAGTGAACCAGAAAATGCCAGCTTCATACTGGAAAATCCTACGCTGCTGCAAATTTTCATCGATGGAGGATTTATGCCATTTTTACAGAAATTTGATGGGAACTCCGAGGGATTGGCCACAGAATTTGCACGGACCTTCAGAAATAACAAGATCAACATCAATGGCATGATAATCCAGGTAACTCCAGATATTTTGAGCCAAATTACTGAATTTCCTTTGCAAGGAATTAATCTTGGAAAAATAGCTAGGAATACCCTAAGTGAATTGGCCAACCAATTTAGGGCAGAAAATGATAAACCTATTGAGTATGTCATGAGTAAAAATATTTGTAAAGGAGTTAAAAGGGAAAGTCTGGAATCTCCCTGGGATGAAGTAGCCGAATGGATGATTAGGTTTATTACTTGTGAAGGCCAGTATGCTGTTTTATCAGGGCACCATATGAGAATTCTAATTTATTTGAGATATGGCCACACAAACCCTGAATTCAAAGTTAATTTTCCCCTGTACTTTTATGAAAATTTAAAATCTATGGCCAAGAAATATCAGGAAGGAAAAGGAACCCCTAGGCATCATGGTTTGATTAAAATAATCTGTAAACATCACTTTAGGGGTAATTTGCAGAGCTTTGACAGATTCTTTGCTCAGTGGGATGAAACTAGAAACCCTGCAGTTGCAGCTGAAGCAGAAGAAGATATTGAAAGCCCTAAATCGAGAACAAGTTGAAAGCCCTAGATTTGTAGAACAAATTGGAAATCCTGGCATTGAAGAGGAGGAAATAGAAATACCCGAGCCAGTGGTTGAGACAGAGTCTGTCCAAGAAGAGGGTCCATCCTCTCCACAGGGACCTCCCTCTTCTAGGACTAGAAGACAAAGAGAAAAGCATGTTGGAATAGACTCTGCTAAAAAATGTAGAAGGGTGTCATTTTCAGTAGATGTGACTATTTTGCAGTCCAATAGCTCTGATGAAGCAGAACCAGGAGAATCTGCTCAAGAAATGCCCAAAACAGGAAAAAGAAAGACTCTTGTTCAAAAATTACGAAGGTCTGCAAGACTTCAATTGGGTAAAACATCATCTGACCAAGGAAGTCAAGAAGCAGTAGCAGCAGAGACAGACCTAGCAGAATCAGCAGAACCTATAGCCACAAACATAACAGAACCAACATCCAACCCTGAAGTAGTCTTAGTGGATTATACAGATTCTGATTCTAAGGAGGAGTCAGAGGCAGAAGAAAAGGAAGAGGAAGAAGAAGATATCCAACTACAGCTATTTGCGGCAAGAAGTGTGGTAAAAACACAAACAGGTTGGATAGAAAAGTGTCAAGCTTCTATTTCAGAAAAAGATCAAATGATTGCAATGTTGCAGAAAGAAGTGGCAAGTTTAAAAGCTAAAATTGCATCTTTAGAGCCACAACCTGATGAAACTATGCATGACACTCAAATGGCTGACATTTTGTTAGAATTAGCAACAGCTGCACATGCAGTAGACTCACCAATCAGGGAGGAACCTATAATGGATATTGAAGGAGAACAGGGACAGGAACAACTTCAGATCTCCTCAATTCCTGCTGCAGCTATTGAACCATATGTACCCCTCATAGTAACACAGGACATGGGAATTCAAACTGAATTACCTATGACAGAAATAGAGGAACAAGGGATACAGGTCAACTTGCCTTTGGCAGAAATAGAAGAAAAAGAGATACAAACAGATTCTGTCAGGGTTGACATGACTGACAAAGAGGTGCAGGTTCATATTGTTCCTCAAATGCAGCAACCTGTCCGCAATCCTCTTATGGTTCCACTTGAGGAATATAATACAGATTTATCAAAGTGGATGATGAAATGCCAAAGGTTAGAAGAAAAGGTTTTAGCTTTGAAACCTTTGGAAGAAAAATGTGAGGCTAAAGAGGCAGAAATAACCAAATTGAAGAACCAGGTGCAGGATCTCTGTCAGAATGCAGAGTGTTTAGTCCAATGCAGAAGACCTGCAAGGTTTTATACCTTAATCCTCAGAGAAAGGTTTATCCATTGGCAAATTATGAGAATCCACTCTAATTTGCCATACAAATTGGAAGACCCTGAAGAATTTGTGGATGCCTACCTGCACAGCCCAATAGAACAGAAAAGTCTGTTGTGTGAGTTATTCTTACATAACTTCTTTATGCCTGGTGATGACACATTCCTACCTCACATTTTTACAGGGGATATTCAGTTGAGAGCCTTCATGTCCACTCTGCAAAATCAGGAATATTGGGAACAACAGAAGCAGATGATTAAGGAAAATGAGGCAAATGCAGCACTATATCTGAGGCCAATTCACTGTGATTACAGGGCTGCAGCCAATCAACATTTTACTATGATGAGGGAAGAAAAGGTGAGAAAAATTTATGAAACCAATCTTCAGGAATGCTTAGTCGATTTTTAGAATTTTACTCACCAGCATTTTAATAGTGCTTTAGTAGCCTGTAAAAATCGTTGGGGAGAGTTATCTATTTCTTTGCAGAAGAAAGAACCTATCTCCCCCAATAACTTGCAGTGGTCAAAAAGAAGAGCTGAAGGTATCATGCAAGTTATTCAGCAGCTACAACATCAGTGGATAGGATTAAGATACAGATTGCCCATTGTAATCACCCCTGTTCCATGGTTTTTTGATGATGACCCTCAGCCAGATGATCAGTTTCAGGCATGGCTCAAGCAGATAAAGGAAATCAGAGGTTTCTACAGGATTCCTGGTCCAAAGTTCAGCTACCAAGAGAGAGTCATGGACAAGGATCTCTGCTCTATTGTAGCCTCACAGAATGCATGAGGACATGCATCAGAATAAGTTGGGGGGATGATGAGGCCAAAAATTGCCTCATTATTGATTATTTTAGACATCCTTAATAGACCTTTTTGATATGTTTTGATGTTAATTCTCTTGATGAAATACAATATTTACTACTATTTACATGTTTGACTGTTTAGAAGCATAATATTCTATTTTTACTAATTTTTTGTATTTTCTGCATAAGTTTTGTTGATAAATAATGATTTATTGTGAAATGTGTTAGTGCAATCACGTGTGGGATATATAACATTCATATCATGCTCTCTGAAGTTGTCAAATGCAGAAAATAGCACTAAAAATAGGACAAAACTGCAAGCTGTGCAAAACTGTATTTTGACTGTTTTAACTTGGACAAATTCCAGCCAGATGTGCATGGCTTGGAATTTGGTCAAATTCAACTTAAAAGAGCATGTGAATAGGTTGTTGAAAGACTTCCAAGTCTGATCCACCAAATGCTCGGCAAAAGAACCGCAAACTATGTTGAAAACAGGCATTCTGGCGCTGCTCTAGAATAACAGAGATACTGCTTCGGAATAACAGGATGCTCCGGAATAACCGAAAAAGCACAGTTTTGACCAGAATAGCTCAGGAAAGGCGGAAAAATTGTAGGAGAGTGTTAAGGACAGTTATGTGAATCTATTGTGCACCTTTTTCAATGCAAAAGACCTCCAGCAAATGTGCAACAAATGGATTTCATTCATGTAACCATATTCTGCATTTTAGGAATGCAGTTTCAACAACATTCCTAAAATGCCTGAAATTAGAATCATTCCACACCTGATTTAGCATGTTTTTAATATAAATAACCAGCTCCCATCTGAGTTGAGCTAAGGGAGAATTAGGATTGCAATTAGGATAATTCTGAATATTGTGAGAAATCAGATTTCTGTAGCAGTAATATGCAAAATTTTTGCATGTTTTTAATTCAATAAAAAGTGCAGTTTTTATCAGTTTTGCTTTATGATTGAAGGAGTGATTAAGTAGTAAACCAGAGCTACTTCTTCACCTTCTTCTGAACCAGGGAGCAAGGGCCACTCCCAGGAGCAGAAGAAGGTTTTTCACCAGGTTTTCTTGTTTAAATCTGTCTGCAACAGAATAAATAGGAAACCTGTCATTTTTCCTGCATTTCTTTATTTTGCTGAAATCATTTCCAGTTTCAGAGTTTGTAGTTTCATTATTATTTCTGAGTTATCATTTCTAAGTTTATTTTCAGTTCTGTTCTTTTATTTTGCAAGTTAGTTAGTTTACTTTCTGCAATTCTAATTTCAGCAACTTTCATTTCAGCAAGTTTAATTCAGTTTTTGAATGCATTTTCAGATTTAGCAAAAGTAAATAGGTTTCTTTGACAGTTATTTCATTTCTGCAATTTTATTTCAGCAAGCATAATATAGTTTCCTTTCAGTTCATAGGGTTTAGAGTGAGAGAAGAACCCCCAACAAACACTAACTGTTCTGCCAATAAAGCCATTTTCTGAATAGAATGTCTTACATCTGCTTGAATTGACTATCGTAAACAGCCTTAGGACACCTGCCCGGATTGATAAATAATGATTAAATGATGAACTAAACGACACTCATCAATAAGATTCTGAGGGAACTATTCAAGAGAGTTTTTGGGTATACATGATGAAGATTAAAAGAAAATATATGCCAATTTTTCTATAAAACTCCACTGGAAGCTCATCCAAACCAATAGTTTTTTCATTTTCATTGAAAAAGTAGCATTTTGTAGAATGTTCACAGAGAGAATATTCAAATTGATCCTGAATAATAGGGTCTACTAGGGAGGGAATATGTTCCTGCACATATTCCATTAAGATAAGTTGGATGTCATCCCTTGGATTTGCTATAAATAACTAAAAGAAATGGGTTAAAAAAAGATTCATGATCTCATTGACGTTGAAAAGAGAATGATTTGAAGAATCCTCCAACTCAAAAATCCTTTCTAAAATATTCTTATACCTAGAAAATATGGGCTCATAGCAAACCCCTTTCTATTATTGAATTTGAAATATAGGTGTGCATGACCCTCTATCATAGAGATAACTGGTTTACATGGCCCAATTGTCATCAAGGTTTTGCTAAGAAGATTCTTTCGTTTGGATAAATATTATTATAGTACTTATTTGCTGGATAAATTCTCTATTTATGAGCAAGTTCGCATCCTTTCTCACACAACTATATTTGATCATCTTCCTGTCTTATCTTATATCCAAACTTCCTCTATCTCCTTTAATTCTATGTTGCTTCCATTCAAATTAAATTTTTCTCACCTTGACACCTCGTAGAGCATGTCTGGAATAGATTTTCCAAACCAACTGGTAATATTGGCTATATCAAATGGTTTAAAAGAACTATTTACAATATAGTTTCTTCTCTTAGATGGTATGACTACTGTGTTGCTAAGAGGAAGATTACTTATGAAAAATCCCACTAACATTGTTTGCTCAATGTAATCTAGCTATAATAATCGAGCGAGAGTTGAAAGTCTTACCTTAACAATGCATGTTAAATCTCTCTTCAATTAAATATTTTAATACTTTTATATTTTAAAGCTTGATAAAAATTTAAAACTAGTATTTGAAAACACTATAATAATTTAGCTTTTGAATTCTTTCTTAAAAACCTAGATTAAAACCATCTCAAAATGTATGAATTTATTTAAAAAGAAACCAAACTTGTATGAATAACTGTTGTTGAAAAATAAAAAATAAGTAAGTCTCCCTTCAAATTTGATCAATGGATTTGAAATTCAATTACTACAAGGATTATACAATTCCTATGTGCTACTCCTGTTACTGAGAATCTACATCAGACTAGTCATTTTCTGCCCACACTCGTGAGTCTATGGCACACAAGCGAAGCAACACGGTCGTTCATGTGATAAGGCACAATATATAAAGTATTATGTATTTGACCATGAATTTAAGAAATTAATTGTCCCTCTCGTGGTAATCCAAAATTCTTATTGAAGAGTTGTCAAACTTTAATTTAACAAAAATAAAAATCGATAAATTTTGATACATAAGGAAAAGAAGAAGAGCAGCATCCCAGTATGTAATTTGTGTTAATAAATGGTTGTTATCAACTCTTCTATGTAGCAGAAAAAAAATAAATTTGTTATTTTATAAACTTGAAGGGACCACAGGTAGTTTAGGATTGGGATCATGGTTGGTCTGACATGCAAATTAAATTCTAATCAAAGGATTCAGATCAGACTACTACCTTTGTAAACAGGCATACCCTAAAATTTAAACCTAAATCTTTTTAAAAAAATAAACAACCAACCAAACCAAACAATTACCAGTCCAACCAACCCTTAAAAGCTAATAAATTAAAAAATATATATATACACCGTGGTGAAGAGGAATGGACTTGACTGCAATCAAAAGAAGTTATTTGGTGTTTGGAATCACGACTTTCCATTCCTCACGCCCTGCAGCTTATGCATCTCGCTTACAAATTCTTCTAAATCAGCTTTCGACGATCCCCCATCTTGGAAAGTATTTCTAGCTACCTCCTTCAGATTCTCTGCGCTTCTTCTCATCTCTCCGCCTCTCGTGTCGTTTAAAACTAGCTTTACGACCTCCTCCACTTTTTGCTCGTCTGGAATGCCATCTCTATGTTGGCAAATCTGAACTCCCACGCCCAACTCAGCTACTAATTTGGAATTGAAGTGCTGATCTCCAAACATAGGCCAAGCAATTAGAGGGACTCCAAGAGTCACACTCTCAAGGGTAGAGTTCCATCCGCAGTGAGTCATGAAGGCACCCACGGAAGGGTGGGAAAGAATTAGAAGCTGCGGTGCCCAGCCCCAGATGAGCAAGCTCCTCTCCTTCGTTCGCTCTTTAAAACCCTCGGGAAGAAACCTTTTAGCGAGATCCATCGTGTCCGAGGTTGCGGATTCGGTCCCCGGGAGCACCCTGATAGCCCAAACAAATGGCTGCTTGCTGGCCTCCAGACCCCTCGCCAGGGCGTTCGTTTGTTGCTCCGATAAGGTGCTCTGGCTTCCGAATGAGATATACACAATGGAACGCTGACGTTGGGAATCCAGCCAGCGAACCAACTCTCCCTCGCTGATATCCGCCATTTTGCCTCGCTCGCTCACTTTCGCTGCTCCGCCAAAAAACTTGGGTGGAAGTACAGGGCCAATGGCCCAAACTGATTTACCCGTTAGATTTTTTAAGTGCTCAACATATGCAGGCTCAAGCTCGTGGAACGTATTAAATAGCATCCCCTCACCTTTGGCGATCGACAGCAACCGCTGCAGAATAAACTGCAGCCTGGGCTGAGACAAGTCCGGATCAAAGAAATCTACGGATATCTCGTGTCTGTGCAACCTTAGAAGACGCGGAAGATTGATGCTTAGAACAACACTGTCCCCTTCTTTTTCGAATGCGTTCTGCAGAATGGAACACGAGACGGAATACATCACACTAAGTGCAAAGGCGCTGAACGTAACAAACCTCAAACTAGCGATCTTATAAGTTTCGGCGGTTCTTGAAACCCATTCGAACATGCAATCATAGATGATGCAGACCGGAGCCCAATTTCCTCTTCCGCTGTCTTCTTTTTCGAGTTGCCTTTCCATCCAACTGTTGAAAGGCTCCTCCAGTCCGTTGGCCAATTGAAAGATGGCGTTGAAGGACTCCCGGGTAACAAGGTCGGTGCTCTCCCGTCCTTTTGGTAAGCCTTCGACAACAGGCGTGGGAAGCACTACGAGATGCATGTCGAGATTGGAAGATAGCGCTTCTGAAATAGGTTTTTGCACGCGGGTTACATTGGCAGGTGTTGTGACATAGCTGACGGTGAGGCCATGGGAAGCAAGAAGACTTGCAAGGTCGAGGAAGGGGATGGAGTGACCCAGTGCCGGATAGGGGACCAAAACCCCATGGGGCTTTTGTAAACAGTCCATCTCAGCGAAATAAAACATGCGCTTGATAACCTAAAGCTCTAATGGTTCATATAAATAGTTGGAGTAGTAGACAACAGAGCACGCAATGTTTTGGATACTGCGTGGGCAGCAAGTTTCAGAAATTGCCGAGAAACTTCAGGGTTTTCCTCTAGTAAGTGCAGCTGGACAATGGACGATTTTTAAACTCCCGTCAAGATTTCGTCGCCACTGACGAAACAATGAGAAAGGACCGTCACCAGGTAACCTTGATAATATATATATATAAAGAAAGAAAAGTATATCAGACCACTCTTAGCCAAGAAGAAATTTACAAAATAATTATTAATTTTTTAATTTTAAAATAAGATAATATTTAAAAAGATAGGTTTGTTGGTAGTAGTTAAGTGTTTGTTTATATTTGATTTTTTAGATTATTAAATAATTCTTAGAAAGATATTTCTTTACTAAAATAATAATATTGAAATTTTTTTTATTAATAATAGTCAAACCCATGCAAGTGGATGCCTACTGACTTCATATTTACCCTTAAAAATTATAAAAAAATTAAACAATCAAAACAAGTGGATGCCTACTGACTTCATATTTACCCGTAAAAATTATAAAAAAATTAAACAATCAAAACAAAATAAATCTATTAAAAATATATTATTCCTAATATTGTCTAAGAACTAAAGTAATTGAGGTAATGAGTAAAAAGTCAATCAATAAACTTCCATATACAAAGGAATAATATGAGTGCAATTACTTTGGATTCTCTTGACATTTTAGTTAATGGTTTAAGTTAATGATCTTAAGAGAGGAAGAAGATTTTGGTTAATTTTTTTTAAGGTGGTTGTATTAGTTTTTGAATTATAAGTTATGATGTTTGCAACTCAAATTTAATATAATATAAATTTATAATTAATATTAATTTCATATAAAGCATATTGTATATATTTATTGAAAATTAAAAAGTAATAATAATTTATGTATGATATAAGATTTTCTTGATTCGCTTTAATATTTACTAGATAAATGTTTGTCTTACTTTATTTTAAATCCAAAAAGAAATTGGGAGATTATATATTTTAGTCTTCCAAGTGATAAGGATTATTACCAAGGAATCTAATGCATATAAATAATATGTATTAAGTTTTTTAATAACAAAATATTCTTGCACTCAAAAAAAAATGTGAAAGATCTAAAGATTTCAAAAAAAAAAATGTAGGTACAGATGCAAAACTCAAATTGAAACATAAATAAATTTACAAAGACCCTTCAGTAAGGGTTTTGAGAAACCCTTAACAGAGGGTTTTTGCAAACCATTCATCTTAGCGAAATAAAACATGCGCTTAAAATATTGAAAGAAAATATTAACTTGGGGTTCCTGTGATGTGTTCCTCACGCGACCAAGATTTTTAAATTGTAGAGAAGGGATTCTAGAGGAATAATATGCCCTCCTGGAGTTTTTACGCAGGATTTGGCCTTAGATACTGCCATGTCTTTTTCTTTCGCCGCCTCCAATGGTGGCTCTGCCCTTAACCTCATGGTGGTCGCTCACTCAGCAAGCTTAGTTGATCCTACCGCTATCGGAGCTCAATATGAAAATGTACCAAGAGGTAATGTTGCTCTTCTTCAAGTTGTTATCCCTACTCATGAATTTCAATCTGCTTATCAATGGTTTGAATTTCATCACTTGGTGGGGTATTTTATGGGTAGGATTCCCAATGATACTTTGCTTCGTACCTGGGTAAACCAAGTTTGGGTTCGTTATGGTATCAAGGTTTTGAATGTTTAGAATCTTACCAAAGGGTATTTTTTGTTTCGCTTTGATGACCCTATGCATACACAAAATATGTTTGCTAAAGGACCTTGGACGGTTAGGAATTCCTTGCTTATTTTGTAACCCTATACACAGGATTTCACTGTTGCTAAGATCTCTTCCCTAGAGGTTCCTGTATGGGTTGAGTTACCTGGTCTTTCCATTCCCTTATGGAAATTTTTAGATAAACTAGTTGCTCCCTTGGAAATGTTTATATGTTTTGGGCCTCCTCGTTTCTTCTCAGCCCGACCTAGTAGGAGGGTATGCATCAAGCTTGACCTTTCCAAGGATTTACCTATTGAGATTAATGTTGGAGATTATACCCACAGACAAAGGGTGGCCTATATTAGCCTCCTGAATACCTACTTTCATTGTCAGTCAACTGCCCATAAGATAAAATACTACCCTCTTATGGCAGGTAAATTATAACAAAACCCTCCTCCAGCTCCTAATAATTTTTTTGTTCAGGTACTCGGTGCCTCAGAATCTAGTGCTCAGGAAGCCAAGGTTACTGAGCGGCAAGAGGAATGGCAAGTGGTTAATCGATGAAACCGCTCCTAGAGTGCATTATAGTCCCAAGCTCCTGAGAGTGCTTCACAACCTCTTTTGTCACACTCTGCCCCTATTGGCACACCACCAGACTTTGTGCCTCAAGATGTTTCTATTCGACAAGCTCCTATTCCTCCTCAAGAAGTACAATCCATTTGGGTTCCTCCAAATTTTGCTCAAGTTGTGACGGCCATGCCGAGTTCTACTACCTCTCCGAAGGAATATGTCTCTAATGCCTTCTGAAAATATTCATCAAAGGGTCAGTCTAGGTATAAAGCTCATCATTCTCGTAGCCCTCTAAGAAATAATATGCATTATGATAAGCACTACCAAACGGAGGAGGCTTCTCGTGTTTACGAGGATGGTCAGGATCAGTATGCTTCTAACTCCTTCGGGTCTCTTGTTTAGCTGGGAGCCTTTGAGGATGTTCTGGAAATTTCGCATACTAATAGGTCTTAATGATTTTCTTCTCATGGAATGTAAGAGGACTGATGGATCTAGTCCATAAATATATGATCCACAGTGAGATGACTTATGTCACTCATAACTTTGGAAATATTGATGTGATGTGTTTATAAGAAGTGAAAGTTTTTTATTTTAATTTGTAGTGTATCTGTAATTTTTGTGGCCTCACGATGTTTTCCATGTAACGAATCATTCTAGTGGGATAGGTGGAGCTGTCACTTTTATTTCCCCAAACTGGCACTCGAATATTGTGATGCGGGGAGTGGATTCGTCCAATCAAGTAGTCTAGAATTTGTTGGAATTACATGGTAAATCGTTTGGAGTTATTAATGTTTATGGTTTGAATAATGCTCCAGAAAGGTGTTCCTTGTGGCAATGGTTGTCTTTGTCTCTGCCTCTTGCCACATGGGTGATGTGTGGGGATTTTAATATGGTGGAAAATCTTTCTGATAAAGTTAGTTTATCTCCTAACCACTGGTGTGCTGAGGAGTGGGAAGATTTTTATTTTATGAAAAATAAGTTGAGTCTTAGTGATCCTAATATCTGTTTTTCTCTTGCTAAATTTTTTGAATCTCAATGTTTTACATGGTTAAATTTTCAATCAGGCAAATCCAGGGTTGCCTTGATTGAGCCATGATCTCTTCTAATGAGACTTTTAAAATTGCTAGGGTTTTACCTTCTCAACCCCCTATTTTGGTTATCCAAGGTACTATTTTGTCTTATCATGCTCCTATTATTTTTTTTGTGGAAGCCATTCTTCATCATCCCTGATAATTTCAAACCCAGTTTTATCTTAATATTTCCTTCCTTCATCACCCAGCTATGAAGGCTCATATTTGTAGAATTTAGAATTTGCTTTCGAGACCATCTGGTGACTTTGGTTGGGTTTCTTGGTGGAATACTGCTATTTTTAGAACCACATATTTGCTTCGCACTTTGGGAGTGGAAGTAGCCAATAGGAGGAAGAAAGCTAATTTGGTTTTGAAGTCAGAATTAGTAAAAGGTTTTGTGCAACTTGAGGCTAATCCTTTTTGTTCTGATCTTCAATATTTCATGGTTGCCCTTCGACATGAGCTTAAATTTTTTTATATGTATGAATCCAAAGGAGCACAATTAAGAGCCAGGATGCATTGGTTAAAGGTGGGTGACAAAGTCTCTAAAGAAATTTTCATCTGCCTTTAACCACCTGCTCATACTTCCCAATTCACTGCTCTGCAAGTTGATGGTCAAAGGTTCACATCTCTTGATGATATTTCTCGAGAGTTTGTTAATCATTATCAAAGAGTGTTTGCTTCTCAAGGCCTTACCCATGATAGAGTGCAAGCTCTAGAATCATGTTGTCAAGTCATACCTACAAAGCTTACTCAAAATCAATGGGATTTTTGTGACACACCTTTAACCCTAGAGGATCTCAAATAGGCTCTATCTTAGATGGTAAATGATAAAGCACCTGGATTAGATGGTTTTCCTTGTGAATTTTATAAATAATGTTGGGACTTGGTGAGTTATGATTTGTTGTAAGTGTATAAAGAGGCTATGCTTACTGGGTCATTGGGGAATCTCATCAATAAAGGTAATGTTAAGTTCATTCCAAAAGGGGGAGACCTTGAACTTATTTCTAATTGGTGGTCAATCACCTTGCTTAATTTTAGTTATAAGATAATTGCCAAGGCTTTAGCTCTTAAACTTAGACCTATTCTTCCTGATATAATCAGGCCTGAGCAGACTGGTTTTGTTCATAACAAATATATTTCGAATAATTTTATTACTATTTGGTAAGGGATGGAATAGGGTATATCCTCTGGTCAGGATGTTCTTTTCCTTAAGATTTATTTTGTGAAGGCTTATGATAGAATATAATCGTTCTTTATTACTTATATGCTAAAGGCTCTGGGGTTTGGCCCTTATTTTATCATGACTATACTTATGTTATTCAAATATACCTCTGTTGTGTTAACTCTAAACAAGAGACAATATCAGAATATTTAAGCCCGTTCTGTTAGACAAGGTTGTCCATTGGCACCTTCTTTGTTTATTCTTGCTGCTAAGGCCTTTGGTTATCTTCTAGCTCATAGATCTGCTCAATGATTGATCAAGGTAATTTATCTCCCTTCCTCCCCTAAGCAGTTGATTAATGGTCATTTTGCAGATGACTCTTTCTTGACTATTGTAGAATATGAGATCTCTGTTACTCATGCTTTAGATTGTCTTCATACATTTTTCTTAGCTTTTGGCTCTAATATTCAATGGAGAAAAATGTCTTGCTATATACATTCTAGAAAAGATATGCCTCCCTGGTTAGCTAATAAGTCTTGGAAGTAGATTCAAATTGGGGAACCTTTAAATTTTTGGGCATTCCTTTTGCTTTTTTGGGTTCTACTGCTCGTTTGTGGGATTATGTTGTCCAAAAGATCGAGAAGAAGCTTTTGTACTAGTGTACCAAAAAATTATCCTTAGCTGGCAAGTTTCAGATTTATTCCAAGGTATTGGCCTCTACTGATGTGTATTACTCTTCTTGCTGGGTCCCTTCCAAGACTTGTTATGCTAAATTGGAGAAGTTGCTTTGAGATTTTCTATGGTCCAATGTTATTGGTAAGAAGGGATTTCATAGGGTGGCTTGGGATATTTGTTGTCTTCCTAAACAATTTGGAGGAATGGGATTGTTTGATTATCAACGACAAGGTTTTTTCCTATTTTGTCTGATCATGCTCCTATTATTTTTTTTGTGGAAGCCATTCTTCATCATCCTTGGCAATTTCAGACCCAGTTATATCTTAATGTTTCCTTCCTTCATCACCCGACTATGAAGGCTCATATTTGTAGAATTTAGAATTTTCTTCCAAGACCCTCTGGTGACTTTGGTTGGGTTTCTGGGTGGAATACTGCTATTTTTAGAACCACATATTTGCTTCAAACTCTGGGAGTGGAAGTAGCCAAGAGGAGGAAGAAAGCTAATTTTATTTTGAAGTCAAAATTAGTAAAATTTTTTGTGCATCTTGAGGCTAATCCTTTTTGTTCTGATCTTCAAGATTTCATGGCTGCCCTTTGAAATGAGATTAAAAAAAATTATATGTGTGAATCCAAAGGAGCACAATTAAGAGCCAGGATGCATTGGTTAAAGGTGGGTGACAAAGTCTCTAAAGAATTTTTCAAGCGCATTCGCCCACCTGCTCATACTTCCCAATTCACTGCTCTACAAGTTGATGGTCAAAGGTTCACATCTCTTGATTATATTTATGGATATTTTGTTAATCATTATCAAAGAGTTTTTCCTTCTCAGGGCCTTACCCATGATAGAGTGCAAGCTCTAGAATCCGGTTGTCAAGTCATACCTACTAAGCTTACTCAAAATCAGTGGGATTTTTATGATGCACCTTTAACCCTAGACAATCTCAAAGAGACTGTCTTAGATGGTAAATGATAAAGCATCTACATTAGATGGTTTTCCTTGTGAATTTTATAAATAATGTTGGGACTTGGTGGGTTATGATTTGTTGTAAGTGTATAAAGAGGCTATGCTTACTAGGTCATTGTGGAATATCATCAAAAAAGTTAATGTTAAATTCATTCCAAAAGGGGGAGACCCTAAACTTATTTCTAATTGGTGGCCAATCACCTTGCGTAATGCCAGTTATAAGATAATTTCCAAGGCTTTAGATCTTAAACTCAAACCTATTCTTCCTAAGATAATCAGGCCTGAGTAGACTAGTTTTGTTCATAATAAATATATTCTAGACAATGTTATTACTGTTTGGTAAGGGATGGAATGGGCTATATCCTCTAGTCAGGATGTTATTTTCCTTAAGATTTATTTTGAGAAGGCTTATGATAGAATAGAATGGTTCTTTATTACTTCTATGCTAAAGGCCCTAGGGTTTGGCCCTTATTTTATCAGGACTATACTTATGTTATTCGAATATACCTTTGTTGTGTTAACTCTGAACAAGAGACAATATCAAAATATTCAATTAGCCCGTTCTGCCAGACAAGGTTGTCTAATGGCACCTTATTTATTTATTCTTGTTGCTAAGGCATTTGGTTATCTTGTAGCTCATAGATCTACTCAAGGATTGATCAAGGTAATTTATCTCCCTTCCTCCCCCAAGCAGTTTACTAATGGTCATTTTGCAGATGACTCTTTCTTGACTATTGTAGATAATGAGATCTATGTTACTCATGCTTTAGATTGTCTTCATACATTTTTCTTAGCTTCTGGCTCTAATATTCAATGGAGAAAAACTTCTTGCTATAGAAATTTTGGAAAAAATATGCCTCCCTGGTTAGCTGATAAGTCTTGGAAGTGGATTCAACCTAGGGAACCTTTAAATTTTTGGGTATTCCTTTTGCTTTTTTGGGTTCTCCTACCCGTTTGTGGTATTATGTTGTTCAAAAGGTTGAGAAGAAGCTTATGTATTGGTGTACCAAAAAATCATCCTTAGCTGGTAGGTTTCAGATTTGTTCCATGGTATTGGCCTATACTCATGTGTAATACTCTTCTTGCTGGGTCCCTTCCAGGACTTGTTATGCTAAATTGAAGAAGTTACTTCGAGATTTTAGGCTTGGGAGGCCATTAAACCCTGGATTTCATGGAAATGTCACAAGGGAAAGTTGGGGCCTTCAATACCTTTTCTTAATGTTTGGTGGTCTTCGACCATCACTTTTTAGGGGACTTCCCTTGCTCAAGTCCAGTGGATACATGCTCAAAAAATTTATAAACGAGGTATTGCTCAGATTTTAGATTTCATGGATTTTCATTCAAGGTCTTGGATACCTTGGGAAATTTTTAGGATTTTTTTTGGTTTATATTCTTCTTATAAGACTATTTATGAGGCTTTTATTGATTCCACTCCTTTATCTATTTGGGGTAAAGTTTTTCGATATTATCATAAACCTTTGTGGACAAATTGGTCTTGGTCCAAATATGTTTCTCTCACCAAGTATAAGCCTAATTTGGGATACTCTTGGCTTTCCCCTATTGTGCCTATGGCTGAGAAGCTTAATTCTAGGTGGGATGTAGTATCTCTTCAGTCCAGATGGAATCTCAAATTTAATACACTTTAGGCAAAGTATCTTGAACCTAAGCAAGCCTTTTTTGCTTGGAGTTTATTGTTTCAAGGGCTTCCTATTGGTCAACGACTTAGATATTTGGGTGTGAATGATATTTCCTACAAATATTATGGAGTAGAGGAGGATGTGCATCATCTTTTTTGGTCTTGTGTGAGAGCTCAAGAGGCTTGGTAGTGGATTTTCTCTTTTTTCAGACCCTATATGACAGGTCCCTATTCTTGGGTGAATATTTTGTTAGGGGATCCACTTTAGTTTTCTGAGAAGCTTGTTCCTGTGTGGCATATATTTAGAGTTGGGATTCTTTATCATTTGTGGAAAACTCGTAACAGAGTGATTTTTAGCCAGCAGGGCCTTCTTCTACTTTTTCTCTTGCTGATAAGTATCAGGTTTTCTATGATTGTTGACTGTAGATTTCAATGCAAGTAGAAAAAGTGAATATAGAGCTTCATCACTTAAAGGACCTTATTTATCATTGGGGTAATGCTCCTTGTGCAATGAATCCTATTCCTCCAGTCCCTACACAGTAATGATGCATAGTCTATTAGTTTTTTTTAGGCAATTCTCTATTTGGTTTTCTTGTGAACTTCTGTAAGTTATTTTGGTAGTTCTTATAGCTATTTAGCACACAGTTAGTGTTTTAGTTGTGTGCTCAGGGTGTGCTAATTCCACCCATACTTTTTTTGTATGATTAAGCCATTTTAATATAATATTTTTTCATCCCAAAAAATATGTGCTTCAATAACTAAGCTCTAATGGTGCATATAAATAGTTGGAGTAATAGACAACAGAGCACACAATGTTTTGTAAACTCCCATTGGTAAAATTCAACACTTGTGGCATACTTATGGTAAACTCCCATCGGTAAAAAGTTAACATTTTTTTATATATAGGGGAGTTTGTTACAAACACACTTTTTACAATCACACTATTTTTAGTAATTGACAAGTATAAGGTTCAAATCACAGGGACTAAAATTTTGGTTTAGGATGGCACCAAAGAAACCCTTAGACCCTTGGTCACAATTAGAGAGGAATGAATATTTTTTGTGTATCCACAAGAATGAGTGGGAATCGTATATGGACCGACCACAACCAACTCCCTTTGTAAAGTTTTTCACCGTGATCAACCAACTCATGCACTCAAGAAAATAAAAATTTAAGTTAGAAAGAAACCTCAAGAGCCACTCTTAGGTGGTTAGTCATCCCATCTAGGTATACCACTATCTAGAGGGAAGCCACAAAATATTGTTTTTTTTTCTCCTTCATATCATAGAGGTTCAAACCGTGGACCTCCCGTTTAATTGGGCAGGCTCTCTTTCTCTAGTTACGATATAAAGGCAAATTATTTATGTTACACTTTTTATAAGTGTGTTATATCTTGGACATTAAATATAATATCATAGATCTAATTACATATGTAAAATAGAACTTAAAAATTTAAGAGATGTTAAACTTCTTAATACAACAAAATATTCTATAATGAAACAATTTGCAAAATACTTGAAGAAGAAAATTCTCAAAAAAAACAAGGTAAAGACAAAATAAAATTATAGTTAAAGATTTTAAAACATTTAAAAGCAATGTACTTTCTTTAATATTGCTAATAAAGGCAAAGATTCAAATTTTAAGCTAAATGAGATTTTTTATTCAATACTTTTGAACCATTTAGTAGACTGCAAATGAAGGCTAATTTGGAGAATAGTTAAAAATAAAAACAATTACAATTTAGTCAGTTTGATATATATATATATATAGTAAAGAATATAAATATGGTTTATATATAGTAAGGAATATAAAATATTAATTACAAGGAAATAAAAAGATGAGTAAGATCATAAACAAAAATACACCAAGTAAGAAGAAATAATTACTCTTAAGAATGTTGAGTGTGAAGAAGAATGAGAAAAAATAATTTCAATTTTTAACATAGAGTAAAATGACAACAAATTGACAAATATTAGAGGATCCGTGTTTCACGTGTTGGATGTGATAAAAATTAGAATAGTTCTTAAAACACAATAATTATAAATAAAATCATGATGGATTAAAAAGAGATTCGTTGCCATGTTATAAGAAGAAAATGAAGGCTTTCTTGTTGGGAACCTATCAGGAGGTATTTGACCACGCGTTAAACCTAGAAAGTGAGATGTAAATGACAAGTCAAAGTATAACCAAGGTAATGATCCAAAAAAATATAGTGATAAAATAAAAATGAATTAATAATTTAATTGAAAGGGAGAATAATTTTTAGAAAAAAGTTGTAAGTATCAAAGCAAGGTATGCAAGATGATTGTTTATTCAAATAATTTTGCTAATTATTAAAATAATAAGCAATATCTTGTTTACATTTTTAAATTATATCAAAATCATTAAAATAATAAACTATATCTTGTTTGCATTTTTAAATTATATAGTAAAAAAGTATCAAAGTGCACTTGTGATAAAGTTAAGTTATATTGCTATATATTGGGTTATATGAGGGAAAATTGTTATATGGCATAATATCTATGGATGTTTATCACCTTCTACTAGGTAGACCTTGATAATATGAAAAAATATCATTCATAAGAAAATTACTTATGAACTACTTCAATTGCAAGTTAAGCCATTTTTAATGTGGTACATGTGCATTATATATACCAAACTACCCTTTATTCCCTAGGTCTATTATGCATGAAGGAAGGCATTCATGTTGTAATATCTAATTTAGGATATAGTTCCATAAAGTTTAGAAAGTACTTATTTCATAAAAGCACTCATTATTGTATTCTTTCTTCTTCATCTCTCTTTCATTTCATGCCACTTTCTAATGTCGGGGATACCACAAATATAATGGGTTAATTTAGTTAGATGAATATGTTATCTTGTTACCTTAATTATTTATATGAGATTCTTCCTTATGGAACTCAAATGAAAAATATTATATATGCAATGTAATTTGAGATGCAATGTATCAAAGCTTGATATTAATAAGAAGTTTTTCACATGTTTCACTTTACTACAACATATGGTATCAGAGCAAGTTATGTTTGAGCCATTAGCAAGGTTCAATGGTTGATTTTCACTAGAGAATTGAATGATTGATTTTCACCAAATATTGATGATTGAATGAATGCATTCTAATTGATTTTACACCAAAGACACATCATTCCATTGTAAAAGAAATTCTATATTCTTGGTTGTACTAAAATTCCTAAGAAGAACACACTACTACTATTAAGTTGTGTCATGATTTTTAGGAGATATTTAGCATGTCCACTATTTTTTTGAATTTATTTATTTTCATATTACATTGTTTTTGAAGAAAATTTTTGTTATTATAATAGATTGTTTGAGATAGAAAGCAAGATCTACTATTGAATCCATTTACATAAAATTGTAGTTCTATATAGCATTAGTGTATAACTTGAGTGTACTGGTGCTTTATCAAAGAGAATTTACTAAAGTACTTGGGTTATTATTTAATTTATTGAAGAACATAGACTTATACTGAGAGGGGGGGTGAACAATATAAGATGCAACTATTTAAAAAACTTTACTTTAGATAGCAATGGCATCACCATAAAATTAACCATCATAGAAAGAAACACAAAAATAAGAGCCATTTTAATGTGGTTCACCCAAGATGGGCTACATCCACATAAATTTTTTCACTAAAGCTTTCTCAATCAAGTTTTGTGGGAAATCCTTTCCCCATTACAAATTTTATGAACTTCCTATCCAAAGGAGAATCCTTCCCCTCAACAAGTATTTATGAGCCTCCTGCCCAAAATAGAATCCTTCCCCTCAAAAAGTATTTATGAGCCTCCTGCCCAAAGGATATGTCCTATCCCCTCAACAAGTATTTATGAGCCTCCTACCCAAAGGAGATGTCCTATCCCCTAAAGCTCTGGAAATGATACTTCAGAATATCACTACCTCTTCTGCCTCTAGCAGGTGGCTCAAGCAAGTTTACCAAGAAACTTGCCCAATGTGAACACACAAAGAGAATTGTTAGAGACCCAATGTGTTTCATCCAATCATATCAAATCAATATCATAGAAGCATAAAGAGAATTGTTAGAGACTCAATATGTTCTATCCTTCAACTCTCAATCTCAACTCAAATCAATCTCATAGAAGCATAAAGAGAATTGTTAGATACTCAATATGTTCTATCCTTCAACTTTCAATATCAACTCAAATCAATCTCATAGAAGCATAAATAGAATTGTTAGAGACTCAATATGTTCTATCATTCAACTCTCAACAACCAAACAACTCAATTAGGGTTTCAAAAACTTATAGCAATGGCATAAGATTCTCACTCAAAAACCCTAAAGCAAACATCAAATGCTTCCACTCTCATAAACTAGAATTATGCAAATCTCATAATGCATAATCAATACTTCCACTTTCAGAAAATAAGATCCACTCCAAATAAGGAAACTTAATTTAATCCTTTACACTCCAAAATTATTTTAAGAAAACCATCAATCAATAATAACCATGGAATAATGTGCCCATACCTTTACTTTGATGAAGAAGGAGAAATCAAAATCTGTCACAACACTAACTCTCAATTTGCCACAAATTAGAGTTAGCAACAATGGAATAATGCACAATGATAAGAGTCCTAATAACACCCTATCACTCCAACTCATCAATAATTAAAACACACAAATATAAATATCAACAATATTCCTTTACACCTTATAACTCCTACTTAATATATCACAAAATAACTTCAACCTCAAAAATAATTACAAGAGAATATCCACTCAATAACTCCAAAGGCTTTCTAACCCCAATATGACATTAAGCACAATTATTACTTAAACCCTTATAACTCCTAAAATACATTTACTTCTAAATGCATTTACCACATAAACATTAAGCATCAATAATAACAATGTCAAAGCAATATTTCTATTTAACCTTATACCTCCATCCAATTACCAACAATATTTTGCCAAGTCAAATCAAATACTCCACATTATCAACAAAAGATCTACCTTGGCCAAAAATCAATTCTCCAACCTTATGAGAAGTGTGGAAACACCAACATAAGTGTCAAAGCACTTCCTCCTCCAAACTCGTGGTCCAAGGCAACTGTTGTACCACATGCACAATAATTCATGACAAAAAATGAAACACACCCAATATGAATTGATCTCGACACCTCTGCCTAGCGAGTGCCTTTGCTCCACTACCTCCATTGTTGGAGCACAAGTGCCCACTGAAACTCTCAAGAACCACTCATCGTTTTAATTTCCCTTTGAAGATAAACAAATTTGTCTTCCTCACAGGCATACAAAATTGGAACTTAAACACAGAGCAATATGAAACTCAAAAATCATAGAGTAATCCAAAATCGAAGGTCACAGAGCAATACAAAATTGAAGGTCATAGAGCAATACAAATTCGAAGGTAATCGCGCAAATCGGAGGTGTATTGAACCTTAGGAATTAATTCCCTTTAATAGTCTTTTGCATCCAAAACAAGTTGGCGTTGGCACTCCTTCTAAACAAACAACGCCAGTGAGGTAAGTCTTCTACATTGGCATCGCTAAGGGTTTAGAAACCCTTTCAATAATAATTATTAATTAATAATTATTATTTTATTAATAATAAACTTAAATTAAAACCTTTTCAAAGGTTTGAGTTAATTTATTTATTAATAATAAAAATGGAATTTAAGGTTTTTTCAAGGAGCAAAAACATTTTCATTAAGCCAATATGGGTTTAATAAAAACCCTTAATGAGTCCAGATGGTTTTAAGAAAAACCTTTAACCTTGTCACCATCATTTTAATTAAAAACCCTTAAACAAACATCATGGAACTTTCAAAATATTTTTGGCACCAAACTCTTTTTGACATCAGCACAAATTCCTTTTGATATCAACACAAACTCCTTTTGACATCAATGATAACTCACAACCATGAATCTATTCAACATACCCAAAATTACCAACAATCTCCCCCTTTGTCATTTATGGTAAACCACTACTGAAACCACTGCAAACTATCAAAACTAAAACCAACTGAAAACCATCCTCTAAAGATTTGCTCCCCCTAACTCAAGGCTCTCCTCCTTACTCAAATATCCCTCCTTTATCATCAATGGCAAAGGGTCACCTTTGGGGCTCAGGACTAAGAATGAGCCTCTTAACTTAGCCCCTCCTCCACCTCCTATTGAGGTGATTAATTCTAGGGTGGGAGTAAAACTACTCCCAACTTCTTCCTTAAATACTCAAAAGTATCTCTTGGAAGAAGTTTGGTGAAAATGTCAGCAATATGTTCCTTTGTAGCCACATATTCTAGCTTAACCTGCTTGTCCTGAACTTGCTCTCTCAGAAAGTGATATTTTATGGGAATATTCTTTGTTCTTGAGTGTATTACTAGATTCTTGGAGATACTTATGGCACTTGTATTATCACACAATATGGAAATGTATTGATCATACTTTATTCTAAAATCCTCCAAGGTAGTGTTCATCCATAAAACTTATGTACAACAAGCTACTGCTGCTATGTATTCTGCCTCTGTTGTAGACAAGGAAATTGAAGGTTTTTTCTTGCTTAACCAAGCAACTAAACAATTCTCCAAAAATAAATCTCCACCACTAGTGCTTTTTCTGTCATCAATATTGTTGGCCCAATCTGCATCTGTAAAATCTATGAGAGTGAACTTATCGCTCTTGGGATACCAAAGCCCAAGATCCATAGTGCCTTTTAGATATATGAGAATCCTTTTTACTACCATAACATGATTTTCTTTTGGTGCATCCTGAAACCTTACAACTAGTCCCACTGCCTGCATGATGTCTGGTCTGGTATATGTAACACAAAGAAAACTACCAATCATAGATGTGTACAACCTTTGGTCTGCCTCTGGAGATTCATCATCCTTGCTCAACTTACACCCTGTAATCATTGGAGTACTAACAGGTTTGCTATCCTCCATACCAAACTTTTTCAGCATCTCTCTTATGTACTTGCCTTGTGAGAGAAATATTCCTTCTTCTGATTGGAAAATATGAAGTCCTAAGAAGAAGCAAAATTCCCCAATAATGGACATATCAAATTCACTCTGCATATTGTTAGCAAAATATTTACACATTTTGGTGTTATTACCTCCAAAAATGATATCATCAACATAAACAACCACAATTAAGATATTATTTCCATCATTTTTGATATACAAATTGCTATCTTCCATACCTTTTCAAAAACCTTATTTCTGAAGATGTGTGTCAAGCCTCGAATACCAAGCCCTAGGAGCTTCTTTCAAACCATACAATACCTTTTTCAATCTTCACACAAAATCTGAATTTTTTGAAAGTAAGAACCCTTCTGGTTGTTCAATGTAGACTTCTTCTTCTAACACACCATTTAGAAAAACTGATTTGACATCCATCTGATAATCCTAGAATTTTTAAAAATTTGAAAAATCCAAAAACATTATGATAGCCTCAAGATGAGCAACTGGAGCAAAAGTTTCTTCAAAATCAATTTCTTCTACTTGAGCATAACCTTTGCAAACTAACCCTGCTTTATTGTTGACTACGTTACCATCTTCATTTAGCTTGTTTCTGAAGACCCACTTAGTGCCAATGTCATTTTTATATTTAGGTCTTGGAAAAATTTCCCAAATATCACTCTTATCTATCTGTTCCAATTATTCATTCATAACATTTATCCAAAATGTATATGCACGGGCTTCACTAAGATATTTTGCCTCAATCTGAGATAACAACGAAACATCTGTATGGGAATTTGAAGATATGATGCTTCTCCTTGTCCGTCTGACTTTTGGATTACCAATGATTTGATCCTTTGGATGGTGTTTCTAAACATATCTTGATGGATTTTTAGGAAGGTGTTGTTGTCTTTCCTCTTCTTATTTATCTCAATCCTCTCTAAATTCTTCTTGGCAATCTTCATCATCAATTTCCTGAATTGGTTCTCTTATCCCTGTTTTCTCATCCACTATAACATTTATGCTTTCCAAAATAGTACACGTTCTTTTGTTGTAGCATCTATAGGCTTTGCTCTTGCTGGAGTACCCAAGAAAAATTCCCTCATCACATCTAGGATCAAACTTCCCTAAATTCTGATCTTCCCTTCTAATGTAACATTTACTATCAAAAACTTTGAAATGTTTTACTATGGCTGGTGTTCCTTTCCATAGCTCATAGGGATTTTTGTGATGATTGACTCTTAACTAGGCTTTGGTGATAATATACACTGTTGTACTAACTGCCTCTTTCCAAAAAACATCAAGAATTTTTTACTCATTCAACATAGCTCTAGCCATATTTTCTATAGTTCTATTTTTCTTTCAACTAATCCATTTTTTTGAGTTCTTGTTGCTGAAAATTCCCTCTTAATCCCTTGTTGCTCACAATAATCCACAAATTCATTTGAAGTGAATTCTCCTCCTCTATCTGATATTAAGCATTTTATTCTTTTGTTTGTTTCATTCTCTATCATTTCTTTGAAGGCTTTAAACTTGTCAAGGGATTTAGATTTTTCTTTCATAAAGGTAACCAAAGTCATTCTAGAGAAATCATCTATGAAAAACATGAAGTAACTCTCTCCCTGTATACTTTGAGTTCTGGTGGGACAACACAAATCAGTATGAATAATATCTAAAGGTTTGGATGACATGTACCCTTTAGCCTTAAAGTTAGTTCTAGTTTGCTTTCCATGTTGACAAGGACCACAAATAGTATTTTGGGGTCTTTTCAATTTAGGTAAGTCTCAAACTGCTTTCATATGGCTAATGTTGATAAGATTATCAAATCTCAAATGTCCCATTCTTTTATTCCATAGACAAATTTCATCCTCTTGAGACAAAAAACACTTTTCCCTTTTTATCTCACTTAGCATGTACAGGTTTTTAGGAGTTCATATTGCATTAGCAATAATTTTTACATTCTCTACTTTCCTTATATCACATCTATCAGAATAGAAAGTCACCATATGACCCTGATCACAAAGTTGGCTAACACTCAAAATATTGTCTCAATCCTTCTACATAAAGCACATTTTCAATTCTGTTTTTTCCATATAAACTTAGAGAACCCTTTCCACAAATTTTAGTTGATTTGTTATCTCCAAAGCCAACTGACCCTCTACTAGTTTCTTTGATAACTATAAACTTTTATTTTTCTCCAGTCAAGTGCCTATAACATCCACTATCAAGGTATTTTATTCCTTATCTTGAGCATGAAGAGCAGTTCGAACTATCATAGATCTAGTTTTATTTCCATTTATTTTTCTAACATTCACTTCACTAGATATTTCCAATTTACACATTCTAGCTATATGCCAAAAATTATTACATTTGTAACACATAATACTATCATCCATGAGTGGTGCAAAATAATTAAAAAATTTCTTAACATTGTCATTCACAATCCTAGTACAATGGATAGCTCTATGACCATATTTATTGCAAGAAAAACAATAGCCATGGAAAGTATTATGTAACCTATTTGGAAGCCTTTGATGAGTTTTCCTTATCTTGTGATCAACTATTGTCCATTGCTCTCCTTTGTTTTCTTCTTTTCTGGTATCCTTTGGTTTTTGAAAGTTGACTTTATTTCTGCTGGATGTTCCTGCTTCTTGGATATGGAGATCTTATTATCTTTGCTTTCCAAGAAAAATATTGTGTTTAAGACTCATATTTTCAAGTCTAACTCTTAGAGAAACCACCTCTTCTTCAAGTCTCTCACATTCATCTTCCTCCCCTTTCAAAACCTTTGTCAAAACCTGCTCAACTTTATTTCCTTCTTCAACTAGGATCTTGAAGTCTGTAATATTTTGAGATAGTTCTATTTTAGCCATCTCTTCTTCTTGATTTTGTTGTTTTAAAACAAAATTCTCTTCCCTAACTTTTTCCATATTTCTTAGGGAAAAAAATAATTCCCCTTTCAAATCAAATTCAATCTCTTCA
The DNA here is from genome assembly GCA_028583015.1 of Wollemia nobilis. Taxonomy (NCBI): domain Eukaryota; kingdom Viridiplantae; phylum Streptophyta; class Pinopsida; order Araucariales; family Araucariaceae; genus Wollemia; species Wollemia nobilis. The sequence goes on along the minus strand of JAQPPZ010001901.1, from coordinate 1,725,491 downwards.
TCACTTTTTGTGCTCATATGATCTTCTGAGGGATCCTTATCCAAGCTGTTAGGCTCTTCCTGGAGAGACCTGCTTTGATACCAATTGAAGAACATAGACTTATACTGAGAGGGGGGGTGAACAGTATAATATGTAACCATTTAAAAAACTTTACTTTAGATAGCAATGACATCACCATAACATTAACCATCATAGAAAGCAACACACAAAGAAGAGCCATTTTAACGTGGTTCACCCAATATGGGCTACATCCACAAAAATATTTTCACTAAAAGCTTTCTCAATCAAGTTCTTTGGGAAATCCTTTCCCTATTACAAATTTTATGAACTTCCTATCCAAAGGAGAATCCTTCCCCTCAACAAGTATTTATGAGCCTCCTGCCCAAATGAGAATCCTTCCCCTCAACAAGTATTTATGAGCCTCCTGCAAAAAGGAGATGTCTTATCCCCTCAACAAGTATTTATGAGCCTCCTGCCCAAAGGAGATGTCCTATCCCCCAAAGCTCTAGAAATGATACTTCATAAGATCACTACCTCTTCTATCGCTAGCAGGTGGAACTCCTTTCCACATAAGACGTCATGTCCTCCTTGCTCTAGATCTAGAGACTTCTGTCCTCACTGATCACCTCCATAGCTGCTCATCAAAACTTGTACTAAACATAGTCAGTCGGTCCAACACAAGTCCTCTTAAACTCTATCACAAATCTACACCAACATCAGTCCTCTGGTCCAGCATAAATCTGCTCTCAAATATCTGTCAGATTTGTCCTAATATTAAGCCAAAAGCTTGAATAAATCAATCATAACTTTTCACAAATCTTCACCAAGACTTCATAAAATTTGTCCACAAGTTCTTAAACAAGAACCTGTCCAAATCAGTCCTAGCAAGCTCACCAAGAACTTTCCCAAATCATCTCAAGCAAGTTTACCAAGAAAGTTGCCCAATGAGAACACACAAAGAGAATTGTCAGAGACCCAATGTGTTTCATCCAATCATATCAAATCAATCTCATAGAAGCATAAAGACAATTGTTAGAGACTCAATATGTTCTATCCTTCAACTCTCAATCTCAACTCAAATAAATCTCATAGAAGCATAAAAATAATTGTTAGAGACTCAATATGTTATGTCCTTCAACTTTCAATCTCAAATCAAATCAATCTTATAGAAGCATAAAGAGAATTTTTAGAGACTCAATATGTTCTATCCTTCAACTCTCAATCTCAACTCAAATAAATATCATAGAAGCATCAAAATAACTATTAGAGACTCAATATGTTATGTCCTTCAACTTTCAATATCAACTCAAATCAATCTCATAGAAGCATAAAGATAATTGTTAGAGACTCAATATGTTCTATCCTTCAACTCTTAACAACCAAACAACTCAATTAGGGTTTCAAAAACTTATAGCAATAGCATAAGCTTCTCACTCAAAAACCCTAAATCAAACTTCAAATGCTTCCACTCTCATAAACCAGAATTATGCAATAACTCATAAACTCATCATGATCTCATAATGCATAATCAATAGTTCCACTTTCAGAAAATAAGATCCACTCCAAATAAGGAAACTTAATTTAATCCTTTTCACTCCAAACTTATTTTCAGAAAACCATCAATCAATAATAACCATGGAAGAATGTGCCCATACCTTTACTTTGATGAAGAAGGAGAACTCAAAATCTATCACAACACTAACTCTCAATTTGTCGTAAATTAGAGTTAACAACAATGGAATAATGCACAATGATAAGAGTCCTAATAACACCTTATTACTCCAACTCATCAATAATAAAAACTCACAAATATACATATCAACAATATTTCTTTACACCTTATAAATCCTACTTAATATATCACAAAATAACTTCAATCTCAAAATTAATTACAAGAGAATATCCACTCAATAACTCCAAAGGCTTTCTAACCCCAATATGAAATTAAACACAATTATTCCTTAAACCCTTATAAATCCTAAAATACATTTACTTCTAAATGCATTTACCACATAAACATTAAGCATCAATAATAACAATGTCAAAGCAATATTTCTATTTAACCTTATACCTCCATCCAATTACCAACAATAATTTGCCAAGTCAAATAAAATATTCCACATTATCAACAAAAGATCTACCTTGGCCAAAATTCAATTCTCCAACCTTAGGAGAAGTTTGGAGACACCAACATAAGTGCCAAAGTGCTTCCTCCTCCAAAATTGTGGCCCAAGGCAACTGTTGTACCACGTGCACAATAATCCATGACCAAAAATGAAACATGGATGTTGTGAATTGATCTCGACACCTCTGCCTAGCGAGCGCCTTCACTCCACTGCCTCTATCATTGGAGCACAAGTGCCCAATGAAACTCTCAAGCGCCACTCATCGTTTAACCTTCCCTTTGCTCGCAGAAATTAAAGACAAACATATTTGTCTTCCTCATAGGTGTACGAAATCGAAACTTAAACACAAATCACTATGAAACTCAAAAATCATAAAGCAATCTAAAATCGAAGGTCACAAAGCAATACAAAATCGAAGGTCACAAAGCAATACGAATTCGAAGGTAATCGTGCAAATCGAAGGTGTATTGAACCTTAGGAATTAATGCCCTTTAATAGTCTTTTGCATCCCATGCAAGTTGACGTCGGCGCTCCTTCCAACCAAACGACGTCGGCGAGGTAAATCTTCTACATTGGCATCGCTAAGGGTTTAGAGACCCTTTCAATAATAATTATTAAATTAATAATTATTATTTTATTAATAATAAAATTAACTTAAAACATTTTCAAAGGTTTGAGTTAATTTATTTATTAATAATCAAAATGAACTTTTAAGGTTTTTTCAAGAAGAAAAAACCTTTTCATTAAGCCAGGATGGTTTTAATAAAAACCCTTAATGAGTCCAGATGGTTTTAAGAAAAACCTTTAACCTTGTCACCATATTTTTAATTAAAAATCCTTAAACAAACATCATGGAACTTTCAAGATCTTTTTGACACCAAACACTTTTTGACATCAGCATAAATTCCTTTTGATATCAACACAAACTCCTTTTGACATCAATGACAACTCACAACCAAGAAGTTAGGCAACATACCCAAAATTGCCAATATTTATTTTACTTCCCAATAGGATTTGGGACTTATCCATTATTTGGGAAAGTATTTCATTGGTAGTTAGTCCTTTGGAAGTTAAGGTCCATATTCTAAGTATTATTTGTAGGTGGGTTTTGAGGAACTTTTATTTGTAGTTGAATCATATCATTGCTCAACTTTTTAAACCATCCTTTGTATGTTATCTAGCTCAATATTTGGGTTATTATATTCACTTGATCACAATTGAGTTGTTACATTCTTTGTGGATGTATCTATGTTCAAAAAAGTGGGTAAGGATTTTTTATTACTTGTTGGAGATGTATGATTAATAATGTTGTTTGTGGTCACTTGATTGTTCAAGTATGTCGGAATGGTTTGTTGATTGCTCACATTAGGCATCATTTGATTTAGGGGTACAATATTGAAGTATTAGTTTTGGTTGAGATATATGGTACCTAATAATGGGGTCAACATGGGAAGGTGTTGTGTAATGGCTTGATTTATTAAAGGTATCTAATTATAAACTCTTAGTTTTCTAACTGAAGGTAATTGATCCAACCCAAAACCTTGAGATATTAATTATTGTTCAACTATTAGAGCCTCAGTATATACCAGTAGCAAGGATGTGATTTGAGGAGCTCTCCTCACTAACATGGAAGTCAATGGGTCTAAAAATCTAAGGTATATTAGAAAGGTTGTTTCATTTTCAAGGGTGTAAGGTATCACCAACCTAGTGTATAATTTATGGAATCTGGTGTTGAATAATATTAGGGGTTCACTAGGTTCTCTACAAGTAGAGGGAAATTAATGATACATCACAACTAGGCCAATGGGTAATTTGAAATGGCTAATAAATATTGCATATAATTAAGACCAAGAAGTAATAGACCTTGAAGTTAACATCCAATGTGTGTGAAAACATCCTACAGGTAACATCCTCATGTTCAATTTATAAATAAATTAAGACATATTTGTATGCCTAAATATGTTATTCAACTAACCTTATTCCATCATACACATACCAAGGGAGATATCTTTTAGTATTCTTAGGCATATCATGTGTAGGCCCTAGAATGTTCAGAGGACTACTTCTTACTAACCATGGAGAAGGGACCATCATTGATGAACCTTGGGGGATGGGAAAGGATTAACAAATGGGATAATAGATCTAGAATAACTACTAAGAGTATGAGTGTTGGGTTTGCCTTTGTCAGCTCTAGGTCTTTTTATGAGGAAAGGCTGAGAAATTCAATCCCACCTATAGCTATCTTGGACCTTGTGATGATGACCTTTGGTTCCAGTATTGATAGTTAAGATGTACAACATAAATATTGCACCAAGAAAGTTTAATTTTAAGAGTATATAGGCCCTCCTTATAGTTCCACTTTTTTTGAGCATAAGGGCCTAGTGGATTTAGGGAATTAATAATTTAGTCCTCCTAGTGCCAAGTCTATTAGTATAAGGGCTTGGTGGATTAGTGAATCAAGAATTCAACCTTATTTTCTAGTGCCACTTCTATTGAGCATGTAAATAACACACCCATTTTTTTCCTTTCTAGTACCAATTTTGCTAGGCATGAAAGGGCAAAAGCTAGGTCGTTGGTGTGTCAAGGGTAAGCTAACTTACTTGAAATAGAATCTACTTCATATTGCAAGGGATTTTGTTTCACCAAGGTTTAGGTATGCTAGGTCTTGTTAAGATTGGATAACCCATAGGTCATTAATATTTGTTCTTTCAATGGACCTTTGTTGGTATGACTTAAAGAGATATGTTTCCTAGGCATAATGTCTTATAATCAAATTTTTTATAGTCTAAAAAAAATCTACTATATTGATATTAAAAATACATGAGATGAGTAAAATTGAAACTGGGCAACAAAAAAGGATAATATTAAAACCATTCAAACTATAATTAATAAACTAGCATTGTACTCAAATGATTAGATTTCAACATAAATATAATTATAAAGTGGCACAAGAGAAAACCATTTTAAATGCTTTAAAATAAAATTGATCTACTCCTCATAAAAATAGGATCCAAAGAAAATTCAAAGGTTTAAAGGGCAAGAGAAAATAAAGAAAACAAAAAATCCTATACTACCTTGAAATTCATTTTCAATTTGGTAAAACTATAAATTTTGATTTAAAACTAATCTTGGCTCGACCAATATTCACATAGCTTAAGGTCCAAGACAATTCATTCTTAAAGAAAAATAAACTATGAAATAGACTAAGTTCAACCACCATCATCATGTGTAGAATGAACACAAAAAAGTCAAAAGCCTTGTATTATAATTATAATCCTGGAGTACATTTGATTTGGATTTCCTCACTTTTAAGGATTACATGAATAAAAGCTTAAAATAATATTGGGTTTGGTTTAAAAACTCCATCCAACTCTCTAAACATTAAAGGATCAAGAAAACTCTGATACTAAGAGGCTAGCCAATGGATTTATTTTTTACCTTTGTAATTAACTAGTAAGCCCATATTTATACAATTTTATGGCACTTCACATAGCATTATATTTATAATTAATTATTATCTATTTCCATGGGGTCTATCAGATCTAAGATTTTTTCTCCCCCTTGTAACATGCGCTCCTTGGGATTGCTTTTGTTGCACCTCAACCATACCCTATTAATTCTATAAAATTTGGGCTAATCATTTATTTCACCATGTTCATCATCCTATATGTTTGTACTCACCTAGTCAGCATTAAAAATATTATTTCTATTTCCTTTAAATACCAAGCATTTGTGTTATATATCTTGTAAAATAAAAGTAAAAAATATAGATGTTAGAATTTACTACAATTACTATTATTTAACTTTTATTTTATTTTATTATCATTATTATGTATTTTTATTTATTTATTTATTATTATTTATTTTATATGTATGTCTCTCTCTCTCACTCTTTTTGCACTTTTGAAACAATCCATGGTTTTTTCATTAATTTCTTCTTTTCGAACAAATTTCTATGGTTTTCGATGATTTTTTGTGTTCTTAGCCAATTTTCCTATTTCGCTAGTAAATCTTGCACTGTTAAAGTTGTTCCTATCAAGGATTTAATTTTTTATACATAAATATTTGGACCTCCATTATTTCCAAGAAATTCATCCACTAAAACCCACAACATAACAATTCGATCTTTCGACATGGGTAGATTCTAATTATCAGGGCTTTAGCTTTATTGCTTATATGTTTCCCTACAAGTGTCTAGGATTTTATTCAATGCTTTAATTTGTTTTCTTATGCTTCCCTAAAAGTGTTCAAAATTTTGGGTTTTTTAACTCTCTTCTTACTTAATTGAAGATTTTGAAGTTTATTGCTAATGTCACTGCCAAAATGCTCCAGCCAACAATCTTCTAGGATTTTAGAAATATTTAATTTTTTTTTTCCCACAAGCCTTGATAGTGCTAACCAAAATTGAATGGTTGACTTCACTGTAATTTTTACTTTTAACTTGCTTTTAAATTATCCTTTGAGTGGTCAGGCTTTATCTTCCACTTAGCTTTTAAATTTTTCCTTGAGTGGTTGGACTTCTGGCCAATTATTTATCTTCCACTTAGATTTTAAATTTTTCCTTGAGTGGTTGGACTTTCAACCAAGGCTTTATCTTCACTTAGTGTCCAAACATTCATATGATACTTTATCTTCCACTTAGCTTTCAAATTTCCCCTTGAGTGGTAATAGCGAAGGCTTTATCTTCCACTTAGCTTTTAAATTTTTCCTTGACTGGTTGGAATTTAAGCCAGGGATTTATCTTCACTTAGTGTCCAAACATTCATCTAAGACTTTATCTTCCACTTAGATTTCAAATTTCCCCTTGAGTGATATGACTTTTAGCGAAGACTTTATTTTACACTTAGCTTTCAAATTTTCCCTTGAGTGGTTAGACTTATGGCTAGGGCTTTATATTCCACTTAGATTTCAATTTTATCCTTGAGTGGTCAGACTTCTTGCCATGGCTTTATCTTATACTTAGCTTTTAAATTTATCCTTGAGTGGCCAGACTTTTGGGCAAGGCTTTATCTTCCACTTAGCTTTTAATTTTCCTCTTGAGTGGCTAGAATTTCGGCCATGGATTTATCTTCCACTTAGCTTTCCAATTTTCCCATGAGTGCCGAGACTTCTATCCAAGGATTTATCTTTACTTAGTGTCCAGAATTATGGTCAAGGCTTTATCTTGAACGTAGCTTTCAAATTTTTCCTTCAGTGGTTAGACTTTCGGCTAGGGTACTTGCTTTTTTAATTGATCAAATATTTTAAATATTATTGGTGACTCCACTACAAAAAAACTATGGCAAACTCATGCTTTACCAAAATTCCATTTAGGATTTGATTTTTTTGGTTTTTCATGGTCATGACATCTTATATTTCCTATAGAAAACAAGTAATTTTAGGCCTCAAAGCTCCTTGAAACCTTGGTAAATTTATATTCGTTGGAATGCTATTTTTGAAAGACATATAATAAAAGTGGTTTCACAAAATTGTATTGAGTATTAGAATAAATAGTATCTAAAAGTGAGTGTTGTGTAATTAGGCAAACATTATGGTTAATAGGGCAACCAACTAGCATGTTGTAAATAGTCCATCCTAGAGGTCAATTCTTCTTGGAACATAGGCAAGTTTATATTTTTTGAAAATTTCTTTTTGAAAGGTATCTAATGAAATTTTACTAATTATTTAAAGATATATGGGGTTTGTAAGTGACACCATCTAAGTTTTCAAGGAAATTACCAAGTCCACAATGCTTGGATTTAAGTAGGCTTGGGGTGCAAAGGCTATGGAAACATAAACATATGGGTACTTGTTGGAAAGCTTATTCTGATTTTGATCTAATGAAAGAGGTTATTTTTCATTAATTTTTTTTACCATACACAATATAAATAAGCATCATAACAAACTTAAGGTATGCAAAAATTGAGCATCTATAATTAGAAGCTTTCAACTAAGAACTTGAGTTTTTGGAATATTAATTATTATGCACAAGCCCAAGAAAACAAGAGAAAAATACCAAAAATAAAAGAGTGAGCCTCTAGTCCTTGTAGACTAGAGCATATTATGCAAGTGCAACAAGTAGGAATGAGTAGCATGGAAGGCTACAAAACCATGTAATTGGACAAAATTGTATGACCAATTAGTCAAACTATGCAAGGGGCACTAAAGACAAGTATATAAATCATGAAGGGGATAAAATTGAGGAGTAGTAGCCTATTGTACAAGGTGAATAAGAAGAGGAAATCATAACTTTACAAGTGTCAATCAATGTTGTAAGTGAAAAATAAGGAACTACAATATTAGAGGTAGTGGAAGGACAAGAATATGAATAGGTAGGAAATATTGATTCACCTAATATTTGAAATATTCCAAAATTCTTAGTATAGGAGAAGGACCCATGTGGATCACCACCATTGGAGGAGGATGTAGAATATTAAATTACATTCACATGAAAAATGTTGGCTAGAAGCAAAACAATTTTAGTTGAAAAAGGAGTGTAGACACCAAAACCTAGGTATTTGCAAATCCCTATTCACCCCCACAATCTTGCATAATAAATTATATACCTAAGTTTAAACTTAGGCATATAAAATCCTACACACAATTATATTTTTTAAATTTTATTAAATATCATAATTACCCCTTAGGATACCTTATTTATCCACTTGCAATGTGTCCTAGACACCACTACCCTTCCCCTTGCCACGTCACTCCACTTCCACCTACCCACATGCCACAACTCCACCTAAGTGAGATACTCTAAGTGACTCACTACAACTACCTAGGATAGGTGGCTACCTAGTCCCTACCACTTGGTAGTCCTAGCTTGCTACCTATCCTTTCCCTCCAAAACCCCAAAAAGCCTATAAAAGGCATCATCCCTTCATCACCCAAAAATAGGTTAGAAAATACATCATCATACTATCAAAACCACTACAGGAGGTCATCAACTCTCATGGAGATCGATTTATTGAGGTCCCAAATTAAACCCTAGGAGTCCTACAAACTAGAAAAAGTATCGTAAGGCATTTACATAGTCACAAATGCACCTTCGAATTTGCACAAATGTGGATCCATGTTTAGCCAATACCAAACATGGCCCTACATTTTCTCAAGAGCATTTTTAGCTGATGGTAGACACAGGTCAGGTTAGGTAATCAGTAAGGTAGTTTATTTCATGTTTTCTATTTTCCTGCACATCATTATCAGATTGTTGCAATTCTTAATACTAGGGTTTAATAGCCTCCTTTTATTCACATCAATAGGTACTACTAACCCTTGTTTGCATTTATGTATGTGCAGGTTATAGGTTTGTTGAAGGTTTTTGTAGCAAAGAGTGATCCACTAAGGATATGCAAGCCCACTCACTACTGATTAGAGCAAAGAAGAATCATCATACCCATATTCACTTGATATGCAAAAGAGGCATTTCCTATTTTTCTCATTGTAAATCTGAAAATAAAGCTATGCAATTGTAATCAACCCCCAAAAATATGGGGATATATCATTGTTGTAAAATATAGGACACAAAATGCTCCCATACAAATTCAATACAAATTTTATTTACATTGTATTTGTTTATCTTTATTATTTCAATTGCTTGGATGACATTGTTCTAATGATTAGTAGTTGGATATCTCTAAATAGGTTATTTTGAGTCAAGGATCCTAGAGAGGTCATCACATCTACAAATCTATTATTTGAACAAGGCAAGTTGTCGATCTCATACCAATAAAATTTTGCTAGAAATTTCATTGCTAGTTTATTGTAAAGTTTTAAGACTGCTTCTCTACATTGTTAAGTTTTCTTTACTTGGTAAACTATGAGTTGAGAATCATCAAATATTATTATTCATTTAGTTCCCATAGCGACAACTACTTGAATACGTGGAAATAAATATTAAGCCCTCTTTGGAGGTTTGTAAAAGCAAAAATCTTTCATAGATTACAAATTGGTGTGCACCATGCCATTGAATGGGTATGGATCTGGTCATTGTAATCAAGGTAAACTAACTTCTAAATTATTCCACTATCACATGCACATTCATATCGGTTGGTCCATTTACCACATCAAAAGTGCTCATCATTTTACCAAAAGCAAAATTTCAACAAATACAGTTCCATCCAAACTTGGGCCAACTAAATTCATCTTGATTTTCAAAATTTGCATACATAATAAAATCCCTCCATTAACAAAAATTTTTCAAGCGACTTGTGGGTTTCATATTTTCTATATTTCACCCATTTCATAACTTTAGGGGGTAATCCAAAACCAAAATTTACAAAATTCATTCAGTTTTTGCATTGAGTAAACCAAAACCTATTGCTCCATTCAATAAAACCATGTGTCTCTTGTTTTTACATTGCATTGCACTTGGTGCAATGTAGTACAAAAAGGGGCATATATAGACACAAAAACCTAGGTATTTGCAAATACCTATTCACACCCCACAATATTGCATAATAAAATTTTAAACTTAGGCATATAAAATCCTACACATAATTATATTTTCTATATTTTATTAAATTTAGGAAATATCCCCCTAGGATATCCTATATCTCCACTTGCCATGTGTCCTAGAAACCACTACCCCTCACCTTGCCACATCTCACACACCTCACTCCACTTACACCTACCCACATACCACCACTCCACCTAAGTGAGATACTTTGAGTAACTCACTACAGCTTTCTAGTCCTTGCCACTTGGCAGCCCTAGCTTACCACCTATCATTTCCCTCCAAAACCCTAAAAATACTATAAAGGTATCATCCCTTCATTACCCAAAAAGAGGTTGGAAAATACATCTTCATGCTACAAAAATCACTACAGGAGGTCATCAATACTCGTGGAGAGATCGAGGTCCCAGATCAAACCCTAGGAGTCCTACAACTCAGAAAAAAATGTAGTAGGGCATTTATATAGTCACAAACATACCTCCACATTTGCAAAAACATGGATTTGTGTTTAGCCATACCAAAACTGACCCCAATATTTTCTCAAGAGCATTTTCAACTGATGGCAGACACAAGTCAGGTTAGGTAATCAACAAGGTAGTTTTATTTCATGTTTTCTATTTTATTGCACATCAGTATCAAAATTTTGCAAGCATTAATAATAGGTTTTAGTAGCCTCCTTTTATTCACATAAATAGGTACTACTAACACTTCTTTTTTGCCTTCATGTATGTGTAGGTTACATGTTTATTGAAGGTTGTTGCAATAAAGAGTGGTCCACCAAGGATATGCAAGCCCACTCACCAATGATTGGAGCAAAGAAGACTCATCACACCCACATTCACTTGATATGCAAAAGAGGATTTTCCTCTTTTTATCATTGTAAATATTAAAATTAAGTTATGAAATTGTAGTAAAACCCCAAAAATATTGGGACATATCACTGTTGTAAAAGAGAGGATACAAAAGGCTCCCATACATATTCAATACAAAGTTTATTTACATTGCATTTGTTTGTCTTTATTATTTCAATTGCTTGGGTTTACATGATTATTTTATTACAAGGAGAAAAGGGAAAAGATATTCTATAAAAAAATTAGAGTGATACATAAAGGAAATGATATAAAACCATTAGAATGAGATCTAGAAAAAGAGTAAGAATTTATAACAACTAATGCAAAATTACTGGTATCTTAGGGCAAGGCAGTTGTAAGACCTATCAACTTGATAGGTGATGGTGGAGAAGATAGATAATAAACCACCACTATGGATGAAATAGACATAGAGATAGATGGGGGTGATCATTTCCTAATAGAAATACCAAATATTAGGATATCATTCGCTCTAGGGGACTGTATAGATGAGTAAGTTATTACTTTCTTCAAGATTTTTTGGATATATATATAGATCAAGCTTAGATCTTTAGCTTGGTTGTGTTGGATGATGAGAAAAATAACAATTGATATTGGATAACAAGATAGGTAAGCTAGTATAATGGACAAAAGATAATGAAAGTAAGAAGAAGCTTGTAGATGTCCATCAAAATAAACCATGTGAATTAGAGATTAGTAGTGTGAGGAGCATGATTGTAATATAAAACCTTTGAAAGGGAACTTAGATGATCTATAAGCAACCAACTAGGATTTACATTAATGAGGCAGATGCACATATTGTTGACAAGATAGAGTGGATGTGAAGTATTTAAAAATTTCAATTGAACTAGTGAATACATATGCCCAAATAATATTTTTGGTATACTTGATCAATTGATTAGCAAAGAGTGTGGAGAATATTCATGAGTCCAAAAAGGAATTGGCCAACCAAGTGGAGGAGAAAACATGGCTGATGAAGGAGAGTGCTAAAACAAAACAAACAATTCTTTGGAAGGAGGTTAAGAAGAAGAATATGTCAATCAAACAACATAAATCTAAGTGTTCAATAAGGGAGAAATTGTTAGAAAAGAAGAATAAAAAAATCAATATGCATGATCAACTTATTACAAAGAAGGAAAAACAACTAGAAGATACAACCACTAAGACATCAAGGAAAGAAATAAAAGCTACATTTACAAAGAGGGAAGAATAAATAATGGCTAAGTTTTTAAAGACCAAGAAAATATCAAATAACTATGGGATACAATGGCATCAATATCTCAACTATACCATAAGACATAAGGGAGGGATGAAGACCCTAAAGCTATAGATCATAGATATGGAAGGTATACCTACTTCTTAGCATTAACAAGACCATAGTCCATAAGAGCAAAGGTTGTTGTCGATGAGGACATTGATAAACCTAAAGGAGAGGACAAATGTAGGCACGAGTTCTAGCAAATCATCAAAATAGCTAAAGTAGATTTTGTATGTAGATTAAGTGAAAAATATGCACTAAGTTTTGTAATGGAATACAAATGTAAAGTCAATTGTTAGTAAAATGTTATATAAATGCGAGTGAAATACGAATGTAATGCAATTTGATCATTAGATTGATAAATTGCAATATGGCATAATGTACATTAAGGGTGTAAAGTGTATGCTTGAATGATGATATGCTTTAGTGGTGAGGTGTCCTAGGTACCATTACTAGAATTTCTAGGACCAAATAATAAATAAGAACCCTCTTCATTATTCATTATTATGATGTCATGAGCGTGATAATTGTATGTACATGAGAGATAGTATAGTGTAGGAGATAGTACGATTATTCTATATTGTCCTACATGTAGTCACATGTGTATTACCAATGTTGTACAAGTAATGAGATAATTCCAATGACATTACATTCCATCTATATATATTGTGTGTGATACATTGTTGCTATAGGATTATAAGTTATGTATGAGTGCTAAGTTACATGTTTTAGATAGGAGTTGAATGTACTTGTAGGTAGTGTAACTGTATGAGAGTCATTGTACATATAGTTTAGTTGAGCTTGCCATATGTAGGATGTTCTCAAATGTTGTATGAGGAAAGGGATGTAGTTGTCAAAAAAGGATATGCTGACTAGAGTAAATTTATGGGAAGATTATTGTTATACAAGAGTGCAACCATGTTGTACAAGTATTTTTCATAAAAACACTTACCATACAAGTGATTATTTAATTCAAGTGTTGACAATGTGTGATATTGGGCCAACAATGATTGTAGTCTTAGTTGGTTCCTAGTATCTATCAATCTAATTGTTTCTCTAATTATTGAAATACACATCATTGTGCTACAATGGAAGATGTGGATGTATAAGGATGAGTGCAAGAACAATTAAATAATCTACAAGAAGAATTTAGAGGGTTGCATAGTAAGAATAAATAATTTCTAGAAGTGTAATCCACAACCATGAGTTACGTGACAAAAAATATTTGCATGGCAAGTTACACGATGATAAGGAGTTACATGATGGTGAAGTTGGTAATATGCAAACTACTAAAGTGTTGATAGAACTTATTGATGAGAAAATAAATGAAAAATATATTGACAAATTTAAAGTGTTGTTTTCAAAATTGAAATATGTGTGGAATCCTTGGGAGGAGGGAAGTCCAAAAAAAGGATAAGCTAAATGGTGGTAGATATTTTTGACAATGAAGGAATATGTGCAAGTGGAGGTGCAACAAGCAAACTAGAATCATGTTGGGGAGAATGTATGCACAAGTGGTGAATAAAGTTCCAACGTAGAGAATGCACAAGCCAAGCGCAACCGATAACTTCAACATGAGTATGGGGAGGAGTGCCTAGAGGTACAGAGAATGGAATTCAAGTATATTGGAAACAACAAGGGAGTGTGCTTGAAAAACCAAAACTAATGCTTCTGTTTTTGTGAAGGAGATTGTAGATTGCAAGTATAGTAGAGAGAAATCGATGATTGCTTATAAATAACTAGTCATCAATAAAAGGTTTATTGAGTAGTGAGGAATCTAATGAACAAATACCACCAATAATAGAGATGGTTGTTATAGCAGTAGGCAAATAAAAATACCCAAAAATTCATCAGAGACAAGAAGGAGGATACCAAATACCATATTTAAATGTGGGAGGTGATATGGAAAGCAAATGACATTAGATAAAAATACATGGTTGTGATTGATCCTAATAACATTGCATGGTGTAGCAATTGATTGGAATTTGAAGAGAGAACCCATCGCTAATTTGGTAAGTATCAAGGATAAATTCAATAAGGATTTTAGATAGTTTTGGGATGATACAAAGATCGCTAGAGAGATATACTCCATGAAGTAGAGAAAGGATGAAAACATAGTCTTACAACTATTGTATGAAGGAATTAATAGAAAAATTGGAGGCAAAGCCTATTAATGAGTTGTAAAAGCTATTATTTTTAGACAAGTTTTTGCCTCCATATAAATAGATGAAGGATATTCCACCAACAACGTAATAGGAAGAGTGATGAGAGTCATTAATTCTTGTACTTTAATATTATCAATCTAGGGTGTCATCCTAAGATTGTATGTGTTAGATTTCTAAGAACTATACTTTGGGTATTGGATCATCTAAAGTCCTATTACAAAAATAAAGAATTAAAACATATTTTTAATAGACTTTTAATGAAATATAATTAAATCCACATCTCGTTATAAACTAAGTCTTATAATTGAATTAGAGTTCAATATAAAAAACTAATGAGTTAGATTTTAATATAATTTTAATGAAATGTAATTAAATCCATATATTGTTATAAAGTAAGTCTTATAATTGAGGTAGAAGAATTCAATAGCAAAAACTAGTCTATATAGTCAAATTCATACATAAAATAGAATAGAGTAATTGTGGTTCAAAATAGGGACTAAAGGTTATTTTATCATTCACATTCACCAACCTATTGCATTTTCAACATATATTGTTATTTATAGAGATCTATTTAATTATACAACTTATTCTTAGGTTTTTCATTTATTAACATATCTGGAAAAGGTTTAACTATCAAATTATTAACATTATTGTACGTATTTTGACCATAAAATAGACAAGAACAACAAATCTTATTGGATAGGGTGCATAGGTGTTTATCCATTCAATAAAAAATAAATTATTCTTTGTCACATTCTTCTTACTGATTGGTTGCAATAGTATTAAAATTGTTGGCATCTCTTCCTCCATCCTAGTTGTGCTCATCCTATTCCTCATTTTTTTTGCAAAAAACTACTTTAGAACTATGCATGATCACTAATTCTTGTGCTTCACCTAGTTAATATCCTCAACATTATGCAAGTTCAGCAAATTAAATCTTGGTGGTAAGTTGGTCAATAATCCTGATGATCTGCATGGTCAATGATTTAGGCATTGAATACATGAAGTTATCTAGTTGTTGCTTTTTTTGTATGCCTATTGAACTAATGTTTCAAAGAAAATCTAAAATTAGCTATTATAATTCATGGATTGGTATAGAATATAATTGGCACTCATATTACTCTAGCACATAGGCATTTTGGTACATAGATAATCCAACACACAAGTATTTTGGAGCATAAGTTTTTTGGTGTATAGAGACTCTATATTGTTTGGATTCATTGGAGCACTAATTTGGTAGGAACGTTTATATTCTTCAAGGTGTTTTGGAACCAATTTACCAATAATAAAATTCTTTATGTTTATTTATGATCAAATCCATTCTTTATATAAAAATCAAACATGCAATTAGTCACTTAAAAATGGACAAAATCATTTCAAATAGTTAAATTAAACATTTTATTTATTTACTACATTAATAATTAATACTATCATTAGTCACATTTTAATCCATGATATATATTTATATTGATCATAAAAAAATGGGCAAAAAGGTATTTCTTGGTTGTTGATAATGACACAATTTTGCAACTTTATCACTCCTCCCTACTTATTCTAATGCATGTCCTCATTCATTTTCTCAACCAAGGTCATATTAATATCAAGACCCTTATCTTAACTAGACCAAAAATTATTGGAAGCAAGGTGATATCCTTTATCTTTCATGACTTGGAGTAACCACTATTTGAATTGAGATTCAATTTGTGGTTCAATATGCTCATATGGTGGAATAAGGGTCAGAATGGTGGGTGGAAAAAATTTGAGGCCTATTCATTCATGTTTTAGCAAAAAAATCACCTAGATTATTGCAATAGCCTATTTGTGGGACCACATTAAATTCATAGGTGAAATTGAATCCATTTTCTTCAACTTGATAGGCATTTCATCCCACCTCTGCCTACATGCACTTATTACCCTATCTAGGTATTCCCTGCAATATTCTCTAAAATTTCTTAAATAGACATTCATATGACAATCGTATTGAACCCTGATAACTTCATTCTCTATTAAATATTAATGATTACTAATAAGATATTTGGGATTAGGTTGTTCATTTCACTACAACAAGTCCACTTCTACTTTAATGACTATGTATTATCTCATTCTATATTTCTAGTGAATTTTGTTGTGAAGGAGGGAAGAAATATCCCTTAATTGAACATTGCTAGTATAAATATGGGGAAGGAATCATACATATTTAGTGAGTTTTGATTATAAAAAAAATCTCCATAGGACTACACAAGAAAGCTTCAATGAAATTTTCAATTGAATCTAATTCACAAGCTAAGTTAGAATTGATTCTAATTACCTGTCACCTGTAATATTATTCTCATAAGAAAAGACTATAAATTATGGCTAGTTCTCTACATTCTACTAACCTTTCTACAATATGGTAGCCATTTTTCAACTTAATATAAAAACTAGTAATATCCTTAGCATATTATTTATTTACTCTTCTAGATTCTTGAATGTTTGGATTCTCTCCTCCAAGTAATGACACCTTTGCATCCATCTTGAAATTTCTTCATTATGGTTATCAATTATAACTATTTTAGAGGATTGATCACTATTGGCTTTGGAATTTCACATGGCTCATTTTGAATCCATTATATGATAGTTGTTGGCTTTATGTCTACTATTTCCATAATGACCTGTTTAATGACTACTTCCATCTTTGGTTTCTTTTTAGGTGACATTGGAGAATTATGCTATCTTGACACCTCACTAGTGTAGCTCTTTTCTTTGGAACCCATTTTGGTGCACCTTGGTATGGCACTTGTTTTGATTCCTCAAATGTCTATGGATTTTTCTTTGACTTCCATCGACTCTTCCTTTTCTATATGAAATTTCTTATTTTATCATGCAATATTCAAAATCATCTGAAGCTACACTACCAAAGATATTTATAAATTTAGGGTCTAATAATATTTGATCATGTTCTTGAATTTCTTATTGACCATTGAGCCTAGAAACTAAATCTAACAAAATATTAGTCATTTTTAACCCATGATTTGATTTGGAAGGTGCATTACTCTCAAATTTATTTTTTAAATCATTCAATTCTTATAAAATTTGAGAAATATACCTTTCCTTCTCTTGTGGTTCCAATTGGACTTTGTGTAACTGCTACTACTACGACTTGATGATTGCTCTGGCTTGTCTAGTTATTAGTCTACCCAGATCCTCAACTTCTTTTCCTACAACATATTTTTCCTACTCTTTTTCCAAATTTTGAGGCTCTTATGTTACATTGCATTTAGTGATGCCTCGTTGCTATGTGATTGGTGGTGGTTATTGATAAAAATATATGTTAGTGTCCTCTTGTGGAGGCTACAAAGGTTCTTGTGCTCACTCATAATGGTACCTCTTTCATATGGTACCTCTTGTAACTTAGTGGAAATGTTTGGAGCTCACTCATAATTATTGTCATTGATTACTAATATTTTCCTCTTTCATATTCTAGTGCTATATGTCTTTGGAACTTGATTCAAAATATCCACCTTTTCAAATGTAGCTAAGGATTACCTTTTTCTTTTTCTCCTCCTCAATTGGAATTTCTCTATTATGACCTCTTCTTTATCAAGTATAATACGTGATTATTACTCCCCATTATTAGGAATATTTTTTGGTGATTCTTGTATTTTCATTCATGCATTGAAATGTTTTGGCATGTTTACCCCTTAGTTCTTTATCCAACCAATGGACCTGAATTTTCTACCAACTCTTTTTCTTGATGACTTGGGTATCATCATTGGCTAGTCACCTTTTCTTTCCTACATGGTCTGGTTGCATGTTCTCTTGCTTCCAATAGATATAACCATTGTAAGTGTGACCTTCTCTAGTGTAGTAGTTTCATCATCTTTCAATTTTTTTGTAGTCTTAGGATACTTTATCTTGCTTCCACCAAATATTCCTTTTTGTAGATGTGGGTTATTTTGACATATGTATTTACTCATATTCTAATTTTTCTATAGCCCTAGGCTTCCTTATTTGATTGCAAGAATCTTCACCAATCTCTTAACCACATTTTTTAGATGTGGTAATGGTTCTCCAATGGCCATGAAAATACTACTAGGAGTCTTCATTTTAAAATATATTTTATAAAGTAATTGAATCAAACCATGGTGCGTTGTGGTCCTATTGTGCCTATTTATCTATCATATGCAATGTAGTATGCAAGTAATTAGGCAAATTTATTTTGGCTTCAGGTTACCAAGCACCATACCTAAGATGCATTAGTATTCTAATATGCGGCTCGAAAAGGATGCCAAATTGACCATCACAAGTTAGGTACTCCATTACCCAAAGTGCCACTTCACTCCAAGGTGCTATAAAATAGGAGTGTTTGACTCCTTTGTACTAGTTATTTTTTACTTTAAATTTAGGCTCTAAGTCACCCTTTTCATTAAATTCTCTAAAAAGTTTAGTGAGGGTGGACTTAGACTTCCAAACATCCTCCCCCTCACATGGAATTTTAGAAAAAAATCTTAAAACTTTATGGGTTATCTTGATAATGAATCCTTCAACTATTATAGTCATTCTAGAATGAAAATACAAATGTCATGCTCAATGACTCAATATGTCCTTTGAACTTATGCAAGACATTCAATCGATCTAGTTGCTAAAAATTATAGACCACCTTTAGGTGCCATTAAAATTTAGTGGTGTTATTAGGTTCATCCTTCCTTTTGTCTACCCATGATGCTTTTGACTACCTATACAACTTCATTTTGCTAGGTCTTTGTCATTACTAACAAAATAATTACTATAACTCTCCTAATTGTTATGCCATCGAATGACAAAGACAACAAAAAAATATTTTTAAATATTTTGACATGTAGAATAATATCATTAATTATGGAGTAGTTATTGTATTGGTACTTGTTCCATACCCCTATAAAAATATTATTGTTCAGATGCTTTTATGATATCTCAACTTGGCACATAATTCAATCTTCACATAATTTCTATGCAAATTACAATATAGATGGTTTTTCATGGTTTGTTATGACATGGTGATGGAACATGTAATTAACCATTTCAAAATTGTTATAAAATTCCATGATTACCTACCATGTGTTGTTTCCTCTCATAGTTAAGTTATATTTTTCTATACATCATGTTTTTTATGGGTTGTTAACTATATCCCTCATTGTCATGCTAGCTCCTCACATAATCTATGCCATTGGGGATAGAAAAATATTCACTACACATGTTATCCATCACTTGCATGACATGTGTCTCTCATGGTCATCCACAATCTCATGCCACCATAAATGATAAAAACTATTCACACTTGCCATAATTGTGCATTTTGGTATATGTGTCCATCACTCATTGGCAATTTGACTTGTGTTGGTGTGGCTAATTTGCTTCTACCACATGTTCTTATAAAAATACAATGAAAATAATTTTAACCCAAGGTAAATATTATAATTACACTAAATATATTATATATCAAAGGGTGCCAGATCATTTCAAGTAAACAAATCTAAACTTTCTAATATAATGAAGTTGAACTCTTGTGCAACAAACCTAAGCACTCTAGTGTAATCAAATTGCAGACTCCATCATAGGTAAATTGTTCATTTTGGTGCTACTAAATATACTCTAGATTACCTTTGAAATACCTTTTGCAAAATTTCTTTGCTATGTTGATAGACTAAATTAATTTATTTAATATTTGTAAGCAAATAAGATAACACTTTGCAGATAAAATAGTGAAAGATAGGCAATTGCTGAATAAATAAACTTTGTATTGAATTTTTATCGGAGCCTTAGTCTCCTTTTTACAAATTATTTACCTCGAGTGTACAAGGGTATGATTACAATAAACAAATTATTTCTTTCACATGATACAATGAGTACAAAAGAGGAAAAATTTATTTGGCTAATCAAATGAAGGGTGGTGTCTTCGGTCTTCTCTACTACAACCAAGGTGTGGATGGGCTTCGGTTATCCTCGTGGATCATCTTCATTGCAATATCCTTTAAATACATATAACCTGCACACACATGAATGCACATAAAACAGTCAACAACACCTATTGATATGAGTAGAAATGACTACTTAAATACCCTAAAAATGGGTGCATGTGAACTATGAACAATGCGTAAAGAACAAAAAAAACATAAATGGATACCTTGCTGACTTACTAATCCTTATTTGTCTATTGATGGTGAAATGTGCTTCTGAGTAACCATGAGCACAATATTGGGGAAGTCCAACCATGGGAGGGCAGTTGTCTCTGTGTAAACACTAACAAGCGGTTCTGTAGGAAGGGCAAAAAGCTTTAGAACTCAATCCAAGACCTCGATGAACTGACATCTGGGTGCACGAGTAACTTTCTGTGAGTATTTTGGTAGCTTAGCTATTTATTTTTCCAGCCTCCTTTTGGTTGATGGGATGGTGTTGCTTTTATAGGTAACTTTGAGTTTTGGAGAGAAAAATATAGGTGGCAAGCCAAGGTATTTAAGTGGCAGGGACTGGACATCCACCTATATGGGTAGTTGCAATAAGTCACTTAGAGTGTCTTACTTAGGTGGGGAGGATGTCCCATGTGAAGGGAAAATGGTAAAATGGGTGTGTGATAGGTGGCAAAGGGTGGTGGTGATGTGGCTAGGATGCATGTCTAGTGGGTAGGCAGGGTATCCTAGGTAGATTTTCCAAATTTAAAAAATCTGGAAAATACTTTTAATGTGCAGGATTTATATGCCTAAGTTTGGACTTAGGCATATATTTTATTATGCATATTTAAAATATGCAATGTGAATATGGTTTTGCAAGTTCCTAGGTTTTGGTGTCTACAAATATCACTTTTTGTATTGTGTAAAATACAATGCAGTGTAAAAACCAGAGACACCTGGATTTATTGGATATATAAATGGACTTATATCTTCTCGATCCACCAGAATGAACAACCTTTTGAAAAAAAAAATTATTTTAGCTTACCCCCTCAATTGGCGAATGGGTGAAGAATGAAACCCACAAGCCAATTGAATTAATATGAATGATGAAGAGGGGTGGATGTGATAGATGCAAATATTTGAAAATCAAGATCAAGTTGGTTATCCCAAGTTTTCTGCATTGTTAACTACAAATCAACTGGGCAAGTGGGATTCATTTGTGTAATTGATTTTCTTTCTAAGTGGTTTATAGAGTTTGAGTGATGGAAGTGGTTTGTG
The DNA here is from genome assembly GCA_028583015.1 of Wollemia nobilis. Classification (NCBI taxonomy): domain Eukaryota; kingdom Viridiplantae; phylum Streptophyta; class Pinopsida; order Araucariales; family Araucariaceae; genus Wollemia; species Wollemia nobilis. Next base: position 1,703,452 of record JAQPPZ010001901.1, on the reverse strand, counting down.
AGGCAAGTGGAGTAGTTGGAAGGGTGGAGGATGATGGCTCGGCTGGAGCTAGAGCTAGGGCATGCGTGGCTAAGGTAAGATTTTGAGGCTTTTCTTTTATTTATATTTTTATTGTTTTTCTTGTTTTTTTTTTTTAACTAAGAGGAGATGGTAATTTTTTTTTTGACAATGAAAAAAATGGGGAGGTGAACTATGCTTTTTGGAAAAATAATAAAATGAATAATGAAAATAAGTTTTTGTTGTTTTTTTTTTTAAATGCATAAAGAGGAATGTTTTTGTATTTTTGTGTAAAGAGAAAAGTTTTTGGCTTTTTTTTTGTTTTTTCTTTGTGTTTTGTACTTCTCTTTCTTTTTTTTTGTAAAAAGAAATGTTTTTATTTATTTTTAGTATGCATGAAAATGTTTTTGTATTTTTATGTTTTTTTTTAATGCATAAAGAGAAATGGTTTTGTATATTTGTGTTTTCTAGATGCCATTTTGAGAATAATGTAAAATGGAAAGAAAATTTATTTTTTGTTTTTAATGTTTTCGAAATGAAAATAATGCATGACGGTGTTTTTTTGTGTTTTTATCTTTTTGCAATGAAAATAATGTATGAAAATGTTTTTGTGTTTTAATGTTTTGACATAAAAAGTATGCATAAGAATATTTTTTGTGTTTTTATGTTTTTGACATGAAAAGGATGCATGAAAATGTTTTTGTATTTTTATGTTTTTAAACTGAAAATAATGCATGAAATTGTTTTTGTATTTTTATGTTTTTCGAAATTATATAATGCACTGATTTGGATTTGTGTTATATTTTTGTGTAGGTGAAATTTATTGAATCTTGATATCAATGACCGCCTATAATTACTTAGGTGCGAAAGGCACTTACTACAAATAATTGGAAGTGGTTTGAGGATGTGAATTTGGATGGATGTGGACGAGTGGAGGTTGTTAGAGCAAATGATGAGTATCTGTCCACTTTGGTGGAGAGGTGGGATCCTGACAAGGGATCATTTTAGCTTCCAATAGGGGAACTTACCATTACCCTAGAGGATGTTTATCGCATATTTCAAGTTCCTGTCAAGGGATTACCAGTTCAGGTTTGCCACAACAAGAAGCATGAGTTGAGGCCTTTATTTGGTGATGGGTGGGATGTTGTGTATGTGAGCAAGGGTGGGATTCAATATCTATAGATGTACCAGGAGGAGAAGCTAACAGTGCTTCGTACCTTTGTTATGTATATTTTGGGCAACATGTTATTGCCTAAAAACATGGGAGATAGGTTCCCTTGGAACCAGGTGTGATTTGTAGCGAATAAGAGTATCGAAATATGCTAGTGACCTTGACTAGTGGTGATATCATTTGGTGCCCATGGCAAGGCCTCACTTGGAATGATGATGTTACACAACTACGATAAACTAGATGGGGTAGGTGGGTTATTGGGTAGCATGGTCAAGAGATAGAGTTCATTCAATTTTCTCATGTGTGGAAATAGTTTGGCTTGATTCGGGAAGTTCTTGATGCTCTAGTTGTATATAGGTGATGGTATGATGAGCTTAGTTTTCCTCTTACTCTTGATGCCTAGATTGTGGATGATGACTATGATGGTGATGCCTTAGATATCTTAGATATAGATGATGTTAGGACTATATTTGAGTATGATGCCTGGTTTTCTTTGCAACCTCCATGGGTATAGAGTCAGGCTATTGATGATGTGGTGAGTGGTGATGAGTAGGATGCTAGTGAGCAGACTCCTCAGTGATAAAAATGTCATTGAGGTAGTGACGGTAGGAGGTAAGGTAGGGTAGGTACGACTCAACCTACAAATACACTGGGACTAGGGGTGATGGAGATAGGGGTGGTTATGGATTGGTGGTGGTGGTGGATATGGGGGTGGCGATGAGCAGGATAAACCTCCTTACCACATTGAGGAGGATTGGGGTTTTCTTTAGAATGAGTAGGATAGCTTGGGTGAGGAGCAAGATGGCCTTGTATATACTATAGAAGCTTGGAATTCCAAGATCATGAGATTACAAAGTGTGTTGATATCTTAGGATGTCGATATAGCTTAATTATAGAGTGAGGTGGATAGACTATAGAGTGGATCTGGTGGAGGTGGTGATGGTTTTGAGGTTGTGGCTCTTCATGCTGAGATAGCACAATGAGAGGTGCACCAGAATCATGATTTATTTGTTTCGTAGTCTCAGCTTAGGTACATTCATTTGATTGAGGACATGCTTGCTTAGCATCACATATCGCTATCTATACAACCATCTTCATCAGTTTTTGACTCTAGTAGGTGGAGCGAGTCTAGGCCTAGTGGTTCATGTTTGTAGGCTCCTAGTTTTCATGCTCTCTCAGGTTCACAAGGATCGACTCAAGGTCCTCCTAGGGGTCATGTTAGCGCTAGATAGTAGCACTTATTACCTATTTTTTGTAGTTTTATTTTTTGTTATGATCATTTATACTTTGATGTATACAACCTTTTGGGTGATTTATGTACTATGTTTTTCATATATATATACAGATACATGGCTTTATTTTGATGATTTTCTGTTACACTTTTTGTTTTTAATGTTGATGTTTGTATGGATGCATATGTAACGATGTGGTAATTGATTTATATCTAATTTATTTGTTACTATGTATGCAAATGAATTGTGGTGCTATGTTCTAATGACCATTTGTGTATGTTTTATATTTTTTCTTGATCAAATTTATCTTCGTTGTTTAATTAGGGGAACTAAAAATTGATATGGAGAAGTGAAATGGATTATAGAATGTAGTAATGCAAATGATGTGGAATGATTCTGATTGTTTTTGGAGGTAAAAATATCTAGAGTTTTTTTGCAAAGAATCGAACATCCTAGTGATCTTAAGCAAACTCATATATTTATCTCACAAATTCATATGGTGGTAAGTTTGTCCTAGTGGTTTCAAATTTCTCAAGGATCAACTTTGTGTGTAATGAATGTTCATTTCTCATAATGAGTAAGGGTAAACTAATCACTTGTAAATTATACCAATAAGCTAGCTCATTTGTGAGTATCCATAGGTCTGTACAAAAGAAGGTCACTAATGTGATAGACTTATTACCACGTGTAAGGCTACCCCATTGCCAGACAGGTTTCATTCAATCCATTATTGTAATGAGGATCACCCCATGGTTTTCGAAAGACTAAGAATTCCAGGTATTCAAGCTCCTTTCCCTTCTTTTATTGGATTTTTGGATTTTATTTGGGACTATGCTCATTTTGTATTGGAGAAAAGGGGATTTTTATTGCTTTTGGGAAACTTACTCTTTTTGAGGAAGAGCAAGGGTTTTTTATTGCTTTTGGGATGCTTACCCATTTTGAAGAAGATCAAAGGGTAGTTTTATTACTTTTGGAATTATTTTTGGGATACTTGCTTGTTTTGAGGAAGAGCAAAGGGGATTTTTTATACTTGCTCACTTTGTGGAAGAGCAAGGGATTTTTTTTGAAGAAGGGTGAGATTATCCTTTTATGAATTTTCAGCTTTCTATACCAAGTGTATAATTATATGAGTAGGATAAACCATTTTCTTTATGGTAATAAAAACACATGACTTTGTCATTCCTAGGCTTCATAATATTTTAATATGTTTTGATGTGTGTAGTCCAAGAGGAAACTTGATAAACTAGTAATACCCTATGAAATCTAAGGATTTTTTTATTTTTAATAGAGGTTACTTAAGACACTATGGATGGTTGAGTGATTGAAAATACCTAGATTTTATTTAGCAAACACGGTGTTATGCAAGATGTGGCGGTAGTTTCCCTACAAGTTTTTTATAATTAAAATATGTACATAAAATAGTCAATGGCCATATAATCATCATTTTTTATGATTGTATGGTATCTATCCTATCTTAGTAGAGCTCTTGATCATTAAAATATCATAAGAAAATTTACAAATTATTGTGGCTGATGGATTTGTGACTAATGTTTGACCTATGGTGCCCTTGATTAAGGAAAAAAGATATAGTGGACTAGAAATTATCCAAATTAACGAAATGATCTCTAATATGATGAATGGCATGAACAAATGTAAATGACTCAAATGTGTGTATGCAATGTAGGTTGAATGCATGAAATACAATGAGTTTTTTTTAAGCCATTTATATGTGCATATTTATCATCTGCACTAAGTATAGAATTCCCTTAGGTGTATGATATTTAATGTCTCAAGTTCCAATGTTCCCTCTAAATTTACAAGTCTTTATGTTCCTAGATCCAAATTTACTTAACAATGTATGGACCTAAAAAATAAGCCATGAATTTATCTTAGAAGTGTGGCAATGCATTGGTGTTTTATTGATTCTCTTTAAGATCAAGATATTCAACTTGGAATTCTTGGAGATGGACTTTTATATTATAAGCACGCTTTATGTGATCTTGGTCATTGATTCACCTTTTGTTAAGGAGAGTGAGTTAGTCAAGATGTGATTGCCTAGTTGTATCACTATCCATAAATTTTTGTAATGTGATTTGTAAGGAGGGAATCTCAAGTTCAAAAGGCATTATTGCTTCAGCTCCATAGACTATTGAAAATATGTTTTCCCTTTTGGTATTTAGATGCTTATGTGATAAGCCCATAGTTCCAAGGGTATTTTAGTATACCTATCTCTGTGGTTCTCTTTGAAAATTTTCGTAAGAATGGCTATTAATGTCTTATTGGTTGCCTCAGATTGTCCATTTGCTTGTGGGTAGTGATTCAAGAATCTATGATGGATATTATATTTGTTGCATAATACTCTAACATCCTTATTTTTGAAAGACTTACCATTATCAAAAATGATATCTTATGGGATCCCAAAATAATAGATAATATATTGGAGTATGAAATTTGTAATTCGAGGTCCAGTTGTAGTGGTCATTGGTATTGCTTCAACCCACTTAGTGAAGTATTTTGTCACTGTGATGATAAATTTGTATTATACCAAAGAGGCTAGTGAAATTTTACCAACCAAATCTAGGCCCCATTGTGAAAAGGGCCAAATGCTTTGAATGGGTTGTAATGATTATGATGGTACATGGGTCAAATTGGCATGTTGTTGATATTATTGACATTTCTTCACATATTTGCAATAATAATTTTTCATGGTGGGCCAATAATAACCCATGCATAAAATACACTTTGAATGGCCATTCCACTAAAGTGGCCACCACAAGTACCATCCTGGGATTTGGATATGGCTCTTTGTACCTCTACAAGATCTAGACATCTAAGTAAGATTCCATCATAGCTATGTTTATACAACACATCCCCCAAAAGAGTGTAACGAGCTACTTTTTGTTTGAATTTTCATTTTGCAATCCACATCAATTATGATGGGAGGGTCCCAAAATTTATATTTTCCTTTATTTGACTAAGTCAAGACTCGTATGTTTTAGCATAAATGAAACAAATATTCTTTTCACCTTCATATTCTACTCGTGAGATTGTAGATTTGGAAATTGTTGTGATTATTAGTGGTTGGACTTCTTCTTTCTTATTATTTGGAATTAATGATCCTATAGAATCCATCGCATTTGCAAATCTATTAGTCGAATGAGGCAATTTATCAATCTCATACCAATCAAATATTGCTAGCAATTTCATTTCTACTTCATGGTGTTGTTTTAGGATTGATTCTCTACATTGGTAAGTTTCTTTCATTTGGAAAATGACAAGTTGGAATTCACCAAATATAATTATGTGCTTAATACCCATAGCTAATTCTGATTGAAATCCAAATATTAGGGCTTCATACTCTGTGTTGTTTGTGCATGAAAAGTCAAGTTTGAAAGATAGAGGAATTGGTATCCTTTAGGTGTATAAAATAACACTCTAGCATCTTGTTCTTTTTTGCACTTTAACCCATCAAATAATAGATTTATGTCAACATCATCCTTAGGAGGTACTAGTTCTTCTTGTTCAGTGATGAAAAATACCGAATCATTTGGAAGATCGATAGAAATGGGTTGATCATTTGGAAGTGGAGCTTCTATGATTTGATCAACTATCACTTGATCTTTGATGGACTTTCTAATGAATTCAAGATTGAATTGCATTAAAATAACTATCCATTTTATGGTACAAATATTGTTGTATGTGTGATTCATCATATAACATAGAGTATTTTCTCTAGCTATGATATAGGTAGTGTTACTTAGCATATAATGTTTGAGTTTCTTAGTGGTAAAAACCATTTCTAAGCACAACTTTTCAACATAAGCATATCTTGTCTCATAACTCACCAATGTTCAACTAATGTAATAGATTTCTTATTCTCTTTAATTTTTATTCTTTTGTGCAAGCATTGTCCCATATGCAAAGTCTATAGTAGAAATGTAAAGATGAACAGGGACTACTAGACGAGGTAGTGTTAGCACTGGTGGTGAGGCCAGGTATTGCTTTGTGTCATAAAATACCTCTTAAAATTATTTTATCCAAGAAAAGGTAAACCCCTTTTGTAGTAGGTGATTAAATGACATGGATTTGTCTAAGAGTTGTGCGATGAATTGACGAATCAATTGGATATTTTCTTGTAAACTATGCAACTCTAAGATTTTTTGGAGGGGGAATTTTGACAATGGCACTAACCTTATCAGAATCCACATCAATACCTCACTTGGAGATAATTAATCCTATAATTTTACCTAATGTGACTTTGAATACACACTTCTTAGGGTTTAATATCACCTTGTATTCAAGTAACTGATCAAATACCTTTTCTAGTACATTGACGTTCTCAACAAGTGTTTTATATTTAGCTATTAAATCATCCACATAGTATTCAATGATTTTATGCATATATTCATGAAATATATATATCATGATATGTTGGTAAGTAGATCCTATGTTTTAGAGACCAAATGGCATCACCTTGTAATAGAAAGTGCCCCAAGGTGTGGTGAATGTTATTTTGTGTTGGTCATTAGGATTGATTTGAATTTGGTTGTATCCTAAAAAACCATCCATTAGAGAAAGCATTTCATGGCCAGTGCAAGATTTTATTAGCTTATTGATGTTTAGTAATGGAAAATCATCCTTGGAATATGCTTTGTTTAAGTCTCAAAAATTTGTGCATATGCATATCCCCCCATTCAATTTGTGAATGGGTACCATATTTAAGAGCCATTCTGGATAATCAATGTGTTGTATGAAATCTACATCTACCAATTTTTGTAGCTCTTCTTCGACAATGAGGACTATGGTAGGATGAAGTTTCATCAAATTTTACTTCAATGATTTTGCTTTGGGAGCTAAGGTGAGGTTATGGACCACCAATTTTGGGTCAAGGCCAGGCATGTCTTTGTATGACTATGCAAAAACCTCTTTCTTCCTTGTCAATACATCTAGGATGCACTCTTTCTATTCTATGGATAGATTTTTTTCTATTTTCACAATTTAGGGATTGTTCGCATATTCACTTATGTTCACATAAATTGCTTCTTAAATACACGTGTGAATCTTATTCTAATTGATGTGGTGTAGGTATGAGATGAATATCATCCTCCATATTCTCAAAGGATTCAGGTGGACCTTATTCTAATTCAGGTTGAAAATAAAATTAGGCGAAGGTGAATATTCCTAAGAAATATAATCATTAGAGGATCTTAGCAATTATTTATATATGATAAACTCTACTATGGATGGTGGGGATGAAATCATTTCCATGTTGATAAGGCTAGCTTCAATCAGGATTGATTTTACAAAATCATACGAATTGCAGAGTGGGATGAACAAGTCAACATAAATCATGTTAAAATGGTGGAAGTGAAGTGGCTATAATTTAGAGAGTGACCTATCTTTCCTACTTTCTCTAGGGAGCAACTAACCTATGATGGTTGGATAATGGTTTTGCCATTTAGGTATCCAAGGTGGTGGTGGATTTGGTTCAAGTCTCCCTCATGGAAGATGCAAGTGAAATATGGGTTGATGGTTAGGAAACATTTTAGTGTAGTATTCATATCTCTCACTAGGATCTATAAGGGTTTTACCTTCTTCAAGACAATCAAAAATATGATTTATCATGTCCATGTTTTGTCCTATTTTAAAAAGTCTTCATAATCATCATCGAAAATATAATTGATCATAACTATATGTGGTCTCATTTTTGGAAAGGCATCATAATCATCATCGAAAATATAATTGATCATAACCATGTGTTGTCTTATTTTCAAAAATATCTCATGTAAATAAGGCTCAAAATATGGGTCTAAATACTCATCCTCACTATCATCATTTTCTTTGTTCTCCTCATCCTTCTCTTCGAAATCTAGGGTGAGTTGTTGGAATGCATTCTCAAAGGAGGACTTTGAAGATGTTGGTTGTTGGGTAAAAACATTGGTTAGTTTTCTACATTCAGATTCATTACTTCATTTAATTTTTCAACCCGAGGTAGCTCATAAACTTGTGAGAAACCTTACAAAATATATGCTTGTAATTTCTTCCAATCAGATGAGTCCCTCAGATTTATGGTATGGGGGTGTTGGTGTTCCGTTGGATTGTTAATTTTTTTTCCAAACCACTAATCTATCCTACATTATCTAAGACATAACTAAATTATATTTAGAAACTGAAACTGCACACTTGATAGAAATTATAAAAAATATGGGAAATAACAAAAATTAAAATTAAGCTACAGGAAATAAAACAGAATTGAAAAAGACAAAAAATAGGGAAAAGGTAAGGGAAGAACATTGTTGAGGGTGGGCCCATGCTTCCAATAGGTTTTGCCTACATTAAATCATTCACTGGATGCAAGTTGATTTAATCAAAAATGACTCAAAAATATTTTATTGAAATTGTAGCAAGATAGGTACAGGAAAAATCCGAGATCACATTTTTAGGGGTGGCATGTATATTTATAAGATATGCGATCATGCCCTATTACAAATTGGAAATAAATCAAAAGTTTGATTATATTTTTCAATAGTATGCATGAATAAATGGAATCAAGTAAAATATCAAGCCTTTTAGACTATTTCAACATATTCTATTTTATCATAATATGTTTAATATTTGCTTTACTCGATTTACATAGATTTTTTTACATAACAACTGAGAAATAGATATTTGATCATCTTTGATATTGTTCTTGGTCTAGATTCAATATTGAGACTCCATACGCATCCTTTATTGAAATCATGATATGTTTTACTGACAACAGGGTCGTGCTAGAATTCAAATTCAATGGGAATTAGGCACTTTATCTGTAGAAGTCGGGAAGCAAGCATGAAAATTGGAATCATATGCCTAACGAGAATAAAGCACCGATAGTCAAGCACCAAATAGAAATTGAACACCCATTATTCAAGCGCCAAATGAGAATCAGGTGCTTCAAAGGGTATCATGCACCTGACTTAGTGCTTCACATCGATGTACTACAGACATTTTGCCTTTACTTTTGCCATCATGAAATTAAAAGTACCAGGTTCGAGTGGGACCTCGATGTAAACATGCTAATACACAACAAATTCTATGAAATCTACACAAAAATACACTCAAAAACAAATATTAAATATCATGCAAAATAAATTGTTAAACATATATAAAATTCTTATAATATATATATATATATATATATATATATATATATCTACGAGAAATAAGTGTCACAGTTCATAGGTAAAGTAGTACAAAAAATGAGCATATACAGAGCTCAAAACTGGCCTGTATCCTAGGCCAAAGTGATCATTTGCTTCTTGATAGTGGGGCTCAATGATATGATGTGGACCTTGCTTATGTCCTCCAAGACCAAATCCCTACCAGTTAACCTAACAAAAAATATCACATGGGAAAATCTAGGTTAATAAAATATTCTAAGTTAGCACAAAATTCTTGTATGGATTCTTCATTAGGAGGAGGTGGATTTAAAGAAGAATCTACTCCCTCATATACAAAATTAATCATGTTTGGTTCTAAACCCATGTTGTACATTGTACCTATGGCTAAAGGTAGGTCATGTGGGCAGCCATAATCCCTAACAAATTGAATATGTGGTGTAATGGCAACACTCTCAACTATGAACTCACAAGTGCTTGGATTGGTAAGATGGATTGCAACTTGAGTTGGCTCAAATGTGGATGAATCGGGTATGGAAGGGGAGGCCTCCATTACGGCTTATGACTCAGATTGAGAAGATGTCTCATTTGGAAATGATTTAGTTGAAAGGATTTTCTAGAAGTGGATGGATTTGGTTGGGATGAATATATGAAGGGTGCTTGCAAAATGGGTGGATTATTTGGTAGAAATGTATAGGTGGATATGGGTGCTAATGAAGATGATGGGTTATTGGTGGGATGATCAGGTGTGATTTAGTAGTGGTATGGAATGGATGATGAAACATGAATTGGGTTAGCAGGTTGAGATGCGAAGGTAGGATCAAAAATTGGCAAGGCCTCTAGAATGGGTGCTTTGGATGAAGTGTCATATTTAGGGGTGGTTCTAATGATGATTGGATGGATGTAAAAATGAGTGGATGGAAGGGATGGCTCATATGGATTGGATATCAAGTTACAGTACTTGAATGGCTCAGTGTCAGATGGAATGCAATGGATATTTCTCTCATGCACATATTTCAAGCATTGATGTAATTTTGAGGGAACACACTTAATTTCCCTAATACAGGGGCATGCCAAAAGTATATTGTACTACATTGCTCCTTCTAGGATGTGGAATAGTGTATGGATTGTTTTCACTCCTAGTATCACGGGTAGAACTACATTTCCTATAGTGGAGCACAAAGCATCATTGAATGCCTACAAGGTGAATGTGGATGAGATGATGTGATATGATGGCAGTTTGAGATGTTGGATGGCTTTAGTGGTGATGATATTTATAGAGGAACTGATATTTATTAATGAGTACTAGTTTGAAGGATTTTTTATCAATGTGAGCTACAATATGTAAAGTAGGATGAGGTAACTTCGATGATATGCTCTTCTCTTCAAACTTATAGAACATAATTGAAGGTTCCATACAATTCTAAAAACCCCCCACAAAATTTTTGAAGGCATTGGGATATTCCATTTGAAGTTTTATGGATTTTAATATCTCCATAAATGCCTCATGATGTGGGGGAGATTGTTGTATAAGTTCATATATGGATAATGTGGCTAATGCCATCCTTAAACTTTATGTCAACTAGCTTCTCAATGTGATGATTGGTCAGGGTGGGCAACTTTGAATATGGATGGGTGGAGATAGAATGATGTTGTTTTGTTGTATGGGCACACTTGCTTGTTGTGCTATAGGAGTGGGTACTACTTGAGTTGGTTTATTTGCTTGTTGTGTCTGATTCATGTTTCTATGCCCATGGGTGACTACATCAATGGCCCCCAAAAAACCTTGGTACACTTGATATATATGATTGACTTGATTGGGAGGAACTATAGAAGTTGATGCCCTAGTCATTTTTTTAGTTGCCTTGTGATGAGGTAGTGGTGTTTGATAGATACCAAGGTTCTAGTTTTGTTGGGCCAAGGGGTTATCAATCTTGATTTTTCTATTTTCAAGTAGGTCTTACATAATGTCCTTAAATGCATAGCAGCTCTCAATATCATGGCCTCTCTACCAATGATAGATTCAATACAAATGTTCCTTATAACTCTTAGGTTTTGGATTATTTGGATCTTCAAGCTTCATTTTTGATAATGTAAGAGCCTATGCATCATATAAAATTTGGAAGAGGGATGAATACAACTCTGGTCATGGGGTATAATTGTGGATTTTATGAATGAATCAGTGCTGATGATTATATACAAGTTGAGCTTGATTTTACAACCATTTTGGGGGTGGAACTGTCTGATAATTCTATGGTGGCAATTGTTTTTGTTGTTGTTGTATGGGTTGTTGTACTTCGTCTTAAGCTTTTTGTGTTTTCAATGGTGGTTGGCTCAATACTATTTTATTAAATTAACCAAAATTTGAATGGCCTCGGTTATTCCCCCTTTGTCCTTTGTTTTGCCATTATTTTTTTTTCAATTTTATATTGTCCTCTTGGATTTTGATTTCCTCTATAACTCTATCTTGGGCAAGTGCTTCCTCGAATTTTCTATATTATTGCAATTGTAGTAACAAGAATATTGGTTTGGAATATCTCCTTGTGAAAATTCGAGTCAATTCCACCATGGGGAGGGAGAATGACAATTTTGTGATAATTGCCCTCTAGTGGTTTCCAAAGTCATAAATCAACTCATATTCAAATTGTCATAAGTTGAACAAGTTGGTCAATATTTTTTCTTTCTAAAATTTAGAGGGAAGCATTCCAAGAATTGTTCTACTAATTACTCAAAAGTATAAATACTTTACTATGAGATATGATTATACCAATCTAGGGTGTCCCCTCCAAATGTATGAGGAAATATGTGGAGCACGAGAGCATAATTTTCTTGGATTCTAAAACATGCATTGATAAATCCACTCACATGCTCCTAAGGGTCCTCATCCCCCTTGAATTTATCAAAATTTAATAATTGAAAATCTACCAGGTAAGGTGGTGATGGTATCGAAGCATGAATGGGGTGATTGATTAGCTACCTTAAAGTGGGTTTATGATATAGCATACCTGACGTTTGCATGGCCAAGCTATCAATTTGGTTTTGTAAGAACTAAAACTTAGGATCTTCTGGAAAAGGGTTAAAACCTTGATTTTCTTGTTATTATTGAAAATAAGGGGTATTGTTAGTTGGGATTTGATGATGATTGATGTTAATGTGAAATGGATTATGGGATGATTATTTTTTATGAATTTTTTGATGCTAAGGATATGGTGATATGATGGTATGATGACCTAAATTGTTAGCATACCCCCCGTGATCACCATTTTGTAAGTGAATAAGATAACACCTTGCAGATAAAATAGTGAAAGATAGGTAATTACAGAATAAATAAAATTTGTATTAATTTTTTTACTGGAGCCTTAGTTTCCTTTTTACAAATAATTTATCTCGAGCACATAGAGGTATGATTACAATAAGTGAATGCTTGATTTTACATGATACAATGAGTATAAAATGGGAAAAAACCATTTGGCTAATAAAATGAATGGTGGTGTCTTCGGTCTTCTCTTCTAGAACCAACAGGTGGATGGGCTTCAACTATCCTCATGGACCATCCTCGTAGACCATCCTTGCTGCAGTAGCCTTCAATGACTTGTAACATGCACATACATGAATGCACACAAAAGAGTTAGAAACACCTATTGATATGAGTAGAAATGGCTACTTAAAACCCTAAAAATAAATGCATATTAACTATGAACAATGCACAAAGAATATAAAAATAACATAAACATATGCCTTGTTGACTTACTAATTCTTATCTATCTATTGATGATGAAATGTGCTTTTGAGTAATCATAAGCATGTGAGTGATGTTGGCCAACTGCAAGAGGGTGGTTGAGTAATCATGGAAGGGTAGTTGCCTTTGTGTAAATGTTGGCAGGAAGTTCTACAAGAAGGGCAGAAAGCTTCAGAATTCGATTTGGGACCTCAATGAACTAACCTCCAGGTGCACGAGTAACTTTTAATGGGGATTTTGGTAGTTAAGCAATGTATTTTTCTAGCCTCATTTTTGTTGATGGGATGGTGTTGCTTTTATAGGTAACTTTTGATTTTGGAGGGAAAAATATAGGTGGCAATCTAGGGCTACCAAGTGGCAGGGACTAGGCAGCCACCTACTAGGGCAGTTGCAGTGATTCATTTAAAGTGTCTCACTTAGGTGGAGAGGATGTCCCATGTGAAGGTACAAGGGTGAAATGGGTGTGTTAGAGGAGGCAAAGTGTGATGGTGATGTGGCTAGGACACATGTCTAGTGGGTAGGTAGGGTACCCTAGGCAATTTTTTTAGATTTAGAAAATATGGAAAATTCTTTTAATGTGGAGGATTTATATGCCTAATTTTGGACTTAGGAACTTATTTTATTATGCAAATTTGAAATATGCAATGTGAATGTGGTTTTGCAAGTGCCTAGGTTTTGGTGTCTACAATATTAAACCTAAAAAGTAGTAAAATTAATGGAAATATACACCTCACTATAGAAAGGCTCCATGCACATTTTAGAAGTATTACTTATTTTGCATAAAAAATTCTCAAATTTGAAACATATATTTAGAAATAATTACCAAAAATAGTATCATAGCTATATATATTTTCCAATGCAAACATGTCAAAAACTAGTTTTCATATAAGCCCTAATTCAATAGCACCTAAAAGAGGTTTTCATTCATAAATTTTATTATTTGATTTTTATTTTTTTGTTTTTCTTTTCTTCTGTTTTTTTCTTTTTTCTTATTTTATTTTTTTATTCTAAAAAAATACAATCATTTAAAATTTATTCTATAAGATGAAACCTCTTCCACAACACAAAGATTTGTCTATGAAAACAAATAATTCAAGAATTTCTCCTTTGTGAGTGCCTTATGTTACAATCACAAGTTATTGCCCTTTCACAACCAGTATTCACCTAGATTCATTTATAGCAAAAATCAACACAACACCATTATTGAACACTTATCCGATCTCATATGGTCCTAGCCATTGAGTTTATAACTTGCTATTAAAATCAGTGTAGAAGGAATCAAAAAGCAATTCTCAATCTCCCTATTTGTACTTTTTTCTCTTAATGTGACTATCATGCTATTATTTTTTCTAATATTTAATGATCTCTATTTCGTGAAGTGCCTCTAATATTAGCTCATCCAATGTGTTTAGTTGTAGAATCCTATCTTGTTGAGCTTGCGATAACTCAATACCTACTTCCAAAGCTATATGAAGTGTAAGTAATTCAAATTTGATAGGAAGGATAGGTTTCTTACCATAGACCAATTCATATGATGTGAATCCCATGGTAGATTTCCACATGATTTTTTAGGCCCATACAAGTTATGGTAACCTATGCATCCAATCTTTCATATGAGAAGCCACTATTTTTGTTAGTATATTTTCTAATTCTCTATTAGTGACCTCTACTTGACCATTTGCTTGGGGGTGATAAGGTGATGAATTTTTATGTTTGATTTGATAAAATTTAGTAAATTCTTGTATTAATTTAGACATAAATTGTGGTCCTTATTTTGAACCAATAGAGTGAGGGGCAACAAATTGCTGAAATTTTTGATTATATAATAAATTAGCTACCTTTTCTTCAAGAGCATATTTAAAAACACATACCTCAACCCACTTCATTACATAATTTTTACACACCAAAATATGTTGTTTCCCTTTAGAATGTGGGTCAATGGGTCCAATAAATTCTAACCCCCACCTTTTAAATGGTTCTAAAACCACTTGAGGTTGTAAGGGCATCTCATTTTTTATGGTTGGTTTTCCCATTCATTGGCATGGATTACAATGATGCACATACTTTTTCACATCATGATGAAGTGATGGCCAATAATATCCAACACCTAAAACTTTTTGAATGGTGCACTTTACTTAATAATGTCCTCCTATTGGTTCATCATGACATGCATGGAGGATATCATACACCTCATCTTTTTTAACACAGCTACACAAAACATGGTCAAGTCCATATTTGAATAGTAGACCATTGATCCATTCATAAGATGAACTTTATTTGATTAATTGCGGGGTTATGCATAAGGGGTTGGACTCAAAATGTACTTGTAAAAAAATGGCGAATCCTAATCAAAATCAAGGTGAATCATGGATAATCCTAAGCAAATAAAATTGAGCATCTTCATACCAAAATTTGGGGTATTTGAATCCCTAAAATGTAAGGTCATATTTAGATCCACTTTCGACCTATTAAATCATCCTATAACTTCATAAAAATACCATCATTAGATCAAGCTTGAAAAGATATTTCCACCAAGTAAAAATATGCCTATGTTTGGATATATATTATGCCGAATTGATCCTAAGAAAAAATTGATCCTAAAAATTTTAGGTGAATGGGCCGACATCGAGGGTCCTCATATTCGCCAATTTCCAATTTTGAAAATCCTAATATTTGCCCAATTTGTAAATATTCGCCACTATGCATAACCCTGATTAATTGTAATATCTCTTTGTAGGTAATGTGATGGAACATTCCTTGTTGTCAAATAATTAGCAATAGCAACAAACCATGGTGATTATGCTAATATTGTAAATAAATATTCATGAGGATATAAATCCTCCATCAATTCATGTATAATATTTAATCTTGACAAGAAGCTAGATACCACATTAGTTTTTCTTGGTGTATCAACAATAGTGATATCAAATTCATGTAGTAGTAATAACCATCATATGATTTGACCACTAACCATGGATTTTTCATAAGATACTTTATTGTTACATTATCAATGTGAACAAACACTTGATATCCAGTAATATAGTGGTAAAATTTATTGATGGCATACACCATCACCAATAATACTTTTTTGATGGTAGTGTAATTTCTTTTAGATCCTATCAAGATTTTTTTAATATAATAAAATATAATATTTTTTACCATCCTCTATTGGACCCAAGGTTGCTCCCACTATAGTAATTGATGCATCAATTTGGACATGAATGGAATTTTCCAATTGGATCCTCATAACATAGGTGGAGTGGTAAGTTTTTCCTTTAAATTGTCAAATGCAATTTGATATTTTTTTCCGTTTAAATTTAGAATATTTAGCTAACAAGGTATACATAGGATCCATGATTGTGATAAAGTCTTTGATGAAATGGTGATAAAAACCAATGTGTCCTATAAAACTCCTAACATCTATTTGAGTTTCTAGAGGAGGCAAATTCTTAATAATATCAATCTTATTTAGATCTACTTATATTCCTACAAATGAGATATGATATCCAAGTATGATACCTTCATCCATCATCATCAAACATTTTTTAGGATTTAAAGCTAAATTATAATTTTCACAATGGATTAACACTTTATCAATATTTTTAAGAGTTTTCTCAAATGTCTCACTATAGACTATGAAATCATCCATGTAAATTTCAACATATTCATTCAACAAGTTCAAAAAATGGAATGGACAACTCATTGAAAATTTGCTAGGGAATTACAGAGTACAAATGGTAAAACTTGATAAGCAAAAGTACCACATGGACAAGTGAAAGTTCTTTTCTCTTGGTCCTCTAGTGTTACTTGAATTTGGTTATATCCACTAAATCCATCAAGAAAAATGCTTCTTTCCAACAAGTGTGTCCAATACTTGTTTGATAAATGGTAATGACAAGCGATCTTTCATGTAGCTTTGTTCATCTCATGATAATTAACACAAGCACACACAGATATTTCCATTCTTATTAATAATGAAGGCTAGTTGAGAAACCCACTAACTATCTAAAATATGATAAATGAATCTTGCTTCTAATTTTGTTTCAATTTATCTTTGATAATATTGCATAAGGTGGGGTTGAATATTCTTTGTGTTTGTCACATAGGCTTAACATCATTAGTATAAACATGATGAGTGCATATATAAGTATGGAATCTTGTCATATCTCGATATTCCTATGCAAAGGCATTGGAATTTTTGCTCAATACATTAAATATTTTTTCCTTCTTGTTCATTAAACAATTAACTATTGATGTTCAGTTTTTTCTTTGGATATATTTCAATCTACTTAGTGCCAAGATGGACTGAGTTATTTCCTTGAAATTTGCTAACCAAAGAATGCAAATAAAAATTATGTGGAAATAAATAATGGAATATTTTGGTATTATGATCAAAAGTAATTCCTATAGGAATGAGGTTTGTTAGAGGGCATTGAAAATATAAAAGGAGTTGTCAATGCCATCCATGTGGAAACTTAAATGAGCTATCTTGTATCAAAACTTATGGTAAATACCCATGCTCTTCATCCTCATCCTTCCATAAGAGCGGATAAACGATAGTTTGTTCATATTCAAACCCTAATTCATATATGTTATTAAGTAAGATAGTCTAATCACTCCTTCCAATGGATCCAAACCCTATACATGTTCTTTTATAACAATCATAATTGATATATTCTCCTTATTTTCCTCATCCAAATTTAGGAAACCATAAATTACAAAAAAAATGATTGAAGGTTTTTTTGGAGGATATAATGAACCTTATTTGAATCTATTCCATTTGAAATGGTCATGTCCCCTAATCTATAGTTAATAAAAATGGTGTTGTAGTAAGCCAATGTCTTTCAAGAATTAATGGATAACCATTCACTATAGTTTGGATTAATAATACTAGAAAATAAATTGGATATTACCATACCACAACTATCATAGGGATAATTTCGATTATCCCTTTGGTTTTGCAATTGATCAGATAGTCATTTCAAGTATTGTAGATGTTGGATATAGATTAGTTAAATGCAATTTCTTCATAGTATCCTTTGTCATGATGTTAATGGCATCCCTAAGATAAATTGTAACATTGGGTATTTAAATTAATCCTATCAAAACTATAACTACTAGGCTTGTTGGATCTTGATACTTGGATGGAACAAGCTTACCCACAAGAATATCTGCTAATTTTCCATCCACTTGTATGGTTTTTGGATATACTTTCTTCTTTCTTATTGGCCTCTTAATACACAATTCTTGAATTGTTTTTTGAGCATCAAAGCATCTTTAATTACTTGTAATAAATGAACTGTGATAGTTAATCATTTCAATTCCCTTATTAAATCAAGTTTTATAAAGGACTTTTTTATTGTCTCTAGTCATATAAGATAAGGTACCTTTTGAAAGTTTTTCTTATTGATGTTGTTGAGGTGAATGTGGATCTTGTTGATTGTTCTCATCATTTTCCATTTCTACAATAAAAGGTGGATGGAATCAAGAAGTATTTTTCCTTAGTATAATTGGATATTATTACATTCAATAACTTTTAGTGTGGATGTATCTTTTGATTCAGCTATATAAATAGGTGTTGCTTGTCTAGTATTATTAGGACTTTCCATAGCTTAAGCTAGAAGTGGAGGTTTTATTAACTTGTTGTGGTGTTCCTTGAGAAGGAAAATAAGCAAGTCCAAGCAATCAGCTTTGCTACTGATTTTGGTATCAATGTTGTTATTTATAAGGTTGGTGTGGTAGTGTTGTGGTTCATCCACAACACACCCCAGAAGTGGGGACCCACCTTTGTTTTTGTAGGTTTTAGGGAAGATCTCAAAGACCCGGATGCTAAAAATGAAGAAAAGAAGAAAAATGCCTAAGTGTTGAAAGGGTCGCGAAATCGTGACATGTCGCGATATCGCGACATGTCGCGAAATCACGACCTATCTCTCCATCGCTGCAAAAATTTGAAATCTGTCACGAAATCGCGACGTGTCGGCAACAGGACAGAAAAGGATGTCGCGAAATCGCGACGTGTCGGCGGCAAAGAAAAAAAGGATGTCGCGAAATCGCGACGTGTCGACGGCAAAGAAAAAAAGGATGTCGCGAAATCGCGACGTGTCGGCGGCAAAGAAAAAGGGGATGTCACGAAATCGCGACGCATTTTTTGGAAGCGTACGGAAAGTTGAAAGGGTCGCGAAATCGCGACCTGTCTCTCCATCGCTACGAGTTGCCGAGAGGAAGCACAAGGAAAAGTGGTAGCGAATCGCTACCACTTCGTGAAGCGGAGGCCCGGAGGAAAAGTGGTAGCGAATCGCTACCACTTCGCAAAGACAAAGGCTCGGAACCAAAGTGGTAGCGATATCGCTACCACTTCTTGAAAGGAAGACTCGGAACCAAAGTGGTAGCGATATCGCTACCACTTTTTGAAAGGAAGGCTCGGAACCAAAGTGGTAGCGATATCGCTACCACTTTTTTGAAAAGAAGGCAAAGCAAAGTCGGTAGCGATATCGCTACAACGAGCTACGACGGGCGTACGGACCAAGAACATGTCGCGATATCGTGACATGTCGCGATTTCATGACATGTCGCGTTATCGCGGCTAGGAAACGGAAGAGGCCAAATGCAAATTCTGTCGGGATTTCCGCGGGAAAGCGTTACGAAAGGTGCAGGAGACGCAGGACACGTGGCAGAAATGACAGAACCGGAGTAACATTTCATAACAACGATTCATCGGCGCGAGAGATCGAGCGTTACGATTGCATGCAAGGGTTAGAATACCAAAAGGCGGGAATTGAAGCGAAGGGTCCCGAGAGTCGAAACGAAGCGTCATGGAGCAGCAGAGTACGCGCGACAAAAAGGTTAAATAGCAGAAGTGTAGATGGATACAGGGGCTGGAGATTGTAACAAAAAAGCATTACTTATTGAAATAAAGGATTTTTCTTTGGTAACACGACTTTTGTGTGTAAAATCAAAAGGAGATCGAAGCCAAAACTATTGTTTTACTATCAATCTTTCCGTTGCATCATTTTGTCTTGTATCTATTTCGTTTACGCCATGGGATGGGTTACGATAGGTGAATGGTAGAATGATGCAGTTATATTCTTTTCCTTAGAGTCTTGCATCTGATCTGATTAGATTGTGTGTTAGTACAGATCTGATCGGTTGGGTTGTTTTGGGGATTTCATCTCTTAACTTGGGATTTTGCAGGGAGGAGATCGTGAACCAGTTTAATATCCTTCATTATTTTCCAGCTGATTCAAAATAACAGTTTCTATTTTATTCCTTGATATGCTTAATTTCATGTCAGAGACTAACACTGAAATACCAGAACTATTGAATATAGATAAAACGAACAAGTTAACCTTAGAATAAATTGTGAATATTAGAACATCAAAAGGATTTTTGTTTATTTTTTTTGTTGATTAATCAAACAAGTCAAGATTACAAAGTTCATTAAGAATCAACAAAGGCCCCTTGTTAACAGCTATCTCGCAGGATTTTGAGTTATTCTGGGATATATCAGTTGCATGTATTAAATTGAATTCATTTTTATATATGTAAAGGTTGTTTCACAAAGAAACTTGGAGAGATAATAAAAGGAAGGAAAATAAAATAAATTATTTCTTTGCAAGAAAGAGTCTTTTGTTCGAGACTCTAAGTTGCGTGTTATTATTGGTAATATGACAAATTAACACTCAACATTTTGGCGCTAGAAGGAGGGCCTTCTGTATTGCTTTGCAATTTTGATTTGTTCTAACAATTAATGTGGGTAGTTTTGTTTCCACCTATTGTGCTTGCAGGTATAACATTTAGACATTTTATCTGGCAGAAGAGTTGAGAAATCTTTTAGAGTCCTAGAGTTTCCAAGCTGGCCCAACCTGAGTACATTGCTACTAGGTCTAAAACCACAGGGGAAACTATCTTCCAAAGTCTTTCTCCCACTGCTAGGAGGCCGAAAAACAAAACATTAGAAGTTGAAATACCACCCAGTATACTTGAGTTAGGGATTTCTTTGGACTCAAGTGCCTTTAGTGGGCCTGAACCCTTAAGTTCAAGTGGGATAGTAACACCAGTTGTATCTGTCCCCACAGTTCCAGGAGTTCCAATTGTTCCCACAGGGTTGACACCTTTGAATAACATGGCCCAACAACAACAACAACAACAACAGCCACCTGCCCTTTGGTATGGTGCTCAGAGTTCCCCTTTAGATATTCCCGGGGCAGTCCACGACTTGCCTAGAAACATTGAAAGGGGATTACCCAAATTCATTCATGATGGTCCAACAACAGCAGAAGATCATGTCCAAATCTATAAAGATTACATGTTTAGGCAAGGGGTTACTCACGAGGATGTTGCCTGTCGAGTTTTCCCTGCTAGTCTAGACCA
Organism: Wollemia nobilis; assembly: GCA_028583015.1. Classification (NCBI taxonomy): domain Eukaryota; kingdom Viridiplantae; phylum Streptophyta; class Pinopsida; order Araucariales; family Araucariaceae; genus Wollemia; species Wollemia nobilis. Next base: position 1,681,786 of record JAQPPZ010001901.1, on the reverse strand, counting down.
CATTGCTAACGAATGGTATCAAAATTTGCCAGCAGGGTCCATAACTTCATGGGCCCAGCTAGAAACTACGTTCATAGGTCAATTCAGACAGTTAGTAGATCCTTCCATGACATACAATTTCTTCGTATCTTGCAAAAGACAAACCAATGAACCCATTCGAGCGTTCAATCAGAGATTTCAAAAGCTATATACGAATGTGACTCGTCACTTTGCGGTAGACCCTGCAATTGCCTTGCAGCTATACTTCGGAGCCTTAGATCCTTTAACATCTTTGTTGACTAGAAGGAACCCTCAGGTTACAACCCTTCCTTTGGCTTATGCAGAAACAATGACTCTCGAACAGCAGATGAACCTGCCAGGCGCAGGATTGTCTCAATTGACTGGGATGGGACAATATGGCCCATACAGCCAATTTGCCATGATGAACCAGGTAGTAGCACCACAGGCTCCGATGTTGAACAACTTCCAAACACCCACCCAAGTTACGCCATTGTCAGGTTATCCGAATGTTGTTGTTCAAGCGCAGAGTTTGATTCAAAATAACTCGATGGGTTTGCATGGGTTCGGTATGGGCAATAATCTCTTGACCATGCCGGGGTTTGCTCCAATTAACACGCCAAGCTCAGCAACTTATCCAACAATCACTCCCATTCAAAGTGTGAATCCAGGATGGAATCCACCTGCCCAAACTCAAGCCATTCAAAATGGGAATCCGGGATGGAATCCACCTGCCCAAACCCAAGCCATTGTACCCAGTCTAGAGGTGGCTAATGCAGCCAACGCAACTGGACCTACAATTGCAGTGCCTCAACCACAAGGGTCCGACGTAGCCATAGAAAATATGAAAGAAACGTTGGCCAAGGTGTTGGTAACAGTGGGGAATGTCAATAAAAAAGTTGATCGGGCCATGGGCCATAATCGACCTCACAATCATAGAGGAAAAGGAATGTATAACACGCAGCCTAACAACGGGCAGGTACCCAATCCCGTTGCCAACCAGGTAGACGTTTCGGAAGATCGTGGAGATGCAGGATCTTGTGATAATGATTGCCCACACTGTGGCCACGTGAAACCGGAGTCTATGCTAACGGAGGTCATACATTCCCATGAAAATGAAGAAGAGGAGGATGTAGAATTTTTTGGAAGCGAAGATGAAGAAGCTTTGGAAGTTCATGCAAACAAACGTTTTGGGAAAGCAAATCACAAATATTACACTAGGAGTTCTAAAGAGCCCAAAACTTCCTCTGCTCCTCCCAATAATCAATTACTCCCTCCTGACCCTAAAGGAGATGTCAATCCCCCTCCTCCATCGAAGGTCGAAAAGTCTAAGATGATGCAAAACTTGCCAAATCCCAGAAAAGCTCACTTACGATTTGGTGGAAGATATGAAGAAGAATAGGGCCAATATATCGATGTATGACATGGCCCGATTATTAGGCCAAGAAGTGAGTTCACCAAAAGGATTAAATCCATCTGCACAAGTTCATGAAGCTAAAAGTGCTGAGTCCCAAGTGGTTGTACAAAAAGAAAAATGAGATATACCTCCCTTTTTGGTAACCATTAGAATTGCGAGTAAAAACTTGCACAATTGTTTAATAGACTCGGGGGCCTCGGCTACTATCATGCCCTTAGAAATCTATAAAATATTGGGACTTACACCAAAGCCTTCTAGGAGCAGGGTGGTGCGGTTGGACGAGGCCAACCATGGAGGCGATGGGAGAGCTGGGTGATGTGCATATTCAAGTCAATTCAGAACCAGAATTCAACAGTGCATAGACATTTTGGTGCTCGATATTCCTATCAAATATGGCATGGTATTGGGAAGAGATTGGAGTAAGAACCTAAACGGTTACATTGTGACAGACTCTTCACACATGTGGCTACCTTGGAGGGGAGTGGCCAATCAAATTCGAATTGACGAGTGAACCCCGACTCAAAGAGATGATCACGGATTACAACAAGCCGAACGAGATCCAGTACATTGAAGCTGAGTTGGGAGCATATTGTTTGGACATAGAAGCACTCAAAAATACCCATGATGAAAGGATGGGGCACAACTTTACTGAAGGACATCAAGACATTTGGACCTTGAGATTTGATGGATCCAGGTCCAGACAAGGAGCAGGAGCCGGTGTTGAATTGTCATGTTCGAACCAGGAGCCTATATTCGCTGCATACAGACTACAGTTCCCTGCCACCAACAATATGGCAGAATATGAGGCTTTGATTCTTGGACTACAGCTGGCCATTCGAAAGAAAATTAAATATATCAAAGTCCTTGGCGATTCGGAACTGGTGGTGAAACAAGTGAGGGGACAATACATATGCAAGGATAGGCGGCTCAGGCTTTACCGAACTAGGGTCAGAGATTTAATAGATGAGTTCGACGCCTTTAATATTTCTCTGATCTCGAGAAAGGGCAATCGTCTAGCAGACTCCCTAGCTGTAGCAGCGAGTATGTTGAAGCCAGTGGACCATAAGAAATGCAAGAAGTTCTCTATAGAGTTGGTCCCTTGTCCCTCTATACCAGATAATGTTACGAACTTCCAAGTATTTGATAGTGACAGGAACATATTTCATTTTGTCACTAATTCCGGTATATTTGAAAAGCAGTACATAGATGAAGAAGAAAGGGACGTAGAAGAGGTAGTTTCGAAAGATAAAAATCCTGTAAAAAACAACCGGATGCTTGATGAGATAGCTTCATTAGAAAAAATCTTTGATATCGGAAGCAAACCAAGAAAAGGTAAAAGGGTTCCATCTCCTGGAGAGGCCTGTGATTTGGTTAACATTGGAAGTGCAGAAAATCCCCGGGAGGTATTCATAGCAAAAGCATGTACCAAGCAGGAGAAGGATTCCATAGCAGATGCATTAAAAGAATACATAGATTGCATTGCTTGGAGTTATAAGGAGTTGAAAACCTATGATCAGAATGTCATAATGCACACGATTCCACTGAAGCCAGAGTCCAAGCCCTTCAGGCAAAGACAAAGGCGAGTTAATCCATTATTAGAACCCTTGATAGAGAAAGAGGTGAAGCGACTGTTAGAAGCTAAGATCATCTTTCCCGTTAGGCATTCCACGTGGGTTGCTAATCTAGTCCCTGTGAGAAAAAAGAGTGGAGAAATAAGGTTGTGCATTGATTTCAGAAATCTCAACAAGGCATCCCAAAAGGACAACTACCCGTTACCCACCATCGATGAAATACTCCAAAAGGTAAACGGGTCGGAGATGATGTCATTCCTGGATGGTTATTCGGGATATAATCAGGTCCTTATCCATCCTAGTGATAGGATGAAGACTGCTTTTACGACAAAATGGGGCACCTTTGCATACAGGAGAATGCCCTTCGGACTATTGAATGCAGGTGCCACTTTCCAGTGAGCTATGGATTTTTCTTTTAAAGGGCTTATTGGTAAGTGCATCATTGTTTACGTCGATGACATTCCTGTATTTTCTAAGAACAGGGAAAACCACGTCAAGGATCTTAAGAAAGTCTTTCAAAGATGCAGGGAACATGGTATATCTCTCAACCCAAAGAAGTGCATCTTCGGGGTAACAGAAGGAAAACTGTTGGGACATATAATATCTAAGGATGGAATTTCCATTGACCTTGAGAGAATAGAAGCCATACAACAAATTCCTCGTCCCAATAGCAAGAAGGGGTTGAGATCATTTTTCGGAAAGATCAATTTTGTCAAAAAATTTATCGCAGATTTTGCAGAGATAGCAAGACCTTTGAACGACATGCTAAAGAAAGAGGTCCGGATCATTTGGACCAGATGAAAGGATAGAGGCTTTTGATAATATCAAGGATGCGATTTCTAAAGCCCCGGTTTTGGTGAGTCCCGATTATACGAAGCCTTTCTATATCTACACATTTGCTTCAGATCACTCCTTTGTGAGTGTTTTAACTCAGAAAAGTGAAGGCAGCATTGAAAATCCCATTGCTTTCCTGAGTAGTCCTCTCAAAGATGCGAAACTGAGATATTCTACCCTAGACAAGCAAATGTATGCGTTGGTTAAGACTGTAAAAAAGTTTAGGCACTACATAGTCCACAATAGGGTCTTTGCTATCATCCCAGATCCTGTTGTCAAAGCCATGTTCGTTCAGAATGAATTAGGTGAGAAGCATGGTAAGTGGGTTTCAACTTTGCAGGAATTTGATCTGGAGATTCAATCGATGAAGATAGTGCGGGGGCAAGGGTTAGCTAAGGCAATCGCAGAGCAGGATCTCGCAATTCCTTGTCAACATTATGAAGTCGCGGATATAACCAAGGAGGAGTGGTATGCAGATGTGGTGTACTATCTACTAAATGGTAGGTGTCCATCACTTTTGAATGCTACTCAGCGTAGAGCCTTGCGTTTGAAGTCTGCTAATTTTCTGGTTAGATCTGGCACATTATACAGAAAGAACCATGAAGGTATTTACCTTCGTTGCATTGATCATGAGGAGGCAGTGCGAATACTCGAAGAGTTTCATGGTAAACATGGGACAGGGCATGGGTCACGCAATGCCACGACCCATCAAATCCTCGGAGCCGGTTATTATTGGCCTCAACTATTCAAGGATGCCCATTCTCATGTGAGGTCATGTCACATATGTCAAACTGCAGCCAATAGAGATAGAAATGCTTCCATGCCTTTACAGTCAGTAATCGAGTCCAGACCTTTCGTGCAATGGGGCCTGGATTTTATCGGGATTATCAGCCCCAATTCCTCCGATACTCACAAATATATTCTGATGGCTACGGACTATTGCACGAGATGGACCGAAGCTATCCCCACAAAGAATGCTACTATAGAGGTGGTCATTAGATTTTTAGAAGATAACATTGTCACTAGATTCGGGATGCCAAACTCCATCGTAAGTGATAATGGTTCGGCCTTTTCCTCTCTGGAGTTTTCTAATTGGGCATTTGATAACAGCGTGAGTTTAAAGTTCTCCTCCAATTATTACCCACAAGGTAACGGATTGGCCGAGTCATCCAATAAGAATCTGTTGACTGTCATAAAAAAGTTGTTGGAAAGGAATCCACGGGACTGGCACAATAAGCTTAAGTTGGCCCTTTGGGCTGACAGAATCAGAATCAAAGAAGCAATAGGGACATCTCCTTACCATCTGGTTTATGGACAAGATCCCATTTTTCCTGCAAATCTCAGATTACAAACGCTGCACTTCATGAAAGATTATTTTGGAACTAATGATAAACTTGAGTCTAGACTAACGCAATTAATGCGCTTGGATGAAAAAAGGGATGAAGCTATGCTTCATTTTAGTAAACACCAAGACATTGTAAAAATATGGTTTGACAAAAGGTCTAAGGCCAAGGCGTTTAAAATTTCAGATTTAGTGCTGTTATGGGACAAAAGACATGAGAAGAAGGGGGAACATGATAAATTTGATTACCTTTGGTTAGGTCCCTACCAGATTTCAGAGATCCTAGGGGAAAATAGTTTTAGACTAAAAACCTTGGATGGAAAGGATTTGGCACTACCTATCAATGGGTTGCACTTGAAGCATTACTTTCAAGCATGAGGTAGTTGGGCTTTGTATTATATGTAATAACGCTGTAATTTCTTGCTTTCATTTTTCGTGTTTAGGTGTGTATTATTCTTTTCTTTGACATGTCTAAGCTTTGTATTAATGTTGTGATCTGTTTCTTTGTGTGCAGATTTGATACTTAAGTGTGTGTTTCAAGAGATATCTAGTTTTGTGTCAATGTTGTAATTTAGTTTTTTTTTGATGTGCAGATTTGATATGTTAGTATGTATTCATTTTTGTTTCAGGTTTTTATTGTATTAATGTTGGGTTTTTGCGTTTGTGTGCAGGTTGGACATTTAGGCGGTGGTGTTCCTTTGATTTCCTTTTCATTGCCTTACAAAAAAAAAAAAAAAAGAAGGGAATAAAAGCTTGATGTTGAACACATGCCTAAGATTGGGAGAATATGAAACATTGGAATCATGTTGTAAAAGCTCCACATGTAATACAAACAGTTAATTTAGATCATTTGAAGCTTGTGATGCATGAAAAAGTCGGTTTTGCATGACAAATCATCTCATTTGCAATTCACGAAATAATGCATTCATGTTCCATCTCACTTTTCATACATTTCACCGTAGTGGCATATGCATCTTAGGTGCAATTCATTTGAGTATGTTGAATCCTCTTAGGGTTATGTCATAACATAAATTTAAGTAAATCCTAAGGTTGGAAACTGAGTCTTGAAGTATCTAGGACCAAGCACGTTTCATACATTAAAAAGGATCTTGAGCAAAATGATCAAAACCTAACTTGGAGGAAAAGGTTGGGCGAAATGGTTTCATGTCTATCCTATTATGCAACATGATCCTAAAAATAGTGGTTTTGACCACTTCCATAGAGCTTAAAGCCTAAAATCAGAGTAGTAAGGATAGGGTTAAATTCTCATCTCGGTTGGTTGAGAATCTAATTCCCCAAAGCTTTGATTGGACCCACATGGAGTAGTAAGGATAGGGCATAAATTCTCATCTCGGTTGGTTGAGAATCTGATTCCCCAAAGCTCTTATTTTTCATTTCGTATTAAGTCTTAGATTGTAAGGATCGTACTATTTGTCCTCTGCAAAGGATGGGTAGTCATCCCCAAGGTCTAAGTAACAAGATTAATATTTTCCATTTACATTTAAAATCTTGGGTTGTAAGGATCGTACTATTTGTCCCTAACCAGGATGGGTAGTCATCCCCAAGGTCCAAGAAATAAAATAAATAAATTTTTCCCATCTCATCCTTATATTGGATTGTAAGGATCGTACTACTTGTCCTCTGCAAGGGATGGGTAGTCATCCCCAAGGTCCAAAGAAATGAAGATAAGTTTTGGATTATGGGGTTAGATAGGCCCATGCATGACATCATGTCTTGCCTAAAAAGTAAGACCACTGATTGTCTAGAGGGTTAGACTAGCATGACCATTTCTTCCATAATTGGTTTAGTTATTTTGCTCAAAGTGAGGTAAAGAATTCTAAATCAGAATAGTAAGGATAGGGTTAAACTCTCATCTCGGTTGGTTGGGAGTCCGATTCCCCAAAGTTCTGATTTCACATCCACTTGCACATGGGTTCAAGATAGTAGGGACTCATAACCAACTTTGGGATATAATGAACCGTTCACTAGTGGATCCTAAGAGGGTTTGGCGAGTCTTGAATGTTTGCACATAATACTACAAGAGTGACTATGCATTTTCTCATGGCATATTCAGTAGGATACACAAATCATTCACAATTTCGCATATGCATTCATGCAAAACCGATGATGGAATGTGGATCAAATTCAAATGATAAGGAAAGGAATTCATTGCACACACCGAGCTAATACTTGATGATTCTAATAATTCATGCACTTCTGATTTTGGGCATTAGGTATATTGATTATGGGCTAACCCATGTTTTCAAATTTGTGATTTATGTTAGGTTGGGTTCTTACTAAAATGCTCAAGAGCATTGGACAGCAGAGTCGCCATTTGTTGTGGTTCATCCACAACACACCCCAGAAGTGGGGACCCACCTTTGTTTTTGCAGGTTTTAGGGAAGATCTCAAAGACCCGGATGCTAAAAATGAAGAAAAGAAGAAAAATGCCTAAGTGTTGAAAGGGTCGCGAAATCGTGACATGTCGCGAAATCGCGACCTGTCTCTCCATCGCTGCAAAAATTTGAAATCTATCGCGAAATCGCGACGTGTCGGCAGCAGGACAGAAAAGGATGTCGCGAAATCGCGACATGTCGATGGCAAAGAAAAAATGATGTCATGAAATCGCGACGTGTCGACGGCAAAGAAAAAAAGGATGTCGCGAAATCGCGACGTGTCGGCGGCAAAGAAAAAGGGGATGTCACGAAATCGCGACGCGTTTTTGGAAGCGTACGGAAAGTTGAAAGGGGTCGCGAAATCGCGACATGTCACGATATCGCGACCTGTCTCTCCATCGCTACGAGTTGCCGAGAGGAAGCACAAGGAAAAGTGGTAGCGAATCGCTACCACTTCTCAAAGACAAAGGCTCGGAACCAAAGTGGTAGCGATATCGCTACCACTTCTTGAAAGGAAGACTCGGAACCAAAGTGGTAGCGATATCGCTACCACTTTTTGAAAGGAAGGCTCGAAACCAAAGTGGTAGCGATATCGCTACCACTTTTTTGAAAAGAAGGCAAAGCAAAGTCGGTAGCGATATCGCTACAACGAGCTACGGCGGGCGTACGGACCAAGAACATGTCGCGATATCGCGACATGTCGCGATTTCGCGGCTAGGAAACAGAAGAGGCCAAATGCAAATTCTGCCAGGATTTCCGTGGGAAAGCGTTACGAAAGGTGCAGGAGACGCGGGACACGTGGCAAAAATGACGGAACCGGAGTAACGTTTCATAACAACAGATACTGGCCGCAGAGATCGAGCGTTACGATTGCATGCAAGGGTTAGAATACCAAAAGGCGGGAATTGAAGCGAAGGGTCCCGAGAGTCGAAACGAAGCGTCATGGAGCAGCCGAGTACGCGCGACAGAAAGGTTAAATAGCGAAGTGTAGATGGATACGAGGGTGGAGATTGTAACAAAAAAGCATTACTTATTGAAATAAAGGATTTTTCTTTGGTAACACGACTTTTGTGTGTAAAATCAAAAGGAGATCGAAGCCAAAACTATTGTTTTATTGTCAATCTTTCCGTTGCATCATTTTGTCTTGTATCTATTTCGTTTACGCCATGGGATGGGTTACGATAGGTGAATGGTAGAATGATGCAGTTATATTCTTTTCCTTAGAGTCTTGCATCCGATCTGATTAGATTGTGTGTTAGTACAGATCTGATCGGTTGGGTTGTTTTGGGGATTTCATCTCTTAACTTGGGATTTTGTAGGGAGGAGATCGTGAACCAGTTTAATATCCTTCATTATTTTCCAGCTGATTCAAAATAACAGTTTTTGTTTTATTCCTTGATATGCTTAATTTCATGTCAGAGACTAACACTGAAATACCAGAACTATTGAATATAGATAAAACGAACAAGTTAACCTTAGAATAAATTGTGAATATTAGAACATCAAAAGGATTTTTGTTTATTTTTTTTGTTGATTAATCAAACAAGTCAAGATTACAAAGTTCATTAAGAATCAACAAAGGCCCCTTGTTAACAGCTATCTGCAGGATTTTGAGTTATTCTGGGATATATCAGTTGCATGTATTAAATTGAATTCATTTTTATATATGTAAAGGCTGTTTCACAAAGAAACTTGGAGAGATAATAAAAGGAAGGAAAATAAAATAAATTATTTCTTTGCAAGAAAGAGTCTTTTGTTCGAGACTCTAAGTTGCGTGTTATTATTGGTAATATGACAAATTAACACTCAACAGGTAGGTATGGTTGTATCCATTTTGACCTTGCATAAGTGGAGGTAACTATAGGTGAATTTTATCACCTACATCCACTATGTAGTATAGTTTAGACCATGTCGTCATTTTACTAAGATAGTAGTGCAACAATGAGAGTGTAGTAGCTTAGAAAATAAAATAGAAGAATGTTGGAGGAGGCTATCGAAGTATATTTAAGGATGGTTTAGAGTAGTCTAAAATATTATAGAAGCTTATAATAAGTGGAGAGGCAGGTCCAAATGTAAAGTAGGTTAAGGCAGAAGATAAAGAAATATGCAAATGACTATTAAATAAATTTTTGGTGGCAAGGCATGAAACCCTGCATCTAACCAAATAAAGCAAGAAAGTAGATTTGACTAAGTATAGGAAGCTAGCTAGATATCTAAGAAGCTGATGTTAACATAAAGATATAAAATATTTGGGTATCTGATACTATGCAAAAGGAATATTAGAGGTACAAGACTTGGTGTTTGAAAATCAAACATGAAGACAAACAAATTAAATCTAGTCATATGGACTACAATGATGATGTCAACAAGGTAACATGAAATTTTTAGCACAATATGAAGTAATATCAAGCAATAAAAAATCCTAAGGCAGTGAGCTTGATACTTGACATTTGATGGTATAATTTGCTATAACTCTCCAAAAGTATTGAACTTTAAAGGGTGATGATGTTATCATTAGAAGCTAAAACCTTTGGAAAGCCAAATGTAATTCCAAATGAAAAATAAATCTAAGTTAGGCATATTGACAAAAAAAACATCAAGGATAAAAGCACACTCTCAGTGCCCAACACCATACATGAGCAAATACAACTGCTAGACTCTTCAGTAAAAGGTGAAGAAATTATCTATCACCCAACAAAAAGAAGTTTAGAATCCCTAGATGAGAAAGAATGCCAGAGGATGTAATGCTTAGCCAAGATGATCACCTAGTAGTAAGTCATAAACTCATCACCCTACTAACCACTACATAAATGATCCAAAATAATCCACATCAATAAGTGTGTGCATGTTGATCAACCACTAGGAATTATCATTGCTAAAGAATATTAACGGCCGAAGCCCTCCATATTGTACACCTACCCGCACTCAGCTAGCTATGCATAACAAAATGGAGTGGACCATCATCTTATGGTTACAATCCAATGATACATGTCATCCAATCTCATAGTGAAATTTGCATCACACATGTCAATAGAGCATGATTGAAGCAATTAATCACAATTGAGCTAAATATGACACCCACTCTCTATGCCTACTTTAAATTTTGTAATATTTCTAATTAGAAATCATTCTTAGATAATTGAATACATTATAAATCTCTATATATGCTAGAATGTAATACATTCTAATGGTCGACTCTTTGGTGTTTACAATTGGCATAATTGTATTGATTGAGGATATATACCTTTTGAATGAAGATTGGATTTTTGTTTGGATTTTTTCTTACCTCTTTGTGCTAAACATGTATGTATATCTTATGGAGTAGTTAAGCATTTCTATTAAAGCTAGAAATAGATATTTTTGCAATTGTTATTCTTCATTCTAGATTTCTAGCTAGATTTACTATTATAGTTCTAGAATGACTTATAAATACTATAAGTTCTTCATGTTAATTATTCTTAAGCATAAAAAAATTGTTCTATTAGGTAGTTTAATCTTGATACTCTTTGCACTATGTCTCCTGATGTTTCTAAATTCATACCATTTTTATCTTAGTTTTCTAACCCTTATACGTTTCTTACTCTACTTTACAAATCCTCCATTTGCTTAGATTATCTAGGGACACATGAGTTGGCCTCCTCTGGAGGTTGACTTAGAGACCCCTATTTTTGAGCCATCCAAGCTCTTGGCTAAGGTCTTGAGGGCACATCTCACTCATCCACTCACCTAGGTCAATTTTGGACCAAGATTATTTTTGGCATGCCCAATGGGATCCAAATCCCACCATTATCTAATTAGGTAGTATTCCTTTGATAACAAAGATCAAATATCTATCTAGCTATTTTATTTTTTAAATAATATTTTAAATACCTCAAGGATTTATGATTTTTATGAATAGTCGTGACCTCACTTGTGGAGATTATATGTTGATGCAAGAGCCTATCTTTTAGAGGGTATTTTATTAGAAGTTTTAAATAATTTTTATTTATGCATGATTAAGTGTCGATATTTTATAGGATGCCTAATATTGGTGTTATGAAGTTGTGTGTAAATTTGCATGTTAATTTGATTTTTTTCACAAATTACTAAAAATAGCAAATTTTTAAAAGAACAAAATATGTCAAAAATAGCAATTACTAAAAATGGTAATTTTTGATGAAAAACAATTTTTCGAAAAGGGTAATTACTAAAAATTGTAAATTTTGATGAAAAAACAATTTGCCAAAAATAGTAAATTTTTAATATTTAGGTCTTTAAGCTTTAGGATTTCATTTTAGGGTTTCTATTGGGATATCTATATATATTCCCCTTGGGATATCTATATGTATATCTATATATATAAATGATCCAAAATAATCCACATCAATAAGTGTGTTCATGTTGATCAACCACTAGGAATTATCATTGCTAAAGAATATTAACTGCCGAAACCCTAAAGCATTAGGATTATGATGCAGGAGCATCCGGAGGTGGAAAAGCAATCTTGCATCACCCAAAAATATTTTTTTCTTTAAGTGCCAAAGCTGTCGCGATATCGCGACACTTTTTGAGAAAGGGCGCCAAAGGGTCAAACTGTCGCGATATCGCGACGCTTTTTGAGAAAAGGGGCCAAGGCGCAAAATGGTCGCGAAATCGTGACATTTTCAAAGCAAAGAAGCCAAGGCACAAAATGGTCATGAAATCGTGACATTTTCAAAGCAAAGAAGCCAAGGCACAAAATGGTCACGAAATCATGACATTTTCAAAGCAAAGAAGCCAAGGCGCAAAATGGTCACGAAATCGTGACATTTTCGAAGCAAAGAAGCCAAGGCGCAAAATGGTCACGAAATCGTGACATTTTCGAAGCAAAGGCTCAAGGCACAAAGTGGTCACGAAATCGTGACACTTTCGGAGCAAAGGCTCTAAGGCGCAAAGTGGTCACGAAATCATGACACTTTCGGAGCAAAGGCTCAAAGGCGCAAAGTGGTCATGAAATCGTGACACTTTCGGAGCAAAGGCTCAAAGGCGCAAAGTGGTCACGAAATCGTGACACTTTCGGAGCAAAGGCTCAAAGGCGCAAAGTGGTCACGAAATCGTGACACTTTCGGAGCAAAGGCTCAAAGGCGCAAAGTGGTCGCAAAATCGTGACACTTTCGGAGCAAGGCTCAAAGGCGCAAAGTGGTCACGAAATCGTGACACTTTCGAAAGCGAGGCTCAAAGGCGCAAAGTGGTCACGAAATCGTGACACTTTCGAAAGCAAGGCTCAAAGGTGCAAAGTGGTCACGAAATCGTGACACTTTCGAAAGCAAGGTGACAGGGTGCAAAGTGGTCGCGAAATCGTGACACTTTTGGGGCAAAGGCACCAAGGGGAAGAATGGTCATGAAATCATGACATGTCACGGTTTCGCGGCCCGAAGGAGAAAATAGAGGCCGAACGCCAAAACGTCACGATATCACGACCGAAGAGGAGAGAGGGCGTAAGGAAGCAAACACGTCGTGATATCGTGACAAAATGCTCACGACTCCAGACCAGCCGACGATTGCAGAGGCCATTGCAGAAGGGCACATGGCATCAAATTACAGGTGGCCATAGAGCACTAGGCGGTTACAGAGGCCATTGCAGAAGGGCACGTGGTAGCAGATTACAGATGGCTATGGCGCATTCCTATGAATGATGACTCGACGGGTGGATGGACAGGTGGCTGTAGGGCACTCCGCCATCCCATGCCATGATGATGGAAGATACCTGGCCACAACATGCATGCGGTGACAGAACACTCATGCGGGCGGTTACAGGGAATCCCGCATTCTGTGTAATGATGTCCGAAGGGGGTCGGGTCTGTTATAAAAGGAATGCATACATTGTAAAAGGGGTTCTTGGCCATTTGAATATAACTGCTGTATTTCCAAATTTGAAACCTCTGTTAATGAAATTTGTATGAATTTTTTGTGTGTTATATTAGTTCTGCTTCAAGTGGTATCAGAGCCAGAAGGTTCTGAGTGCGCAAACCGATCATCGACAGTGAGGCAGTTTGCACCAGGATTGTGGTTGTGGGTGTGAGGAAGCGAGCAGGATGCCTCCGCGTAGGAACCATGGTGGTGTGAGGAATAGGGGAGCAGAGGTCGATCTTAGAGCCTTGCAGAGGCAAGTTGAAGCCCTGTAGGAGGAAATCAGAAGAGGAGTTGAGCCAAGAAGGGAGGAACCCAGTGAAGATGAAGTTTGGGAAGAAGAGGGTCCATCTGATGAGGAAGAAGCATTGGATCCAGCAGAGGCTAGGTTGTATAGGGCCATATCCCAGATCGGGAAGAAGCCGAAGTTTGATGTCTCCACTTATTCTGGGAATCTCAATCCCGAGGAGTTGATAGATTGGATCAACGACATGGAGGAATATTTCGAGTATGAAGAGATCTCAGATCCAAATCGGATCAGGTTCGCAAAAACAAAGTTGAAGGGACATGCTAGCATCTGGTGGAAAGGAGTGCAGCTAGAAAGGAATAGGAGGGGAAAGGAAAAGATCACCAGGTGGGATAGGATGGTAGAGAAGTTGAAGAGGCAATTCATCCCCACGGATTATGAGTTGGATTTGTTGAGAAAGATGCAGAGTCTTAGACAGGCAAGTAAATCTGTCAAGGAGTATACGGAGGAGTTCTATCAGATCTCGATTAGAACCGGCCATTCTGAGGCGAATAAGGAGAAAGTCGCATGATACATCAATGGATTGAGAACCAACATTCAAGAAGAACTGGGTCTGGTTAGGATGAGCACGGTTGAGGATGCATACCAGTTTGCATTAAAAGTGGAGGAGAAACTGAATAGGAGATTTGATGGTAAGCAGAGAGGAAAGGATCAGGGAGGAAGAGCTGGTGGAAGGACCAATGGAGGAAGATACAAAGATTTGAGGAAGACTGGTGAAGCAAGCAGTAGCCAAAACCAGAAAGAAGAGAAAGAGGAGAATACCCAACGCCCACGCAATCAGAACAACAACTACCCGAGGGGAAGAGGTAGGCCTAGGCGAGGGTTTGGAAGAGGTGTCTTTCGAGGAACCTGCTTCAACTACGGAGAAGAAGGACATCGGGCATACAACTGCCCGCAGCATCAAGAAAGGCCAAATCGAAGACCTGAGGGTCAGGCCCGAGCTGCTGTAGCAGACGAAGGTGTAGAATCTGAGCACTCTGAGGAGGCAGAACGAGGAGAAGCGATGATCATCAGAAGAGTCTTGTTGAATGAAGAAAAGAAGGCAGACCAGAGGAACAACCTATTTCGAACAAGATGCAAGTGCGCAGGCAAGGTCTGTAACATCATCATCGATAATGGAAGCACTGACAACTTGGTCTCTGAGGAGATGGTTGCCAAGTTGCAGCTGGAGAGAAGAAAACACCCGCACCCTTATCGGATTGCATGGTTACAAAAGGACCATCGGGTGCTGGTCAGTGAGCAATGCCTGGTGAAGTTCAACATTGGAACTTACCGAGATGAGGTCTTATGTGACATCTTGCCTATGGATGCATGTCACTCGCTGCTGGGGAGACCATGGCAGTTTGATCGAAGTGTTGTACATGATGGTCGAGCCAATACATATTCCTTGTCAAAAAATGGAGTTCGACATAAGTTGAAACCCCTGAAGGAGGCGGATGAGAAGGTATGCAGCAGTGCACGAGTCTGTCTAGTGGATGGAAGAAGATTTTTAGATGGCCTGAAGCCAGATCATATGTGCTATGCAATAATCCCTAGGGTTAGGGAAGAAGAATGCAAGGAAACTCCAGTGGAAGTCATGGGACTGTTAGAGGAGTTTCCAGATATCATTTCTGATAATGTTCCTGAAGGTTTACCACCTGTTAGGAAGATCAGTCACCACATAGATTTGGTGCCTGGATCGAGCTTGCCGAATAAGGCTGCACACAGAATGACGCCTGTAGAAACTGAGGAGTTAAACCGACAGGTTCAAGATCTGCTAAAGAAGGGGTTGATTAGGGAGAGTCTTAGTCCATGTGCAGTACCTGCAGTACTAGCACCCAAGAAGGATGGGGAATGGAGAATGTGCATAGACTCTCGGGCAATTAACAAGATCACTATTAAATACAGATTCCCATTGCCCAGGATGGATGATATCATGGACTGTTTGAGTGGAGCTGAGTACTTCACGAAGATTGACCTAAAAAGTGGTTACCATCAGATCCGCATTAGAGAAGGGGATGAGTGGAAGACAGCCTTTAAAACCAGAGAGGGGCTGTATGAGTGGTTGGTCATGCCATTTGGGCTAACCAATGCACCGAGTACCTTCATGCGGTTAATGAATGAAGTCCTGAAGGAATTTCTAGGCAAATTTGTTATTGTCTACTTGGATGATATCTTGATTTTTAGCAGAACCCTGGAGGAACACCTGATGCACATCAGGAGGGTTTTTGAGAAACTACGGGAGGAGCAGCTGCTGATAAATCTAAAGAAGTGTAACTTCGTGAAGAGGGAGCTAGTATACCTGGGATTTGTTATCTCAGCAGATGGTCTCAAAATGGACCCCGAGAAGGTGAGGGCTATCATAGAATGGCCTGCTCCAAGAAGCGTGACTGAGGTGAGATCGTTTCACGGTCTGGCCAGTTTCTACAGAAAGTTCATTAGAAACTTCAACAGTATTTGCGCATCCCTTACGGAGACAATGAGGGGGAACAAGAAGGAATTCAAGTGGACAGCTGGAGCAGACAAAAGCTTTGCTATGCTGAAGAAGAAGGTCACAGAGCAACCTGTCTTAGCACTTCCAGATTTTAACAAGGTGTTTCAGGTAGACTGTGATGCGAGCGGTAGTGCCATAGGGGCCGTATTGAGCCAAGAGGGTAAGCCTGTTGCTTATTTTAGTGAGAAGCTCAACGATGCCAGGAAGAAGTATTCGGTATATGATCAGGAGTTCTATGCCATAGTTCAGGCTCTTAAGAAATGGAGGCATTATTTGTTGCCAAAGGAGTTTGTTCTTTATACTGATCATCAGGCACTACAATATATTAACAGTCAAGGAAAGTTAAATCAGAGGCACCTGAAATGGGTGGAGTTCCTGCAGAGCTACACCTTTGTGCTGAAGCACCGGAGTGGGAGATCCAACAGAGTTGCGGATGCCTTGAGTAGGAGGCAATGTTTATTGATGGAGATGAAGGTGGAGGTTGTAGGGTTTGCTGAGCTCAAGGGTTTATACCCTGTAGACCCCGACTTCGCAGAAGCTTGGAAAGCCTGCACTGCGCCTGTTACATTGGACAGGACTAAGTGGTTAAATTTTTTGATTCAAGATGGAATGTTGTTCAGGGGGAACCAATTATGCATTTCGAGGAGCTCAATGAGGGAGAATCTCATCAAGGAAAAGCACAGTGGAGGTTTAGTTGGACACTTTGGTCGAGACAAGACCATCTCACTTGTTAGTGAAAACTACTATTGGCCGCAATTGCAACAAGATGTGGCAAAATTCGTGCAAAGTTGTAGGATATGCCAGATGGCAAAAGGTGTGAGGCAGCCTACTGGTTTATATCAACCACTACCTATACCTGAAAGGCCATGGGAGGATATTAGCATGGATTTTATTCTTGGTTTACCCAGGACGTAGAGGGGACACGACTCCATATTTGTGGTAGTGGACAGGTTTTCAAAAATGGCTCATTTTATTCCCTGCCAGAAGACTAGCGATGCGGTCCATGTGGCTGGTTTATTCTTCAAGGAAGTGGTACGCCTTCATGGGCTGCCAAGGAGCATTGTGTCGGACAGGGATACCAAGTTTGTAGGGTATTTCTGGAGAACCCTATGGAAGAAACTGAAGACGGATTTAAAATTTAGTTCTGCATACCACCCCCAAACAGATGGCCAAACAGAGGTGGTAAATCGGAGCTTGGGCAATCTACTGAGATGCTTGGTCGGAGACAAGCCCAAGGGATGGGATTTAGTTCTACCGTAGGCAGAATTCGCTTACAACAGCTCTGTCAACAGAAGTACCAATAAATCGCCATTCCAGATAATCTATGGGAGCAGCCCAAGAAATGCTTCAGAGTTGAGAAGGATGGATACAAGAGAAAAATGCAGTGCTGAGGCTGAAGACTTTGCTGAACACCTGAAGGGAGTGCATGAGGAGGTGACAAGGCACATTGCTAAGATGAATACTCAGTATAAAGCCAGGGCAGACCAGAAGCGCCGGGCTAAGGAGTTTGAAGTAGGAGATTCCGTCATGGTCCATCTAAGAAAAGAGAGGTTTCCTGCCAAGACCTATAACAAGCTGAAGATGAAGAAATTTGGGCCATGCAGGATCATTGGGAAACGGGATTCGGGTAATGCATATGAGGTGGAGTTGCCGAGTGAACTTAACATCTCACCGGTTTTTAACATTTCAGATTTGGTCGAGTTTCATGAAGGAGATAGCAGTGCAACACCAAGCCTGGATTTGTGGAGCATTCCCACGGTTACTCCAGTCGCAGATGAGATAGAAGAAGTCCTTGATACGCGTGAGGGCCGAAGTACTCGAAACAGGTGTTATTCTGAGTATTTGATCAAGTGGAAGGGCAGGCCCATAGAAGATGCGACTTGGTTGTCGAAGGCAGAGGTTGACCGCCTGGGTCTACCTCAGATAGATCAGAAGTGAAGGTCACTTCTCAATTCACCCCGGGTGTCTGATGCAGGAGCATCCGGAGGTGGAAAAGCAATCTTGCATCACCCAAAAATATTTTTTCTTTAAGTGCCAAAGCTATCGCGATATCGCGACACTTTTTGAGAAAGGGCGCCAAAGGGTCAAACTGTCGCGATATCGCGACGCTTTTTGAGAAAAGGGGCCAAGGCGCAAAATGGTCACGAAATCATGACATTTTCAAAGCAAAGAAGCCAAGGCACAAAATGGTCACGAAATCATGACATTTTCAAAGCAAAGAAGCCAAGGCACAAAATGGTCGCGAAATCATGACATTTTCAAAGCAAAGAAGCCAAGGCGCAAAATGGTCACGAAATCGTGACATTTTCAAAGCAAAGGAGCCAAGGCGCAAAATGGTCACGAAATCGTGACATTTTCGAAGCAAAGGCTCAAGGCGCAAAGTGGTCATGAAATCGTGACACTTTCGGAGGCAAAGGCTCTAAGGCGCAAAGTGGTCACGAAATCGTGACACTTTCGGAGGCAAAGGCTCAAAGGCGCAAAGTGGTCATGAAATCGTGACACTTTCGGAAGCAAGGCTCAAAGGCGCAAAGTGGTCACGAAATCGTGACACTTTCGAAAGCAAGGCTCAAAGGCGCAAAGTGGTCACGAAATCGTGACACTTTCGGAGCAAAGGCTCAAAGGCGCAAAGTGGTCACGAAATCGTGACACTTTTGGAAGCAAGGCTCAAAGGCGCAAAGTGGTCATGAAATCGTGACACTTTTGAAAGCTAGGCTCAAAGGCGCAAAGTGGTCATGAAATCGTGACACTTTCGAAAGCAAGGCTCGAAGGTGCAAAGTGGTCACGAAATCGTGACACTTTCGAAAGCAAGGTGACAGGGTGCAAAGTGGTCACGAAATCGTGACACTTTTGGGGCAAAGGCACCAAGGGGCAAAATGGTCGTGAAATCGTGACATGTCACGGTTTCACGGCCCGAAGGAGAAAATAGAGGCCGAACGCCAAAACGTCGCGATATCGCGACCGAAGAGGAGAGAGGGCGTAAGGAAGCAAACACGTCGCGATATCGCGACAAAACGCTCACGACTCCAGACCAGCCGACGATTGCAGAGGCCATTGCAGAAGGGCACGTGGCATCAAATTACAGGTGGCCATAGAGCACTAGGCGGTTACAGAGGCCATTGCAGAAGGGCACGTGGTAGCAGATTACAGATGGCTATGGCGCATTCCTATGAATGATGACTCGACGGGTGGATGGACAGGCGGCTGCAGGGCACTCCGCCATCCCATGCCATGATGATGGAAGATACCTGGCCACAACATGCAGGCGATGACAGAACACTCGTGCGGGCGGTTACAGGGAATCCCGCATTCTGTGTAATGATGTCCGAAGGGGGTTGGGTCTGTTATAAAAGGAATGCATACATTGTAAAAGGGGTTCTTGGCCATTTTGAATATAACTGCTGTATTTCCGAATTCGAAACCTCTGTTAATGAAATTTGTGTGAATTTTTTTGTGTGTTATAATAGTTCTGCTTCAATTAATCATTGCTAATGCATTATGGTGGTGAATCGAGGAATGATAAAATAAAGCATTTATCAATTTATTTCCATGTATTATATTTTTTATGAGAATGTGGGTTTTACTAGTTTAATTTTTATTTATTATAGTTTTTATGTGATGATTTGTTCTAACTTCTTGCAACTAGATTTACATTATTTGGTATCAGAGCAAGTTGGATCTTGTTGGGGAATAAAAGATAATTTTATTGCTTACAATCATTTTGCTATTCTTGTTTTTTGTTTGGAATAACGTTGAACAAATTAGCATGAGGAGAGGAAGAGGAGGTTATGCCCAAGTTAACAAGCTTATGCAGGAGCCACAGGTACAATATGATCAGTTGACTAGAATGATGGCCCATATGAGGGAAAGACATCTAGTAGATTTTATAGATCTATATTCTGATAATGAGATTGTGGAAGAAGATAATATATCAGAGGCTCATGTAGAGGAAGAACTAAAGGGGAAGTTAGAGGAGCATCGTTTTGAGGATATGCTAATTAGGGCCTTAGAAGGAAATAGAGATGGGATCAAGGTTGATGTTCTTGAGTATGCAGGAGGGTTGAAACCAGAAGAGTTGATATTCTGGTTGAATAGCATGAAGAATTTATTTAAGTGGAGAGACCTTTCAG
Source organism: Wollemia nobilis (assembly GCA_028583015.1). NCBI lineage: Eukaryota > Viridiplantae > Streptophyta > Pinopsida > Araucariales > Araucariaceae > Wollemia > Wollemia nobilis. The sequence continues at coordinate 1,661,454 of JAQPPZ010001901.1, read as the reverse complement.
AGGAAAGAAAAGTAAATATTGCATGCACAAAGTTGAAAGGGCATGTGTTGATTTGGTGGTATCATCTACTAAAGGAGAGGCAGAGAAAATGAAAGGAAAATATTAGTGTCTAGCATAAAATAAAATTTAAAAACTTTAGAAAATATTGCCTAAAGATTATGCCCAAACATTGTTTCATAAATTCTAAAAACTTGGACAAAAGGATCAAAGGATCAAGGACTACACTAACGAATTCTACAAGTTATAAATTTGAGTGGAGCTTGAAGAGTCAAAATAATATAAGGCTGCAAGGTATATGAATGGATTAACTTATACCATACAAGATGAGTTGAGTATGCTTAGGATCCACAGTGTAGATGTTGCATATCAATTTGCATTAAATGCGGAAGATAAACATAAGAGAAGTAATTTTAGAAGAGAATTGAAGAAAGGGCCATCATCACCTCTAGAGGGGTGTAGTGGATTTAATTCCTCAAATGGAGAATATTCTAATATAGGAAAATAAGAAGAGTCTAGACAAGGTCATAGTAACCACCATAGTGGTGAGGATTTTAAAGATAAAGAGGTTGTGGTGGAAGATAAAATTGGGATGGCCCGCAAAGGCAATATACCTATTATAGATTTGGTGAGAAAGGGCATAGAGCTTTCAAATATATACATTATCTCACTCAATAAATAGGACAAGAAGAATAATCTAGAGTCAATTTGGTTGAGGTAAAAGATAAAACTAAGATAGAAGTTGCTACAGACATAGGGTAAAGTCTCATGATGAGAAGGACAATGATTATCCCAAGGAAGAAGAAAGGACAAAACAATGATGGTGGTGATTCTTGGTTGCACACGAATATATTTTGAACTAGGTGCACATTTGGAGGAAAGGTATGTAAGATGATTATTGATAGTGGTATTTGTGAAAATATGGTTTCAAATAAAATTTTTGAGAAACTTAACTTGAAGTGTGAAAGGAATCTGCATTCTTATCGCATATTGTGGTTCAAGAAAGGGAATGAAGTAACTCTAGATAATAGGTGTTTGGTTAATTTTTCAATTAGGAATACCTACAAGGATGAAGTATGGTGTGATGTAATTTCAATGGATGCATGCCACTTATTTTTGGGGAGGCCTTGGTAATATGACAGGAAGGCTACCCATGATGGGGGAAGAAATACTTACACATTCTAGAAGGATGGAGTAAAAAGTCTTGTTATTGCATAAGGAAGAAGGGTAGAGTAAAAACCTATTGATAACTAAGGAATTTGTCACAAGGATGAATGAATTTAGTTTTTGTTATGTGTTGATAGCACAAAATGTGGATACTAAGTATGTTGCTATACCACCCACAATAGCAAAGTTGCTAAAAGAGTATGTAAATGTCATACTAGAGGAGTACCTAGATTGACTACCCCCGAAAATGGATATTCAACATCATATTGATCTGATCTAGGATTCAAACGATTGGGAAAAATGTTGATAGAAAAAATTTGTAGGAGTTTGATCAGAGGAACTCATAGGAGCAAAGTTCTTTTCAACCAGAGGAGAATGATGTAAGAGCCTATCTTTCAAAGGGTGTTTTTTTTAGAAGTTTTAAATATTTTTTATTTATGCATGATTAGGTGTGGAGCTTTTCTAGGATGTCTAATATGGATGTCATATAGTTGTGTGTTAATTTGCATGTCAATCCAATTTTTTTTGTGAATTACTAAAAATGGTAATTTTTAATGAGAAAACAATTTGTCGAAAATAGTAATTACTAAAAATGGTAAATTTTGATGAAAAATAATTTGCCAAAAATGGTAATTACTAAAAATGACAATTTTTTATGAAAAATAATTTGCAAAAAATAATATTTTTTTAATATTTAGGTCTTTAAGCTTTAGGGTTTCATTTTATGGTTTTTATTGGGATATCTATATATGTTCCACTTGTATTGCATTATGGTGGTGAATCCAAGAATGAGAAAATAAATTATTTATCGATTTATTTCCATGTATTGTAGTTTTTATGATCATGGGGGTTTTATTGGTTTATTTTCTATTTATCGTATTTTTTATGTGATGGGAGGCATTTTTTATAACCTCTTACAACTGGATTTACATCATAAGTTCACCTGGTGACTTCATTGAAAGTAAAAATACATAAGTGGTGACCCCACTAGAAGGAAAACTTAAAATAAAATGGTAAAATTACCAAAAATATAAGATAATATATTGTGTACACACCGAATGGCTTGAAAATTCATTAACAAAGGTCTTAGAGATATGGTTGGACAAATTTATCTAGCTTGGAACAATACCTAACCACATAGCCTGTTAGTTCTCCATGAAATTCTCTAGACTGCATTGAATATCTTTCCCATGTATGATGGCAATGAAAATAATACTTATGAGCATTGTCAATATGTATCATACTTGACCACATTTTGTAACATTTCTTATGAATATGTAATGGTGAGACTGTTGGCTCAATATTTTCAAGGTATTGCATTGGAATGTTATAGATCCTTGGGTAGATCTAGCTGAATATTTCAAAATAATATTTGATGATCCAAGGGAATCCTTATTGCTCACTCAGTTATCTCATATAAAAAGGCACCCTCTGGAGAGTCTCTTAGATTTTCATATTAGGTTCAAAAAACTTTGGAACAATATTCCTTATGAAATATGACCATCACAAGCACAAACTTATATGTATTGCCTCTAATATTTGGACCCAAAATTAAGCCTTCAAATATTATACTAAATGAAAAAGATATTTCCACAAGTTTTCCATTTGGTTATCATGGTCTAAAATGTGCTTATATCAGTTGTAAAACTATCACCTACCCATTAGAGCTATCAAATGAATTCATAGACTATAGTCCTAGCCATACCTTACTTGAAATTTCCTATTCTACCAGAAGCATATCCTTTCAAAGAAACAATAGGAGAAAACATGCACATTGCCACAATCAATGAGCCTCAGATAGTTGAAGAATTTAAAGTTATAATCTAATGTTTTTCAAGGTGGATAATAGGGTACATGATCAAAAGGACATGTTAGTAGAGGATCAAAGGTTGATATAGAAGAAGCAAATAAAACTAATCCTAATGAAGAAGAAAGAATGATCCCAACTCTAAGTTCAATAAATTTTATGGCCTATATAGCATATTTGGACCTATGTGTAGTAGGTGAAAAGACCTTGTCATCATATACCAAAAAATTGATCAAATTTTAGCGTGGTTTATTTTTAGCATATGCTCAAAATACCATCAACAAATAGGATAAAGGGCAAAAAATTTGGCAATAAAAAGGTGGGAAACCAAAAATAGTGCAGAGTCTATGGTAGGAACTACAAAAAAATAGAACTTCAAGGTAGTCCAAGTCAAATTCAGAGTCATGGGACATCAAAAAATAGAAGATCCAAACCCATAGGAAATTGTATTATCCAACAATCACTAAAGAACAAAGGATAGAAATAGCCCAAAAATACAAATAACTATTCAAAGAAACATCTCAAGAGTTGATAAAATATTTATTAGTCATGGGATAGGTGGACCTAGTCAAAATTACCCTCACACAGATAAATAAAAGCAATGATCACCAAGGCAATCAAATGGGTTTCAAGCGATCATCACTTAGATGGCATGAAGTTTAGTCCTTGTCATTCTACATGTCCTTGTGCCTAGGAGGTTGGGTTATGCACAATTATACAATAGATTAAAAAAGCACTATCACAATGATTGCTTAGGAAATCTATGAAGCTATGGATTTGAATTATTCTTGGTTAGACTCCCTAACCTTTCCTTACAAGGAAATTCTAATACATATAATTGGCATAATAGAAAAGGTTCCATTCATATTGAATAAATATTTAAAGTTTACAATGGTATAGAACGTAGTGGTTTTTGATCTCCTACCATAATTTGGGGTAAGTTTATCCAATGAATTTTTGGATTAGTTAGGGGGATACTTGGCTCTAGACATACTTACATTGAAATATCATGGGTCAAAGGGACAATTATGATTCTCAAATTAGAATATCATTCCATATTATATCAAAATATATGAGAAGCAAAGAGCACATTTAATGGATGAAATTACTAAAAATATACAAATAGACATTTTCACTTCCTTAGAGATAGAAGATACGCCTATTAATATCTTGAGCAATCACTTTCCCAAGAGGTAGGACTGGTCAAACTAGGCAAACTAGAAAAACTCAAAGGCTAAACATTACTCAAAGATACAAACATGGTAAGATATTTTGATACAATTATGGTTAACAAAGATATTTTTGGGAACCTTTCAAATGCAAGATAATATGATCCAAAAGGGATAACCATAAAACAATGACACTTTCAAGAGTAGCCTAATGTAATATTTTCCCCAAAAGGTTGCATTAAAGAAGAAATCTCAAATATGACATAATATGGTTAGGCCACTATAGATTTAAATGAATAAGAAGAATTGCTCCAATGGCATGAATTAGCATGCCAAATTTTTTTGTAAATAGTCGACATATAAATAAAGCCTACAATATATAGGTAGAGCTGAATAAAGGTGACTTACTACATAAAGGAAATTTTTGAAGAAGAACTAAAAAAGGCCATATGTATAATATTTATAGGAATACAATAGCCAATGAAAGAAATTCTTGCAACTCATGAAGCTTATAAGAAGCACATTTATTCTAAGTTATCAGTTGTTTTTATAGTATATGAAGAAGAATGATACTAATAGACTCTCCCTTATGATCATTCTATTTTCATTTTCCTACTTCTTATTACATAAAGCATAGCATGCTTTAACAAAAGCAAAGTTAAGAGGCATAAGAAAAAGGGAAAATAAGGGGGTGACCTGAAGAGACTCAAAGGTTGATCAACAAAAAAATATTGTAAGTTAGAACATGTTTGCTAAAAATCAAAAGCATGTGCTTTTAAATAAAATTAAGATATGATAAATCATTCGTTCATATATTATTGCTTTCATCTCACCTCGCTTCATCTTCCCTCTAGTTTTCTTTTCATCCCTTCCTCTCTTCTACAATTTTGACTCTGTATTCCAATGGGAAATATAGCCTAGGTCATCTTTTATAAACAACTACAGTCATTTCACATGGCTATGGTAGCATGCAAAATTGATGTTCCCAATATCTTCATAATGAAAAATTGAAGCTAAAGGTTGTCAAGATGATGTGACAAAGCAAGTAGGTATGTGTAAGTTGAACACATATGGTTCTAGTTTCAAAGTTCAAAAAGGTGAACATTATGCTAAATTGAGAATCATATGTTGTGATGACAAAGTAATAAAACTAAACTCATGTTGCTTTAATGAGAATGTCATGGCTTAGCACTCTTATGGTTGAATAAAATAACTAGGTTCATCACATGGGTAATCAGATCCAATAAATCAATGCCAACATAGATAAAAATGAGTTGAATTTAAGATCCAGTTGTCATCAACTTCAAAAAATGGCTATAAAAGGCAGTTTAGGGCTATCTAATGCATGAATATTTTTGGAGGTAGCCATGCAAAAAATCAAATTAGTTCCTGGTTCTATAACACTCTATAATTTTGAAGAATACTATATTTATAGATTCATAAGAAAGAGGACAATGGAAGAAGGAAAACTATTGGAGGCTTGGAATATTCACCTAAGGAATTTTATGCAAGTGAACATTCACCTAAAGCTTCAGATATGGACTTGAAATAATTTTTACTTGTAACACAATATGCTCATGAAATTTTTAGTTTTGCAGGAGATGCTTACCCTCAGGTATCTTCTCTTTCTTTGATATTTCTTCTCTTACCAATATCTCTCTCCTATTTCTATCACTATATTTTATACCTTCACATATATCACCTCCATAATCATCTCCTCACCCCGTCTACCTGTATATATCTCCACCAAATAGTAGTGTTTGAATCCTCTAACTTGGTCACATTTTCATCCTCTTCTGATATTCACCTCTCTTTCTCTGCATCATCCTACTATTTTGAAATTATTTTATTTCTACTAGCCATGGCTCTCGCTCTTAATCATATTATCTTCAATATCCATTTCCTCTCAAAATAATATATCCTGAAAAGAAGGCATTCTAGGTTCTCAATTTTACAAGCAAAAATCCTTGAAAGTCACCAATAATGTAGGTGAATTTTATCACCTACATCCACTATGTGGTATAGTTTAGACCATGTAGTTATTTTTCTGTGACACTAGTGCAATAATGAACATGCAATAGTTTAGAAATAAAATTAGAAGGATTCCAGATGAGGTTATTGAAGTAGATTTAAGGATGGTTTAGAGTGATCCAAAATATTACATAAATTTACAACAAGTGGAAAGGTAGGACCAAATGCAAAGTAGGCTAAGGTAGAAGACAAAGCAACAAGTAGATGACTGTTGAATAATATTTTAGTGCTAAGGCATGAAACCCAACATCCAACCAAGTAAATAAATAAAGTAGATTTGACTAAGTATGGGAATATAGATAGATATCTAAGAAGATTATGTCAACAATAAGAAAGCAAATATGTGGCATTTGGTATTCTACAAAATGCAAATCAAAGGTACAATACCTACCATCCAATTAAGCATTGAAGATAAGTAAATAAAGCTATTCGAATGGACTACAATGTTGATGTCAACAAGGAAGCATGAAATTTATTGCATAATGTGAAGCAATGTCAAGCAAGAAATATATTAAGGCAATTATCCTAGTACCCAGCATCTGGTGCTATAATTTGCTATAACTCTCCAAAAAAAATAGATTTTACAAGGTGGTGATGTCATCATCAAAAGCTAAAATCTTTGGTAAGGTAAATGTAACTTTAAATACAAAATAAATCTAATTCAAGCATATTGACAACAAGCCATAAAGAATTAAAGCACACTCTTGGTGCTCAACATCGTACATGAGTAAATACAACTATCAAAATATTTATTCAAAGATGAAAAAGTTATCTAGCACTTGAAAAAAAGAAATTTAGAAGCCCTGCATGAGGAAGAAAGCAAAAGGATGCAATACTCAGTTGGGATCATCACTCAATAGTAAGTGATACACTCTTCATACCACAAACCACTAAAAAAGTGATCCAAAATAATCCACATCAATAGGCATATGCACATCAGTCAACCACCAAGAATCATCATTGTTAGAAGATATCAATGATTGAATCCCTCCATATCGCACACCTACCCTTTCTTAGCTAGCTATGCATAAAAGAAGCAAGTGGACCATCATTCAATGGTTATAATCAAATGATGCAACAATTCAGTCTCACAATAAAATCCACATCACACACATCTCTAGAGCATTCCTGAAGTAGTTAAGCACAACTGAGTTGAATGTATCAACCGTTGTCTATGCCTACTTTAAAGACTAGAATAGTATTTGATAGCAATCATTCTTAGATAACTTAATACATTATAAATATCTATATATACTAGAATGCAAGACATTATAATGGTCAACTCTTTGGCATCTACAATTGGTATAATTGCATTAGTTGAAGCTATATGCATTTTGAATGAATATTGGATTATTGTTTGGAATTGTGCTCATATCTTTGTGCTGAACATGTATGTTTGCTTTACTGAGTAGTCAAGCATTTCAATTAAAACTAGGAATGCATACTTTTGCTATAGTTATTATACATTCTACATATCTACCTAGATTTATTGTCATAGTTTTGAAATGACTTAGCAATACTCAGAGTTCTTCATATTAATTTTTCTTAAGCATAAGTAAATAAAATTATTTTGTTAGGTAGTTTAATCTAAATTTGGATTGTGAGACTCTCTACACTATCTCTTGATGTTGTCGAATCCATACCATATTTAGCTTAATTTTCTAACCCTTCTACATTTCTTAATCTAGTATGTAAACCCTCCATTTAGTTAGATTAGCTAGGCATACAGGAATTGGCATTCTCTGGAGGTTGACTCAAAGAACCTTGTTTTTGAGCCATCCAAGATTTTAGCTAAGGTATTTAGGGTGCATCTCACTCATTCACTCACCTAGGTACATTTCATACCAAGAGTAACCATGGTTGATTTTATAAATTCCAATGTAGATTTATCCATCTAGGATGAGACTACTCTTGAGGTGATGCCCACAATTATTGGCCCTAAGGTTATGTGGGTAATGGTATGGACTCAAGGAGTATTTTGAGAAAAAATATTTTTTTGTCTTCATCTTACAAAATAGATTTCTTCCGTAGGATGAGTTTATTCTTCTATAGAATTCTTCAATACATATACCAAGTGACATTGATCTGTAGGGTGTCCTTTTTTGCAAATATTTCATATAGCAATTTTTTAAATAACATTCATGAAGGGCATGTTTATTTTGACATATTGGATAATAGACAACTAAAGGCTCAATAGATATATTTTTCACATTCATTTTGTCCAATTTTGTGTTGAGATGCATTAATATAACAATTTTTAAATTATCAAATTCCTCTATTAACTCTTTCATGTCTTTACCATTGTTACCATGTTTATTTCTTCAATTTCCTACTCTTGTATGGGAATAATGTTTATAGAGATCCATGATTTCTAGGAATTCAATTTTCTTTACATCTCCTTTTCTCATAAGATCTAATACTTCTCTTGACTCTTCTTGAAATATTCATAAGAATATTATCTTACTTAACTCTATATTTATGCCAACACCACATATTTTGTGAATGAACACAAATATATCCATGTAATCTTCTAAATTTTCATTTTCTTGTTGTTTCATTTTGAATAATTCATCCTTTTGATTGTTTATCCTACTATTTTTTTGGTATTTTTCCAAAAACGAGTCTAGTTCTAAACCCATGAAACATCACATTGTAAAATATTTTAAGGTGGAAGGAAATAATTTGAGTTTTTGATTTTCATCTATGTAATCATAAGTTTGACATAAAATCTTAAACTCAAACAAGAATTTATTAGGATCTTCTAACACAACTCCTTTGAATATTGGCAATATAGAGGGAGAAATATTCCAAGATATAAATGGATAGGATATTGAAAATTTCTAGTAGGATTATTGGTTTATCAATGATGGTGCACATAACTAGCCCTATCCCCTTATTCCAAACTCTCTACCATCATTCTTTTCCAACATAAATTATAAATCTTTTTAAACACTTTAGGAGGTATAAAATAGTATGGAGTAGGTGGTGAACTACTTTTTATATCTTTCTATTGTCCTAATTAGGAGGATTCCAAGGTTCCAAAAGTGGATAATTATTCCTTAGAACTTTTGGTTTCCTCATTGAATTCAACCATGGATGGCTCATGAGTTGGTATTCATGCAACCTCATGTTGTAACTAGATCTATTCTATGGTTGATTGGGGTTTTGTTTTACAAACATATCTCTTTTATTTTTAGGTTTATTCATACATACTATCAATGTAAAGTTTCATCTAATGATAAACCATAAACCTTCTATTCCTTAAGGTTAATCTAGATTCCAATACTTTAGGCGCAATTCTTGATAATGTAATTATTCTCTTGCAAAGTTGCTTTTTCTATATTTTTTTTCTTGTTTTATTTTCTTTTTTTTTAGAACTAAAATTTAATATTATCCTAAATCCTTTTTCTACACAACTACACAAAATTAATTAACATTAAACGACTATGTTCTCTAAAAATACCAATATCCTTGGCAATAATGACAAAAAGTGTCAAGTGTCATTGATGCTAGAACTATAATATTATCAAAATAGGGCAGTGGCCTAAGGTTGAATGCATCATAGGTCTAAGAATTGTATTTTGGGTATTGAATAATCTAAAGTCCTCTTATAAAAATGGATAATTAAAACATATTTGCAACACACTTTTAATAAAATACAATTAAATCCACAACTTGCTATCAAGTAAGTCTTATAACTAAATTTTAATCAATGCGATAAAATAAATTAAACAACCCTCACTAAATTGAAAGGAACTAAATAGTACTAAACTTAAAAAAAAACACATTGTTGACTTGAAATATAACCAAACTAAACATAATTCACAACTTAGTAAAATAAATTGAAATAAAATTTGCTTGCAATAAAACAAATTTGAATTTAAATGGATTGCACACTTGAATTAAAATAGAACTAATTTGAAATATAATTCAAAATTACAATGAAACAACTATTAGGCTTAAATATACAAAAATGCTATTTTTTTCTAAAATGAAAGATAGAAAAAATATTAAAGAAAACCTATAACTATGCCTGAAAATCAGTTCCACTATTCCAATAGAGTGGGCCCTTGCTTTGAGGTGTAGTGGGAGGTTAAAGAATTGAATAGTAGAAGCTAGTCTATGTAGTCAAATTCATACATAAAATAGAATAAAGTAATTATGCTTTAGAATAAGACTGAAATTTAATTTCTCATTCACATTCAACAACCTCTTACTTTTTTGGAATGCATTGTTATTTACAAAAATCTATTTAACTATATAACTTTTTCTCAGGCTTTTAGTTTAGTAATGGATTTCAAAAAGTTTTATCTACCAACTTAGCAACATTATCCTACACATTTTGACCATCCAACATACTACAACAACAAATCTGATTAGATATCATGTGCATGTGTTTATCCATTCAATAAAAGATAAATCATTCTCTATTGTGTTCTTCTTACTGATTGGCTACAATAGTCTTGAAATTTCTAGTGTTTCTTCCCCCATCCTGGTTGTGCTCATCTTATTTCTTATTGTTTGTGCAACATACTACTCTAGCGCTATGTGGGATTAAAAAATTTTATGCTTCACTTGGTTTACATCCTCAACGTTATCCATGGTCAACAAATCAAATATTTATACTTTGTTGGTAACCAATCTTAACGATCTACATAGTCAATGATTTGGGTGTTACATGCACAACGTGATCTAGTTATTGATTTTCTATTATGCCCTATGAATGGATATTCTAGAGGAAACCTATGATTAGATATTTTGATCCATAAACTATTTTTGTGCATAGCCAATGCTCATATTACTCTAGCATACAACTAGCACTCAGATTACTCTAGCACACAAACATTCTAGCACATATATAATCCAATGCATAGGAATTCTAGCAAATAATTCCTTTGGTATGTAGATACTTTGGATTGTTCTTCTTTGAAGCACTCATTCAACATGAACTTATTTTTTATTGAGGGTGTTTTAAAATTTATTGTTCAATCATAAAATCTTGTAGGTTTCTTAATGGTCTAATTTATTCTTTTAAAAAAAATCAAACATGCAATTAGTCACTTAAGAATGCACAAAACCATTTAAAATAGTTAAATAAAGCATTCATTTATTTACTACATTCATCATTAATACTATAATATATTACAAATTAATCATTGACATATATTTATATTGATCATACATAAATGAGCAAAAAGGTAATGCTTGGCTACTAATAATGAGGTAAAGTGCAAGGAATGAAATATATGACAATGTAGATGGATAAAAAGGAATACAAACTCTACACTTCCAAAAGTAGGTAAGAAGAAACCAATGGAGGTTATAAAAATAATTGCTAGAGAAGGAGATAAATCAAATAAAGGAATCAATCTAGAGGTTGTGGTAAATTTTAATTGTAATAAAATTCAAATAGCAATCCAATTATTCAATGTCAAAGATGTTAGGAGTGGGGACATTTTGCACATAGGTGCATGCATGCATCGACTAGAAAAATTAGGAACATGACAATGATGTGTCGATGGTGTGGACCTAGCAACCGTAAAGAGGAAAATTTATCAAATAAGGTGAGTAGAAACAACTTGAAAAATGTTAAATTCATAGACATTGAAGAGCCTAAACTAGTAAAAATACAAGGAAAAACATGTGTTGATAGTAACATGAGCATAAGCAAAGAATATGGAGAAATTACAAGAAGCACATGTTCAACTAGAAGAAGAAATGCAAAAGACTAGTGAGAAAATAAAGATATTGAAGGAACCAATTGTAGTTGAAGAGGATACATTATCAAAGTAGCTGGCAAAAAAATATTGGACATAAATATTGTAATAAGAATGTCTAGTCTATTTTACATAGTATCGAGCATTTATACGATGGACAAAGAATTGATGTGGATGAATAATATAGCAAAAAAATATTATTAATTTGTAATAAGGCAAATTGTAAAGGATTAGTAGATAGATATTTTAGTGTTGATGATAGATACCAAGAAGCCAATATTGATCTATATGGAATTGCTTTATCATAAACTAGCATAAGTAATTATAGATGAGGCTTCTAGTGTAAATGTATTCCCTAAGAAGACTTGGGGGAAACATTTTTATGGTCTCCCAATTTGTGACTAGACTACAAGGACCAATACACCATCAAAATCAGGGATTTTTTGAATACATAGAAGGTAACGATTTCCAAAAAATATTCATTATGGACTTTGTAATCATCATAATATATAACCAACTTATGACACGTTTTTAGGATGTGGGTGATTAGTAATGATGAAATCCAATCATAACTATGAGAAGGATTTACTAGCATTCAATAAAGGCTAGCACAAATATGTAATACATATAAAAAACTTATCTATCAATGAGGAGTTGGCAAGATATTATGAGTGACAATGTTTTGTAAAATTAAGAATATTAGAGAGGTGGATATGAAACAAATCAAGGAGGTGTTCTAGAGTTGGAAAAATACATAAAAAATGAAGGCACTTATATAATGTTTTACTCCATTGGTAGATGGAAAGTTAAGATCTTCTATCCAAACTACATGTGCATAATTATGGAGGGAAAATACCAAGATAGTGGATATAATAGCACATAAGAAATGAGAAAGTGTAGGTAAACTTTGAAATTTTCCATAAAAGTTGAGAAACAAATTCCTTTCCATAGAAGTTTGTTAAATGTAGTGTCTATTATGCACATATGATGAAAGGTGGACACATTCCTTTGAAATGGTAAGATTGATAAACAGAATTAAACATCATAAAGTATAAACGTTTGAATATGGTTTAGGTAAACCTCAATAAAGGTGATGAAGAGAAGATGATCCATTGTGGATATGATTGAGACAAAGGTTAAAAGTGATAACTTTTAAATTATTCATGAAGTACAATGAGGTATTCACATGTAGATAAATGGATATGCAAGAAATTCCACATGAGTTGTGCATACATAAAATTTCATTGATTCTAGGAACAAAACCTATGAGGAGAGGGCCATATAGGATGAACCTAAAGTATACATCCTTAGTCAACATAAATATCAAGAAGATGCTAGATGTGAGAGCATAAAATTCAAAGTCATGGTGAGCAAATGGGTATTCTCCATTATCATCAATTTGAAGGACAACATCCAAATCTGTATTTTTGTGAATTTTTAGATCTTGAATATGGTAATAATAAAGGATACCTTTCTAATCTCATTCGTTGATTCATTTTTGGAGGTAGTAGGGCACTAAATTTATTAATTTAATGGATGGATTTTTGGGCTATAATCAAATCGATATCACTGAGGAAAGGATGAAAATAACCTTTGTTGTAGAGAATGGTATACATGCATATAGTTGAATGCCCTATAGTTTATGCAATGCCCATACCATATTTTAAAGGATATTTTTGTATATGTTTGAGGAAATATCAATGGGTAAGTTCAAGGTATTTTTGAATGACTAATCATTATACAAGAAGAAGGAATGAGCATCTGAAGGCACTGTAGGAATGCATGAGATTATGCATGAATGCTCATATTTCTCTAAACCCAAAAAAGTTTAAGTTGGTGGTACCATATGAAAAATTGCTAAGAAATATGGTTTGTAAAGGACTAAAGACCAATCCCAAAGACATTTGCATCATGATAAGCATGGATAACCATACAATATGAGTTTGTTGAATTTTTTTTAGGGTTAAATGGGATATTATTGATGCTTTTTAAAAGAATTGTATAGACGTTCCATATGTTAGACACACTAACATGCAAGGGTGTCCCTTTTGTATGGAAAAAAGAGCACCAAAAGGTATTTAAGGAGTTAAAGGTAAATTTGTTTTGTGCAACCATTCTAGTGTTTCCAGATTAGAAGGAATTTCACATCCACATGGATGCATCTAATTTTATACTTGGATGTGGATTGGGGAAAGAAGGACAATATGGCCTAGATCATACCATCTATTTTTCAAATTAGTTGTTGTCTAGGGTAGAGAAGAATTAAATTGTAAAAAATAGAGAAGTATTAGGAATGGTGTACATGGTGTTGAAGTTTAGGCATTTGTTGCTTGTGAATCCCTTTGCTCTATATGTTGATCAAACACTATTCTATTTGATCAATAAGTCAACAATTTGTAAATGGGTTAGCAAATGAATCCTTATGTTGTACAAGTTTCTATTTTAAGTGATGGTCAGACTAGAGAAGAAACATGTTATAGTAGATTAGTTATTAAGCATTCATTTAGGAAAACCTACAAAGGGAGGAGTGTTAGATTAATTTTTAGACTATCATTTATTTCAATAACTACAATGTCATCATGATACAAGTTCATGGTAGAATACTTATCGATGGATGAAATATTAAAGGAGTTGTTGAAAACTAAGAGGATCATAATAAAGTCAACACCCTTTCAACTGATTTTTGGTTTTTTGTACAAAATCAAACCAAAAAAAATTGCTAGGAGGTGCATAATGGATGAGGCAATGAACATAACATTGAAGGTGGCTCATGAAGGGATGGAAAAAAGACATATATACCTATTTCATGTAGATATTAGGAAGGAGGAACTCCAATTTTGGACTAAGGGGATCATCTTATGATTGCCGAAGTCCATGCATTACACTTGGTGGATATTAAATGTCCTAGAAAAAACTATAATTGGACTAATAATAAGGGGAACCATATAGAAGGAAGGTGAAGTTACATCATTTTCTAGTTTTAGAGGAGGATTTTGTGAAATGGTAAGATTTTCAAGTTTGGAGGGTCCAACCTCATATCACTTCTTCATTTTGTTGGAGGGGGTGACAAGACAAGGCATCATCAAAACCATTTAGATTTGGAAATGTTTGGTTTTAAAAGGAGAAACTTAAAAAAAAAATACCATAGTGGTGGGAAGCGGAATACCTAACATATGGGACAAGAATTTTTAGATTCCAAAAGTAGATTCATTATGTCCAAGATCAACTAAATTAATAGAGATGATATAACAAGTTGTAATTCTGAGCCCAAATATCTCCATGGATGGGTAGATGGGATGAGTTGCAAAGAATATTTAGGGAATGAACAATTATAGAGTAGCTCAAAGAAGAGGATGATGAGTTGTGTAAAGTTGTTGAGAACATTAACAACCAAGATATCTACTAGAAACAAAAAGCAAGAACCGCTTGGTTACTAGAAGGTGAAAAACACCAAATTTTTCCATCAGATATATGAACAAGATGGAATCTCTTTAGGATGAGAACAAGCTCTCCTTTGAAATAATACTTGGTATGTGTTTCCATTTAATGGATTATTTTGCTAAATTATTTAAGGAATGTATGTTGCAAGAAAAATACAATAAAAAAATAAGTTCTTGATACTATACCCTCTATCATAATTGAAGAACAAAACCAAGTCCTTATTAAACCTATTGATAGAGAGGATCTAAAGAATGTAGCCTTTGGAATGAGTATGAGAAACATTCCAAGTGAAGATAGCTTCTCAATCAAGTTTTATAGACCTCCTAGGAAAACTTGTAGGAGGATTTACTGGTTGTGATAGAGTATAGAAACAATAAAATAATTCTAAAAGTATTAAATAAAACATTAATTACATTAATTTTACAATGGGAGGAGGGGTGCATATTTTAGATTACAGACTTATCACCTTTTGCAATGTTATATAAAAAATAATTATCAAGGTAATATATGAGTAGATAAAACCTCTCCTAAATAGAATTATCTACTTGGAAAAAGGGATTTTAATAGATATTAGATGGTGTGGTTCTACCTTAGGAGGAAATATGCTCAATGTAAAAGTTTAGCAATAGAGAAATATTTATAAAATTGGATGTCAAAGGCTTATGATATGGTGGTGTAGAGCTTCTTGTAAATCTCTTTTTGATGATGGAAGCCTTTGGCTTATCTCAATATTAGATAGAGTGGGTCATGATTTTTATCTATACTCCAAAATACTTAATGTTAATCAAATATATCTCCTCACAATTGTTTGGAGCCACCAAAGGTCTTTTTTGGATATATCCTTGTTCTCCTTATTTTTTTCTCATATTGGATGAAGGTTTGGGTAAATTTATCTTGAGGATAAGGCAAAAAGGTTTTCCCATAGGTATCAATGTGGGTGAGGAGGTTTTGACTCACCTATATTTTATGGATGACATAGGATTGATGGAAGTGGACAACCTCAAGGAAGCAAGAATGATCAGAAATACTATTAATGTTTATCTTAGGACCACAAACCAAGTCATCAACTATAAGAAATCTAAAGTGGTTCAATATTACCAAAGGATTCAAGAAAAAATTCTAAATATCTTGGGATCCACAAGGACTTCTCTCCCAGTGGTCTATTTGGGGTCCCTCTATATTTAGAAAACTAAATATAGTTGTATGAAGGAATATTTTGGATCATATCAAAGAATGAATTAACCATTGGTCTCACAAATGGTTAAAATTTAGATAGATTAAGTTTTTTACAATAAATCATTTAGGTCATTCTAATATACAAAATTTCTATAATTTTCTCCCCACATACCATATGGAAAGAGTTGGACAAGATGACCAAAAAACGTCTATGGGAAGGAGCAAAAGGAGAGAGAAAAAATGTGTTAGTAGACTGGTATAAAGTAAGTCAACCTAAGGAAAAGAGAGGTTTGGGATTGAGAATATCAAAGATAAATAATAAAGCTTTGGGTAAAAATATTTATTTTAGGTGGATCTCCCAACTAACTTCTTTATTTAGCAAATTTTTAACTAGTAAATATTTGGAACACATGAACTTGAATGAGGTGAGTTGTTTTCCTTTGGATGGTAATAGATCCCTAGTGTGGTAGGCTCTAAAGCTAGGATCTCAACTAGTGAAATATGGATTATTTTGAAAAGTGGGGAGAGGGGAGAAGGCACGATTTTGGATAGATTCATGGGCTCAATATCCACCTATCATTACTGAATTTCCAAAATTACAATGAGTAAAAACAACCATGGAAAGCAAGGGTTGGATCAATATTGAAAGGTATTTCAACACCAACCAATTGGGGGATTATACATTTAATAATATTAATAAGTTGAACGAGTTTCCAATACCAATCCCTACAAAATTGGTAGCTTTTAGGACTAAAATCTTGGTAGAAAAACTTCTCATAGGTAGGGATAAGGAGGATGAATTAACTTGGGTCTATGGGATCCTTAGAGTCTACACTATGAAGTATAGATATAAAAATATCCTTCTAGAACATCCTCATCATGCATATCAAGTTGAGGATTGGACAAAGATTTGGTAGTCTAAGGGTTTACCAAAAGTAAACTTCTTTGTCTAGCAGTTCATGCATAATGGAATTCTTACTTTTGATCATCTGAGGAATAGGGGAATAGTTGACCCATCCTAGTGTGTTTTATGCTAAAAAAATGAGGAAATATCTGATCACTTGATATTTGAGTGTCTGCTCACGTGCTAGATCTAGGAGAGATGGTTTTTAGCTTATAAAATCTGAACCAATAGTGATCTAAACCAGATTAATATTTGGGAAATATGGAAGAGGGGTAGATTTAAATTTGAAGCTCTTAGTGAGTGGAATCTTGGATTAAAATTTATTTGGTGGTAATTTTAGTTGGAGAGAAATGGTAGAATTTTTAGACAAATATTTCATCCCAAGATTGTGTCTGGCAGGTCATTTAGAGAAAAGTCATGAAAATTGTGGTAGTGTATGCTAAATATAAAACTTTGGGTGATATAGGGATTATGGAGAAGGAAATTGAAGTGCAAGAGGGTAAGGTAGAGCTAGTTGAAAAACATCCCCAAAAGGTTGGATTAAAATTAGTACTAATGGAGCTACAAAAGGGAATTTGATGTTAGTCTTACAATGGAACTGATATGGGGGGGTGAATTGGTGTATTTAAATTCAAATCTACAACTCTTAAAGCTGAAGCAAGGAGAACTTAAAATAGATAAAGCAAATATAACAAGAGAGCATTCCACAACACAAGATTTAACGAGGTTCACCAGTTTTGGCTACTCCTCAAAAATAGACTGCTTGGACTCCCATCCAAATCCAGCCTTTGCAAAGCACCAACTTTACAAATAATTTACCAACACCCACTAGAAGGAGCACCAACCCCTAATTTATCTGCACCAATAGAAAGGAGCACCAACCCCCATTTACCAGCACCAACTGGAAGGAGCACCAACCCCTAATTTATCTGCACCAACGAAAGGAGCACCAACCCTCGATTTACCAAGACCAACTGGAAGGAGCACCAACCCCTAATTTATCTACACCAATAGAAAGGAGCACCAACCCCTGATTCCAAGCACCAACTTGGATTTCTATTTTGAATCTTAGATTGACATAAATATGCCTTCACTTCTACAAGACCCTTACTGGTCTATTGCTCATCCAACCTCTCTTTCAATTCAGGAAACACATATTCCTTCTGTGCACTTGCTGTTGCACTCTCTCAATCACTCTTTCTCAGCTGCTCTTCCTCAGCTCGATATCTCTCTTTGGATTTTCTAATATATATCTACCCACACAGAGCTCAACCTAACGGATCACTCTTACCACTCTGCTTACTGTGCTCTAGCAGTCTTCTCTACGCTCTGACAGCCTTCTCTGTGCTCTAACAGCCTTATCTGCTTATTTCGGCTCTGACAGCCTTATCTGCTTATTTCGGCTCTGACAACCTTATCTACTCATTAGCGGCTCTTCTTTCTGTAGCACATTTACTCTTTTAGCAGTGACACTTTAACTCTTTATGGCGACACTCTTTTCAATTCTGAGCCCAACTTTTTCTTCTACACGCAACTGCCCTTTTATAACAATAATTTCATCTTGAAACCCTAAGTCTTCTGTAACTTCCATAATCCCGCATGTAGCCTATTAATAGCCACTCCTGTAAGTAACTCCTTTCTTACACAATATTCTTACACGCAACCTATTAATAGATTTGTCTCTTTAATTGGGATTCTCAGTATGGCCACCGCTCTGACAGTTTACTCCATAATGGACCCTGTAACTGCTCGACATTCATGCACTCTTCTAATTTTAGTCGTCATTAACTTTTTTATCTTTCCTACAAGATTTTCTTTGCAACACCCCCTGCAACTGTAGTTCTGACTCCAGTTAACTCTTCTTCTTTTATCTGCCTGATTTTTCCTCTACAACTGTAGTTCTGACTCTAGTTAACTCTTCTTATTCTAGCTGCATGATTTTCTTCTGCAACTGCATCTATAACTGTTGTTTTCCTTCAGTTAACTTTACTTCGGCTTGCACCCATGAAAACACAACATGTCACGATATCGTGACACTTTCGATGCCTTGAGCTCTTCTCTATCTCTTGCCCGCATGGAACTTTTCAACACTTTCGCTTCCTTGCACTCTTCTCTACTTGCACTAGGGAAAATAGGACATGTCGCGAAATCGCGACACTTTTGTTGCCTTGACCTCTTCTTTGTCTCTTGCCCATGAAAATAGAACATGTCATGAAATCATGACACTTTCGCTTCCTTGCACTCTTCTCTGCTTGCACTAGCGAAAACATGACATGTCGCGAAATCGTGACACCTTTCGCTTCCGTACACTCTTCTCTGCAAGCACTAGCGAAACCATGACATGTCGCGAAATCGTGACACCTTTCGCTTCCGTACACTCTTCTTTGCATGCACTAGCGAAAACATGACATGTCATGAAATCATGACACCTTTCGTTGTCGTACACTCTTCTTTGCATGCACCAGCGAAAACATGACATGTCACAAAATCGTGACACCTTTCGCTTTCGTACACTCTTCTCTGCAAGCACTAGCGAAACCATGACATGTCACGAAATCGCGACACCTTTCGCTGCCGTACACTCTTCTCTGCAAGCACTAGCGAAAACATGACATGTCACAAAATCGCGACACCTTTCGCTGTCGTACACTCTTCTTTGCATGCACCAACGAAAACAAGACATGTCGCAAAATCATGACGCTTTCGCCTTTGAGCTCTTCCTCCTTGAATTTGTCACGAAATCGTGATGCTTCTGCTTCCATGCTCTTTCATTTTGCTTCTGTCGTGAAATCGTGACACTTCATCCTTCGGAGTCTTCCTCTCTGTCGTTGTCACGATATCATGACATTTCTATCTCCGTACCTTCTCTCTCCTCTCTTAGGTCACGAAAATGCGACATGTCGCGATATCTTCCTCCCTCTGTTTTTTTTTGCTCTCTCTCCTGGATGACATTTTTTCTCCTTAGCGCTTTCTCTTCTCATCGGGTCGCGAAAACCCGACATGTCGCGAAATCGTGACACTTTTTCTCCTTAGCGCTTCCTCTTGCAAATTATCACGAAATCGTGACACTTTTCCTTGCGAGCTCTTTCTCTCAAACCTGTCGTGAAATCGCGACACTTTTTCGTCCGTACCATCCTTCTTGCAAATTGTCACGAAATCGTGACACTTTTCCTTGCAAGCTCTTTCTCTCAAACATGTCACGAAATCGTGACACATTTTCGTCCGTACTGCCTCTCTTGCAGATTGTCGTGAAATCACGACACTTTTCTTTGCGAGCTCCTTCTCTCGAACATGTCGCGAAATCGTGACACATTTTCGTTGCTTGCGCCTTCTCTCCAAACATGTCACGAAATCGTGACAGTTTTCTTTTCGAGCTTCTTCTCCCCAAACATGTCACGAAATCATGATAGTTTTCTTTTCTTGCGCCTTCTCTCCAAACATGTCATGAAATCGTGACAGTTTTCTTTGCCTGTGCCTTCTCTCCAAACATGTCATGAAATCACGACAGTTTTCCCTACATGCGCTTCTTCTTCGAACATGTCACGAAATCGTGACAGTTTTTCCACTTGCTTTTTCTCTGCCAACATGTCGTGAAATCATGACAGTTTTTCCACTTGGCTTTTTCTCTGCCAACATGTCACGAAATCGTGATAGTTTTTCCACTTGGCTTTTTCTCTGCCAACATGTCACGAAATCGTGACAGTTTTTCTATTGGACTTTCTCTCTCCTCCAACATGTCGCGAAATTGCGACAGTTTTTCTAGCTTTTTCTCTCTCCTCCTATATGTCGCGAAATCGTGACGCTTTCTTTCTTTCTTCTTACATGTCCGATATCGTGACAAAACATGTCGCGATATCGCGACACTTTTCTTACTTGTCTTTTTCTTTGAGCTTTTGCATATGGGCCACTTCGTTCTTCTTGGAAATTCACTATACATGCTCTGACTGCTCTGAACTCTTGTTCACTTCATCAACCGATCTATCTAATGACATATGCACTCTTGTCCATTGCATCAACCGATCCTCTATCTGTGTTGACAACAATGACAATACTTTGGCTGCACCTTGCTCATCAATGAACTCCTATCCATTGCATCAACTGATCAACCTGACTGTGTTGACAACAATGACAATACTTTGGTTGCACCTTGCACATCAATCTCCCCCTTTGGAATTGTTGGCAACACACGTAATTGTGTGCAATTACCTGTAATTCTTCTCCCCCTTTGACAATAATACCAAAGGGTGGCTCAAAACTCCCCCGAGTCCATGCACAACATTCTCGAGAAAAATTATTATAGTTAGCAAAAAGCATAAACATGAGCAATATGATAAACAGATGCATAAATGCTCCCCCTAAGACTTTGATCTCGATGGCTTGTCAATGGTCTTAGAATCTATCTCTTGGGAATATGTGACCACTTCATTTCACTTTTTGACAACATCATGATAAGCATAATAGGCATCAACAATATCAATAATGTGAGTAGCAACAATAACTAGTGAAAGACATCATCACTATCAACTTCACTAATATAATATGTATAAGAACATGGCTGGACTACTGTCTTCTGAGTACCAACCCTCAATTGTTCTTTCAGACCATACCCCATGAGCCATAGTACCCTTGAGGTACCGAAGAATCCTCTTCACTGTTGTCCTAGGCTCACTAAGAACCTGCTTAACAAGCTCACATAGAACTTTTCCAAATCAGCTCCCAAGTCCTCACTAGAACCTGTCCTCAAATCAGCTCACAAGTTCATCAAGAAAAACTTGCTTAGCATGAACCCACAAAGAGAATTGTTAGAGACCCAATGTGATTCATCAACCTCATAGAAGCATAAAGAGAATTGTTAGAGACTCAATATGTTCTATACTTAACTCCCAATCTCAATCTCAACTCAATCTCAATCTCAAAAGAATAAGATAGATGTAGTATGCTTTTCTCAAGAACATGAAACACAACCCAACAATTGCCAACCATGCAATAACTCATATAACAATGATACTCATGTTCTTTCCACAACCAATATCTTTTCTCAACCAATTAGGGCTTTAACAACAATGCTTATAGACAAGGTTTAACCAACATCATTCAACTCAAGATTAACCTTGAAGCATTCAACCAATCACTACATGAAAAGGAAACTAGTAGACATCCTTTTCCTTCCAAAGGTATTTGAACAAAATAACCACCAACATAAATCACCAATGCAAAGAATAACTTGCTCAAATCAACCTCAATGGAGTAAGCCCAAATCATGTATCAAGTAAAGCATTAACTTGATCAAAACAACCTCTATGAAAGCAACTCAACCATTCATCACTAGGCTGGAAATCATCTGGCTGCTCATTATAAACCTCTTCTTCAATCTTCCCATTCAACACGCTGATTTCACATCTGTCAACAAAATTGACAAGTGACTCACACTTGTACCAACTTTTGTCCAACACTGCAATATTACTGCCAACTCTTGTGCAAGCACCAAACACTGTACCATTGCACAACCAACCAAGTCATCCGAACCGTTATAATCCTTAACTTTTGAATAGTGGCAGTAAGAACTATCAACAAAACAACAATGATTTATAGCAATACTACCAATGGTGACAACTCTCAATTTAATCACCACCCTTCATGGCACTACCACAAACAACAGTATGAACAGAAAACACACTTTGACAACTATACAACAATAACCCGACTGCTTTCCTTTCATCCTCAGATAACCAAACACATACATAGGAGCATTAAAATAAAACTTTAATATTGCTCCCCCTGAGGATGTGCCACCTGGAGTGGCTTAGTGCAATAGAGGAGTAATCTCCTTCAGTCCAAGGAGACACGATTCCCTTTCTTCTTCTTTCTCCAGACTTTCTTGAACTTGGGCTTGAGTTTTTCAACTACATCCCTATTTTGCACCTTTTCGAGAACTTGAACATTCCTCTTGCGTAGTTGTCTCTTGTGCATCCTTGATGGATGATTATTTTCCTTTATGTTATGCACATGATATATTCTCTACCTGTGTTGCATTCTTTGCGTCTGATGAAATCTACGGTCTTGCCTTAGATTAGATACATAAGTGCTTGGACAAAACCTTGCAATGTGCCCATGGCCATTACAATTAAAACATTGCACAGGGTGTTTACTCAGAAAAACAGATGCATTTTTATCAGCATAACTCTTTGATCTATTATTCTGTCCACAAAAAATTGCCTTGTGACCGTACTGATTGCATCTAAAACAATAGCCATTAAAAGCATTATTATTAAAAGAGTGAGAGTGAGAGAACCTCTTTTGTTGTGGTTGCTTTGCTGTAGATCTTCTTTGATATTTTCTTCCTTTTGAAGATTCAGCTTCAGACTTTTCTTGCTTTGATTTTTCAACAGTGAGCTTCTTCTTTTCTGCACATTTGGAAGATGAAGGTTGTTCAGCTTCATATCCAAGACCACGCTTATCCGTGGAACTTCTTTGTTGGCTTATCATTTTTTCTAGCAACTCTGTGCTATTCTCAAATTTGAGATTTGTATTGGACCTTTTTAGTTGTTTCTTCAATACAACAATCTCTTCTTCTTGTTTGTAGCAAATAGTCTCTTTCTCATTGATCTGAGACCTGAGGATTTCTTCAACCCTTTTGGACTCTTCTACTTGCAGCTTTAGATTACTAACAGCTTTGTTAGATTCTTCTTCACGTTTGCTATATGCATCGACCTTATCATCCAGTTGTGTCTTCAAGGCTTCTTCTATTTTCTTGGCCTTTTGAAATTGTAAGAAAAGATCTTCAATCTCATTCCCATATTCTTCCAACTTCTTGGAAAGTATTTTGTTCTTTTTCCTTTTTATACTCAACTCTTCAAGTGCGGAGATCAACTCACCTTCAAGATCTACTTCAACCTCATAGATTTCATCACATACTTTAGGATTCACTTCTTCTACCTTTTCTAGTTCAATTTTCTCTTCTACAGAAACTGAAACTGACTGGGATGCCTTTTTGGAGGAGGATCTATTCTTCTTACCCATTGTGTACTAATCCAAGATCAACCCTGACTGATTTAGCCAAAACTAGGAACTTGGCTCTAATACCAATTGTTAGTCTTACAATGGCACTAAGAGGGGGGGGTGAATCAGTGTAGCTATTTAAATTCAAATCTACAACTCTTAAAGCTGAAGCAAGGAGAACTTAAAATAGATAAAGCAAATATAACAAGAGAGCATTCCACAACACAAGATTTAACGAGGTTCACCAGTTTTGGCTACTCCTCAAAAATAGACTGCTTGGACTCCCATCCAAATCCAGCCTTTGCAAAGCACCAACTTTACAAACAATTTACTAGCACCCACTGGAAGGAGCACCAACCCCTAATTTATCTGCACCAACAAAAAGGAGCACCAACCCCTGATTTATCAGCACCAACTGGAAGGAGCACCAACCCCTAATTTATCTGCACCAACAGAAAGGAGCACCAACCCCTGATTTACCAAAACCAACTGGAAGGAGCACCAACCCCTAATTTATTTGCACCAACAGAAAGGAGCACCAACCCCTAATTCCAAGCACCAACTTGGATTTCTATTTTGAATCTTAGATTGACATAAATATGCCTTCACTTCTACAAGACCCTTACTGGTCTATTGCTCATCCAACCTCTCTTTCAATTTAGGAAACACATATTCCTTCTACGCACTTGCTGCTGCACTCTCTCAGTCGCTCTTTCTTAGCTGCTCTCCCTCAACTTAATTTCTCTCTTTGGCTTTTTCTAATATATATCTACCCACACAGAGCTCAACCTAATGGATCACTCTTACCACTCTACTTACTGCGCTCTAACAGTCTTCTCTGTGCTCTGACAACCTTCTCTACGCTCTGATAGCCTTATCTGCTTATTTCGGCTCTAACAGCCTTATCTGCTCATTAGCGACTCTTCTTTCTGTAGCACATTTACTCTTTTAGCAGTGACACTTTAACTCTTTATGATGACACTCTTTTCAATTTTGAGCAACTTTTTCTTCTGCATGCAACTGCCCTTTTATAACAATATTTTTATCTTGAAACCCTAAGTCTTCTGTAACTGCCATAATCCCGCATGTAGCCTATTAATAGCCACTCCTGTAAGTAACTCCTTTCTTACACAATATTCTTACATACAACCTATTAATAGATTTGTCTCTTTAATTGGGATTCTCAGTATGGCCACCGCTCTACGAATTTACTCCGTAATGGACCCTGTAATGTGTGATTATCATAATTTTACTCTGTTAACTCTTCTTTATTTTCAAGATTTCTTCACCCCTCAACTCGTTTGACTCTAGTTAACTCTTCTTCTTTTATCTGCCTAATTTTTCCTCTGCAACTACAGTTCTGACTCTAGTTAACTCTTCTTATTCTAGCTGCATGATTTTCTTCTACAACTGCATCTACAACTATTGTTTTCATTCAGTTAACTTTACTTCGGCTTGCACCTGTGAAAACACAACATGTTGCGATATCGCGACACTTTCACTGCCTTGAGCTCTTCTCTGTCTCTTGCCCACAAAAACAAAACATGTCATGAAATCGTGACATTTCTCTTCCTTGCACTCTTCTCTGCTTGCACTAGCGAAAACAAGACATGTCAAAATCGTGACACTTTCGTTGCCTTGACCTCTTCTCTGTCTCTTGCCCATGAAAACAGAATATGTCATGAAATCATGACACTTTCGCTTCCTTGCACTCTTCTCTGCTTGCACTAGCGAAAACATGACATGTCATAAAATCGTGACACCTTTCGCTTCCATACACTCTTCTCTGCAAGCACTAGCGAAACCATGACATGTCACGAAATCGTGACACTTTTCTTTCGTACACTCTTCTCTGCATGCACTAGCGAAAACAAGACATGTCACAAAATTGTGACACCTTTTGCTGTCGTACACTCTTCTTTGCATGCACTAGCAAAAACAAGACATGTCACAAAATCGTGACACTTTTCGCTTTTGTACACTCTTCTCTGCATGCACTAGCGAAACCAAGACATGTCACGAAATCATGACACTTTTCGCTGTCGTACACTCTTCTCTACATGCACTAGCGAAAACATGACATGTCACGAAATTGTGACACCTTTCACTGTCGTACACTCTTCTTTGCATGTACCAGCAAAAATAAGACATGTCGCGAAATCGTGACGCTTTCGCCTTTGAGCTCTTCCTTCTTGACTTTGTCACGAAATCGCGACGCTTTTGCTTCCATGCTCTTTCCTCCTTTGCTCTATGAGTCACGAAATCGTGATACTTTCACCTTTGAGCTCTTCCTCTCTTAATTTGTTGTCAAAATGCGACATGACGCTAATCTCTTCCATAGCTCTTCTCTTCTCTTAAAACCGACATGTCGCGATATCATGACACTTTTTCCTTCGAGCTCTTCCTCTTTGAATATGTCACGAAATCGTGACACTTTTTATCTTGCCTTCTCTCTCCTGCAATATGTCACGAAATCACGACACTTTTTCTCCTTAGCGCTTTCTCTTGTCATCGGATCGCGAAAACCCGACATGTCGCGATATCGCGACACTTTTTCTCCTTAGCGCTTCCTCTTGCAAATTGTCGTGAAATCGCGACACTTTTCCTTGCGAGCTCTTTCTCTCGAACCTGTCATGAAATCGCGACACTTTTTCGTCCGTACCATCCTTCTTGCAAATTGTCGCGAAATCGTGACACTTTTCCTTGCAAGCTCTTTCTCTCAAACATGTCGCGAAATCGCGACACATTTTCGTCCGTACTGCCTCTCTTGCAGATTATCGCGAAATCGTGACACTTTTCTTTGTGAGCTCCTTCTCTCAAACATGTCATGAAATCGTGACACATTTTCATCCATACTGCCTTCTCTCCAAACATGTCACGAAATCGTGACAGTTTTCTTTGCCTATGTCTTCTCTCCAAACATGTCGCGAAATCATGACAGTTTTCTTTGCTTGCGCCTTCTCTCCGAACATGTCACGAAATCATGATAGTTTTCTTTGCCTGCGCCTTCTCTCCAAACATGTCACGAAATCGTGACAGTTTTCCCTGCATGCGCTTCTTCTTCGAACATGTCGTGAAATCGCGACAGTTTTTCCACTTGGCTTCTTTCTCTGCCAACATGTCACGAAATTGCGATAGTTTTTCCACTTGGCTTTTTCTCTGCCAACATGTCACGAAATCATGATAGTTTTTCCACTTGGCTTTTTTTCTTCCAACTTGTCACGAAATCGCGATAGTTTTTCTTACGCTTTCTCTCTCCTCAAACATGTCGCGATATCGTGACGCTTTTTCCAATTTTCTCTCTCCTCCGATATGTCGCGATATCGCGACAGTTTTTCCCCTTTTCTCTCTCCTTCGATATGTCGTGAAATCGCGACAGCTTTTCCAGCTTTTTCCTCCGCTATGTCTCTTTTTTTTGGAATTATGGAAAAAAACATGTCGCGATATCGTGACGGTTTTCTTACTTGTCTTTTTCTTTGATCCTTTGAATCTGGGCCACTTCTGTCTTCCTAGAAATTCACTATACATGCTCTGACTGCTCTGAACTCTTGTTCACTTCATCAACCGATCTATCTAAGGACCTTTGCACTCCTGTCCATTGCATTAACCGATCCTTTGTTTGTGTTGACAACAATGACAATGCTTTGGCTGCACCTTGCTCATCAATGAACTCTTTTTTGTTCTTGCTCTCTCTCTTGTCCATTGCATCAACTGATCAACCTGACTATGTTGACAACAATGACAATACTTTGGTTGCACCTTGCACATCATCTGAATAGAGCTAGAATTGGAGTGCATTGTAGAAATAATGTTAGGACAATGCTCTATTGGAAAATATAGAGCTTGGGAAAGGCCACAAACAATTAAGTAGAATCCTTAGCTATCAAGTTTGCTTCTATCTCGGTAATATATAGTGAACCTAATTACTACTTTATATTATATTTTAATATTATATTGTATCTATTTATTAATAACCTATTAATAAAAAGGTAGACATGAAAAAATATGACCCTTGATATTATAACCCTTGGATAATATATATCTATACGAAGAGGGAATCACACATATCATTCATTATTATTATTCAAAAATGCATATATTAAATTTATAAATATGGTATTATACACCACAAGTGGAAATCGTGTCTTGCTCTTTGAGAATTTGCACTCTAACCCATAATCATTTAACCATCAATTATTTTGGATACAAATGTTGTTGAGCAAGGTGCAGAAAAAGAATTGCAAAAGTATTGTCATTGTTGTCAACACAGTCAGATTGATGCAGTTGATGCAGTTCAGAGGTCAGTCAGATCAAGTGCAGAAAGTTTCAAGGAAAACAGAGGTGACCAGATTCAGAAACTGGCAAAAAGAGACAAGGAAGAAAACTGTCGCGATATCGCGACATGTTTTCTGTCGCGATTTCGCGACATGGTCGAGGAGAGAGAAGGCGCAGCCGAAAATGTCACGATTTCGCGACATGTCGAGTTTTCGTTGAGGAGAGAGAAAATGTGTCGCGATTTCGCGACAAAAAGTAGGAGAGAGAAAATGCACGCCAAATTGTCGCGATTTCGCGACATGTCCGAGGAGAGAGAAGATGCGAGCAAAACTGTCGCGATATCGCGACATGGCAGAGGAGAGAGAAAGTGAAAGCTAAACTGTCACGATTTCGCGACATGTCGCGGAGAAGGAAACAAAGGTGTAGCGATATCGCTACATGTTGAAATGAATGGAAACAAAGGTGTAGCGATATCGCGGCATGATGAAAATACATGGAACTAAGGTGTAGCGATTTCGCTACGTGTTGAAACAAAGAGAAACTAAGGTGTAGCGATTTCGCTACATGTTGAAACAAAGAGAAACTAAGGTGTAGCGATGGCGCTACATGTTGAAACAAAGGGAAACTAAGGTGTAGCGATTTCGCTACTAGTCAAAAGTGTAGAACTGAAAGATGCAGCAATGATATTACAAGTCAAAATTTCATGAAAAGAGGCAAGGTGAAAACACAAGGCACAAAGATGTAAAAATCTCGTCATTGCATGAAGCATAGTGTCGCGATTTCGCGACATGTTCCATTTTCGCTGGAGTTTGCAAGCAAAGCTGTACGGAAGAGCAAAGTGTCACGATTTCGTGACATGTTCCATTTTTTGCTGCTACTGGCAAAGAAGAGTGTACGGAAGCCGGAAGTGTCACGATTTCGCGACAAGCAGGATGATGACGTCAACAAAGTTGAAAAGTGTCACGATTTCACGATAGGATGAAAGGAAAGCTTCTGGAAGCCGGAAGCGTCGTGATTTCGTGACATGCTTAAGGATGACATCAGCAAATGTTGAAAGTGTCGCGATATCGCGACAAGATGCAGGGAAAGCTTGCAAGAGCCAAAACGGTCACGATTTCGCGACATGCTTAAGGATGACGTCAGCAAAAGTTCTAAGTGTCGCGATATCGCGACATGAACAGAAGGAAAGCTGTCAAAGCCAAAATGGTCCGAGCGATCATTGAGGATGCGAAGTTCAAAGTCGTCAGCGACCATGAGGGGGAAAAGCTTTCAAGGCCAAAATGGTCACGATTTCGCGACAACCTTCAGGGTGACGTCAGCATAAGTTAAAAGTGTCGCGATATCGCGACAGGTAATAGTCTGGCAGGTAAAACCCGCAGGAACATGCAAGGTGACACGTGTCGAAAAAGCCGACAGGAAAATCATGCAGCCAGTTACGTAAAAAGTAACTGAAGTCAGACAGACAGTTAAACGTTGACAGGTGTTGGACATGCAATGCAACAGCCAAACATGCATAATTGAAACGCATTCGAAAAGCCGAATATGAAGGATAATAAAAGCATTCGAAAGGTCGTATTTGCAGGCATTCTAACAGACGTATTTGAAGCATACATAAAAGCCGAACATGAAGAATCGAAAAGCTTTCGAAGAATCACATATGGAGTTTCGAAAAAGCATTCGAAAAGCCGTATTCGAAGAAATTGAACAGTCGAAGTGCATGAAACAAAATTGCCGTATTGCATGGTTTCCAAAAGACGTATTGCAGGGTTTCGAACAGTCGAAGTGCATGGAACCGAACAGCCGTATTGCATGGATTCGAACAGTCAGAGTATGTGATTCGATTGCATGCAGGATTGAAAGGTTATAAAAGAATAATCGTACAGAGAAGACGTTGCTGCTGTTAGAGAGAAATTGCTGTAAAAGGAGGGTTAGAAAAGAATCAAGAGAAAAATAAGCAGAGCTCGTGAGAGTGTGTAGAGTTGGGTTAATTGCAGACCAGTCAGGGTCGTGCATGAAGTGAAGACATTTTTATGTCATTCTAAATTGATCAGAATTGCAGTCCAAGTTGGTGCTTGGTACTAGGAGTTGGTGCTCCATCTGTTGCAGCAAAAAATTACAGGGGTTGGTGCTCCTTCCAGTTGGTGCTGGTAAAGTATTTGTAAAATTGATTTTGCAAAGACTGGATTTGGATTGGAGTCCAAGCAGTCATTTTTGAGGAGTAGCCAAATTGGTGAACCTCGGTATATTGAGTGTTGTGGTGTGCTCTCTTGTTCAAGTTGTTTTTCAGTTGTCAAGTTCTCTTTATTTCATATTAAATGTCTGTAGATATAAAAATTAATAGCTACACTGATTCACCCCACCCTCTCGGTGTCATTGTGTAATCATCAATTGGTATCAGAGCAAGGTTCCTTGTACAAGCTTAATCACCTAAGGAGATCTTGGAAGAAACAATGGCAGGTGGTGAAGGATTTTCATCCAACAAAGCTCCCTTATTTGATGGAACAAATTACACCTTCTGGAAACTCAGAATGCAAACATATCTGAGTGCATTGGGATACGATATTTGGGATTCTGTAGATAGTGGATACACAACACCCACTACTCCTCCAACAGATACTGCTGAGAAAAAGAAATTTGAAAACAACTCCAAAGCTAAGAATGCCATAATGTGTGGGCTTGTTGACAGTGAACTGATAAGAGTCATGAGTTGTAAATCAGCAAAAGACATGTGGGATAAATTGAAGAGCATCCATGAAGGAGACAAGAAGATTAAGGAAGCAAAACCGCAAACTCATCGAGCACGGTTCGAAGCACCGCAAATGAATGAAGATGAAAACATAGAGACTTATATGCCGAGAGTCAACGGAATTATTAATGCAATCGGAGGACTCGGTGAAGAAATTGATGATGCACTTGTTGTGAAAAAGGTTCTCGTAACACTTCACAAAATATTTAACTCCAAAGTCTCCGCAATAGAAGAGGCAAAAGATCTAAACAACTTCAGCATGGATGAGTTGCATGGTTCCCCGACAACGATATGAAATGAGAATAGGACAAACCAAGTCTACAGACAGAGAAGCAGACTTTTAAAGCACACAAGAATGTAAAAGCTGAACATGAATCTGAGGATGAAGGAACACTGGATGAAACAGAAGCCAATTTTGTTCGAAAACTCACAAAAGGAAAAGGAAAATATAGAGGGAAGCTACCTTTTAAATGCTTCAATTGTGGAGGAGTCGGTCATTTTGCAGCCAAATGTCCAATGCAGGAGAGAACCAAAAATGGTGAAGGTTCACACCAAGAAAAAGGTGACTGGAAGAAGAAACAAAATTTCAGAAAGAACAACTTCAAGAAGAAAAGCTTCATAACCAAGAATGTCAGCAGTTCTGAAGAAAGCACAGATGAGGAGTCTGAAGAAGAAGGAGGTGAAGCTCTGTTCATGGCACTTGAAGAAGAAAGAACAGAGGAAAATCAGGAAGGTGATGAAAATTCCAAGGATTAAGCTGAAGTGTATTTGGAAGGAGAATTGGTTGCCGCACTTGAAGAGTTGAGTGAGAAAGGAAGAAGAATAAAAATTTTTCAAAGAAATTAGAGAATGCCACAGACATAATAAACAATCTGAAAATACAGACAGAGGAATTCAAGAAAATGTCTGAAGTTCTTGATGAACAATTAACTGTAAAGACAGTTGAATGCAGCAAGCTAGAGGAAGACATTGTTAAGTTAAGGATGCAGTTAGAGGAGATGAATAGAAAATTGAACTGTTTTCATAAGTTTGAAGAAAGTACTGTAAAGTCTGGATAAAATGTTAAATAACCAAAGGCCTTCCGGCATCAAATTTGGTTTAAGCTTTGATGAAGGAGAATCTTCAAAGGATTCAAAGAACTTGAATATAGAACCCATAAAGAAAGAAGAAAAGATCAGTGGTTGAACCGGAAAAACAAAATCATGCAAAAGAAAACAATAATGCCGGATTCAAGAAGAATACCGACAAAGATGGATTCACAAAAGTCACACATCCGAGGAGGAGAAGAGTCATGGCTCCTACTTCAAACCGGCAAAGACCGGCACCCAGGTTTAATCATGCATTTTCTGGTTATTGTTTTAAATGCAATGCTTATGGCCATAAGATTTCATATTGCGTGCATAATGTATCTCAAAGGAATTTTACCAAAGAGAAATGTTTTTTCTCCTTTAATGAATTATGCAGTTGAATGTTATAATTGTCATAATTTTGGACATATTGCTAGAAACTGCAGAAGCACTTTTGCATCAAATAATTATCAGGGTAGAAAATCTCAGCCAAGTGGGTTGAAACAAAACCAAAAATTTCCTGAAAAATAGGCACATGCTAATGAAAGGACAAAGGCAAAACAAGTAGCAAAATCTGCTATCAAACCAGAATGGAAAGAAAAGGAATCTTTGATTGTCCAGATTGCTTTTAAAGCTCAGAACAAATCAGCACCTTGGATACTTGGACAGTGGTTGTTCCAGTCACATGACAGGTGACAAGCAAAAGTTTGAGAATTTACAGAATTATGAAGGTGGTTCTGTGAAATTTGGAAATAATGATGGAGCAAAGATTGTTGGAAAGGGATCAGTCAAGATCGGTGATGGCAATATAAAATCAAAAGAAGTCTTGTTTGTAATTGGCCTGAAGCATAACTTGCTAAGTGTAAGTCAAATATGTGACAGAGGTCATGATGTAATCTTCAAGAAGGAGGGTTGTGAAGTAAGAAAGACAAAAAATGGAAAGTTAATAGCCACTGGACTGAGAACTTCAGGAAATCTGTATACACTTTCGAAACTGCAGAAGGAACATGCTTGATGGGACAGGAAGATGAAAACTGGCTATGGCACAAGAGGCTTGGGCATATTAGTTTTGAAAATCTGGCAAAAATCAGTTCAAAAAGAGCAATTAGAGATATACCAAACATTGGCAAACCTATAAATAGCATCCGTGAGTCATGCCAAAAGGGAAAACAAACCAGAGCCACTTTCAAAGCAAAAGAATACTTCACTAGCAAGCCATTAGAACTAATTCACACCGATCTATGTGGACCCATGAGAACTGAAAGCATAAATGGACACAAATATTTTATGCTATGTATAGATGACTACTCAAGAATGACATGGGTACTATTTCTGAAACTCAAGTCAGAAGCCTTTGAAATGTTTAAAACCTTCAAAAATCTTGTTGAGAATCAATCAAGAAAAAGAATTAAATGCCTAAGATCAGACAGGGGAGGAGAGTTTATCTCCGAAGAATTTGCAGAATACTGTCAAAAACATGGGATAAGAAGACAGTTTTCAGCAGCTAGGACACCTCAACAGAATGGTGTTGTAGAAAGGAAGAATAGAACAGTGCAGGAAATGGCAAGGACAATGCCGAGTAAAACAAAATAGCTGACGTATTTTGGAAAGAGGCAGTTCATACTGCAGTTTACATTCAAAACAAGTGCATGCTGAGACCACATGAAAGCAAAACAACTTATGAGTTGTGGTTTGGCGTAAAGGCAACAACAAGACATTTCAAAGTATTTGGCAGCAAGTGCTACATAAAACGGATTGAAGATAACCTCGGTAAATTTGAAGATAGAGTTGATGAAGGTATCTTTCTCGGTTACTCAACAAAAAGCAAGGCATACACATGTTACAACAAGAGGTTGAAGAAAATTGTTGAAAGTGCTGATGTGAAAGTTGATGAAGGTAGAGAACAAGAAACTACTTATCAAGAAAACTACCCTATGTATGAAGAAGTCATTGAAGGTGATGATGAAAAAGAAACAGAGAAGAATCAGAAAATTGATCCGGATGGTGTAAAAACTGAATCTGAAGAAGAAGAAAACAGAAAATTTAAAACAGGCAACTGGCGAGAAAAATCATCCAAGTGAACAGATTATTGGGGATCCCACAGATGGTATTCAAACAAGAAGAACAACAAGTGAGGAACTATTCTCTGTTATCTAGTATTGAACCTAAAAATGTTGTTGAAGCAAGCACTGATAAAATTTGGATGAAGGCAATCAATGAAGAACTAGATCGGATAGAGAAAAACAATACCTGGGAATTGGTACCTAGACCAACAAATAAAAACATAATTGGCACTAAATGGGTTTTTAGAAATAAATTGAATGAAGATGGGCAGGTTGTCATAAATAAGGCAAGATTGGTATGTAAAGGCTATGCTCAGGTTGAAGGCATTGATTTTGAAGAAACTTTTGCACCGGTAGCCAGACTAGAGGCAATCAGAATGTTTCTGGCATTAGCAGTTCATAAAAACTTCAAAGTATATCAAATGGATGTAAAATCAGCATTTTTGAATGGAAAACTGGAAGAAGAGGTTTACATTGAACAACCAGATGGCTTCCAACTTGGTGACAATCCAGATTTTGTTTGCAGGTTAAAGAAAGCTTTATATGGATTAAAACAGGCACCCGGAGCATGGTATGCAAGGTCTGGATAATTATCTAATTAAACAAGGGTTTAAGAAAGGTTTGGTGGATAGCAACTTATATGTCAAAACAGAGAAGGGTCATCTTATTGTTCTTGTTGTTTATGTAGATGACATAATATTTGGCAGCAAAGATGGATGAATACCGCAAAGACATATCAATTAAAATGAAAAAAGAATTTGAGATGTCAATGATTGGTGAACTTTCTTATTTCTTAGGTCTGCAGGTCAATCAAAATGAAAAAGGCATTTTTATTTCTCAAGTTAAATATGTAAAAGAAATGCTGAAAAAATTCACAATGGAAGACAATAAACCGGTCAAGACTCCCATGACAACAGGTCGCAAGTTGAGCAAGGATGATAAATCCCCAGATGTAGATCAAACAATGTACAGGTCTATGATTGGAAGCCTGCTGTATTTAACAGCCACTAGACCAGATATATTACAAGCAGTATGTATGGTTGCAAGATTTCAGGCCAGTCCCAAAGAAACTCATGTAACAGCTGTAAAGAGGATCTTCAGATATCTCAAGGGCACTATGGATTATGGGTTGTGGTACCCAAAAGGTAAAGATTTCACTTTGATTGCATATTTCGATGCAGATTGGGCAGGATGTATTGATGACAGAAAGAGCACAAGTGGAGGAGCATTTTATCTTGGTGACAGGCTAGTAGCATGGCACAGCAAGAAACAAGAATCAGTATCTCTATCCACTGCAGAGGCAGAATACATTGCAGCAACAACATGTTGTACTCAGATATTATGGATGAGACAAACGTTGAAAGATCTTGGTATTCATTTCAAAGAGCCAATTTCAATTAAATGTGATAACACTAGTGCTATCAACATATCCAAGAATCCAATAATGCATTCAAGAACCAAACATATTGCAATCCGATATCATTTCTTGAAGGATAAAGTTGCATAAGGAGAGGTTAAATTGGATTTTGTTCCAACTACAGAGCAAGTAGCTGATATATTCACAAAACCTTTGCCTAAGGAAGTATTTGAATACCTTCGGAAGAAGTTGGGAGTAGTCACACCACCCAAGCACTGACTAGCTATGGGAAACACATTCTCAGGGGGAGCATTCAAACTTTTTAAGTCTGAGAATGTTGTGCATAGACTCGGGGGGAGTCTACATGAAGCCCTTTGGTATTATTGGCAAAGGGGGAGAAGAAATTAAGCAAGGTTGCAATGTGTTGCCAACAATTCCAAAGGGGGAGATTGTTGAGCAAGGTGCAGAAAAAGAATTGCAAAAGTATTGTCATTGTTGTCAACACAGATAGATTGATGCAGTTGATGCAGTTCAGAGGTCAGTCAGATCAAGTGCAGAAAGTTTCAAGGAAAACAGAGGTGACCCAGATTCAGAAACTGGCAAAAAGAGACAAGGAAGAAAACTGTCGCGATATCGCGACATGTTTTCTGTCGCGATTTCGCGACATGGTCGAGGAGAGAGAAGGCGCAGCCGAAAATGTCACGATTTCGTGACATGTCGAGTTTTCATTGAGGAGAGAGAAAATGTGTCGCGATTTCGCGACAAAAAGTAGGAGAGAGAAAATGCACGCCAAATTGTCGCGATTTCGCGACATGTCCGAGGAGAGAGAAGATGCGAGCAAAACTGTCGCGATATCGCGACATGGCAGAGGAGAGAGAAAGTGAAAGCTAAACTGTCACGATTTCGCGACATGCTGGCAGAGAAGGAAACAAAGGTGTAGCGATATCGCTACATGTTGAAATGAATGGAAACAAAGGTGTAGCGATATCGCTACATGTTGAAATGAATGGAAACAAAGGTGTAGCGATATCGTTGCATGATGAAAATACATGGAACTAAGGTGTAGCGATTTCGCTACGTGTTGAAACAAAGAGAAACTAAGGTGTAGCGATTTCGCTACATGTTGAAACAAAGAGAAACTAAGGTGTAGCGATGGCGCTACATGTTGAAACAAAGGGAAACTAAGGTGTAGCGATTTCGCTACTAGTCAAAAGTGTAGAACTGAAAGATGCAGCAATGATATTACAAGTCAAAATTTCATGAAAAGAGGCAAGGTGAAAACACAAGGCACAAAGATGTAAAAATCTCGTCATTGCATGAAGCATAGTGTCACGATTTCGCGACATGTTCCATTTTCATTGGAGTTTGCAAGCAAAGTTGTACGGAAGAGCAAAGTGTCACGATTTCGCGACATGTTCCATTTTTGCTGCTGCTGGCAAAGAAGAGTGTACGAAAGCCGAAAGTGTCACGATTTCACGACAAGCAGGATGATGACGTCAGCAAAGTTGAAAAGTGTCACGATTTCGCGACAGGATGAAAGGAAAGCTGCTGGAAGCCGGAAGCGTCGCGATTTCGCGACATGCTTAAGGATGACGTCAACAAATGTTGAAAGTGTCACGATATCGTGACAAGATGCAGGGAAAGCTTGCAAGAGCCAAAACGGTCACGATTTCGTGACATGCTTAAGGATGACGTCAGCAAAAGTTCTAAGTGTCGCGATATCGCGACATGAATGAAGGAAAGAAAGAATGGTATTTGGAATTGAGGATGACGAAGTTCAAAGTGTCGATTTCGACATGAGCGGGGGAAAAGCTTTCAAGGCCAAAATGGTCACGATTTCGCGACAACCTTCAGGGTGACGTCAGCATAAGTTAAAAGTGTCACGATATCGCGACAGGTAACAGTCTGGCGGGTAAAACCTGCAGGAACATGCAAGGTGACACGTGTCGAAAAAGCCGACAGGAAAATCATGCAGCCAGTTACGTAAAAAGTAACTGAAGTCAGACAGACAGTTAAACGTTGACAGGTGTTGGACATGCAATGCAACAGCCAAACATGCATAATTGAAACGCATTCGAAAAGCCGAATATGAAGGATAATAAAAGCATTCGAAAGGTCGTATTTGAAGGCATTCTAACAGACGTATTTGAAGCATACAGAAAAGCCGAACATGAAGAATCGAAAAGCTTTCGAAGAATCACATATGGAGTTTCGA
The DNA here is from genome assembly GCA_028583015.1 of Wollemia nobilis. Taxonomy (NCBI): domain Eukaryota; kingdom Viridiplantae; phylum Streptophyta; class Pinopsida; order Araucariales; family Araucariaceae; genus Wollemia; species Wollemia nobilis. Next base: position 1,623,323 of record JAQPPZ010001901.1, on the reverse strand, counting down.
AAAAGCATTCGAAAAGCCGTATTCGAAGAAATTGAACAGTCGAAGTGCATGAAACAAAATTGTCGTATTGCATGGTTTCCAAAAGACGTATTGCAGGGTTTCGAACAGTCGAAGTGCATGGAACCGAACAGCCGTATTGCATGGATTCGAACAGTCAGAGTATGTGATTCGATTGCATGCGAGGATTGAAAGGTTATAAAAGAATAATCGTACAGAGAAGACGTTGCTGTTGTTAGAGAGAAATTGCTGTAAAAGGAGGGTTAGAAAAGAATCAAGAGAAAAATAAGCAGAGCTGTGAGAGTGTGTAGAGTTGGATTAATTGCAGACCAGTCAGGGTCGTGCATGAAGTGAAGACATTTTTATGTCATTCTAAATTGATCAAATTGCAGTCCAAGTTGGTGCTTGGTACTAGGAGTTGGTGCTCCATCTGTTGCGCAGAAAATTACGAGGGTTGGTGCTCCTTCCAGTTGGTGTCGGTAAAGTATTTGTAAAATTGATTTTGCAAAGACTGGATTTGGATTGGAGTCCAAGCGAGTCATTTTTGAGGAGTAGCCAAATTGGTGAACCTCGGTATATTGAGTGTTGTGGTGTGCTCTCTTGTTCAAGTTGTTTTTCAGTTGTCAAGTTCCCTTTATTTCATATTAAATGCTGTAGATATAAAAATTAATAACTACACTGATTCACCCCCCCCTCTCAGTGTCATTGTGTAATCATCAAATGCATGTGTTTTTCATGTAATGGTGTAAATTATTTTTGGATATACATGTAAAGTTAAAAATATAATTATTTTGAAAAAATATTTCCTTATAAAAATGGATTAAAAATATATAAAATATATTTTTTTTTAATATTATATTATATTACTCTCATTACATTTCCATCAAGTTAATTAAATCATACCTATATTTTATTTTCTATCAAATATATTATCCATCTTCCTCAAACAGCTAAGTTTACATAATCAACTATTTTTTTAAAGGAACTAACAACAAGAACTCTTGCATGACACATAAATCAAATAGATAGAAGTAAAATAAGCATAAAATTCATCCATTAAAGAAGATATCAATTCAATTATGTTTCTTTTGTAGCAGAGTTTCTTCCTTCTCTAGAGTAGCAAGATCTGAGAATGTATTTTTGCACTTCAAGCTCCTGAGATGATATCTAGTTGTAATACATTTTGTAGGATCTTCATTTTCAAAAAATTGACCATCATCAATTATTTCATAATTAGCTTCAAGAATACTATCTGAGGTGCTAATATTTTCCATGGAATCGTCTAGATGGTCTTTAGTAACCATTTGGATTTTATCAATGATCTGATTCAAATTCACCTTTTGGGGTTGACTTTTATGTTGCTTGTAATATTCCTATTGGATAATTGGTGCATTTGGAGGATGAGCTTCTTTCTTTTTAACTGGGATATTTGAATATTTTGAATCATTCACATGCAAGACCTTATCCTCCACTAAGGAGGAATTAGAGAATGATCAGAAGACTAGGCATCTCTTCTTTAGGTGGCCATATTTTTAACATCCATATTATCTTAGGGGGAAGGTTTCATATTTAATATTTTTAATTCATTCCCCTTTGATTGAGGATATAGTAATGGATTGGGGCCCATGAACTGAAACATCCATCCAAATAGCCAATCTTGATTTACCCATATTAATTTTATTGGAAATAATTTACTCTATTTGGGCATCCATATACTAGAATGCACCAATGAAATGATTGATTTTGGTGAATATCTTATCTCCCCAAAACTCCATAGGGAGAGCTTAAAGATTCACTCAAACTGGGAAGCCATTAAATTCTTCTATAAATGGGTTGAAAATAGGAGTCCAAAGTCTTATATAGACACCCCTTTGCCCAAAAAACAATTATATCTATAATCCATTATCTCATATATATTTTCTAAATTAGAAAAGGAAACATAAAATAAATTTTTGGGCAAGAGAGTTACTTGGAATTTTGTATTGGTCCACAAATATTTAATATATCCTTTGAGCTCCTCCATGTTTGGTATTTTGCTCTTAATTTTGAAGATAATTATTCAAGCTTCATAATCAATTAGATGCAATCCAAATTCATCCTTTGAAATCCTAATAGAGTGTAGAGGTTCATCCACCCACGAATCCAAAGATCCCTAAGAGATATTTCTTCTAACTGAAGAGGCTTTCTCATAGACTAAAGAGATGGTTTATGAACAACCCTCTTCCTTCAACACTTGACTACACCTAGGGTTTGCATCCCTTTCATGAAGATTGTAGCCAAATTTATCACTTTGTTCCATCACTTTATTGCACCTAGGGTTTACACCCCTTTCATGAAGAGTAGTACCGATGAAACCAGAGGTGGAGACCATGACGAGAGACAAGTTGCCCAATCCCATTGTGTTCCATGATGGATGGCTTATACAATACCTGTCGTTGCTACTAGAACTTCTTATAATCCTTTGGTTCCCCATGGGCTTTACCCTCACCTTCCTTCGCATCATTTTGGAAGCCTTGCTACCCATATCCATTTTAACCTTTGTAATCTCCCTTATTAAATTATCACCTAATATATTTATTGACTAATTTAGACTCTTACAAAGTTTCACGTTGTCAAACCCCTAATTAGGGTTCACTCCCTTAAAAAAAATTGTTTCCTTCAAGGAACCTATATATTTGAAATAACATTCTTATTCAACTCTTTCCATGATCCTTGAATAATATTCAACCAAAATTTATGCCTCATCAAATTCATAACTTTTTGGTTTTGCAAGCTTGTCTATATGACACTATTTCCTTTGTCGATCACATTTAAATAGGAAATGGAAAATTTAATGTTTTTGCATGTCATTTTAAAATAAATTATGTTTAAATTTTATCAAATTTGGATGGTATACTTATTGGAAATATTGAAAGTGACTCCATATATAGAGATATATACTAAAACATGGTTGATGACTTACTTTTCCAACCTACTAAAAAATATTTTATTCTATCCAAAATTGAGTCCGAAAGCTCCTTCTTTCATTTAACAAAGAAAAAAAATACCTTAATATGTATGAAAAAATTTGAACTTTAAAATCTAAAATATCTAAAATATTTTTTTTAAATCTAGGTAAGTGTTAATGAAAAAGAATTTTGATTGTAGAGTTAACCAAATTTTGATAACATTTCATAGAATGATGGCATTCATTTAAATTTTTTGGCCTTGTTGATTGAGATATGACCCAAAACAAAGGTATCATAAACAAACTAGAGATGAGATTCAAGGGACCCTTTGTTGCAACCAAAATACCTTTAATTTTTTCTTCCATGTTTTCCTTTGAAAAATATCTCACTAATGTCTAAGCAAGAATAATTAAAATATAAGGATGTAGGGGGTACTTTACAAGATTTTTGGGATGATTCAAAGTATCCAAATGGGATCCATTGACAAAAATATAATATATTAAAAAATTCTCTAATTACCTCTAACACATTCAAACCAATCTTGATAAAAATATATATTTAGAATTGCTTGTAGAAAAATCCAATAAACCATATCATACACTTTGTTCATATCTATTATTTGTTGTAGCTTCTCCATAAAGATATTCCTCATCAATATTTTATTTTACATTTGTTATAGTATAATGTTTTTAATTTTATTTGTGATATGAATTTTTTTATATAAATATTATATACTAAAATTATACTTTTAAATATAGTAAAAATCAATACATATGTGTGTATGGGATTGAAATTGATCCCACATGTGTTGCATTATTACCATATTATTATTGTATTTAAATAACCATATAGTATAATTATGCATATCGAATTTGAAAAATCTTAAACTTGGGTCTCCACATTGGTAGCCCTTAATTCTAATAACTTGAGTTCATGTCATTTTATAACAAGATTCAAAAAATTATATTTTAATAATTTTAAATTATTTTACTTTTTCCTTGGATATTTTGAAAAATTATCCAATGTTGGTCATCCAAAAAATTATGTGTCGTCATATTTTATTGTCCCTGCTCGAGATAACCGCACCTCACGAGGAGTAATATAGCAGGGTTGTAGCTAAGAGCATGGGATTTGGCTCAATCAGGGACCTCCAAGAGTTTTTGCTAGGCAAACTCCTTGTTAGGATGTGATATTCAAGGCATGATTGTTGCTCAAAAAAGGGAAAGGAATGCTAGAAAGTAAAATTAAATAAAAACAAACAACTCAATGAAATAAAAGGAGGTAATGTCCCAATAGATACATTAAGATATTTTTGTAAAAATATACCTAGACTCTATGTGCCAGTAGTGAACACTTCCTCTCCTTGATACAGTTAATTATAAATAGGAGTTACCAGTTATACACATGCATTAGAAAGTATGTCTTGTAGGAAAGCAAAGCAAGTGACTCAATCTAAAAATAGACACAGGTCCCTCACACACATAAAATTAATAAAACACAATATTTAGGAAAAAGTTCGCAGACATATATATACAAATTGAAATATATTTACAAGTTATATAAAAAAATAGATAGAGGCTCCCATGTATATATATAGAAATATATAGAAATACATACATACATACATATATATATATATATATATATATATACATATATATATATATATATATATATATATATATATATATACATATACATATATATATGCATATATATATATATATACATATATATATGCATATATATGCATATATATATATATATATGTATATATATATATATATATGCATATATATATGTATATATATACATACATATATATATATATATATATATATATATATATATATATATATATATATATATATATATATGTATATATATAGATACATATATATATGCATATATATATATATATATATGCATATATATATGTATATATATATATATGTATACATATATATACATATATATATACATATATATGTATACATATATATATACATATATATATACATATATATATATACATATATATATATATATATATATATATATATATATACATATATATATATATATATATATATATATATACAAGCAATATTTTACATAATTTGTGTCGGGTTCAAGATTACCCACAAGTCGCTTAGGAACCACAACTATTTTTATAGAGAGAAATGAAAGGAAAGCCTACAAATGTATACAATTACAAAGAGGTCGATCCTTTACAAAGTTAAGACTACTACTATTTATAGATTACAATAGAGAAATTTTCCCTCCAAAATTTGCAAGTTGATCCAAATTTGTGTCTACCTTTTTCTTAGGATTTTGAATATTTAATGGAGTTGCTCTCAACCATTTTTGTTAGTTTATAGATTTCATGGTTGTAGGTCCCTTTTATTTCATCTTTAATGGTTCATATGCCTTAACTTGACTTGTAGAGCTAAAGTGTTTTTGGTAGATGACCTATCTTTTCTTAATAATTATGTATTAGCTTTCCCATTATTGGAAATCCATGTGCTCACCTACCTCCCCCTTGGAATTGGTGTATTTGTTCACTTCTATAACTATTTTTTATTTCAAAAATATTCCCAAAACCTTTTGTCTACATGATCAATATTTTATTGTTCATGTAAATGAGACATTTGCTTAGTCATTTCCTTTGGGACTTTATAAGTTTCCATAAGCCAATATGTCAGATTTTCTTTTTTGTATTGAGCCTAATCAACTCTGATATGATCTTTTTGCCTATCAAGTTGGCAATTTTCCTTTGATTCTTTTAAGATAAGATTATCCTAGAATTTTGTATGACTTGGACCATTAGTCTTTGGTTCATCGAATTCTTATTAATATGTTATTATGATAGTAGTTCTTTTTCATATTCCTCTTTTGCATATTATTGCTTTATTTTTTAATGTTGATATTTGATCTGGAGCTTTTGGAAGTTGGAAATGGCCTCGATATTCATCCTCTTGTCTTTGTCTTAAGGCCACCATATTTTGAGCGCACCTCAACTATATTATAGAGATTCATCACTATATTTTTGATGACTCTCAAGGGACCTTCTGCTTGTAGGAGTAAAAGAACTAAGATGTTTTAGCCTTTATTCTTTGGACATAGAGTCACTAAAGTGTTTCTTTAGAGAAGGTGTTAAGCCTAATTTTTTATGTACACAGTCCTCAACCATTTTTAGCCAAATTTTATCCCATGCTTTTTCACTTGTGCATCATTGGAAAACTAGCTCCCCATCATTAAGTTGCCCACTGGTCCATTTGCTTGTTAGATATGTACAAATGCATTTCATCAATGTAAGCTTTTGATTACTCTTCTTCCATAATTAAAATCTAGTTGGAATTCAGGCTTGACATTGGCTATGTTCTATGTGGTGGAGGAAAAGGGAAACGAATGCTAGAAAGTAAAATTAAATAAAAATGACCCGGGTGTTGTAGGTGATTTGGAGAGGAGAGGGAAATCCTCCAAGAGAGGTCCTAGGTTCAAATCTCCACCCTACCAAAAATTTGAATTGGGTATCCAAAATCCAATTGATAATGTTGATGTGGGCAGGGTCGGGTGTGACTCCCGGGTGAATTTGACAGTGTAGAACCCCCTGTCCGTGGTCTCTCAGTCCAAGGCGTCCCCGAAAAGGGGTTTTTTTCTTAAAAAAAATTAAATAAAAACAAACAACTCAACAAAATAAAAGGATTTAATGCCCCAATAGATACGTCAAGATATTTTTGCAAAAATATGCCTAGACTCTATGTTCCAGTAGTGAACACTTCCTCTCCTTGATATAATTAATTACAAATGGGAGTTACAAATTATATGCATGCATTAGAAGGTAGGTATCATAGGAGAGACAAGCAAGTGACTCAATCTAAAAATATATGTAGGTCCCTCAGACACACATACGCTTAATAAAATATAATATTTAGGAAAAATGTCATAGCCATATATATTAAAATAGAAATAGATTTACAAGTTATACCAAAAAATAGATAGAGGCTCCCATGTATATATATATATATATATATATGCAAGCAAAATTTTACATATATTGTGCAAGAAGTGAGGGTTCAATATTACCCACAAGCTTCTTAGGAACCACAACTATTTTTATGAAGGGAAATAAAAGTAAGTCTACAAATATATACAATTGTAAATAGGTCGATCCTTTACAATATTAATACTGCTACTGTTTATAGATTACAATAGATAATTTTTCCCTCAAAAATTTGCAAGGTGATCTAAATTTTTGTCTACCTTTTTCTTAGGATTTTGAATATTTAATGGAGTTGCTCTCAACCATTTTTGTTAGTTTATAGATGTCATGGTTGTAGGTCCTTTTTCTTTCATATTTAATGGTTCATCTACCTTCACTTAACTTGTAGAGCCAAAGTGTTCTTGGTAGATGATCTATATTTTCTTAATAATTACGTACTATCTTTCTCCTTCTTGGAAATCCATGTGCTAACCTACCTCCCCCTTGGCATTGGTGTATTTAATGGCTTCTATAACTATTTTTTGTTTCAAAAAAATTCCAACACCTTCTATTTACATGATCAAGATTTTACTGTTCATGCAATTGAGATATTTGCTTGATCATTTTCTTTGGGACTTTATAAGTTTTCATAAGCCAATATGTCAGATTTTCTTTTTTTCTATTAAGCCTAATCAACTCTAATATAATCCTTTTGCCTATCAAGTTGGCAATTTTCCTTTGATTCTTATAAGATAGTATTCTCTTAGGATTTTGTGTGACTTGGATCATTAGTCTTTAGTTCATCGTATTCTTATTAATATGTTCGTATGATAGTAGTTCTTTTTTGCAATCCTCTTTTGCAGATTATTGCTTTATTTTTTAATGTTGATATTTGATCTGGAGCTTTTGGAAGTTGTAAATGGCCTTGATATTCATTGTCTTGTCTTTGTCTTAAGACCACCATATTTAGATTGCACCTCAACTAGATTATATAGATTCATCACTATAGTTTTGATGACTCTCAAGGGACCTTCTTCTTGTAGGTGTAAAAGAACTAAGAGGTTTGAGCCTTTATTATTTGGATATAGAGTCACTAAAGTGTTGCTTTAGAGAGGGTGTTGAGTCCAATTTTTTATGTACATAGTCGTCAACCATTTTTAGCCATCTTCTATCCCATGCCTTTTAACTTGTGTATCATTGGAAAACCATATCCCCATCATTATGTTGCTTACTCGTCCATTTGCTTATTAGAGATGTACAAATGCATTTCATCAATGGAAGCTTTTGATTTCTCTTCTTCCATCATTAAAATCTAGTTGGAATTTAGGCTTGACATTGGCTTATGTTATATGTGGTGGAGGAAAAGTGATTGAATTTTAAATTTTATCCCATATCAGGTCCTATGTACCATGGTGGACTATCTTGGGTAAATATATCCTCCCATTTATGTGGTAAAATTTTATGACAAAAAAATGTTGAGTGAGGATGGAATATTAATCACACATATGTCCTACATTATAGTTACACTTTGGACAAGTATTTAGGGCTAATGATGATATCTTTATCTCTCATAGAACTTGAATTAGGTTGTTGTTAGGTTGTGCTATTTTTCTATTGACAAGATAATACTTAATACCCAATGTATCTGCAATATCCTTAGGCATAACTATTATATTAATCTCAGGATCCACTATATAATTATAAATTATTTTGTTCCCATAAATGAGTGAGAGATAGAATAGGTTCTTTGTTTTTCTTGAATCATCGATTAAAAATTATAGGATATCATTTTGTTGGGGCTTTCACTTTCCTTTCTTTTCTTATGCTTCCAGGGCCTTTTGTAAGTGTTATTTCTATCCTAGAATGGATAGTATTTTCTAAACTAGGATTAATATAATGAATATTTTTAATTGATCTACTATATTGAAGGAATTTGGGGGTATTATTCCCTATTGAATTGAGCATGGTCTCCTAAATCATTTGACTACCATTGGTTGGTTTTGGTAGTGTCAATTGTTGCCATGTGGTCACTGAGGTGCTCTACTTATTAGATACTTCTATTTTTGGTAGTGCCATTGTTGATGGTTTTGAGTCATATTTTATTCATCTATTTTGATTGCCTAGGGCCCTTAGTACATTTGGATGAGGGGTGGAAAAGGGCACAATATTCATTGATCATTTAGGTATTATGGTCAAAGGTTGTTGTTTTTACTAGTTTAACTCGTGCCGACTACCAGGGGTCAGTGGGTTTCTTGCATCCTTTTTCACCATTGCTCCCTTCTTGGACCTCATCAGATAATCTAATTTGACCTAAGGTATTTTACATTTTATATTTTCCATCTGGTTAGATATTGCATATATATCTCCCTCATTCCATGTTGTTAGGATTTTATCTTGAGAAACATAACCAGGTTCTACGGTGGTGTCCTACGAATTATGTGTTGGCATTTAGTTTTTAGATTTTAAATATTATTCGAATGACATCACTTCATATGTTGAAATGGCAAAAAGTTATGATGTTTCTCTTATATTGACATGGCTGGGGGGTTTGAAGAGGCAAGTAGTACCATTTTATGGGCTCCTCTATATAGTTATTTTGTATAGGGGCTAATTCCATAGCATGATTAGGAACTTATTCTTATATAGGGGTCATCATCAAAACTATTTGTTGATGATGGGATTGAGACTAAGTTTTATTAAGTATTTTAGAACTAGGTCCGAAGATACCTAGTGGTAGGGTTTCTATATCCTTGGTTTTCTTATGGGAAGGGGGCTTATAGTTGTTCTGATAGGGATATCTCGAGGCACTCTATTCCCTTATCATAGCTAAAATTTTGTTAATTATTAATGTAAGCAACTTGTTGGGTGAGTCTTTCTCAAGGTCCCAAGGGGTTGATGAATTTGGAATATATGAGGACACAACAACTAAGGATGAATGGGTAGATGATTGGAAGGCCATTGGCTAAGCAATAGGAACTTGGGGTTGCACATTGGGATATATAGGCATGGGAAGCCTAGGGGCTAGTCTTCCAATATAAATAAAATCATGCTTAGCATGGATGGCCAATTCATATGCTTTTGATAGGGATTTTCCTCCTCTAGCTTTAATCATCATTGAAATATTAGAATCCAAGGATTTTAGATAGTATATAAGTGCCATACCTAGTGGGAGATGCATCTCCTCTGGTATTTTATTCCAATATTTATGAAATATAAGGTTGAAATCCTCTACTCCCTCCATGGGAGCTCTTTTGATTGTTACCAATTCTTATAGAAGCATACCCCATCCTCATTTTTTCTAAATATTTCAACAAAAATATTGTCAAGCTAGTCCTAATAGGTTGTAGTGTGATGTACAATTCTAAATATTTTTCTTAGAGCTATGTTTTTCTTTGATATGTTATGAATTGTACACAAGCTTTCCATATGGTTAAGGTGCTTGATAGGGATAGTGAGATCTTCACCAATGAAATCCATGAGAGAATTTAGAGCAGACTCGATTATTTCTTTTCATATTTCATTTAGTGCTGGTGGTACCAACATACCTCTATCATTCCAAGCAAATAATATTTTTGGGGGAGGTAGTGGGGTGGAACATACATATTATGGATTGAAACTTTTATTCTTCATACAATGGTTGTAGATAGTGACAACTCTTATAATGTTTGGAAGATACACAAAACTTGGACACGGGCTTTTTATCTAATTATATATAGGTTATTTCTTTAGGATGGAGTCACAAGGTGAATGTAGCTTCTTGATTCTCAAAATTAGGTAGATAGAGGTCTTCATCTAAACCTTGATCTAGTGTCTTCAACAATGTCTTCTTTCAGTGTTCGTTTAAGAGCAAAGTCACAAAGTGAGAAAATAGTGCTTCAACAAGCAAGAAGAGACCAAGACCCTCACAAAGTCTCATACCTACTCCTTGTTATGATTTTAGGTGCAATTATGTGTCAATGAGGTCCCACTAGGCATGCCATTAAATTGTTGTTAAATCTCATTATCACCACCTGGGAAAATCATGCCTTGTTGGGAGTGACACAATGGTACCATAGTTGATATCATGGGGTTTGTATCAATTGAGAGTTACCCAGAGTTGTTACAAGGCTAACTTCTTGTTAGGATGTGATCTTCAAGGTTCACTTATTTCTAAACCAAGAGAAATAGATAAAAGAAAGTAAAAGTAAAAAATAAACAAATCAAAAAAATAAAAGGGGGGCAATGCACCAAGAGATCCACTAAGATATTCCTAAAAAAGTAGGCCCAAATGTTATGTGTTAGTGGTGAACACTTTATCTCCTCAACATAGTGAAGTACAAATGAGAGTTACCAGTTATATTCTTGCATAAAAAGGCAAGTCCCATAAGAGAGCCAAGAAAGTGACTCAGTCCAAAAATAGACATAGGATCCTCACACGTATATATAATTAATAAATCCAATATTGAAGAAAATTTTCATAAACAAATACATACACATAGAAACAGGTCTATATGCTATGCTAAGAAATAAACACAGGCTCTCATATGTGTGTGTGTGTATGTATATATGCAAGCAAGATTTTGTATGGATTGTGCCATAAGTGAGGGTTCAATATTGCCCACAAGACACTCAGGAACCACAACTATTTTTATAGAGAAAAAAGAAAAGAAATCCTACAAAAGTATACAATTGCAAACTCTTCTATCCTTGACAAAGCTAAGACTACTTCTATTTATGGATTACAATGGGAAATTTTTTCCTCCAAAATTTATAGGATGTTTTGATATTTTGTCTACCTTTTCTTGGGGATTCTGAATATTTAATGGAGTTACTCTTGGTCCTTTTTTTTGTTAGTCTATAGTTGTCATGCTTGCAGGTCCTAATTTTTTTATCTTTAATGGTTTACCTAACTCTGTTTGAATTGTAAAGCTAAAGTGTTCTTGGTAGATAACCCATATTTTCTTAATAATGGTGTATTTTATTTCTTCTTCCTATGAATCCACACACTCACCTATCTTCCCCTTGGTATTGGTGCTTTTTTTTTCTTCTATAACTATTCGTTATTTCAAAAAAATTTCTAGCACCTTCTGTCTGCATGATTGGAAATTTCTTGTTTGTGTAACCAAGAATTTTTCTTGGTCATTTCCTTTGGGACTTTATAAGTTTTGATAATCCAGCATGTCAAAATTTATTCTTTTTTGTTGAGCCTCATCAAAACTCTCGATTATCCTCCTGCTTACTTTGATATGATCCTTTTGCTTGTCATCTTGGCAATTTTCCTTTGGTTCTTCTAAGACTGGGTTCTCTTAGGATTTTGTGTGATTTGGACAATTAGTCTTTGGTTCATTGAATTATTACTAATATGTTGATTATTGCATATTATTGCTTTTTTTTCCAATGTTGATATTTGACCTAGAGCTTCTAGAAGTTGGAAATGACCTCAACCGTTATTCTCTTGTCTTTGTATTAAGGACACCATATTTAGAGCACACTTCAACTAGTTTGTAGTGATTTGTCATTATAGTATGACAAAAAAGAAACTTTTGATATTGTATTTAACTTAAACCTACAAGTTTCAAATGCTTCAAATTCAATAGATTATGTTTATAATATTAACAATTACATTTAAAAAAAAAAACATTTAAGAAGAAAATTCTCCAAGTACAAAAGAGAGAGATAACTATTAATGAGAAATTTAATCCTTTCTAGAAGTTAACTCATAAATTATGTCACGATGGTGCTATATCTTGGTGACTCCATATAATAAAGGAATGATCAGGCTTTCCTAGTGTATCAAGTATAATACATGTACTCCATTTATAAAAAAAGATAGTAGTACAATTTAATTAAATTGTTGGAATGATCATGCTAATTTAAAGGCATATAAGTGGATGATGCAACTTATGAAGATTGGATCTAAGATGAAATTATAGAAATCACAAAATATACTAGATTTATGTTAGATGGTGAGAAATAAAATATAGTTTATGTTATGTATATCATGATTTTTTATGGTTATAAAAATACCTACCTTTTGAAGTCTAGAATGATATTTATAACTTATGTAGGTACAAGTGAGGTCGGATTCTTGCATAGGTGTGGGGGTACATAGATTGTGTATAGAGCATCCACTACTAACCTAAAAACATGGGGTGTGTGGGTGTGAATGTGTAAGGGTACTCATGGTGCGAGTTTGCAATGATATGGGAATTTTGGTATACATGTTAGAAGCACCTAAATTATTTGTAAATATATGATTTTCCTTATTGGTACACTCTATGTGTCATTTGTGCAGCATCAAGATGCAATACACATAATCAAGCACATAATACAAGTATGTATACCTTGACACCAACCCAAAATCATGGGTACATGCACATAGACAATATTAGTTATGAAGGAACAAATAGCATTGCAATATATCCAATGAATATTTTTTATGTATACAAATATTATATGAGGTAAGGAGTTTTTAGTTGTTGATAAAAATATTTATTGGAACAAGTTAAATAAAAACTACTCCTTTTCCTTTTTATTCTATTTTGATATATGAGACTACAAGTATGACTAGAGAAATAATTAATTTCTTCCATAAATTTATTGACAAATGAAGAAAGTCGATATTTAATGATAAAATTCATTCATAATTTGAATTTTAAATATAAAATTGCACAACCTAAATTAGTTGATAAATGAAAAAGGAAGATCTTATTTGATAAAAGATATTCGTTTTTAATACTAAAGAAAAAACTACATATTTTATATGGATAATTGATCAAACATTTTTTTTAAATAGGGAATTCAAAGCAAACCATGGTGGGATTTGGATTAGATGGAGCTTCGTTATGAGAGACACAAAGGAATAACTATCTATTTGGCTTATGATGTACCTCATGTAGTGGACATTAGTTGTGGGGAATTTCAAGAAGTTTTAGCTATAACAAATACCTCAAAAAAAAATCCTAAATTTTGTTTATATTGATAAATTAGAAAATAAAATATCTTCATGGTTGGGAAATCCAATTAGAATACATGGTGAAGATAAAGAGATGATGAACTTATTTCAAATTAAAAATTTATATATTTTTTATATCCTTAAAATTTGATGATTTTCGGGAGGGTAGTTATGGTAGAGTTAGTTAAGATCATGTAAACATTATTATAAGAATGGAAATATGCTAATCTATTTTTTTTTAATGAAAACCATACTTTAAACTCAATTTTGCAAATAGTTGTTTATTGATGTTCTCACTTAATTGAATTTTTTAAATCAATAGATTCAAGAAGAATATGTTCATATAATATTTACTAGTGCTTAACTAGTACACTTGTTGAGCTTCTTTGAAGAAGGTTTTTAAAGAGTACATTTAGAGTTGGTTTTTAGCATATTTTCTATTTTTATAGAAGGGTAAAAATAGCAATATTTTTTCAATTGGTTATATGGGATTGAAATGGGTCCCACCCATATTACATCATCACCACATAGTGGTATTACAACAAATATTAGATATTATCCATGTATCGCTTGGAAAATTTTGAACCTTGGTCTCCTCTTTAAATATTGAGGAATATTGTTAGGATCTCATCCTAACCCTTAATGTAATAACTTCCTTGATGTAATAATTCCTAGTGAATGTGGGTAGTACCCATGATTAATATTTTGTAATGTTCTAAGTTTTAGCTTAGGTAGTGCCTATGACAAATGGCACCCTTTTTATGTAACACATGGTAGATAGGTTAGGTAAGGTGGCATTGTGCATGTAATTAATGTGGCATTATGCATGTAATTCGAGTGGCATTGTGCATGTAATTCAAAGTGGCACTATGCATGTAATTTGAGTGGCATTATGCATGTAATCCAGGTGGCATTTTGCATGTAAGCCAACCTTGGAAGGAAACTCCTTAAATACCGAAAAGGCACCAATGTAACCATATTTTTGCAAATTAATGAAGTATTGAAGGAGGTTGCCCCCTCGAAGAGGCCTGCGATTCTGTCTTATTGTGAGATTGTTCTTTTATGCAAATTTTTGTTATATTAATATGATGTTTATGTGAGTTTATTTCCAAGCAATTGTGTGAGTGTGTTATTTGAGTTTATTTTATAGCAGGATCTTAACAAGTGGTATCAGAGCGCTTTCCAGGGCCAAGTTCTGTTGCAACTGCAACAATTCTTGCCATCCAATCCGCCTGTTAGGTATAAATTCTGTGTTTTTTTCCCATTTTTGTTTTTCCTTATTAAAAAAAAATCCAAAAAAATACAGTGCATTTTTTTTTCCAGACCAAAAAAAAAAATCTTTTTAGTTGAGTAGGTAGAAACCCTGTATCGGGGGTTTTAAAATATCATGAAGGATTTGTCATTATTGGAAAAGCTAGATAGCCCATAAAGCATCTAGTGAAGTGAGGGGCGATCAAGCTCCAATACCCAGGCCTCAGACAGAACTCACGCATGGACTTGAGCTCCCATGTATCTTCGGGTATATCGGGAGACCATCTAGGATTAAACAAACTTTTAGCCATTAGGAAGCTCTTCAGCCTTGTATTACTCATAGTCTATGGGACACATCATCCTAGACGATTACCCTCCCGTATTGTCAGAGAGGCAGGTAGTGTGCTCAAGGGTATGTGTGGAATCCTCCTTGAGTAGTGGCCTGAAATATTGGTCCGAGCACTATTGTTCATCACTGTCGGTATATTAGAGGGCCTATGGGTGGTACATACTCCTATACTTAGCATTCCCTGGTTCTGTTAAAACTTCAACCTGTAAAAAACTCAAAAAAATAAAAATCCAAACATCCCTGTTCGTAAACCTGCATTTCAAAAGTGAGCATCTGAGAAAGGAGTCCTCTAGTAAAAAAAATAACAGAAAAGACATGCATTCGGGATAAGCCATGAGGGTGACACTTAAGTTGACAGTCTAGAGAATAACGGTCAAATTTACAGTGGCAGTCACAGTTAGGTCAGTCAGGTCAAAGAGGTCAACATAGTCAGGGCATAATTCACAATCTTCAGGGTCAGAACAGAACTGTCGTAACAGTCACCTACAAAATACAGAGAATCTTGAATATGAAATGAGGCCAGTTATAGATAGTGCTCTAGTACCCAACTTCTGCTCTGTAGCTCAGAATCAGAAACTGTAAACACCGTTAGACTCAGCAAAACAGGAGATAAAAAAAAAAAGTTTGGGGTGCCAAAAAGTAGTGTTGAGAGATATAGCTCATTGTGACCACCTCCTTGAGCTAATCGTTTTGATATATAGCACCCAAGCACTTTTTTGGGCACTTACTAAAAATAGTAAGTCCTAAAAACTCAATTCTATTTTTAGTAACTGGTCACAAAAGGTTTAAAAAATGGCCCAGGGTACCCGTGGACACCAAAAAGAACTAGAACACTTGGAATCCCTAACAAAATCCATTGAGAACTTGAACTCGGCTTTTCACTCCATAATGGAAGAAGTCCAAGGTCTTTTCCTAGAGCATGAGGCCACTAGCAACCGCTTAGAAGAAGAACTGATAGAAGTAGACAACAAACTAAAAAGAGGACCACCCAAATCAGAATACCAAGCTGAGAGTTCTGCAAGGAATCATGACCATGATCCACCCTTTAGAATGCCCAAATTGGACTTTCCCAAATTTAGTGGGAAGGATGTTGATGGGTGGCTATGTCGGGTTGACCAATTCTTTCGACTTCATAATGTACCCATATTTCATCGAGTCCAAATGGCTTCCTTTAACTTGGAGTCTAAGGCTCTACACTGGTTTCAATGGTTACGTGTTGCCTACCCAAATCTCTCTTGGGAGGATTTTGAATCCCAACTACTCACTCGATTTGGTCCTAGTGAGTATGAGGACTTTACAGGAGCCTTGACCAAACTACAACAAACAGGGTCAGTCTAAGAGTACCAAGCTCAATTTGAAAAATTGGCCAATAAGACAAGAGAATTGATTGAAGGGTTCTTCCAAAGTTGTTATATCAGTGGATTGAAGATGGAACTCCAAGCGGAAGTAAAAATTTTGAAACCACGAACTATGATGGAAGCTATCAGTTTGGCCCGTTTGGCCGAATCTAAACTCTCTGCCCAAATATGCCCATCAAAGTTTCCTCAAAATAGACCTTCATTTCCTCCTAGAGCCCAACACCCAGCTGATAATAAACCTGCTACACCCAAGCGCCTCACCACCGAAGAGATGGATGCACGTCGTGCCCAAGGATTATGCTATAATTATGATGAAATTTTTTTCAAAGGGCATAAGTGTGCACACAAAAAATTGTTCTTGATAGATGTTGAAGAACCTGATACCTCTAACGAGAGTGATGAGGATGAGGACCCTCCTGAAACACCTCCTCCACAAGAAGAAGTGAAACAGGAACCTGAAACAGCAATTATAGTCCACACCCTTGCAGGCATTACTACTCCTCAAACCATGAAGGTTACAAGATTTTTCAAGGGCCAACATCTTTCCATCCTTCTAGATTCGGGAAGCACGCACAACTTCATTGACCCTAGAGTTGCTCAGCGGGCAAATTGCTATATCCACACTTGTAATTCCTTCGAGGTCATGGTAGCCAATGGGGGAACCTTACCTTGTAAAGGAAAGTGTCGCAATGTTAAAATCAAGATAGGGGACTATGAACTCAAGCAGGACATGTTTGCCCTCCAGTTGGGTGGATGTGATATTGTTTTGGGATCTCAATGGTTGAGTACATTGGGCACTATCAGTTGGAACTTTGCTGAACTTTGGATGCAGTTCTCCTAGAACGGACAAACACACATCATCAAGGGCTCCCCGACAGGAACACCTCAAATTATCAGTTCAAACGGCATAGAGAAATTGCTAAAGAAATCATCATGTGGGGCCATTGCACAACTATTCTCCATCCACATCTCCAATGGGTGAAATCCCACCAGACATGCAACAGATTCTCCACAAACATGAGGTCATCTTTTTAGAACCAACCACACTACCACCACATCGCTCTTACGACCATGCCATTCCATTATTGCCAGATAGTACACCTCCCAATATCAGACCATACAGGTACCCCCATGCCATGAAGTTAGAGATTGAGAAGATGATACAAGAATTACTCAAGGCGGGTGTCATTCGGCCTAGTACTAGTCCCTACTCTGCACCAGTCTTACTGGTCCTCAAGAAGGATGGCTCTTGGCGATTGTGTATTGACTACCAAGAACTCAATAAGATAACTGTCAAGGATAAATTTCCTATCCCTGTGGTTGATGAATTACTAGATGAATTACATGGGACCATGTACTTCACCAAGCTAGACCTCCACTCTAGGTACCATCAGATCCGGCTCAGGGATGAAGATATTCCTAAAACTACTTTTCGCACTCATGAAGGTCATTATGAATTCTTGGTAATGCCATTTGGTCTCACAAATGCTCCTTCCACATTCCAAAGCCTGATGAACAACATCTTTCACCATTTTTTGTGAAAGTTCATCCTTGTGTTCTTCGATGACATCTTGATTTACAGTCACACATGGGAAGAGCATCTCAAGCATGTAGATCAAACCCTCCAATTACTGGCTGACCATAAACTGTTTGCAAAAAAGGTCCAAGTGTTCCTTTGATTTGACTAAAGTAGAGTATCTGGGACACATTTTCTCAAAGGATGGTCTCAAGGTTGACCCTAAGAAGATCCAAGCAGTCCAAGAATGGCCGAAACCTTGCACACTCAAGGGGCTTCGAGGATTTTTATGGCTTACAGGATATTACTGTAAATTTGTCTACAATTATGGAAAGATAGCCACCCCCCTCACCTCCATGTTGAAGAAGGATTCTTTTACTTGGACAGGTTCGTATGAGCAAGCATTCCTGGACCTCAAGCATGCCATGACCACCACTCCAGTTTTAGCCATGCCAGACTTCTCTAAAAAAAATTTCATTGAAAGTGACACTTCTGGTCGTGGTATTGGGGCGGTATTGATGCAAGAAGGACACCCTTTGGCTTTTACTAGCAAAGCCCTATCTGATCACAATTTGGGGAAATCCACATATGCCAAGGAAATGTTGGCAATATTGCATGCAGTCCTGCATTGGCGACCTTACCTCATTGGGCACCATTTCTCCATCAAAACTGACCACCAGAGTCTGAAATACTTTCTAGAACAATGGGTTGCCACCCCCGAGCAATAAAAGTGGGTATCAAAACTCATGGGCTATGATTATGACATCATGTACAAAAAAGGGAAGGAAAATCTTGTGGCAGATGCTCTCTCTCGCCAATTTGAGACCCTTAGTATGTTGTGTGCCATCTCTACACCATTGCCCCAATGGATTGAGCCCTTACATCAGGAAATACTTCAGGATGCAGATTTGAAAGACTTGGTTGCTTCACTTAGGGATGATCCAGAGTCTACACCAGGATATAGTTGGGATAGCCAGGATCTACGTTACCATCAATGTCTGGTTCTTCCTCCTAAGTCCCCACTTCGAGAGCTCTTCATGAAGGAATCACATGCTACTCCATCTTCTGGCCATTCAGGGTTCCTAAAAACTTATGAACGACTCAAGCACACCTTCTTTTGGAAAGGTATGAAATAGGACATTCGCTCTTTTGTAGCAGACTACGACACATGTCAAAGGATGAAAGGAGAAACAGTGTGCTCTTCGGGCACTCTTCAACCATTGTCGATACCAGATCAGGTGTGAACTGACATCTCCATGGACTTCATAGAAGGGCTACCTAAATCTGGAGGCAAGTCTATTATTTTTGTGGTAGTGGACCACCTTTCAAAGTATGCTCACTTTTGTGCCCTAACCCATCCTTACATAGCATCCACTATTGCCCAAATTTTTCTTGACTCCATATTTCGCCTTCATGGCATGCCAACCTCCATTGTATCTGATCGTGATCCCACCTTTACTAGCAATTTTTGGCAAGAGTTGTTTAAGTTGCAGGGGACTCAGCTCAAAATGAGTTCAGCTTACCATCCACAAATGGATGGTCAAATAGAGGTTGTTAATAAATGCTTGGAAACCTACCTTTGTTGCTTTGCCTCCGATCATCCTACTCATTGGGCAAAATGGCTTTCTTTGGCCGAATAGTGGTACAACACTTCCTATCATACCGTCACCAAACTCACACTGTTTGAGGCAGTTTACGGGTGCCCTCCACTCACGCCTTCCTCCTACATTTCGAGTAGCTCCAAGGTCCAGGCCTTCAACAATGCTCTGATTCAACACACTGAGGTCCTCTGCCAACTCAAGCAAAATTTAAACATGGCCCAGAATCGGATGTGCCAACAAGCTGATCAGCATCGTTCTAAGCGTAGTTTTTATGTGGGTGATATGGTCTTCCTTCGCTTACAGCCATACAAACAATCATCCCTACAACTCCGTAGGTGTCAGAAGCTCGCTCCAAAATTCTATGGTCCTTATCAGGTTCTACAACGGATTGGTCCAACAGCTTACAAATTGGCTCTTCCCCCCACTTCCAAGATCCACCCTATTTTTCATGTTTCCCTTCTTAAGAAAGTTGTGGGCACAAAGGTACAGGTTCAATCAACACTCCCCAAATTGGATGAAGGCTCCATCTTACTTGCACTGGAGAAGCTGTTGGATCTTCGAACTCGCACTCTGCACAACCGTACCATTACAGAGGTCCTGGTTCAGTGGCGTGGACTTCAACCTGAGGATGCTACATGGGAGTCTCTCCATCAACTCCAGCAACAGTTTCCTCATTTTTAGCTTTGAGGACAAAGCTTCTTCAAGGAGAAGGGCATGTTAGGATCTCATCCTAACCCTTAATGTAATAACTTCCCTGATGTAATAATTCCTAGTGAACGTGGGTAGTACCCATGATTAATATTTTGTAATGTTCTAAGTTTTAGCTTAGGTAGTGCCTATGAAAAATGGCACCCTTTTTATGTAACACATGGTAGATAGGTTAGGTAAGGTGGCATTGTGCATGTAATTCGTGTGGAATTATGCATGTAATTCGAGTGGCATTGTGCATGTAATTCAAAGTGGCACTATGCATGTAATTCGGGTGGCATTATGCATGTAATCCAAGTGGCATTTTGCATGTAAGCCAACCTTGGAAGGAAACTCCTTAAATACCTGAAAAGGCACCAATGTAACCATATTTTTGCAAATTAATGAAGTATTGAAGGAGGTTGCCCCCTCGAAGAGGCCTACGATTCTGTCTTATTGTGAGATTGTTCCTTTATGCAAATTTATGTTATATTAATATGATGTTTATGTGAGTTTATTTCCAAGCAATCATGTGAGAGTGTGTTATTTGAGTTTATTTTATAGCAGGATCTTAACAAATATAATAGGTTGAGCTAATAACAATCTTATTTTATTGGTTATATAGGGTTTTTACCTATGCGCAATAATGATTTAATTTTTTATTCAATTTACTTTAACCTTGTACACTAGAGGATTGTATGCATTTAGACAACATTCTTCCAAAAGTTAACCTATTATGTAAATGAGAGGTTAATTCACTTTCTTATACATGCTACATTCTATTTTTTTTAATCATTTTTGGGTGAAAGAGACTTTAAAAAAAAAAGTTAACTAAAATATTTATGTAAATATTTTTACTTTGGGTCCACTTCAATAATTAGCATAGAGAAACACAAAGGTGAACTAGAAAGTCTCATTGTAATTCTACAAAGTCTCATAAAAACCATTTCCAAAGCATGTGAACAAAATGGAATAATTATTTTTCAATATTGTTGCAACAGTAAAGAATTGATGTTATTTCTTAAACAAATTAGTGACTTTTGAAAGAGGGCTCTAAAAATTGAATCACAAAAAACATTGAACAATATTTTTTTAAATGTAAAAGTTGTGTGCGTAAATATTTTCATTACTTTATACAACATAAGAATTATATATGGTATATTAAAATGTAGTCTATTAATAATACAAATAAAATAAGAATTCATAACCATTCATTGTTAGGTAAAGTTAAGTAAGTTAAAGATATAATGAGTAAAGATATTTTGTGTCCTTAAAGATACAATATATGGAAATAACTTTTCAATATATTTTTAAAATATTTTACATATTAAATATAATTAAAGGAACCTCTATAAACCCTAGAATGCTAGGTAAATATAAAGTCTATGAGACCCCAACCATCCAAGTAATCAAATTAAGACAAGCCCACCAATAAGCACCTGTTGCTACCAACCAACCAATATCTTTGAAACAAATTTTTTAAGATAAAATATGGGTTTTTGAAAGGGTCCCAGTCCTTTGTATAGTGGTTTGAACTTGGGTATCCTATATGAAATCCTAAATATATGCCACTACTATGTCCCAAATTGAGTTTAATAGATTATTTTTTAGTAAGAAATACATTTAAACATAAAAATTTTTTTATTAATGGTGAAAAATAGGTTTTTGAAAGGTCCCATAACCTTTTACATTAGAGAAGGCAGATAAATATAAGGTCAATTAAGCATAGGCTACCCTCCAAGGCCAAAATAAACATAAATTAAACCAAAGAAACCATCCAAAACCAAAGACCAACCTACCACCCAACAGGGCATAAAGCATAACTTTTATTCAACTTTCTTTTAGAGACACCAATTACCCTGCTCTATTTTTTTATAAGAATAGAAGGACAACAAACACATAAATATTTAGATAACAAAACCCTAAACTCAAATATCAAGGGGTAAAACACCAAGCATTTTACTTGAGAATGATAACCACCAAGGAGCAAAAGGATCAACCCCCAAAAAAGACCCTTAGAGAGAGGATCATTACAACACAAAGGAGATCTCATCCAAGCAAAAAGACAATAAAAAGGTCTATTGGATAGGGAGGACCAATGCTTCCAAAGCAATAATTATCATTAATCATGAAGGGAAATTGTCTTCCCACATTCTAAATTGTCCACTATCCACCACCAAATTGGCCATAACATCAACATCTTGGTTACCTTCCCTATAAATATGCTCAATTTTGACTTCTAACATACCTTCGAGAATATTTTAGGTGTCAATAATATTTAGGATGAAACAATTGTTATTCTTTCCAATCTATAGATCCCGAATAATGTTCAAGGAGTCACCTTGAACGAGAAGTTTTCTACAGCCCCTCTCAAAAACCTGATGAACACCTGAGAAAAGCACCTTAGCTTTAGCTAGCTGGTTGGTTTGAATACCATAATATTCAGTGTAATACCAAATGACATCACCATTATTATTTTTTACAGCATCCCCTTCACCAGCCCTCTTGCGGTTACCTTTGGTAGCTCCATAAAAGTTCAAAATGACACACCCTTTAGCTATTTTATAGTAGCTAATATTTTTTTAATAGTGGATACAAAAGTAGAATTCTCTAGATTCAAATTCTAACTAACAATAACCCATTTCTACATAGCATTCTCCATATCATTTCCAGTAGCAAATATAGTCAGGTTATTCTCAATAGTACCTTTAATCCTTCTAAAGACATAGGATTCATCCCTAAAAATATCCTTGATTTTTTTTGTTCATATCCCACCAAATACCCCATATAAAATTAGGAAGAACTAGATCCCAAACCCTAGTGAGGTTGTGACCGATGAAGGGGGGTTTCCATTGAGTGAAAAGTTCCTCAAAATTTTGAGGCAATGTCCATTTGAAAAAAATAAATCTAGTAAAGCATTGAGCACATTTGAGAAATCATAGTGGATGAAAATATGATCCATAGATTCAGCATTTCTTAGTAAATTGAATCAAGCAGTAGTTTGATATTGTAAAAATCAAGAAATAAATACAGTGCTTGGATATTTCTAACATGGTTAATGAATCATCTGATAAATTGTAAAACTACCCACCTAATTGGAGAGCACATAGATGCACTATTTTACTTAGGCAAATAATGGAATATAATATAATTTCTAACATCCCCTCTTATTACATTAATGGCAAATACATAGAGCATTACAAAACAATTCAAAATTGACATGTGCAAGTGCCTTGGTGAAAATGTCTACAACTTGTTGATCAGTGGGAATGTACTGGAGCTGTATGTGATGCTTTGGAACTTCATCACGAATGAAATGACATTGAGTGTCGATGTGTTTGGTATGATCATGAAATATTGGATTCTTGACAAGATTCAAAACACCTTGATTGTTGCAAAACAAATGTAGTGGAATATTCTTTGGAAGACCCATATGTGTAAGAATGTGACTTAACCATATTATCTCATAGAATGCTCCACTTACTATGCGATACTCTACTTGTGTGGATGATAAAGCAACCACTTGTTACTTCTTACTATGCTAGGAGACAGAACTAGAACCCATATGGAAAATGTATCCAAAAGTCAACTTATGATCATCAATGGATCTGACATAATCTAATTTCATGTATCCTTGTAGATAGAATTTGCTATTCTTTTTGTACTCCAAGCCAAAATCTGTAGTACCACAAATATAATGAACTCTCTTTGCTACTTTGCAATGACTCACCTTCAGTTCCTGCATGAACCTTGAAATATAACCCATAGAAAAACTGAGATTTGACCTGGTATTTGTTAGATATATGAGACTCCCAATTAGTTGGTGATAGAGAGTGCAATCTACCTGTGGTGATGTATCATATCATGATAGCTTGAGTCCAGGCTCCATTAGATTTACCTTAGACTTACAGTAAGTCATGCAATATTTATAAACCAATGTCTTGGCATACTTATTTTGTGTTACTATGATATGATGCATTTTTTGAGTCACTTCTAAACCAAGACAATAGTGAAGAAGTCCTAGATCTGTAATTTCAAATGATTGTTTTAAATCATATTTTACTACATCAATCATACTCTCTGAGCTCCTTGTTATGATCAAATCATTTACATATAGCACCAAAATCACTATGTCAAAACCATTGTTCTTGATATAGATATTTGCATATGAAGTATTTCTTTGAAAACCATGCTGCACTAGGTGACTATCTATTTTGATATACCAAGCTCATGGAGCTTGTTTCAGCCCATACAAGGATTTGACCAGCTTGTAAACTTTTTTTTCTTGCCCTTCAACAACAAATCCTTATGGTTGGATCATGTACACTTATTCTTGTAGGTCACCATTCAAGAAAGCACTTTTTACATCCATCTGATGTAACTTCCACCCAAACTGAGCTGCCATGGCACAAAGTACTCGAATGGTAGTCATTTTGTAGTAGGGGTAAAAGTCTCTTCATAATCTATGCCTTATTTCTAAGCATAGCCCTTTGCAACAAGATGGGGTTTATGCTTATCAATAGCACCATGGGCATTACACTTAACTTTGAACACCCATTTGCATCTAATGGGATTATTTCCTAAAGGTAGATTTACTAGCTTCCATGTATGATTTTTCATGAGAGATGTATGTTATGCTTACATAGCAACCTTCCACTAAGGCTCACTAAATGCATCCTTAACTATTTTTGGTTCATTTGCATCCAATGTTGTCATATAAAACCTCTCATCATCCATATTTGTTTCTCTATAATCCTCTGCATCTATAGGTAGTTCATCAAATTGTTGGTAAAGCTCATCAACCTCTGAAGTTGATATCTCTGCTCTCATATATTGAGTCATACTGTGAGTACAAGGTCGATCTAGAGTTAGATCTAGAAGTGATGTCAACTTTGAATCTCTCAATGTACTTGTATACCATTTTGGAATCTTTTTCTGTGGGAGTGGAGCCTCTTTCTTAGGCTCATCTTCATCAAGGTATACAGTTGTAGAAGTGTTATTTGATGTGAAATCTTCAAAAAATACCACATATCGACTTATGTGTGTTTTCTTGGTCATAGTATCTATCAATCAATATCCCTTTGAATGCTCATCATAACCAAGAAATATACATTGCAGGGTTTTCTCATCTAACTTCTTCCTTTTTTTTTTTGGTATGTGCTTGAATGCCTTACATCCAAAAACCCTTAGATGAGAAATGGAGGGTTTATTACCACTCCATGCTTCTTGTAGATTTTTACCCTGTAGAGATCTTGTGGATGCTCTATTCAAGAGGTATGATGCTATGTTTACTACTTCTAGAGAATACTCAGGTTCAAGGTGTGCCCCTATAAGCATACATAGAACCATTTCCATAATGGAATGATTCCTCCTTTCAACAACTCCATTTTGTTGTGTAGTATAGGTTGTAGTCAGCTGTCTCTTAATTCCATGTTCATTCAGAAATGATGAAAATTCCTTGGAGGTATATTCCCCCTCAATATGAGTGAAGGGTTTTTATGGAACATATTGACTCCTTCTCAACAACCTTCTTGAACTACTAAAAGTATAGAAATGCCTCTGACTTCAATTGAAGAAAGAAAACCCACATCTTCCATGAGTGATCATCCAAAAACAATTGAAAATACCTCTTTCCACCATAGCTAGTTTGCATAGGACCACACATATTGGTGTGTACCAAATCCAAAGGTTTATTAGCTCTCGAAGAGCTAACTTAAAAAGGTATCCAGTTTTGCTTCCTTGCTAAGCAATTTGAGCATATTGGTAATGTGGATGAAAGGTTGGGAAGACCTTTCACCATCTCATATTTGCTCAACTCAAGAAAATATCCTGAACTTAGATGCCCATATCTCTTGTGCCATAGAGAAGTAGCCTCCTTTGTAGTTGTTGCTAGGGCAACATGAGGCATTGAAACAACATCTAAAATGAACAAGCCATACTTGTATGATCCTGTTGCTACATGTTTTCCTTTTATGGTTATAAAATATTACTTTTTGCCTTTATCAACACTAAACACAACATTCATTTCTCGATCCAAGATCTAAGGGACTGACAATAGATTATTAGCCAATCCATGAACATAGAGAACCTTCTCAATATAACATTTTCCATATGGAAGAGTGACAAAAACATCACCTTCACCTTGCACTTGGTAGGTCTAATTGTCTATAATTATTACTGGATTACCTTCCTTTTGCTCAAATATCTCAAACCATGATCTATCTCTAGTCATGTGTTTACTAGTACCTGAATCAATATACCACATTGCATATTTCTACTGAGATGAAGTATGAGTCATGAGCACCTTGTGTGCTCGCTCAGAATATGATTTCAAGTCTGATTCAGCATAAACAACATTAACCTTGGGTTGCTTATTCTTTTTCTATGGTTTGGATTTCCATTTTTCCTTCTTATTGTGATCTTGGTCATTCTATTATTTTTTCCTAAACCAACACCTGTTGGTGTCATGGTTATTCATATCATAAATATTACAATATTTTTTGTCTTTCTGCTGATGTTGTTTTCCTTTTCCTTTTGATGAAGACCCTCCTTTTTGAAACTGATCTTATTTCTTACCCCCCTTATTTAGTGTAGAGAGCATTATCTGGCACTTCATACTTCTAAAATTGATTTACCTCCTCAGTTTTAAGATAATTAACCAGTTCTATAAAAGAAACTTGTCTACCATATACATTAAGAGATGTTATCAACACCTTATAGGACTCTAGCAATGCTCTCAAGATGACAGAGATCAAGAGAGCATCGTCCATTGGTTGTACCATAGCATTTAGTTTTGCTTTCAATTCTACCACTCTGCATAGGAATAGGTCAACTATCTCACCGGATTTCATACTAAATGTATGTAGTTGAGTTTGAAGGTATAGAATAGTGGACCGATTCTTACCTTCATAAATAGTAATCAAAGCATCCCAAGCTTTCTTACTAGTTTAGCATCACAGATATGAGGTTGTACCTCATCTATAGTAGCAAGCAGAATAAACATGAGACATATTTTTTTCTTATTATCAAAATCTTCTTGATCTTCCCTTGCTGTTGTAGGACATTTTGTAGTGCCAATCACTACATCCCATAAATATTCCACTTGAAGAATAGCACTCATCTTTGTCTTCCATAGTGCAAAGTTAGAACCTTTTAGCAATTATGAATCTAATAGATATTTTTTAACAAAGACCATTATGAAGGTTCCTTATAACACCAATTGGTATCCCTTTTGTTATACCTATCAGGTTGTTATACCGAAATTCTCTATATATAACTACCCTTACGTGAGGGAGAATATAAGTATATAAGAGCAAAACGATATGAGGAACTTATGCGGTACTAAAAGGGAATCGTTTTCTTTATGAAACCTACCATAGAAGGTCTTTCCTCATGTGTGGGGTGTAAATTCCCCTAAAAACTTCAAAAATCACTTCATCAGGATTTACGTCTAACAACAATAATTATTAGGGTATAAATAGAGTGAATATCAAAACTAGTTTACCTTATTTTTCCTTGAAAATTGATAGAGAACATGCTCAGACGTCATTATTGTAGCTATGTTAGGAGGTAGATATAGTAGCCTAAAACACGACAACATTACATGTAAGTGTGGGATAGAGGTATCATATATATCGAACACTACCATGCAATAAATTGCACAAATAGGTGTAAAATTTGGGGTCTTTTATTTGCTTTATTTTATGATTGATAATGCAAGAAAATAGAAAATTTAAATGCAAAATACAACAACAAATACCCACAAATTTAACTACTCTAGGTGTCAATTTCCATCGAAAATGCACCTATTACAATGCCAGTTTTACAATGAAAAATATTCACTTCCACAAATCAACAATTTTTTCTTCCCCCCTTTGTCTTATAATTTTGTAAAAAGAATGATTGTGATCCCCCTTTTTATTGCAAAATAAACTAGGATGAGAAAATTGTATTTGGACCCTTTCAAAATTCCAAAAATAACTATCCCTACAAAAATTGATTTGAAAGGAAAAAATCAAAGTACGGAAAAATACCTCAA
This sequence comes from Wollemia nobilis, assembly GCA_028583015.1. Lineage (NCBI taxonomy): Eukaryota > Viridiplantae > Streptophyta > Pinopsida > Araucariales > Araucariaceae > Wollemia > Wollemia nobilis. The sequence continues at coordinate 1,594,659 of JAQPPZ010001901.1, read as the reverse complement.
AAAAAATGTGTCTCCTTTGGTTTGTGGTAGAAAAAAATGCTCTTGTGCCCTCCTTTGAAAAAAAAAAATGTTCCTTGTTTGCAAAAAAATGACCCTCCTTGGGCAAAAACAAGTTAGGCAAAAGTTGTCATAAAACTATCAGCAAAAAAAATTACTGAGCAAAAATTGTTAGAAAAAAAAATTGTTGCACCAAAATTTCTTGTTGCGTCAAAATTGTTTGCAGCATTAAAATTGCTTGCGGCATCAAAAATTCTTTCTACATCAAAAATTTCTTGCGGTCTCAAAATGGTACAGGGTCATCACTTTTTGATGGGGGGGGCAACAAAAAAAAAAACTTTGATTGTTGAACCCCTCTGCGGGATTTGAATTGTGGACCTTGTCTATGCTAGCGGGCGCACTTAACCAAGTGCGCTACCAAGGGCACTAGAAAAAGAAAACTAGTGGCTTTCCTTTATAGAGGGTGATCCAAAATATTTTAAAAAAATATTGTGGGATTAATCCCACATGCATCTGCCTGATGCACTCACTGGCATTCAAAATGTAAAATAGCCACCTTTTAAGGTGTCTGCCTTCGGGTGATAACCCCTCCCCTAGCCCTTTTTTCACCCATCTCAAAAATAAATCACAAAATGCATGTATCCCTTCCATTCGATCTGCATCTAGTTAGAACTACCATGTCATGTTATGTCACCATGCCTCACTGTCTACCATGTGTCCATGTATCACTGTCTGCCATATGTCCACAATATAGTCTACATCTCTCAGTCTATGTGTATGGTCTAGTCAGCATCTCAGTATGCATGTTGTACCTATTTCAGGTCTTGGTCTACATGTTGTGCCTGTGTTAGGGCCAGTTCAATATGTTTCAAGTTGGGAGAGGGTCGAGTCCGCGTGTTCGCATCGGTCATGGTCTGCCAGGGATCTCATCTAGCCTGAGTTGGTGGGAAGCATGCACGTCGATCATGAGTCTTGGGGAAGCATACCCATGTTGGGCTATGCCCTTCTTCGCTTGCCTATGCCTATGCCTTCTACACTGGTATCCCTCCTGGTACACTACAACTATGATACCATAAAATGAATCAAGCAGTAGTTTGATATTGCAAATATCAAGAAATAAATACAGTGCTCTAATGGTTCTAAGGTGGTTAATGAACCACAAAATAAGTTGCAAAGCTACCCACCTAATTGGAGATCGCATAGATGTACTATTTTACTTAGGCTAATAATGGAATATAATATAATTTCTAACACTTAGAACACAAGAGATAAATATTGAGAATATGGAATCCTTTCTTACGTAAATTATCGATAGTCAAAATTTTGTTTTGGAAACACAACCACAAAAAAATGCAATATTGGGGATCAAATGAGGATACCAAACCCTTTCTACCAAAAAATATCCCTCCTTGGAAAAATTTTGGGCCTCATATGTAGTCTTGATAGAAACAACACCTTTAGGAGAATGAGTCCATAGAAGGAAGTCCCTATCATTTTGTTGGGGAAGAACGTATTATTGCATCAACATGTTCAAAATTTAAAAACTCTAAAGGATATAAATATCAATTGTATATAAATTTAGATGCTTCCAAATCTTCTTGCCATTAGTGATTATTTACTTTTTCTTGATATTTTAGTGACAAAAAATCCTTCAACTCATAAAACGTAGGACTAAGAAAGAGGGGTTCAGGAAGAATCTAAGTATCCTCCCAAAATAACACATTCTTACCATTCCCAATATACCATTGCATATCCTCTATAACCAAACTTCTGACCCCCAGAAAACCATTCCAGATCACATAGCCCCTAATAGGAGTAACACTTTCAAAAAATAAATGTAATTTTCTAGATACTTACTGAAATGATCAAAAAGACACTAAGACATTCATTCAGTATCAAATAATATACTACATTTGTATTGAAATTCATAAAATAGGTTACACTACAATACCCTTTTACAAATTTTACCCTGAAGGCTATAATGGGCTCTTCCCTAAGGAATCCCTTTTGAGTTTGGAACAAAGGTAGCTAGATCCGTATTTTTGGGTTCCTCAATGTAGGTGGGCTTCTTGCTCGTGGGCCACCACTTGTTGGATGTGTCCTTGTGCTTTTTTGGACCCGTTAACCTATAAAATCTTGTTAGTGTGTTGGGGGATCTGCCTCAGTCAAACCCCACATTTATGAAGACAAAAGACTCAATAAATATGCTCAGAATATGAAAATAACTATTAAAAACAATATAATAATTTGAAATTAAACTATACTTACCTTTACTAATGATTTTGGTGCCTATAGAAGAGGTTCACACGGGGTCGTGCAAACCGATACTAAACCTGGTGGTTTGCACGGGGTCATGTGAACCTGTCCTTTTTGTACTGGAACTGCAAGTTAGTTTTTATGGTTGTCCTAGAGCAGTTGTTTTTTTTATTTGTGTGCCTTCAAAAAGTGTACTTTTTGAATGATTATTGATCTGTATCAGTCACAAATGAACACAATGAAAGTGAAATATCAATTTCAAAGTTTTGATGATGGTTGTGTGATGGATGCAAATGTCTGTAGTCATTTTTGCAGAGTTTCGGTAAGCAAAAGTTGGTTCTTCTGAAAATATGAAAGTGGACTTCTATTTATAAACTTGGCCAAGGTGAGAGGGAGGGGATGAGGTGTACCCTGTGAGGTGTAAATGGTGAGGTGTCCACCTGGAAGGTGTCCCATGAGGTTCCCTAGTTTATAAATGAGTTTGGGTGAGAGAATCCCTCACCCATCCACAAATAATGATGATTTGATAAAAATATCCATTAGGCATTAATGAACACATTTTGGGAAATATCTATCAATTAAAAATTTCTTTTGTGCAAAATTCTCCATCTTTCATTTATGACCAAGGGGAATGTGAGGTAGAGAAATATATGGGTGAGATGTGGCATGGCTAGGATAGGTTAGAATACGTGATATGGAAAGCTAGGCTAGTCAACGTAGACTAGGTGAGGTGGAAGGCTAGGATTAAATCAATATTAGATATAATTAAGCATGTGTTTAACCATAAAGTAAGTTTTGACCAAAATTGTTGACTTTTGAGCATAAAATGCTTTTTGACCATGGTGAAGGATTCAAACATAGTTGAGTTGGCATGAGGTCGCATGAGGACCTATGGTTAAGTGTAGGGAGGGGCTTAGTTAGCCCCAAAGGGGCTAAATATGATGAATAGTTATTTTGATTAATGAATAGTATTTTTAGCTAATTTATGTAATTTTTAAGGGTTTTGCAAATTGATTGACCATGGGAATGGGGAGAGGGACAATGTGTGACTTTTAGGTGTCTAAATTTTACCCCTTTTTATACTGGATTATGTGAAACACGATTTAGTACAAAAACAAATGGTGTGAATTTATGGAATGATTTGGAAGGCAAAGAATTACGATTGACGAATTATGGATGATTGAGAGAGAGACACATTGATAAAATAGTTCATGATTGGATACAACACTTTGCAGTATTATAATTATTACTTTTAGGAGAAGGTGTAAGATTACCTTACATTATGATCAACTTGGGATGTTTCAATTTGGATGGAACAAATGCCTTTGTCTATTTTTGCTTTTGATTGATTGATGAGCTCTTTTGACAACATTTGATAAATCATTGGAGCCATGGGGTAGAACTTTTAGGAGCTTCATTCACGAGTGGTCTTATGACTACCACTATGAATATTGGAATCCATGAGGTATCTACAGTCAGAGGTGTTTTGAGGTTTATCAAACATTGTTTTATTTTGGATTGGAGTTTTGATTGAAAAAAAAGATGTTTCATTTTTTGTATTTGTCCTAGCATGAGGACTTGAGATGATCTTCAACAAAAAATTTCTTAGGTATTTATTGTATCCGTGATTAGACATTTGGTTGTTTGATCATTTGCAAGGTATCTTTTGATGTGTTGGATGATCACCCCCTCAAGCAATGAATTGGCGATGGAGGTGGTAAAAATTGGTGATGAAGCGGTTGATTAAAGATATGGGATAAAATTGAAATATGTTGAATGAAATTCACCAAAATGGAACATTTTGGAGATTGTCTAGGGGTGTGAATGTGGGTGTGGAAGTTTGGTTGACAGATGGCAGGTTTGCACAAGATCGTGCGAACTAGGGTGATTCACATGGGGGTCATGCAAACTTGCCAATTTGCACAGGCAACACGTAAATTAGGGTTTATGAAGGCTTAAATGGGATTTTCACAATTTCAATGGCATAATTTACATGAGGAAATGAAGGAGAGAGTGGCGAGGAGGAAGAAATAGAATGGACTGTTGTCGGACGATGAAGCAGACAAGGCAGGATGGCAAGAAGTTCAGTAAGCACCAGCATGGGGGCAGGAATACCAGAGGTAAGCATCGCATTCCTTCTTGGTTAGTGTGTGATTGCTTAGGGTTTTGAAATTGTGAAATTTTGCTTGTAATACCATGAAATTGATGTTGATGGGTGGGGCGGTCAAAATGCATACACTTTGTGTAAAAATGAGAAAATGGATAACCCGGGGTGGTGTTATTTTTTGTTTGTGATGTGTGTTTGTGTAAAATCCTATTATGGGATGTTAGGAATGTGGTATGAATATTCTATGCATGTGAAATCTGACAAGTGGGGACGTCAAATAAGCCAAATGGGTATCTGGATGTGATTTTTGTTTTACATTTTGAATTTATTTTTATTGCCTCAAAATATGCGAACATTTGTATTTTTTTGTTCATTTTTTGCATGATAATTTTTTTCCACGTGTAAATTATATCTTTTTGCAATGTGTGCCTCGAGACGATATTGTACTCATGATTTTTGTCGACATTTTGAGGTTTGCATAGGGGTCGTGCAAATGGGTTGGTTCGCACGGGGTCATGTGAACTTGCCTTGAGATGCAAGATTTGGATATTTGGGGCTCATTGTTGTTTGTTGATGTTTATTTTTCATTATTTTTTTTTAATATGTACATGTGAAAATAAAAATGAGGTGATTTTATGTTCAAGATATTTTATTCATGGCATGTGTGAATTGACAAGTGAAGAAGATCTCTACATTACATCGGCTGCATAAAAGCTTAAAGGAGTTGGAGGACGTGTGGCAACCCACAAATGGTGAGTGGTTGAGGAAGATTGGGTTGTATGGTGTATGGATGATGCACGAGGTTCATGTGAACCACGTGTATATATCAACGTTGTGTGAAATGTGGGATCCAAATAGAAATACATTTAATTTTTCGACGGGAGAGATGACCGTGACATTGAAGGATATCTATCAAATTTATTGACTATCGATAGAGGGTATTACCATTATGACCATGGATAAGGACCTGAGAGATAGCATTCTAGAGAGGGCCTTTGGACGATGGTTGCAGCGGGTGGATGCGAAGGGTGGCATGAATTACATCAAGTATTTGCATAAGCATTACCTATATAATTGACATGCTATGGTGATGTTGTTGATAGTGAGCCATGCATTGCCTGATATTTTAGGGGTGAGATTCCCTTAGAATATGATGGGGATTGTGTATGATATAGTGGATAGGAGCATTGTGTATGCATTGGCACCTAGATTGTTGGTGCAGGTATATATAGAGAGCTTCATGGAGTTGTTAGGATGAACAAGATAGGGATTAGCGTGAGCCCACTACTTCATATTTGGGGGTGGGAGCATATCCTAATATTATGACCAAGAGACCTACCATATGATGCTCAAACCTATGATAGGAAGTACATGCCATATGTGATACAGTGGTGAGCAGACATGGAGGGCCAAAGGAGTAGGGTGAGGGAGGGATATTTGATGTTCCATTGGGAGGAGCTGGTTGGCCTGACAATAGGGTCAGTGAGGTGGAGGCCATGGAGAGGGGCACCTAACTGGATAGAGGATATAGACTAGTTGATTTATGTGAGGTGAGGGTGATGGGTTTTGTGGAAGTATTTATGGCAGGTAGAGTACTACCCATTTTTGAGGGTGTAGCGAAAGTTTGGGTTACAATAAGGTACACCAGAACCATCGGTCATGATTTATCGAGTTGAGAGGGACACAAGGCCTGAGCTAGTGGTACCTCCACTAGATTTGATACCCAACAATCCCATGGCTATTCTAGATGTATATGATGATGGGAAAACACCTAATTTTGATGTGTGGTGGGTAATGCAGGTATGGGTGCAAGTTCTTGGTATGGTTGATCGATGGTCAGAGGCCACAGGGATGTTTTTAGATAGGGGTTTACCATGTGGGGCAAGGGCAATGTCACCAGGACATGGGGGAGGACAAGAGGAGGAGAAGTCACCTGAGCTAAGGGAGGAGGAGGAGATTGAGTTGGATAGTCTTATTTGGAATGTGAGGCCACATTGATATGAGCATGATTGGTTGGTGAGTGATCAAGGTGTAGGGCCATCGATGGAGAGAGGTGGAGATGTTTGGGAGGGCATGGTTTCCATGGACAAGACACCCATGGGGTATGTCGCTAAGGATGTACTGATGATAGAGGAGAAGTTCAATGTGGAACTGGGTGATGATTCGAATAAGGAGGATGAGCTACACTAGTTGCAAGAGGAGGTCAAGAGGCTTAGGGCTAAGCTTCTTGACACATAGATGGATTGGGTGAGTGATCGCTCACTTTTGTAGGGTGAAGTGTGGAAGATATAGGTGGACTTATGGGCCACTCTACAGGAGAGGGATGAGGCGAGGTTGATGGTGCAATGAATAGTTGAGGAGCGAGATGCACTCAAGTTGGAGTGAGACAGGATTAGGGGTGAGCATGACACCATTCATGAAGAGTGGAATGAGATGATTGATGTTGTAGTGCATCTTTAGCGGTTGTTGGATGAGGCTCAAGCTGAGATAGAGGGTATGAATATCTATCATTTAGTGAGGGTAGTGGAGCTCAAGTAGACCATGCGTAAGACATAGCAGGTGAGGGAGTGGGTGGAGTAGGAGATTTCTCATGTAGGAGCTATAGTGCCATAGCTGAAGGCCTCACAAAGGGAGGTGGCATGACTATGAGAGAGGAATGCGAGATTGATGATAGCCAATGGCCCAACATGAGGGAGAGTACTAAGAGGATGAGAGCAAAGAGTGATCTGATAGTGAATGGGATACCTATCCCATCATACTCAGGGTCTCTTTCCTTATCGCACCCTTAGGTGGAGAGGAGTTAGCGGAGCATGCCATTATTTGGTGGTATGGACCAGTAGGTGGTTGCACCTACAATGTCATATGCGCTTGTGAGGATGGCACCACTAGTGTAGGTGGGGTCAGTACAAGAGATATGTTTAGTAGAGGTCGAGTCATTATAGGTAGTGGCAAGACGAGCTCCAGGAGATAAGGGTATTGGGGAGACTTTTACAGGGTGATAGTCATGAGGGGGTTGTGGAGGTAGATTGACTGGCATTTTTAGAATTTTTTTAGGTGCTCAAGATGAGCAGATTCTATTTGGGGAGATGTACTTATGAGGGTATACTCCTTATTATAGCCACATGGTATATTTTATGATGATGTATGTACATGGATATGTGATGATATACCCACAAGGGCCCACATATTTTATTTTATCCTGATGGCATTAGTTTGGATATATATACATATGATATTCTACAACACTTGTGTCTATTTTTATTTTTTTGTGTTTGTTTGTTTATGCTTATGGTGATGTTTGATTAATGTAGATGCGATAATAGTTAGTTGTATGTGAATGCAATGGTGATATGTGTAAATATATATGAAATGACATTAGATGTGTATGTATAGGATGATAAAAATAAAAGATATAAATATGTTGCTTAGGGATATTATTTGTATTGTTACAATAGCCAGATGATGTAATCCATTCCGTTATTCCAAGGAAGTTGAATATAAAGATTGTAGTGAAGAGATTCAAACACTACAGTTTGTAAGTAATCAAACCCATTGACTTACTGAGCAAACTTATTGAACAGGTTCTAGGTTATTGTAACGACCCACCTTGGAGGAACTTTATTAATATGCTATTTTCATTATGACTAATTTTTAATGCTTGATGTGTTTGCACTATATTGGTTTTTGTCAAAAGAATATGATTTACGTGCATCTATTTATTATAGGAACAAGAATTATCTTAAGTGGAATATTGACCACCAGAGATGGGAAAAGGAAAATGATGACAAAGACAACTCATCAGGTAAATCTCTTATTTCTATCATCACTAGTTACCTCCCTGATGGTGGTGTTACCTGAGGAATTAATCCCAAACCCCCACCACTCAAAGTAAAAATGGTGATGGGAAACGTCGCGAAAATGCATCGAGTGCTTGCGTGCCATTTATGTGAAATATAGTTGGTTGCATAATTAATTTGCATAAAGGAACTCTACCTTGGAAATGCATATTTATTGATGATTGACATTTTAATATTTTGAAATATATGTTTTATGCATATAATTTGAGCATTCTCTAGAGTAGAGATTATTTGGTTTGAGCATAATTATTTAATTTGATTGACCCCATTTTTGAAAAGAATTAGGTGGTTTGTATTTTATGAACCTGTCCAAATTTTATTGGACCAAAATATGAAAATACTATTTTATAAATAAAATATTCTAGCTTTTCTACACATTGCAACTTTGGGATGGTTGTGCTAGGGGATGATACTATCCTCTTATTCCTTGATTTACATAGACGCTCATAGTCAGTTACCAAGCACCCGATGCCCTGAATAAAAATAAAATTTCCCTATCACTAGTACAGTTGGGTGTTGAAACCAATTTCTCCTATCCAACTTCGATATGGAGTATAGTGTTGTAGCCGCCTAGGCTCTCGATGACTCTTATCGAGTAGGAATTCCAAATTTTATCGCACCTTGTTCTGCTGAGACATCTGGTCACAAGGTAGAATCACTGTTCAAACCAATGCTATAGAAAACATTTTCCAAATCTGTGATGAATCTTGTAGGGAGCGCAAAATCCTTGTGTAGCAAGGTTGTATACTACCTGATACGATTCTCATAGTCAACTCTATGTTATATGTATTACCAAACCTGACACCTTGGAGTCTCATTTTGTTATATAATATCACTCTCTATCCAAACTGCATTGGGTGGACGATGAATTTGATGCCATGACCGTGATTAAATGTACATTCAAAACTATTTTTTGGGATTTTGTTTCACCTTAACATTATTTTTATTGGCAGTTTCTTAAGCGTCATCATCTATTTCACAACCAATAATGATGTGCATATTTAGCATACTTCATTATATTATGTCAAGTGTCAAAAAATACTAATAGTACTATCCTTGTCATCGAAACAATCAATCCACCCATTTTTCTTCTTGGATGCTTACACGTCTTGGGTTTAGAGATTGAATAGACCAACTACATTTAGTTTTTACATGTTGTGATAAACCAACTTATAAGCCATATAAATGGATTGCAAGTCATTAATATGCATATCTGTTAGAGGTATTACCTCCATTAGCTAGCCGTTACGTGAAATCTCAAAGACCGTTTAGCTAGATATTGCTTAGAGTAGAGCTTTGAGTGCGCTGTAATATACTGATTCCACAACATCAATCGATGCCTTCCAATTAAGTAAAGACCAATATTATTGAACCAATGACCTTATACCTCCAGTTATAGTATATTGGGTCGGAGCCACCGTGGACTATGAAGGTACTTATAGATTTAATAATAGATTGTTTAATCCAATATTGTTATAATACTCTTTTTCATACGAGAATATGGTATGCTGAAGTATAAACTAGATGTTTTATTTAATATTGTTTTAAAATTAAAATGGTCATTCTAGCTCCATTGTAAGCTTATTTTATTTTTGTTAAATATAGTTATAGAAAACCAATAACTCTAGATATTTTGATTAATGAATTCTATACAAAATAATGGTTATATTTGATAACCAAATGAGGACATATGTTTTTGAGTATTATATAAAATCTAGAAGAGTGGAAAACTTCTAGTATTGAAGGAAATGTTGGTGCCTTTTCCTTGGGAAGAGGTATGGGACTCTTCCAATGTTTAGAGATAAACTAAATAAATGATGCTTTGGATTGTGTACATAATGTAAAGGATGGTTGAAATATTTCTAAAGATGTGCTTAAACATGAAATATGCATTTAGAAAATTTTATGAAGCATGTTGGCATTTAATAATGAAAAGAATGACTTGCTTGTGCTGCATTGGCATGCTCTGCATTCGAGTTGTACTTATCCATTACAAACTCATATATCTCATGCCATGAAGATGCAAGAAAACAAAAGGAGAACCAGTCAGGATTTGAATATGGTTGCACTATTGTTCAATTTGTATAAGCATATTTTGAGATGTTCCTCAATGTAATTCTGAATGGCTGAAATGTATGAGCCAAGCTTTGTAATATTTGATGTATTTCTCCATTTGCTTTTGTATATTGTAAAGAGGTCTTTAAATGATGTAATTATCTCAATTAGATGGTAGATGTAGTTTGATTTAAGAAATGTGTTCAAATGAAAGTAATTTGTGTTAGCTTGTTAGCAATTGTAATGGGATGTTGTTGATCATATTTGTAAATAAAGAATACTTGCATCATTATTTATTTCATGTCATAGCAATATATGTGCAAATCGTGAGATGATATTTGGATGTTTAGTAACATCACTTATGATGGAACATAATAGTAGAGAGAAGTATTCTACCCAACTATATAACCAAACCAAAGACACAAGCATACGGAATTAAGACCCACCACCGCCAAACCAACCACACCTTATAATAATACCTAAGACGATTAACCCAAGTTGAATGTAATTTTCCATAATGGGCAATAGATTAATGGACTCTCCTAATATACTAGCCTTTATTATTAGTATGGATAAATGGGAGGGGATATTCCTTTGGTGAGGAAATTGTACTCCTAAATGGTTGGTTCTATCATTTCAATGTCCTCTTGCTATTGGGTAAATGTAATAAGAGGACATAGCCATTGCACTTTGTTATTCATCTACCATTATGGGATGGTGAGATGGAGTTGTAGGGGTTGGTGCTCCTATATGCAAATTGGCTTAATAAGAATTGTAGAAGTTGGTGCTTCTATCTATTTAGTCTATTGCTATTCGGATTACTTACTTCTTGATGGGGAAATTCCTGTCTTAGATCATTATTATAAATTAACTTATCTCGAAGGTGACCAATGAGGAGCTCAGAAACAAAACAAAAAAAATTAGTAGGCGAGTCAACTGGGGTTTGTTACAGCTATCTTGGTAAACAAGACCTCAATCCTGGATTTGTGTGTGTAAAGTGATGTTCATTTTACCATTTTGAAAAGGGACAGTTTTATAACTACATGGTAACTTAGCTAGTAAGCTAGCTCATTGGTAAAGACCTAAGGAATGAAGGGATTCAAGCTTATGGTACTCTCGAGGCATTTCCTTTTTTTTTATGTCCCTGTATGATGATTTTATTGTTTGTTTCTCTTTTTATCTTTTCTTTCTTCTCTTTTTTTTTGTGGGTGTTGACTTTTGTAATCTACCCATTTTCTCTTTCTTTTGTAACTTGTCCTTTTGTCAATCCTCAGGTTTGAGAGAAATCATGTGAATGATATAATGAGTAAAGTTATTTTTTCTAAGCATCAGTTGACATGCATTGTAGCCAGTCCTATTTCCAAAGTGTAGTTAATATGTAGGACATGTGGGTAAATCCAGGAATGAGAGTAAGGTAATCAAGGGAAGGCTAGAAATATTTTTGAAATGTGCCAAATTTAGATGGTGGTTTATTATATAACTTTTGATGGGTGAATCATTCAAAACATTTCAATAATCCTGTCTCTTGAAAAGGGGTTTGGGCATCACACTAGTATACTAGCATGTGCATGTTTAATTACCCAAGCATGGTATTTACAATGATTAAGTAGATATGCCTATATGGATGTAAAAAGTGAGAACTTATGTGCAAGGTTACCCTAGTGTTATGGACAATGGAATAGGTCAGGAGTGTAATAGGTGATGTAAATAAATAAAATAATGAAGAAAATAGGAGAGAAAGAAAAGGTAGGATTGAAGAAAGAAACATATCAAAGGTATGTAGTTGCTCAAAGCGTGACCATACAACATTGATGAGTAACTAGAGGAAAAAATAATATAAAAGAAAGAAGAAAAGAAACCTATCAAAGATATGTAGCCGCTTGAAGCATGACCATACAACATTGATGAGTAAATTAGAAGAAAATAGGATAATATAAGAAATAGAAGAGAATGAAAAGGAAAAGTACCAAAGAAAGAGGGGAGGATGAAATGTATGTAGCCGCTTGAAGCGTGACCATACAACATTCATTACAGAAGAATGGGGGAAGAGGGAAGAAAGGAAATAGATGAATGAAGCAGATTTAAATGTAAATGCAAGTTGAATTAGTGCCGCAGAATGTCAAAAATGATGAAGTTGTTTTTGTGTGGATTGATTAAAATTTGATTGATTTCTTGTTTTGTTTATATTTTGTTGGGAATGATATACATATATACAAGTGGTGAGGATTTGTAATGCCTACAATTAGATATAAAATGCTTGCAGATGAATAATGTTAATGGGCTCGAGTTCTGCAATACCTTCCAAGGTGGTTAGGTGATATGCCCCAAATCCTAAATTTTGAGTGACCATGTAAGGGCCTAGCCAATTGTGTGTAAATTTATCATTGAGATGGCATGGTTGGATAGTAATTTGTTGGTTTTCTTTGAGGACTAAGTCTACAACTTAGAATTCATGTTGGTGTACCTTGGAATTGTAGGCACGTCAAAGACGATCTTGATAAACTTGTGTGTGTTCAATAGCATGAATGCGACGTTCATCTAATAAAGTCAATTGGTCAAGCCAAGCCTAAAAGGCTGTATCATCATCAATAAATTATTGCATAGAAACTCACAAGGATGGTATTTCAAGTTCCAAGGGTATTATGGCCTTAGCGCCATATACAAGGGAAAATGAGGTTGCCCCAGTTGGAGTGTGGAAATGGTATGGTAGTCCCATAGTGATAATGACATTTTATTATGCCAATCATGGTGTGAGTCAACAAGGATTTTGCAAAGAATAGTGCAAATGGTTTTATTTGTAGCTTCCACTTGGACATTACCCTGTGGGTAGTATGGAGTGGAGAAGCTATGTTGGATGTTGAATTTTTCACATAGTGCATGAACATTCTTGTTTTTGAAAGGGGTGTCATTGTCAGTGATGATTTTGGATGGAATTATAAAATGAAAAATGATATGTTGAGTGATAAAATCAATAATTTTGGGACCGGTCATTTGAACTAGAGGTATGGCTTCAACCCATTTCATGAAGTACTCGATTGCAGCAATGATGAACTTATGATTGGCAGATGATGTAGGTGTGATTTTTCTGATGAGATCCAAAACCCATTGTGAAAATGGCCACATTTATTGGATAGGTTGCAAATCCTAGGAAGGCAAGTGTGTAAGATTGGCATGATGTTGGAATTTAACACACTTTTTGACATAGGTGCAACAATCATGTTCCATTGTGGACCAGTAATAGCCCATTTGTAGAATGCATTTGGTAATGGTCATGCCACTGAAATTGCTGCCATAAGTACCATCATGAGCTTCTTGAGTGATTCATTAGGCTTCGAAGGGCTCAAGATAATGCAATAAAATGCCATCATAACTTCACTTGTAAAGGATATCACTGAGAAACGTATAGAGAATGATATGTAGTTTAAAATCTTGTTTATGAGTATGATTTATATCAAGTGGTAGAATATTGAGCTTAATGTAATCCTTGACTTGGGAAAACCATGGGTCGTGTGGTTGAGCTTCGATGATATTGATGCCATCATCGTGAGAAGGCGGATTGTTGAAAATGGTGGAATGGAAAAGGGTGTGGATGGACACGTGAATTGTGTCAGAAAGTAGATTTTATGGAATGAGGGAGTCTAGTGAGGCCATGGTATTGGTCAAATGGTTTATGGATCGTGGAGTAGCGGTAATGTCATACCATTCAAATTGGGCCAATAAGTCTTCAGTGGCCTATTTGTATTGTTGCAAGACTGGGCAATGATATTGCCATTCTTCCTTGATTTAATTTACAATGATGAGGGAGTCACCAAATATGTCTAGGTGATGAATGTGCATTAAGAGTGCTTGCTTTAGTCCTAGGATAAGAGCTTCGTACTCAACATTGTTGTTGGTGCAGGGAAATCCTAATTTAAAGTAAAAGGGGAGAGGCTCCCCTTGTGGTGTGAAAAAGACTATTCATGCACCCCCAGCATGTGTGCAATGGGAGCCATTGAAGAAAAGGGTCAATTCAATAAATGATTCAAGCTCTACTGGTTCTTTGGCTTCGCTTGTGTGAAATACAGAGCCGTATGGAAGTTGGATAAGCAATGGTGTATCACTTGGTAATGGGGCGTTAGCCAACTGATCAACAATGACTTGGCCCTTGATGGATTTTTGACTTATGAATTCAAGATCAAATTCTGTGAGGAGCATGATCCATTTAGCCGTTCGACTATTGTGGTAGCTCTTACCCATCATATAGAAAAGTAGGTTATCGTGGGAAACTACGTAAGTGGTATGGTTAATCATGTAGTGTCGCAACTTTTGGCTGGTAAAGACAATGGTAAGGTAAAGTTTCTCCATGTAAGCATGTTGTATCTCGTAATCAATAAATGTGCAATTGATATAATATACAACTTGCTTTTGATCTTGTTAATTATTTTGAGCAAGAAGCGTACCAAATGTGACATCAGTAACGAAAAGGTATAGGTGGAATAGACGTTTTAGATGGGGTGGAATGAGGATGGGTGGAGATGTGAGGTATGATTTGATTTCATCAAAGGAGGCTTGGCATTTATTGTCCCATTTGAATGGGACCTCCTTTTATAAAATATGATTGAATTACTGGCAGTTGGGCAATAAATCATCGTATGTATTGAATCCTTCCTTGCAAGCCATGTAGATTTTTGAGGTTTGTAGGGGGAGACATGTCAAGAATAGCTTGGACTTTGGCAGGATCAACTTCGATGCCTTTCTGTGAAATAATGAAACCCAAGATTTTTCTAGTGGTAACACCAAAGACACATTTCTTCACATTTAATCAAACATTATGTTCCCAGAGGTGATCAAATATTGATGTTGACCACGGGTTTTGGATTTGGCTATGAGATCATCAATGTAGTCTGATAGTTTTGTGCATCATATCATGGGAAATGTAAGTCATGGCACGTTGGTAAGTTGCCCCAATATTTTTGATGCCGAAGGGCATGACCTTGTTACAAAAATTCCCCCAAGGGGTCATGAAGGAGGTCTTATGCCGGTAATATGGATTGACACAAATTTTACTATAACCAAAAAAACCATCCATGAGTGACAGTATTTCATGTCTGGCGGTAGCATCGACCAATGTGTCAATATTAGGGAGTGGAAAATTTTCCTTGGGACAAGCTTTGTAAAGATCCCTAAAATTAGTGTAAATGCGGATACTCCTCTTGGGATTTTGGATGGGAACCATGTTTGAAACCCACTCAGGGTAGTCGATAGATTGTATGAAATATACATCAAGGAGTTTCTGTAACTCCTCTTTGACAATAAGCACTAGGGTGGGGTGCATGTGGTGTAACTTTTTATGGACAGGTTTGGCATTGTCGTCTAGGACAAGATTGTGCATGACTAATGATGGTTCAAGGCCAAGAAAACACCTTAATGTAGTATCTAAGGAAATTGGTATAAAGGACACGTTCTTATTCGAATAGGCTGGCGATGAGGTAGGCGATGTGATAGAATTCTAGATCATTGCCAATATAAACTTCAATAGTGTCCTTGACAAGCATGTGAGAACCATAATGAAGTTGTGTAGGTGTGGGGATGAGGTAAAGGTCATTGATGGACTCAGGGAGCTAGAATTCATCATCTAGATAAATATCTATATAATGGATCCATGGTAGGTGGGGGGAGATGGAGGGTAATGGTGCATTGGTAGATTGCAACATGTGGGGTGTTGGGATGAATTCAGTCGTGGTGGGGATTTTAAAAATATAATCTAGAGTAATAAAATAAGGAACAGGTGGTGGTATATAATCAGGATAGTTTAGATATCGTAGCAGAGCATACAAGCAGAGATCGCATTGATCGAGGCACTAGATAAAGATGTAGGTGATGAGGGTTGTGATGAATCATATGAGGATAGTAATGAATCTATAAAAGATTAGTAGAAAACTGGGTTTAACACCACAGGTGGTGAGGGAGAATGAGAACGTGGGCCACAAAGTGTTGGTATTTATAGAATTGGGAAGAATGGAATAGCGGGTGGGGGTGAAGAAGGAGGATCTTCTAGAAATTGTGGATCAACTGTTAGATGTGGATCAAGGGATAAGGTGGTGAAGTTGTGAGAAAGGATTTTGACTTCATGGGGAGAGAGAGGCTCATGCGACGGGGATGGTGGAAAGAATACAGATGGAATATAAATTGTGGAATGTGGGAAAGAACTACGTATTGGAAGATTAAGCTCAAATTCCTTGTCAGAAAGAAGGTCCACAAGATCAAGATCCAAATTTTGTAACTCATGCTTAAGTGTACTTATTGTTGGAATATGGTAAGCACTTTTGGATCGGTTGGTAGGTTTGCGCAAGGGAGGTTGTATATAGGTGCGACAACCCTATTCATATATTCCTAGGCTATACCCATTCCAATTATACATACATACATAATGCCATGTAAAATTGGGATTGGACATGTGGTCAAGGTTACTGCAAAATTTGCTTTGTGATGGTGGAGGTGCTAGAGGTTCTACGGATGAGTCAAGTCCTCCATATACGAAACTCATGTAATTATCAAGAGTACCTAAAGGAACTACTTCCCCAATAGTCAAGGGCATATCATGAGATCGACATAAGTCACAGGTGGATTGTATGTTGGATTGGAGGACTCGAGTATTGCTTATGTTATACTCACCAGGACCTAGGGTCGTCATGAGTATTGAGAAATGAGGAGGGGTTGTATGCTCAGGTTGAGGGGAGGACCCCCTTGGTGGTATAGAAGGTGGTGGAACTAGTGTAGGTGGATTGGCAGATGAAGGGGTGAAATTAGAAGGATATGTTTGAGATAACTGGTCATCAAGTCGAGAGGCATGTTTTGTCCACTCAGCACTCAGTAGGTGTCTCAATGATATGATGATTGGCATGGGTGAATTGGAAAGTGGGAATGGAAGCAGTGGTGGGTGAACTAGATATTACTCATTTTTGCATCGAGTGGGGTACAAAGCAGTATGAATATGTAGGAGGTGTGGGAAGAATAGGTGGGTTGTTAGATGAATATGGGGTGGAAGGTGTGGCAAAAAAGGTAAATGGAGGAAGTGGTGTGAAAGGCAAGGAGGGGCGATGAGAAAATGTAGGAGGAGCTTGTGTGATGGGAGGTTGATGTGGATTAGAGGAGGTTGATGCAATGTTGCTTGGATCAGGTGTTGGAATATGATATTGTGAAGATGATGGATAAGTGTTATCAAGAGACCGATGTGGGGTAGGGGCAAATTGCATGGATGATAAGGGTGGACTATGTGGAAGAGTGATGATGTTGCAAAATTTGAATGGATCATTGTTGGTAGGGATGCAGTGAACTAAGTCATTATGGATATATTTGATATAATTATGGAGCATGGAAGGGACACATTGCATGTCCCAGATCCAAGCACATACCTAAAGGATGTTATACTGCATCCCACCTTTGATAACATGGAAGAGAGTGGAAATGGTTTTGGCACCTACATTTATGGGTAGGACAATGGTACCAAGGATGGGATGCATTGAGCCATCAAAGGATCGAAGGTCCATGGATGGAGTGGCGATATGGTAAGAGAGAAGGCGAATGTGGCCTAGGGAAATGGTTGAAATGATATTGATGGATGAATCTATATAAATGAGAACACGCTTATAGGTAACAATGTTGATGGAGGCTTGAATATGTAATGGAAGATCCGCTCCCTCACCTACAACTTTTGTAATTTCATGGTCATGGAAACTGATAGAAGGTTGTAGGCATCTCTGGATATTGCCGATAAATTTGGCAAAGGCATCGACATCATGGGTATCAAGATCAAGAGATCAAAGGATAGAATCAAGTGCTTCACGATGAGGTTGGGATTGTTGCAGGAGGTCATAGATGGATAATCTTGTAGAGGTGATGTGAAGCTAGTGGGAAACACTACCATGGATGGTGATGACATTTCATGGAAGGGATGGATGAATCGGTGGCGTAATGATTGAGGTTGTGGTAGGTGATTTTTGAGAAGTGGAGGGTTGTTGGGTGACCAAAAGGGGTGGATAGTGTTGATTGTGAGTGGCGATATTGATCATACCCACAAAGCCCTATTGGGAAGGACCTCAATTGACATTATTGACTTGGAGTGGATAAATTGGAGGTGGATTACCCCCATGCTTGGGTAACAAATTTTTATATATCCCCAAGTTTTGATTTTGTGATGTGAATAGATTTGAGACTTGAATAGTGACTTGATCGATAAGGTCTTGCACGACATGGCCAAAAATATGGCATGAATTGATAGTGTGATCATGTTATCGATGGTAATCATAGAAATCCTACAGATTGTGGTCCCATGGGAGAGGATGATTTGGATCAATAGGGTGGACATAAGGCAAATTTTTGAGACCTCCCTCATTTAATATATGAAATAGAGTAGGCTTGGGCTCAGATAAAGGCATCCAATTATATGAAGGGTGAGGCATACATGGATTGCGACCTTGGTATGGATTATATTATGGTGGAGGATTACCATGGTATGGAATGGAAAGGAGTGGAGGATTGACTTGGTATTTATTTTGAGGAGATCATGGGGGAGTGGGTTGTGGAGCTTGTGTGGATGCCACTTGCGATGGTGGATATGAAGAATTTAGGAGGACCTAATTGGTTTGGATTGGTCGGGTGGTAGGTGGTACATATGGAGGGTGGTTGTAGTGGTAATTGGTGGGGTAAGGTTATTTTTGATGCAATTTGATTTTACCCGTGTGGACCTTGATGTCCTTGATAACTTTGGCTTGGGCAATGGCTTCCTCAAATGTCTAACTCTGATGAATCTGCAATTTTTAGGAGATTTGTTTATGACAACTCTTGATGAATAGTTTGAAGAGCTCTAAAGTTGGAAGAGGGAAGGCAAAATCATGAATGACCACTCTTCAACGGGTGATAAAATCAGTAATAGGCTTATTGCCCCACTAATGTAAAGCATAAACATCAGACAAGTTAAAGCTTGGTTTTGATGTTAATCGATAAATGTTTTAGAAATAAATTGACCAATTTTTTGAAAGTAAATAAACTATGGTGAGGCAAATGGTTGTACCAATCTAATGATTTTCCCCTAAGTGAAAGTGCAAACTTGCAAAACATAAGGGGATCACTACCATGCACTTGGTAGAAAGCAAAGCGGTAATTATTAAGGTGCTCTCTAGGATCTTCCCTACTTTTAAATTGATCAAATTTAGGGATCTCAAATCTGTAGGGATATGGATGTATATGAATAGATGGGTGAATTGGTTCATTGCATAACTCGTCATATGTGGTTTTTTAGGCACATAAATAGTCATGTGTAAATCTAATGTACGAATCTACTCCTACATGGATTGAAATTCGCTAGAGAGTATCGTGGTAGTGTTTGGTGGATCCAAGAATGGGGGTGATGATGTGGGTGCAGGTAATGGTTGTGATCATGGTTGCAAATAATCCATATGTGGTGGATATTATAACTGTTGTTCCTCCCACGGATGATAGTAAGAATACTGGTGTGGATTAGGTACTGATATGGTCTGATATTGTGGGATAGGAACTTGAGATGGATGGGGTGAGATGTAGGAAGAGTGGTAGACAGGTGACTGCTGCTGCTAATCATAATATCTAGGAATCTACTGGGTAGGCATAGGGAACTACTACTGGTGTGCATATTAGAAATTTAGTTGCATCTGAGAATTATTGGTTGAGGACCATGTGGGTGGCGAGGTAAATAAAGTGGGGGTTGTATAAGAAGGGGTGGAAGAGATGTGGTCATGGTGAAAGTGGACTGATGTGAAGATGGGGGTGGGATTGATGAATATGGAGGTGGCATGGATGGGATGGCGAGTAGGGACTCAAGATGAATGGAATATCAAGGTGGATGACCCTAATAGGCAGGGTTTAGTGGTGGATGTCAAAAGGAAGGTGGAGCTAGTAAGCGAAATGATGATGAAAGAATCAATGGGGGTCCATAGGATGAGAATGGTGGGTAGTTTGTGGGTGGATAGGAGGCAAACTATGGTGTGAAAGGAGGCGATGGTGAGGATGAGGATGCCTATTGTGGGAAAACCTGCAACGAAGTATAGGCTAGATGAGGTGATGATATCTGGTAGTATTGAGATGGGTGTGAATAGTATTAAGGTGGGAGCGATGAAGGTGGCTCAAATGAAGGTTGGTAACTTGATGAATCCTGTTGAGAGGGCAAGGTTTAGGATGACAGTATGGTAGGAGGATCTTTGGAAGAAGGAGGTGTAGATATCATACTAACTATCTGGACAGTGGTGATGATGTCATGTATGATTTTGGAAATAACTAGACCAGAGTCATCTCCCAAAATTGGATGAGAGGAATGCTCGAGGAACGGATGGGTAGTGAAAGTTGAAGCAAGTGGGGTGAACTCATCCACCACCATAACCAGTATGGGATGGCCAAGATGGGTATAGATGATATACTTGCAATATGTGGATGGGGGATTGGAAGAGGAGATATCTTCCAAGGGAGGGGTCTCCTCGAAGGTCTTGTCTAAGATGTGGAATGGAGTGAAAGATTCCATATGGGATTTGGGTCTAGCACTAGGGGTGGAAGGCCTAGTCAATATGTCAGGAGGACCTACAATAGTAACTTGCTCAAACTTGAAAGGTGGATCAATGGTCTAAGAAGTAGAAGCACCTGTCATCATGACAATCGATTGAGTAGCCTCAATGGTATGATGAAGGGCTTCATGCATCTGACTACATGTAACTAGCATGGTGATGTGTGCAAAATGTATGGTAATAACCAAAAGATGTGAAATTTGGGCTCTATGACTATCTGTGGCTGGATGTGGTGCTATCTACTCTAAAAAATATAGGTTCACACGGGGTTGTGAAAACCACTTTTGAAGCTGAATATTTGCACGAGGTTGTGCGAATTGCTAAAAATTGGTACATGTGATGGATAAGTGCTCGATGGATGACCTGTATGATGTGGAATTATATTTGTGCCCTAAAAATAGGTTTGCATGGGGTCATGCAAACCACTACTATAACCAAATATTTGCATGGGGTCATGCAAACCACTAGAAATAGAGATAGAGGATGGATTTTCTATTATGGAGAGCTTTTGTGTGTTGTGTAGACCTGTGTAATGCAATTTTGGATCCTCGAAGCTCAGTTTCGCATAAAATTGTACTAATAGATTAGTGTAGGAAATTCACACTAGGGGGTGTGAATCACCTAAAAATAGATTGTGCAATATATAGCATGGAAGTGAAACTATGGAATAATTGAGGAGTGATTTATAGCACATTTGATATGCTATTGTAACCACTTTCATAAGACTCAAAAATAAGCAAATGTTCTTTCTTTTTGGTTTTCATGTATTTTTATGAAAGTATGTATCCACCCTAGGAAAAAACCATAGGTAATGGGTGAGTGCTACTTGAAACAGGTATGTTACGACATAGAACCTCTTGCAACACCCAAAGGTGCATAGAATAGAACTATACCCAACAGGTGAATGGTAACCTAGATGTAACAAGCATAGTAAAATGATATCCAAATGGGGGAGACTCAAAATGCTCTAATGAGTCAAATAAACTCTCATGAAGAGAGGTCACGTTGTCAATGTGTTGCTATCGGCCCTAATCAAGGCTTTCACTTAACCCTCACATTTAAGGCATGCATAGTAATGATCAGCCGCACCTACTAACTATTTGAAAAACCCTATGGTAAAAGGGATTTCTAAAACTACCCACTCCGAAGGTACCTTCCAGTGATGAATTTTGGATAAAAAACACTCAAAGTGGGAAGGAACGAATGGGTATTAATACCAAAATGATCCACCTGGGGGGCTACTATGGTGTCTAAAACCAGAGGTGATCTAGTGGAGAGTAGAGCCCAAACCTCACTAAACTCTGGTGGTGAATTGGTGATGAAATCCAATTTAGGATGGAGATGAAATCCAGCTCTTTACATAGTTTAAGTAGGATGTGAGTGTGTGGTGTTTGTTTGTGCGGTACTATTTTAGAAGCAAATCTACTTTAAATGCCTTTTTCAAAGCAAAAATATGCTATGATGCCTTTTCAAAGAAAATCTACTTACTTGGTTTTGCACAAAAATAAATTTAAGCTATTGATTTTCAAAAAGGAAATATAATTAATTGATTTTGATGTAAAATGATGGAAATTGAAACTAATCTAAGATACTTTTGGAAGGGAAAGAACACGAAGGGAAATTACATAAATGGAATTTAACTAGCTTCTTGTGAAGGAAAATTGCTTGAAGGGATATTGATAGAAATAAATCTAATCTAGAAAGCTGATGTAAACTTATCTACAACAAACAGGAAGATGTGATTGTGTGGAAATTGTGGCCCAATAGGAAATATTAGCTTCAAACTAGAGGAGGAACAAACATTTTCACAATATACCTGTGTCCAGGGGACTGTAAAAGCTTTTTGTGTACCTTCTAGTTCAAAACTATGTTACTTTGGAATGTTCACATGGGGTCGTGTGAATCTATATTCTGATAGGGGGTTCACACGGTGTCATGCGAACCAAGATTTGAGAACTGGGCTAACTGGTTTGGAGGTCTTGATAATGATTTTGAATTTTTTTATAACTGGTACCTACACAAAAAATCCTAGAAAGTCAATTTAAGATTAGCAAGACAAAAAAACCTTGAAAATATCTCGCACATACTTGAAGGAAGTAAATGGCATAAAAGTAAGTTAACTACTGATTTTTTGCACAAAAATACAAGGATGCTTTAACCTTGCATACGCCGTGGCAAGAGGTAATTTTTGGTCTAGGTATGGGGGCATGCAATCCCCAAGAAAATGAGGCTCTTAAGCTCCCCTAACTTACCTTGCCATTGGTTGTGGGTGTCTGAACCAATACCTGGGTATAAAGTCTCAAGTTTGAGGCAATTTTGGGAATTCACATGCCCAAGTGTGTACTCATTACTCTCTTTTGAGGTTCACCGGTACACCAACAAACCTTTTGAAGTTTGGCCTGAGATGTCTTTCAAGGTATTTTTTTGTTTTGGGGTTTCTTCAAAGATGACAACTACCTACCATACAGAAACAAACCATAATTTTTTGTTATAAGGTAATTAAGCTAATTCTTTGTGGGGGTCCCACCGGGCATCCCAAAATGAAACGATCAAAAAGACACTAAGGCATTCATTCAATATCAAAGAATCTATTGCATTTGTATTAAAATTTATAAAAGAGGTTACACTACGATATCCTTTTACAAATATTGCCCTGAAGGCTACAATGGGGTCTTACCTAAGGAATCCCTTTTGGATTTGGAACAAAGACAATAAGATACATCATTTTGGGTTCCTCAGTGTAGGTGGGCTTCTTGCTCATGGGCCACAACTTTTTGGATGTGTCCTTGTGCTTTGTTGGACCTGTTAACCTGTAAAATCTTGTTAGTGCATTGGGGGATTTTCCTCAGTCAAACCTCGTGTTTATGAAGACAAAAGACTCAATAAATATGCTCAAAATATGAAAATAAATATTAAAAATAACATAATAATGCTAAATTAATCTATACTTACCTTTAATAATGATTCTGGTGCTTGTAGAAGAGGTTCACACGGGGTCATGCGAATCGAAACTAAACTTGGTGGTTCACACGAAGTCGTGCAAACCTATCCTTTTTGTATCAAAACTGCAAGTTAGTTTATGGTTGTCCTAGAGCAGTTGTTTGTTTGATTTTTGTGTGGGTCACCTTCAGAAAGTGCACTTTTTGGATGATTATCGATCTGTCTCAATCACAAATGAACCCCATGAAAGTGATAAATCAATTGCAATGTTCGTACGATGGTTGTGTGATGGATGTGATGGATGCAAATGGCTGTAGTGATTTTGGTAAAGTTATGGTAAGAAAAATTTGATTCTTATGAAAATATGAAAGTGGCCTTCTATTTATAGACTTGGCCAAGGTGAGATGGAGGGGATGAGGTGTCCCTTGTGAGGTGTAAATGGTGAGGTGTCCACCTAGGAGGTGTCCCCTGAGGTGTCTTGGTTCATAAATGAGGTTGGGTGAGAGAATCCCTCACCCATCCACAAATAATGATGACTTGCTAAAAATATCCATTAGGCATTAATGAACACCTTTTTGGAAATATCTATCAATTAAAAATTGCTTCTTTTGTGCAAAAGTCTCCATATTTCATTTATGACCCAAGGGAATGTGAGGTGGATAAATATATGGGTGAGATGTGGCATGGCTAGGATAGGTTAGAATAGGTGAGGTGGAAATCTAGGCTAGTTAAAGTAGACTAGGTGAGGTGGAAGGCTACGATTAAATCAAGATTAGATATAATTAAGCATGTGTTTAACCATAAAGCAACTTTTGACAAAAATTGTTGACTTTTGAGCATAAAGTGCTTTTTGACCATGGTGAAGGATTAAAACTTAGTTGAGTTGGCATGAGGTTAAATGAGGATCTATGGTTAAGTGTAGGGAGGGGCTTAGTTAGCCCTAAAGGGGCTAAATATGATGAATAGTGATTTTGATTAATGAATAGTGTCTTTAGCCAATTTATGCAATTTTCGAGGGTTTTGCAAATTTATTGACCATGGGAATGGGAAGAGGGACAATGTGCGACTTTTAGGTGTCTACAATTACCTCTCATAATAACTTTACATAGTTGGTTCTCCTCAATACATAATATCCAGGTTATTTTTGTAATCAATATCTTATTAAGCAACAACAAATTTTTTATCCCAAGACCACCTTATTTTCTAGAAGAGCATACCCTATCCCAAGAGACAAGGGACACCCTCTATTTTTACTCCACCCCACCCCACAGAAATATCCTAAATATTTAGTCAATTCTACTAACTTTGAAGGGTATTCTAAAAAGAGGTATATAATGGACGGGAATGGTTTAGAGGGTAGCTTGAAGCAATTACAACTTACCTACTTATCTCAGGAGATTACCTTTTCACCCAATTAACTTACATTGAATCCTATACAACACAAGAGACCACAAATACTCCTTAATCATCCTAGTAAGCAATGACATATCTAGATATAAATAAGGAAGGTTAGCAATGATAAAACCAAAAATACCTCCAATTCTATGTTGAAGTTGCCACCCAGTATTCACAAAAAAAAAAAAAAATTATGGAAGTTAAGTTGTTGGTTGGAAGCTTTCTCATACAACTACAAAATATTCATGAATTACTTAGCCTATCTCATTGTATCCTCCCCAATAATTACAATGTCATCTACAAATTATTGATAAGAAACTACCTCTGCCATACCGGTAGGTCTGTTACTCTTAATATTAGAGGACAAGGTAGTAGCAAGAATCGATATTCCTAAAGTTTGAACCATCAAAATGAAAATATATGGAGACAAGGGATAACATTGTATAATACCTCTTTGACCCCAAAAAAACCACTTGGAATCCCATTTATGATGATAGAAATTTTGCATGGTAAATACAAACTCTGATCCACTTCCTCCATAGATCCCCAAATTCAAATTTTTCCAACACCTTGTCAAGGAACTCCTAGGAGACCTTGTCATAAGCCTTATGCATATCAAGTTTAATAAGCATTCTAGCCAACCTACTTTTTGAGTCTCATGAACTGTAATGATTCCTACCATGAATAAATCCACCTTGAAAATGAGAAATCAAGATGGGGAGAATCCTTTTCAACCTATTAGCAAGTGTCTTAGTAAGAAACTTATATAAGGTATTGCGTAAGCTGATAGGTCTAAAATACTTTAGAGAAGAGGAACCATGTTTCTTCAAAACCAAAATAATAAAGCTAGTATTCCATACCTACAACAAAGAGGAAGAAGGTTGAAATTCTCTTAAGGCTTTTGAAATATTCAAACCAAAAATGTGTCAAAACCTCTAAAGACAACTAGTAGGGAACCCATTTGGCACAAGTGCTTTGTCCTTATACATACTAAATAGATTGGTCCTGATATCATCATTAGAAAAGGGGGAATTCAAAGCATTATTCATATTAGTTATCACCACCTAGGAAATGTTTCTAAGAAGTTCCTTTGAAGCATCTCCATATTCCTCCCTATCTCTAGAAAAAAAATCCTGAAAGAAGGATGTCATGGTAGTAGAAATTTCTTTCTTATCTTCAGAGTGTTCACCAGAGTCCAATGTAATTTCTCTTATTTTGTTAGCACTTCTATGTTTCAAGTTTGAGAGGTGGAAGACCTTGGTATTCCTATCCCCTCCTTAAGCCACAAAGGTCAATATTTTTACCTCCAAAAGGAATCTTCGCTAACAAGAATATTATGAAATTCTTTAAGAGCAATTTGCTCTTTGCTGGCCAAATCCTCTAACCAACCTTCACTTTAGCCTTTTTTATCAATTTCTTGCAATTATTGAAATATTTTTTTCTTCCTATGGAATAGGTTCCCAAAAACCTCTCGATTCCACCTCTTCAAGTTAGCTTTTATGATTTTTAGCTTCTTGGCCACTTGAAACATCTTAGTGCCATAGACATCTATATTTCACCAAGCCTTAATAAAGCCTTAAATATCTAGATTCTCAAACCTAAAAGGATAACCTTTCAAGCATTTATCTTCCATTAATTCTAACAGTAATGGGTTGTGATCATAAGCAATTACCAGTAAAGTCCTCAAAGAGCAATCTCAAATCATGGTAAGATAACTCACCAAAGTAAGAGCCCTATCAATCCTATATTTAATTACACTCCCTCTCTTTATTCTATTGGACCAAGTGAATTTAGAACCTTGCAAATCAATATCTACTAGTTCCATGGAGGTCAAGAACTCACCAAACACCTCCATACTATTCAAAAAATAGTCAAGCCTCCAAGTTTCTCAATAGGAATCATAATGGAATTAAAATCACTAGCAAGCAACCATGGCAAGTAAAATGAAGAGCCAAGGGATTTTAAGTCAACCCAAAGTTTCCTTCTATATTTAGCAACACTAGAAGCATACACATTGGTAGAAATACAAGAAAAATTGTTTTTTTATAGTAGAATAAAAATAAAAAGAATATATCAACCTAATGAATAAGCTTACCCTCCATAAAATTAGGATTCCAAAGAATCCATAAATATTCGAAACAACCACTAGCATCCCTATTCACACCTTCACACCCTTTCCAAACAAACCTTCATAATCTATCAAAATCCTCATCACCCATATAAATTTCTTGTAAGAAAAGAATATTAGGATTGAAACTTTTTCTAAATTTTTTAGCACTCTTTTTTTAGTTGGGATATGCGAACCCCAAATATTCCATGATATAATATTCATTACTTCAAGGATTGCGGATCGTTCCCTCTGCTCAAAGGTAATGTATGTTGTGAGCCATTATCCACATCTTGAGTTATTTTATTTAAGAGCACATAAGATTGTTTTGGTCTTCTTGAACCCTTCCCACTACTTAGATTCATTATTTTTTGGGTTTATTTGATGGGTCGCATAGATATAATAATTCCCTTCTTGATTGCTTTTATTTATTGAGAATGAAATTACTAATACTGAGCTATCTTCTTTAATTTCATATTTTTCTTGTTTAGAACTTCTTGAAAGCCATCTTCCTTCAATGAAGACAAAACATCCTATGGTGTCCTATCCAAAGAATTTGTAGAAATATATTCCACTTCTACATCCCAAAGGAACTCCATGATAGCTTCATATTTTTCCTTATCAATAGGGGCATCAACCCTCTTATTATACAAAATAGGGGTAGCTACTCCTGAAAACATCTCAACAGGAGCTTGAGTAGAAGGTAATTGATATCCTTTATGATCCAATATCTCTACTCCCTTATCTAGAATAGTGTCCAACCCAACCTCAAGACCATAAGGTAGCAACTCTCCTAATACAACAATTTTTTTTTATTCACCTCTGCACCCTTGGAATGCCCACTAACTTCTAGAAAATCCTTAGCCATTTTACAACAATATTCTTTTTTCTCTAAGTACTTTTCATCGATTTCATCTATGACAAGGTCTTCAACTACACCAACAACTAAGCTTTATGTGGGAATACCATGAATACCTTTTCTATCTACCCTTGAATCAAATGCTAGAAAAAATAGATTTAGGGTCTGCCTCCTTTCCCAAGCCTTTTTTTCTTTATCAAACTTTTGATATAGAGCACAAGCGAAGCTGGGATGACCAAAATTCTTGTATACAGAGCATTTTCTAACTATGTTCTCATATTTCAAAGGTTGAATTTAGACCCTAAACTTAGAATTGATTTCAATTGACTTCAAAAGGTCCTTATCAAGCATAAAATTAACACAAAATATAGCATACAAAATCCTAGATCTAGCAATTGTAACATGATCTATCACCACCATCTCTCCTATTTCACTTGTGATTTTGTCTAGGATCTCCTCATACCAAAGATATAAGGGAAGGCCAAGAAGGAAAAATCACACAATATTTTGGTCAATGCATTGGAATTTAGGGTTGAAATCGAGTGCCCACTTTATTAGGAATAAACTTCTATACCCAAAGAACCATGGACCACCTTGAAGAATCCTATTGTGGTCCTTCAAACCACTGAGTCTAACCAAAAAAAAATCTTAGGTTATGCAAAAATATCCAAAGAACCCTTAGGATGCAATTTTAACTAATCCCACTTTCAAATAGGATCTAGATCTAGATGAACCCCATAAAAGTTTCCAATAAGAGTGAAATCCCCATGGGAAGAAGCCATACCTATAAGAGAGTTTGGAACCACAAATTTTCTTGAACAATAAAGGATATTTAAACATAGACTCATTGATTTTTTCTTTCACTTAAGAAGACTAACCCAATATGGAGCCCTTGAAACAAAAGAATAATGAAATGGCACATGTTTGAGATCATTTTTATTATCACAACTCATTGCAGCTAGATCCATAATGCTTCCTTTTTGTTGATCAAAACCACTCCTCATAACCTAACTACCTTTATAAAAATAATTCTTATCCCTAGAACTTCTTGTGCGCTAACCTTTATAACTCTCCTCACCATCCCCACTAACAATCTCGACATCCTGACCTCCACTAGTCTCACATCTTAAACTCCACTGTTTCCACCTTGCTCATTAGTCAAACCCTACAAACCACCCTTACCTTCATGACACGATTTATCCATCACCCAACTCAGTTGTGAATTACAAACCCTCTACATCCACCATTACCTAAATTATATGTGGATTGAAAATCCTCTATAGTCACTGCTACTTGATTTCAAACCCCCTACAACTATCATCGTCTGACTTAGTTGTGGATTAAAAAACCTTTAAAACCACCACTGCCTAACTCAGTTATGGACTGAAAACCCTCCAAAGTCATCATTACCTGGATTTAAACCCTCTAAAACTAGCATCACCTAACTTAGCTATGACCAAAGCCATCATTATCTGGCTTCAAACCCTCTATAATTATTGCCACCTGACTCAATTTTAAATTAAAAACTCTCTAGAGCTATCGTTGCCTAGCTTCAAACCCTTTACAACCACCACCACCTAACTTAATTATGAATTGAAAACCATCCAAAGCCATTGTTTCCTGGCTTCAAGCCCTCTATATTTATTATCACCTAAGTCACCTATGGATTTAACCCCTCTAGAGTTGTCCTTACTTGGATTTAAATCCTCTACAATCATTGTTTCTTGACATAGTTATGGATTAAAAACCTCTAGAGTCATCGTTGCTAGGCTTTAAACCCTCTACAACCATCATCGTTGATTCAATTTTGGATTGAAAACCCTCCAAAGCCATCGTTGCCTATCTTCAAACCCTCTACAATTATCGTTGCCTAACTCAGTTATGGATTAAAAACCCTTTAGAGCCACCGTTTCATGGCTTCAAACCCTCTATAGCCATCACCTGACTTAGTTATGGATTAAAAACACTTCACAAGCACTACTTCTTGGTTTCAAACCCTCTAAAACCACCACTATCTGAATCAACTATGGATTAAAAACCCTTGAAAGGCATTTTTGTATAGCTTCAGACCCTCTACAACTATCATCGCCTAACTCAATTGTGGATTTAAAACCCTCCCTAGCCACTGCTACCTGGCGAAAAACTCTCTATAAAATGAAATGATTTTTAATGATAACATATTTAAACATTTATTTTAAATAATGTTTTGTTGATTTATATTACTTGCACAATTTAAAAAAGAAACAAGTCTTATGAAATATTCTAACAATATTTTATAAAAAAAATGTTAAACTAATTTTTCAATTTTAAATTTTAATTATATTTTTTACACACTATTTTAATAATTTATATCTAAAATAATTTAATTTTTACTATACATAAATACAAATTTTAATGATTAAATAGAAGTAATTCAATTAATGTTGTAATTGGATGGCATACTGCCAAGATATTATATATAATTAAAGGTTTTGAATCCCTCCTCATGGTTCTGTAGACACCAAAACAGCACCAATCCGATTATGTGACTGCAAACACTGATCGCTTTGACAAACACAGCCCCCAGGGCAGCCCTTAGAGGTCAAACGGTGGTCTTAACCACTTTCATAGCAGTTTTGTAAGGTCAAGGAGCAATTTGGCACACTTGGGCACTTTGCCCAGTATTCGTCTCACCCGGAGACGAATTCAAAATAGAATCCGTCCCACCCCAGGACGGATTCAGAATTCGTCCTGGGTAGGACGAATTCTAAGCTTAACGGGCAAAAGGGCAAATGGTGCCAAGTGGCAGCCCGAACGGTCGGTTAAGGGCTCCTACCTTGCACGCATGTGTAAGTGGACGAGAGGGGCCGTTAGAGGAGCTGTTACAAGAAGCATTTATCAAAGTTCAAGTCAGGGAAGGACTCCCCTCCCTCATGGGAAGACAAGACCGCCACATGGCGCCCATGGTCAACACTTGGCTTTTGTGCTTCCCTCCCAAAAGAGACCCCTTGGGTCTATAAAAGGTGGGAATTTTCTCACCCAAAATATGCGAGGTGGAAGGAGTGTTGAAGCAACGAAGTGCTTGCCGAATCGAAGACTCATTTGCATCCCCCTTTGTTCACCTTCCTACATCCATCAATCTCTTTTGCAAGGGAGGTTGTTGGGTGGCCTTTGGAAGCTCGAACCTTACTCAAATCCGATGCATGGACATCTGAACCCATCAATTCGCCGACCCCCAATCCTAAAAGGTTTTGGGCCCATCCTTGGTGGATTGGCTCCAAAATCGAGGGCCAACGGTGGGAGGCCCACTTGGGCACCCCCGCACCCCCAAGTTCTAATTTCAGTTTTTGAGCACTTTAGATTAATTTTTAGATTGCATTATGTGTTTACTAGGTCTGATTAGTCTATAATTGCAATTTTGTAGCTTTTGGTCAGAGTTTAGGGTGTTTTGTATTGCTTTATCGTTTCGCTAACTTGCAGGTGTCAAGGTTAAATTCCCGAGGGAGGAGGCCAAATTGGGAAAATCCGACCATATGGGTCGTCCCAAAATGGCCCCAATTACCTAACCCCCCTATTTGCGGGAGTTTTGCGGGTCCCGAGATCCGACATTGGAGCGGCGACGGGTCGATTTCTCCTATTCGGAAGAATTCGTCCCACCCGGGGACGAATTACGGTCGAATTCGTCCCGCCGGGGACGAATTCCGGTTTAAGGTGAATTGGCCAGGTGCCTCGGTGGCGGTGGCCTTCAGTGGCTGTTCTTACCTTACGTCGGATTTTGAAGCAATTTGGATTCATTGTTTTCATGGTTTCGGGCAAATATTCGTATGCATATTTTGTTAGTTTTAGAGAGAGAATGATTTTCATTTGCAACGGGTGCTACTAACGTCTTGATCATTTCTTTGTTTGCGGGAGAAGCGAGCGAGGCGAAGAACCCATCAACATCGGCGGCGGCATCATCTTAGCCCGCCCGGTGCAATCGTGGGCACGCGGAAGGAGGAACCATTCAACGATTGTAATCAAACCTTATTTGCGCTCCTAGCCCCTGAAAAGGGAGGAGGCATTATTGTAACAGAGATCGAAAGAAATTAATGAAAGGGCTGTTTTTCTTTATCTGATTGCGTCTCTTACAACATGTCTCTTTTCGTTTCATGTAATTCATATTTCTAGGACTTAGGCGTGCTTAACTTTGAATGCAATTGCACTTGAATGATTTCCTTTGACCGGAATCTCGTGCTTTCAGTGGCGATCACGGTGGGACCCTGTTCCCTGGTTTTGAAATCACAGAAACTAATTAAAATTTTGTGTTTGTGCTTGACAGGTACACTTTTTTTGTTGCAGACTGCTATTCGTCTCTGACAGGGACGAATCCTTTTCTGCAATTCGTCTGATCCTGAGACGAATTCAAATTCGTTCTCCGGGTGGGACGAATTACGTTATGCAATTCGTCTCCCGGAGGGACGAATTCTGTCTCGTGATTTTCAGAGCAGAAATTCGGAGATAACGGGAGCGAGCCAGAGAAGAGGTAGGGATTTTCATGATCTCTGTTATAATTTTCTGTTTCATTTACAGTTTCTGCTTCGTTAATTGTTTTCATTTAATCTTGCATTGCATTAGGAAAAGTCATGTATGCTAGTTTCATTTTATTGGATAAAGCGAATCCCACACACATCACGAGACAACTTTAAACCAAGGAGCTGGTCTTAAGACCCCAGCCCTTGATCAAGACCATTGGTGGATTTAATCACCGCCTTGGCTTGATTTGCATCCATTTCCCGATTGTCAGCTGTTGTTAGGCGTAAATCCTGACGAAGACGGACCGAGCGTAGGCGGGGTGATTCCCATGCGCGCGAGGATAAGTCTTCTATGGTAGGTGTCATTAACGGGACAATCCCCCTTCCGTACCGCCTATGTACCACGTACCTTCTGCTCTCACGTACCTATAGTCTCCCTCTCGTAAGGGCGGGTATATAGAGAGGTTGGTATATCGGACTGGCAGGTATATTGAAGGGGCGACCTTTTGGAGTTATAAGAGCCTACATGATGCATTTAAACGTTCTACAAAACTTACAAAAACAAAACAAAACATCAAAATGCACTAAACCAGTTTAGGGCACACCAAGAATCCTTAAAAGAGATAATCACGGTCTTGTGAATGTGTGTGTTTAATTCTGCTTAGAGTAGACAAAAAAAAAAAAAAAAAAAGAAAATCATAAAACGAGATAAAAACTTATTTAGATAGCATAGAAGCACCGCAATGGTGTACACCCGTAGTCAAGCCCAATCAAGGGCAGAAGCTCCGAGAGGTACACAAAAGCGAGGCACAAGTTGCCTTCACTTCGATCCTGAGGATTTGGTTATACCGCCTTATCGGTCTAACCTACAAAAGAATCCAATTCGAGAATCCTCGGTGGGGTATGCCTATTCAAAGCGGCCCCTTTCGGGAAGATGCCTTACATGTAGACCTTGACATAAATAGAGAATCACCTCTTGAAGGTAGGCATGAGTGGCCACCGCGCAATGAAGCGCTAAACGAGCACGCTTGTCCATTTAGAGGGGCAACATGGATATGGCGTCCCTTCTTTACCTATCATCGAACGAGAAAGACCACATCCGGAGCGCGGGGCTCCTTACATAGGGCGACCTAACTCCGCCCATCCCATTTACACTCATGAAAGGGAGTATGAGGAAAACCATCACATTCCTCGAGAGCAACAAACAATGCGGGAACCTTGCATTTCCGCACCACCAGGATATCATGATCACCCCTTGAGGCCAGAACCTCGAGCACATACCACCTACCTCGACAGAGGGAAGCGACCCATTGAAACCTTAGAGCATCAAAATCAAGGTAGACCCATAGGAGGAACATTTGAACCTCCCAAACAAAATAGGGTAGAACAAATTGATCCGGTTGTCGCCAGATATACCACCCGTCAAGCCCAAATCATGCGGCTTAAACAAAGTCAACAAGAGATAGAGTATCAATACCGCTTGGATAAAGAACGCATGCAACGCGAAGCGGATGAGTTACGCTATGAAATACACGAGAGGGGGCCAACCCCTCGCATCCAAAGAGCTGAACAGTATGAGAGGCGTAATCCATTGGCGCAAGACAGGTCTCCACGACCTCGTCAAACTCTGCCTCCAAGACCCCATAGATTTGAAAGGGAGGCAACTCCCCGAAACAATGATGGGTACCTTCAGCAAGAACTTGATCAGGGTCATAGGTTTCGCACTGAGACTCCTCAAGAATTTTACGAGGAGTATGAACCGAGAAGAGGAGTATATCGAAACTCCCCATCAAGGCGGGAAGGATGCCATTCGGCCACCCCTCCATAGGCCTCCGGTTTACCGTAACTTGCAACAAGAGCGAACAAGAGAGGAAGAAATAAAATCTTCCGATGCATACCAAGCGCTATTGGAGCGTTTAGAGTCGGTGGAGACAAAAGCTGCTGGGCATCAAAAACCCACATTACGTCTACTCCGCAATAATCCGGTGCATCCCTCAGTGCCTACACCTCTCTACCCCGAACACTTTAAGTTGCCTCAATTGGCGGTTTTTAAAGGTGAAGAGGACGCACGGGAACATGTTACACGGTTTCTAAGCCAATGCTTCGGCATTCAAGATAATGACGCGTTATTGCTTAGAACATTCATAACCACATTCGCGAGGCCCCGCCTCGGATTGGTTCACACGACTGCCCAAACACGGCATAAGCGGCTTAGATCGGCTAGTAGATGCGTTTCTTGAACGCTTCGCCTTCAACACAAGGAAGAAGGCATCACTTAGTGATCTTGCTAGCCTTAAACAATTTGAGGAGGAAACAATGGCGGCGTACGGGAACCGATGGAGAGCTTTGCTTTCTAAGTTACCCTACCGTCCTCCCATGTCGGACCTCACGCAAATGTTCGCGAAAAGTTGTTTAAAATCAATCTCCGGTCTATTGTTGCTGCGACAATACGACAGCTTAGAAGAAGCTTTGGCGCAAGCCAGAGTCATAGAAGAGATTAAGATAGGCGAAGGCGCAATTGCCAAGCCTAAGAAGAAAGAGTGGAATAAAACCACTAAAGCGGGACAACGCAACCACAACACGCTGCAATCAACCAAGTTGCGATAAATGTCCCGGCGCACAGTGCAAGAAACGCGGCCTCAAAGGCTAACTACCGAGCGGTGCCTCCACTTACGAAAGAGATAACGGGAGACAAGAACAGTATCAGCAGCGTCGCCCTAGGCGACAATTCACCCCGTATGCGGAGTCTAGGGACTCCTTATTTGACCGCTTGTCAACGGCGAATCTAGTTACTGTGCCATAAATCCAAATTTTTGACCCTAGCGTTCCTAAGCCTAAGGGGTATAGGGAGGAATTGTATTGCAGATTTCATAGACGCGAGAGGACATGACCTAAGCGGGTCTTTGGAAATTCAAAGAACTAGTCCGAGGATTTGATCGACAATCGAACATTGGTCGTGGACAACCCCATCGCACCTAACAACCAACAAATGGGGGTATTCAAGGACCCCTTGCATGCCCACGAGGCGCAGACAAAACCACTCCAAATAAACGAGGTGCGACAAGATCTTCCCGCACAAGGATTTGTGGGAATGATTAGCATTGTAACAAGGAACAAGAAAATACCCGGCGGTTGCCCCCGAGGTACTGCGAGGGAAGTTCCGTCGACATCGCGGCCTCAACAACGCCCGATGCGAGTTACCTCCGCCTAGACACGAGGTCACGATACGAACCAAACTCACGCGAGTTTGCGGACCACGTCGGCTAGAGCTGTCCATCTACGAGCTTATTCAACAATCGGCTCCACATAGAGAAGCTCTTATGGACATCTTAAAAGCCATTGAAGTACAACCCCACGAAGCTAATTCTTTCAACGCTTTCGTGGGACATGTGAAACAATGTACGGAGCCTGTCATCACATTCAAAGAAAATGAGGTCAAAACAATATCGAATGACATGCCGGATCCACCCCTGCACGTTATCGCGCGGGTCAACGGGATCCCGTACAAGAGAGTGCTTGATAGATGCTGGCTCGTCCGAGTAACATTATAACCATCTGCTGCGTTAAAGCATTTAAAGCGCCGACCTCTCACATCACAGCTTCCACGTACACACTGCGAGCTTTTAACGATGCAATTTGCTCGACAGTCGGCACGGTTGTTTTGCCTATACAGGTAGGACAAAAGTCAATACCCACACTCTGCCATGTGTTGGAAGGCGAA
Source organism: Wollemia nobilis (assembly GCA_028583015.1). Lineage (NCBI taxonomy): Eukaryota > Viridiplantae > Streptophyta > Pinopsida > Araucariales > Araucariaceae > Wollemia > Wollemia nobilis. Next base: position 1,558,304 of record JAQPPZ010001901.1, on the reverse strand, counting down.
ATGGCTTATAACATACTGCTGGGGCGGCCTTGGATCAGGGACATGAAGTGTGTCCCCTCGATCGCACACCAGTGCTTGAAGTATGCCTATGAAGGGCAAATACATGTAGTCCCAATGGACTTAGAGCCCTTCAAGTATTGCAATGCGGTACAATTCATACCTCAATCGACCCTACCATCAACGCATGTGGATTTTCAATTAAATCCATCTAAAAGAGGTCCGATACCGCAGGCACAACTGGTGGCCAATAAGGTAAAATCCCAGCCAGGTGAGATGTCATCATTGGCTCCTTCATCATCAGCGCCACCTATCGTGGCCCAACGGAAGGACAAGGGAAAGCAAATCATGGAGGAGGTTAAGCCTCTAGAAGAGGGGTTGCCCACGATCTCAACAATATCCAACGAGAGGAAGCGCCCAACGCAGCGGAAACCAAGATTCTGAACAACCAAACATGGAATGGACTCGGGAAGGACTACCGTTTCCTCCTACCCAATCATCAACAATCACTTGTTGAGATGGCCGGTACGGGCACGGGAGAGTACATAGTGCAAAATGTTGTGGCAACCCCCACACTTGGAGTCGGTACAAGACATGGGAAGACCTCGCCTCCCCATTGGAACAATCGTCCCTTTAGGCTACCCACCGAACCAAACGAATTTTGTGTATGGGGGCCTTGATCATGGTTTCGAACCATGCGAACAAAAGGAAGCAGAGATGAAGAACCTTTTGTCGAAAACATCAATTATCTGTCGAACCCGAGAATTTGCCCTAAAATATCTCGAACAATGCAATTGGCATGGGTATGGGCTAGGCGGATACGAGCAAGGGATGCGGATCCTTTGTCAGCCAAGATATCGAGATGCCATACGACAAGTCGGGGGTAGGGTTCAACCATCCCCTGCCATTAGACATCTTGGTTGAAAACATGCAAGGCCTAGAAATAGGCAACGGGGGGATTGGCACAAGACCCATACGCCAATCCAAACACGAGAATACACATTGGGGGATTATCTCCCATGGTCTACAAACACCCCAGGTAACAACAATAATCCCTCTCCTTTGCTAGAGAGAGGTGAAAGTTCGAGAGAGCGAGTCCTCGAAAAGAACAACAACGGCTTCCAGATATTTTTATGAAACTGTTCCCCTTAGAGGTTCCAGACGAAGTAACGCAGTCTCAAAAGAATCAGGTCCCTCCACTAAGAGTGGAACAACCGCAATGGGATCAGATTAATTCACTGGAACAAGAAGAGTCCTCGATGTCGGAAGCAACGAGATCTCTGAAGAGGATGAGCAATTTTGGATCTATGAAAGCGATTCAGAAGACGAGACTGAGATGGACTATCTCAGACATGCGCGACGACATCACCACGCTCTAACCCATGAAGATCTAATGGGACAAATGGGTATACGGTTGGGACATGAATGGCACTTAGACCCAACGAGGTGGGACCAAGTGCTAGGCCTATGGCTCCAAATTCAAGTTGAGCATCGTCCACCTCAAGATCCCATCAGGACAACAGTACCAAGGGAAGACCCCGCCTTCCTTTCCGCACTTAGAGGCGAATTTGCACCTAGAGAGGATCCATTCGTGCCTGTTCCCGTAGAGCCAGACCCAGAATATAGGGAACATCTGAAAGAATCAAGTCGTCACACCCGTGGTTCCGGAGACCAAATTCATTCCATCCACATGATCTCCATTGATTTGACCACACCCATCCGCAATCCGACCGATCCATCACGGTCATTACATCTAAACACGGATGCCATTGAGTGGGATCGCGTCAACTCACCATTGTCACCATCGAGTATTGGCCTTTCGGTAAAATGCTTCATTTTACCCCAAGGACAACTCAAGATATTTTTCAAGCTGAAGAGGGACCCAAAGTCCCCAACGCGAGATCTTAACTCGGTGATGATATCCATTTAATCCCAACTCCACATCGGTTGGAGGACGGATCTCACATGTCGGTCGAAGAGACGGCCGCGTGAGACATCGGCACAGATCCAATGAATCCACTGATTCTCAAGCTGGGGGTAGGCCTTTCCCCCGAAGAGCAAGCCGATTACATGGCCCTTCTTAAAGAAAAGAAGGAGGTTTTTGCATGGTCATACAAAGATATGCCAGGACTAGACCCACAGCTAGTCATGCACAATTTAACGCTTGATCCGAAAATCAAGCCGGTAAAGCAAAAACTAAGAAAGATGCACCCAACGGTGGCCTTGATGGTCAAAGACGAATTACAAAAATCTGTTGGATGCACAATTTGTCATCTGCGTGGATTATCCGCCATGGTTGTCCAACATGGTTCCCGTCAAGAAGCCCGATGGGAGGATTCGCATATGCACCGACTTTCGAGACTTAAACAAAGCGAGTCCTAAGGATGATTTCCCCTTGCCAAGCATCGACGCATTGGTAGACGCTACGACGAGGTCACGAAATGCTCTCCCTAATGGACGGTTTCTCAGGATACAATCAAATTCGTATCAATCCTGAAGACCAACTCAAAACGGCATTCACAACGCCTTGGGGGACATTTTGTTATAAGGTCATGCCTTTTGGCCTTAAAAACGTTGGCGCTACATACCAACGTGCTATGACGTATATCTTCCACGATTACATGCACAAAACTTTGGAAGATTACATGGATGATTTGTTAGCCAAGTCTAAATTGCGCTCAGATCATCTCGGTGACTTAAGCAAGATCCTCGATCGCCTCATAGAGCATAAGGTCAGGCTGAATCCCAAGAAGTGCGTGTTCGGCGTCACATATGGAAAACTCTTGGGTTTTATAGTCTCCAAAAGAGGCATCGAAGTGGACCCAAACAAAGTCAAGGCAATCCTTGAAATGGCTCCCCCAACCACTATCAAGCAGCTCAGAAGTCTACAAGGAAAGGTCGCGTCGATTAAACGCTTCATAGCGCAATTATCTGACAAATGCCGACCAATGAACAAATTATTGCACAAAGGGGTCACATTTCATTGGGATGACGAGTGCCAGTCAGCCTTTGACGAAATCAAACAATACTTGGCTTCGTCGCCTGTTTTGGCACCGCCTAGACCAGGTGTGCCGTTCTACTTGTACATCTCGGCCTGCGAGGTGGCAGGGCGTAATGCTAGCCCGGAAGAATGAACTTCACAAAGAACGAGGCTACTTACTATCTTAGCCGCACCACAGTCGATTACGAACTTAACTATGCATACGTTGAGAAACTACGCTGGCGGTGGTGTTTGCCACCAAAGGCTACGCCACTATATCCTTGAGCAACACGACGTATGTTGTGTCTAAGGAGAATCCATTGCGATACATGATGAGTCGTACTTATCATAGTAGCCGCACGGCGAAATGGATCATGTTGTTGACGGAATTTGACATTGAGTTTATTGGACAAAAATCTATAAAAGGACAAGTCATAGCCGATCAACTAGCAGAGGCTCCTCTTGAAGACGATCAGCCTCAGGTCATAGAACTACCCGATGATGAGGTCTTCCATGTCTCGGAATCGCCGGATTACGAAGAGCACTGAGTCTCGGGCCGACATAACCTTATTTTTTGATGGTTCTAAATGCGAGCAAGGTGGTGGCGCGGGAATTGTATTCTTCACACCGCGAGGGCGCTCCAATGCCCCTGTCATTTAAATTAAACTTCCAGGTGCACCAACAACAATGCGAGAATATGAAGCCTTGCTCCTAGGTCTTCAGACAGCAATCGCCATGAACATCAAAAGACTGAACATCTTTGGCGATTCGCTGTTAATCGTCAATCAAGTCAAAGGGGTATATCAATGCAAATGCCCAGTTACGAAGGCCTATAAAGCCCTCGTGGATAAATTCTTGGCAAAATTTGAGTGGTATGACATCGAGGCACTCCCTCGATCATCGAATCGTTTTGCGGACACAATGGCCTCCTTGGGGTCACTAATCCCGCAAGACCTTTCCGGTGATATAACAACCATTCGGGTCAAAACCTTATCGCAACCCGCGATGGAGCGCGCAAGCTCAGACTTGGCGCCGAGGAATCCACATGATCCGGATCGAACCATCTTCGGATAAGTTCTTTCGAATCCGAGACTATTTGAAACACGCCAACTGGGGTCTTTGTTCTCCCCAATTCCCATTAATAGCAACACAACGCTATTTTTACAAGTTTTATCCCAATCAGCATTTGTTAGGGAAGAACTCCAAAAGGGATTGGTTGTTCAAACTGTCGAGGTATCTGATCAACAGGATTGGTATTTACCCATAAGAGATTACCTCAAGTTAGGTAATCTACCCCTTGGATTGACGCAAGCCGCAAAACGAACATTCAAACAACAAGCGGCAAAATATGTCTTGATAGGAGACATTTTGTATCGTCGCAGCTACGACGGAATTCTTCTTCGTTGCTTGGACCGGCAAGAGTCCACTTGGGCAGTCACCCAAGTGCATGACGGTACATGTGGCGGCCACTTTAGTGGTATGGCCATTGCAAAGCGCATTCTTCGCATGGGCTATTATTGGCCATCTTTAGAGCGAGATTGCTGCGCATATGTCAAGAGGTGTGTGAAATGTCAACATCATGCCAATCGATGCACGCACCTTCCCGGGCCCTACGAGACGGTCCGGTCTGCTTGGCCATTTTTGCGGTGGGGCCTCGATCTAATTGGAAAGATCTCCCCTGCATTGTCAGGCCGTCACACGTTTATCATAACGGCCACGAGAATATTTTACCAAATGGGTGGAAGCAATTCCGTTAACCTCTACGACGGGACCCCGCATTGCGGAGTTCATTTTGCATTACATCATATGTCGTTTTGGTATTCCATCCAAAATAATCTCGGATAATGGGCCATCATTCAAGAACAAAGACGTGCGTGCTTTAACCACAAAGTACAAAATTCAGCACGGCTTTTCAACACCATATTATCCGCAAGCAAATGGGCAAGCGAGGCGTCAAACAAAACGCTAGTCGCCATCCTTAAAAAGACCGTCGTGAGACGGTCATAAGGATTGGCACATACAAATCCCACTTGCCCTTTGGGCCTATCGCACTAGCATTCGGACGCCCACGGGGCAACTCCGTTTTCACTAGTGTATGGCTCGGAGGCGGTAATGCCTCTCGAGTTGGAAATTCCTTCCCTCCGCATATCAATGCGAGAATTCATCGATGATGACAACTGCGCGGCGAGCCCGGTTAGACCGGCTTACGTTGCTTGATGAAAGACGCGTTAATGCTCTCGAGCACTTACGTATCTATCAAGAGCGGCTTAAGAGAGCTTACAACATGAAAGTTCACCTAAGAGAATTTCGGGTTGGTGATGCGGATTACGAAGGAAAACCAACAAAACTCTAATTTGCCGTCCCATATGAGGGACAAATTTGCGGCAAATTGGTTAGGTCCGTATGTCATTGATAGAAAAATAGGACCAGGAACGTACAGGCTAGCTTCTCTTGACGGTATCAAGGAAACGGAACCCTTGAATATCAGTCATTTACGACCATTTCATATCTAAGACAACCATGTACCAAAAAAAAAAATAAATAAATAAAATAAATAAAATAAAATAAAATAAAATTTCAACAAAAACAAACAAACAAAAAGCTCCAAGGATTATTGCAATCTCTTGGTCAACCCAAAAAGCTCCAAGGATTATCGCAATCTCTTGGTCAACCCAAAAAGCTCCAAGGATTATCGCAATCTCTTGGTCAACCCAAAAAGCTCCAAGGATTATCGCAATCTCTTGGTCAACCCAAAAAGCTCCAAGGATTATCGCAATCTCTTGGTCAACCAAAAAGCTCCAAGGATTATCGCAATCTCTTGGTCAACACAAAAAGCTCCAAGGATTATCGCAATCTCTTGGTCACCTAAAAAGCTCCAAGGATTATCGCAATCTCTTGGTCACCTAAAAAGCTCCAAGGATTATCGCAATCTCTTGGTCAATACAAAAAGCTCCAAGGATTATCGCAATCTCTTGGTCAACCCAAAAGCTCCAAGGATTATCGCAATCTCTTGGTCAAACAATCAAGAAATTCAACAAAAACAAAACAACAAAAATCATCAAAAAAAAAAAAAAAAGATTTGCATCTCAATTCTAGGCATACTCGAATTCATCAAAACCAACACCATGCATAAATCTTACCACACTACAGTCAGTGGTGCGGGAATGTACTAGGAGTTTCAGTAATTCAGTCATCATTTTCCTCTTTAGCCATGTAGTGTACCAAGTCGAACGGATTTTATAAAGGTAGAGTCATACTCGAAATACACCTTGTTACGTAACATCCCAACACAAATTAAAACACTAAAATTCCCAAAATCGTGTGAACGAAAGATGAAACACTGCAAAACAACTAGGTCACCACAAGCGAAACGGTTATCTTGCTCATCCCCCTGTGCGAATGACCCCTAGAATGCTTGAGAGTTGGCAAAAGGACAAGCTTCCTCCCTACCCAATTCCCTAAGAATCCCAAAAGTTCTCAATAGCTGCAAAACACAAAAATTTGCAAAATGTCAAAACTCAAAAATTTGACAAAATATAGTGCACACATCAAAAGGCACAAACAACAGTGATTTTTGTCACTCCATATCCCCAATCCCTTGCTCAAAAGAAAAATCAATAAAAATAAACAGTGATCTTATCACTACAAAAGAGCAAGTATCCCAATACAATTGAAAAAAAAGAAGGGAGTTGACCTTGAATCCCTGGAACTCTCGACATTACGTAGGTCATAAGGCAAGCTTCAATACCAACGCGGTAACAGAAGTAAACCTCCCGCATGACGATATATCTGTCACATTAACTTGTGTACGAGATCAATGTTTGCATGTGGATGAGCTAGCTTATGGCGGCCTGGATTACAACGCAGATTAATCTTAGTACATACAACAAAGGAATTCGTGGAGCTAATTAGGTGATCCTCAGTACAGGTTCGGTTGAAAGCCCATCTGGCACTGGTGGTATCCTAACAAATACCACTAAATGAACTCAATTGCACACACGGGGATGTGAAATAGCTCGGTCAAAAACAAGTTTGATTCATACCTTGTTCAAAAGTCTTGTAAGACAAAGTACAGTCGTGGATAGTGAGTTAAAACTATCTGAATCTCAGAAAATCTTACACTCATCCCGAAAACCATCTGCCCTACTTATCATTCTTATGATACCATCAGAAAATACAAAAACAGCAAAGAAAAACCAGATAAATAAAAATAGCATTCATCCATTTTGCATATCACATAGGCATCTAAAACAATTCAATTCATCTGCATCCATCAAACAAATAAACATGCATAACAAAAATCAATCACATCATCACATGTACAAATCCAAAAATAAAACCGGTATATATATATATATCGTCAAAAAAAAAAAAGATGCCCGCAGGCTACAAAAACAGGTCCTTAGACCCCGCAATCATATCCAAAACCCAACCTAAGACGTCGGCCACCATGATCACGCGGGATCGGTGCGACGGGAACTACCCCCCGTGGTGTGGGTCCTACGGGACCCTGCGGGCGACTCTTCGCTAGCCTCCGCATCATGCCTACTACCACCCCCTCATCCAACCGCTGCGGCGAGATGATCTTGGCTGCTCAGTCAGACTATCCCTCGTCCGTCGAGAAGATCTGCTGATAGAAGGCTCAGGGAGCCGCCCGCCAAGGCGGATGACCTCCCTCTCCAAGTCTATCCGGTATAGACACCACTCTGCCTCCCGCCGATGATAGATAGACAAGGCATCATCACGCTGCGCCAAAACGCTATCCCGCTCTGCCAACTGAACCCGTAGAAGATCCCTCTCTAGATCCCGCATCCGAAGTAGCTCTGTAAGCCGTGCAACCTCATCGCCTACATCCGACCCCACCCCCTCCGTATCTGTCGGACGCATAGGACTCCCGGGGACAGTAGCCTGCCCAGGCTCCAACTGCTCCTCCACATCCTGCATGTCCGGCTGCTCCGGAACACCCAAGTCCACATCCGCCATGTCTGCATCATCCAACGGCCCTCCCCATTCACCCCCTGTCGCCTCAGCATCCTCCACTTGCCGCCTCCGCACCTCCCAGAGGACCCTCACCTCTCCAGCGCCGCAAAACCCACCACGAGTCATACTCAGTGGTAGTACCTACGTCATCCACATCCAACACCTCAATAACGGCATCCGACTCCTCGCCCAGTGGCACGAGGACAGGTGGCTCCAGATCCCTCTCGTCTCCCCGACGCCGATAGCCTACGGGTTCACCAGGCAACCCCTGGCGCACCCCAAACTATCGTGTAACCCGGCGGTACGGAAAGAACTCATGCTCCATCCCGTGCCGCCCGATCAACCATCGCTCCCTCCGTGCCCGTCGGAGCCACTCTCCGGCCTCGGGCCGGGCCGGACGGTCCCGATAGGGACGCCAAAACACCTCCCCTGGAGTGAGCCGTGAAAAGGCATCAATGTAGTGCTCAACCGCACCTGCCCATCGCCGACTACGCCTCTGCTCCGCGAGCCAGTCGCCACAACGTCTGCATAGCCAATCTCATCATCCTCCATCGCCACCCGAGTCGTCCACGGTAACCCGGTGGGCCTCTCACACGGCTATGTCTTTGCCAACCCCGACACTTGCAACAAAAAGCTACAACTGACACCCTTCCGCTGTCGACAGCGGACCCCGTAAAGCTCTCCGTAAAGCTGCGCCAACAAAGTCTGTCCCCATCTCAGGATCAACGGTGCCTCTACCGGGCACTCTGCCAACTGCCACACCAAATCCAGCAGGTTCCACGGGAACCTCGCGCCTGACGAATCAGGGAGAAGAATGTTAGAAATGAGGCCCATCGGGGAATGCGTGCCTCACTCCTAACACCCCCTCTCCTTCCACCGGCCAACCAAAATCCCGCCCGACTGGCAATCCACCTCGGTTGTCTCCATTGGGTCTGCTACACCCGGCTCCCCCCATGCCCAAAACATCTCGTGAGTATAGCGATCCGTCGATCGAACGGAGATGTCCTAATAGGCGGACCATCTATCGGAATCCGAAGCAACCGATAGACGTCCTCAAGAGTCCACGGTCATCTCCCTTGTCGGGAGATGGAAAGTATTGGTCCTCGGATCCCAAAGCTTGATCGGGGCCGTCGGATAGGCCCGATCCGAAACCACGAGGCTCCAGTCGAGCCACCTGCTTGAGCCCAAGGGCATCAAGCCATTCCCAGTCGTCATCAATCAAGGCCAACCGCGCCTCAGTAAAGGCAGCGGGTACACGGTACCGGCTCCTAACAACCTGCAAAAAAAAAATAAATAAATAAATAATAATAAATAAAATAAAAATAAAATTTTCAATTCTAAGGTTTCTAACCTTAGTTGTTAAACAAAAAACATTACAAAAAAAATTCTTAAAGTTTTGAAAAGCGCAACACAAAACAATGCATTCAGTTAAAGCAAAATAAGCCCTAGGGTCACTTACAGGACTCGCCTCGGCTCCGCCGCTCGAACCAGTTTGTGCACTCATGATGGCAGAGAGAATTCCGGTGGCGCTTCGCTTCGCGAGTACTTCCTCCTCCCCGAGCTCCAAAATCGCAAGAAAAAAATGACACAAATGAGCCCAAAATCAAGTTTTGGCCCTTAAATAGGCCTTTTGCCTTGGAATTCGTCCTTGAGCGGGACGAGCGCTTTGATTAGCGCTCGTCCCACCCGGGGACGAATTCTCCGACTAGAATTCGTCCCACCCGGGGACGAATTCGGAGCCAACACAAAAAAAATTAAGAAAAATGACTAAAAATGCACTAAAAAGACAATAAAAGCGCTCGACGGGATTGCAAATGCAACTGACAGCATGGGCATACAAAATCGACATCGGGGTCACAAATTATCAATATCCTACTCCCTAAGAAGGCTTCCATAGCCGGACCGCTCCAAGGGAAGACAGATTTTGAAAATTTAATCCCCAAAATAATGTCACAAAAACAACAAAAACAGTACAAAATTTAACAAAAACACAACAAAAGCATTGCCAGGCATAAGTGCTCATGCACTTAACCTCTAGGCAAAGAAAATCGATGTCGAGGTCCAAATTATCGCTCTCCTAGTTCCCCAAGAAGGCTATCATAGCCGGACCGCTCCACGGGAAATAGGTTTTCGACGATTTCACCTCATTATGACGTCACCAAAAGGGCTAACACCCACCAAAAATAGGTCCATATGTTGGAAAAATTGCACACGCTTAACGGTAAACCCTCTAAAGGCAAACCTTGCACAAGTCATCTTGGGTCAAGCGACTCGTCGCTTCTCTCACGAAGGTCATTCCCTCATCGATTCGTCGCTTGAGGGGGTAGTCACACTTAGTCACCAACCAACAATCACACACCCAATTAAGGAAAACGACATGCATTCAAAGAATCATTGACAAAGACAATCACGCTCTTGCATGGGGCGATAAACAAGCAACAATCAAATCAATCAAACACTTGGCATTTCGTGAATCATGAACACTAGGTTCCCCACGAGGATAAAACGCCCTTCACTTGTTCATGGTGATCAATGTCCTAAGTTCAAGATTTCGTGAATCATGAACACAAGGTTCCCCACTGAGGATAAAACGCCCTTCACTTTTTCATGACTGATCGATGTCTGAGTTCAAGTCACACCTCACCAAAACAGGTTAATACTTGAAATCAAATTCCTTAGCTCATCAGAAGCAAGGATTCAAGAATGCATGCCCTTTCCATACTTGGGGCATCAAAAGTTGGTTAGGTTACCAAGAAACCCTAATCATTAGTGCTTTGGTTATCTATTTTTGCTCGAGCACTGCGTCACCGGCAGCGCTTCCCAAAAGGGGCATCCGTAGACACCAAAACAGCACCAATCCGATTATGTGATTGCAAACAACGATCGCTTTGACAAACACAGCCCCCAGGGCAGCCCTCAGAGGTCAAACGGTGGTCTTAACCACTTTCATAGCAGTTTTGTAAGGTCAAGGAGCAATTTGGCACACTTGGGCACTTTGCCCAATATTCGTCTCACCCAGAGACGAATTCAAAATAGAATCCGTCCCACCCCGGGACGAATTCCGAATCCGATCCCCGGGTGGGACGAATTCCTAAGCTTAACGGGCAAAAGGGCAAATGGTGCCAAGTGGCAGCCCAGAACAGTCAGTTAAGGGCTCCTACCTTGCACGCATGTGTAAGTGGACAGAGGGGCCGTTAGAGGACTGTTACAAGAAGCATTTATCAAAGTTCAAGTCAGGGAAGGACTCCCCTCCCTCATGGGAAGACAAGACCGCCACATGGCGCCCATGGTCAACACTTGGCTTTTGTGCTTCCCTCCCAAAAGAGACCCCTTGGGTCTATAAAAGGTGGGAATTTTCTCACCCAAAATATGCAGGTAGAAGGAGTGTTGAAGCAACGAAGTGCTTTGCCGAATCGAAGACTCATTTGCATCCCCCTTTGTTCACCTTCCTACATCCATCAATCTCTTTTGCAAGGGAGGTTGTTGGGTGGCCTTTGGAAGCTCGAACCTTACTCAAATCCGACGCATGGACATCTGAACCCATCAATTCGCCGACCCCCCAATCCTAAAAGGTTTTGGGCCCATCCTTGGTGGATTGGCTCCAAAATCGAGGGCCAACGGTGGGAGGCCCACTTGGGCACCCCCGCACCCCCAAGTTCTAATTTCAGTTTTTGAGCACTTTAGATTAATTTTTAGATTGCATTATGTGTTTACTAGGTCCGATTAGTCTATAATTGCAATTTTGTAGCTTTTGGTCAGAGTTTAGGGTGTTTTGTATTGCTTTATCGTTTCGCTAACTTGCAGGTGTCAAGGTTAAATTCCCGAGGGAGGAGGCCAAATTGGGAAAATCCGACCATCTGGGTCGTCCCAAAATGGCCCCAATTACCTAACCCCCCTGTTTGCGGGAGTTTTGCGAGGTCCCGAGATCCGACATTGGAGCAGCGACGGGTCGATTTCTCCTATTCGGAAGAATTCGTCCCACCCGGGGACGAATTACGATCGAGATCGTCCCGCCCGGGGACGAATTCCGGTTTAAGGTGAATTGGCCAGCTGCCTCGGTGGCGGTGGCCTTACGGTGGCTGTTCTTACCTTCGTCGGATTTTGAAGCAATTTGGATTCACTTGTTTTCATGGTTTCGGGCAAATATTCGTATGCATATTTTGTTAGTTTTAGAGAGAGAATGCTTTTCATTTGCAACGGGTGCTACTAACGTCTTGATCATTTCTTTGTTTGCGGGAGAAGCAGCAGAGGCGAAGAACCCATCAACATCAGCGGCGGCATCATCTTAGCCCGCCCAGTGCAATCGTGGGCACGCGGAAGGAGGAACCATTCAACGATTGTAATCAAACCTTATTTGCGCTCCTAGCCCCTGAAAAGGGAGGAGGCATTATTGTAAGAGAGATCGAAAGAAATTAATGAAAGGGCTGTTTTTCTTTATCTGATTGCGTCTCTTACAACATGTCTCTTTTCCGTTTCATGTAATTCATATTTCTAGGACTTAGGCGTGCTTAACTTTGAATGCAATTGCACTTGAATGATTTCCTTTGACCGGAATCTCGTGCTTTCAGGTTCTTTTGTAACATTAAAAATTACTTTAATTAGTATTTTAATACTTTTAGTAAAATCTTAGATTATATTATGTCATTAAATGAAATATTATAATATTCTGGTGCTAACACCATCAACCAACAAAAAATAAAATAAAATGATATGGATAAGGAGTAAAACATCCATAACAAAATATACATAAGAATAGAATCTAGTAGCAACAAAAATACTATAGCTATATCCTACGTCAATATGCTATATATAATCACTCATGTAGGAGAGACTATCATATGGTGAAGTTCTAGGCATGTCTTTCATTATATCTATCATGACCCTTGTTGGCGTTCTTTTGGCACAAATAAACAATGTATTAATCTATGATATTTTAATACCTAACTTGAGAAATTGCACCAACTATACGATATTAAGTTGTTTTGAAAGAGCAAGGTATTGCTAAAAAATTTCAAGATGTGTAGGATCATTTACTCTCGTAGGTGGAAGAAGCAAAATCATCCACCAAAAATGGAAGTACTTGAGGTTGGAGAAATTATGATTAAGGCAACTCAAGGGTAACATGGATAGATATCTTCATATAGGTATGCATTATAGGTAGGGATAATTATCAATACGCTAACCACCTTGAGCCTTGATTGATAGCCTAGTAGCTATTGTAAATCCTTCGGATGAGAAGGGTGTTTGGGTTGATGGAAAGACTCTCTTCTTGTTTGATGCATATGTCTTATTATCACTATCTGCATTGGTGGTTTGGAAAATAAAAACATGCATGATTTAGTTGCCTTTGAAAGCTCTTTATTTTGATTTAAAAAACCTATACTCTATTTTATAAATAATAGAGGTTTTACTTCAAAATGATAATGGAATTTCATTTACTTGGGTATTGTAAGTGAGTTGGAGAGGAGAGGGCAATCCTCCAAGGAGGTCCCAGGTTCGATTCTCCACCCTACCAAAAAGTTGAATTGGGTACCTAAAATCCAATTGATAATGTTAGTGCAGGCAAGATCGGGCATGACTTCCAGGTGACTTTGATGGTGTAGAACCCCCTGGTTGTGGTCTCTCGGACCAAGGTGACCCGTAAGGGATTTTTCACTTACAAAAAAGATAATGGAATTTCATTTTAATAGAAGCATTATTTAAAATGATAATAGAATTTCATTTTATAAATAATAAAGGTTTTATTTTAAAATGATAATAGAATTTCATTTTAATAGAAGCATTATTTAAAATGATAATAGAAGTTCATTTTATAAATAATAGAGGTTTTACTTTAAAATGATAATGGAATTTCATTTTAATGGAAGCATTATTAAAAATGATAATAGAATTTCATTTTTATAAATAATATAAGCTTTATTTTAAAATGTTAATGGAATTTCATTTTAAAAGTATTATTTTCAAACATTGATAGAGTTCATTTATAAGTAATGGTTGCTTATAATAAAACTTCATTCAAAGACATTAAACATGTATTGTTTGTTAAATAAAGGCCTTCCATTTAAAAGGTATGGTAGACTTATTATGGTTGTGATCATACATTCAAAGGAATGAAGACCCTGCCAACCTCGAATAGAGGTAAGCTTACCTTCCTCATGACAAATCTTGTAAATTAGATTTTAAAAATAAAAAAATGGTCAATTGTCACCTTCAAGTGGATGGTGAATTAATGGCAATTTTCAAAGAATAAAAAATGAATTTTAAATCTATAATATCTCCCTTGGATGATAGAGAAATAAAATTATGGTAGGTAAGGGGGATGGAAGGCATTGAACGAGTCATTGAGCATGGCAACAAAATTTTGTCCTTGATAAGAAATGAAGGAGGTTTTTGTGTGGTAATTAGTGGAAAGAAGAATTTGAAGAAAGAAGAGGAAGTGGCAAAATTAGGACCAGAGGGTGAAGCACTAGTGATTGATAGAATTCGAGAAGGAAAACACTCCTTTGCAAAGTGATATCCAGGTTGGTAATGGAGCAAACCTCCTAATCGGTTAATATAAAAGGAACACTTCCCTTTTTGTATTTTTTGATAACTCCTCAGGCACCTATATCGCCTTGGTGTCTACCCTTATTAAGGGGTTTCTTATATCCCTTTTGAGTCAAGTTTATCTTTGTTATGTGGTGGATGGTTAACTTGAAGATCTCCCTAGCAAGGTGAAATACAATCCTCGCCATATGTGATAGAAACACCCTATATTTTAATCCAAGGTAGTTCCGTGGCTATCACTCTACTCTTATGTGTAAAGTCTATCTCTCTCTGGGTTCGACTAGTGTTGCTTTGTGGGTATCGATCCTTTATTGTATCGACAGTACCCCTCCATGATTGAATATGATAGAGAAACATAGTTGTCATGAACCGAACCACCCTTTTGTCTTATCTATTGTGTTAGAACCATAGCGCGTAGGAAGTATTGGAATGCATCCATAGGATGTGGTTGTGGTTTCTTGAGCACACGTTGTCTGAAGCATTGGTGAATATGTGTATGACAGGGTTAGTAGGCCCTAGGAGGTTATACCTTATCTTCTACTAGCTGACTTTCATCTTCTTAGGACACATTATTTACCTACTCCTCTCTTAAGGTTATAGGTGGTCGCAGTTTATTGACGTCCCTAGCTATGTTGAAGGCAAAACCTGATATTCTTTTGAAGCATCTATGTTAACTCATGTATGAAAATAAATATGTGTTTATTTTAATTAAATAAGAGGAAATAAAGTTATGTTTTATTTTGATTAAATAAAAATTTATTTGACTAAGATAAAAATGAAATAAAGTTATGTTTTATTTTGATTAAATAAGAAGTTATTTGATTAAGATAAAAGGAAAGAAAGTTATGTTTTATTTTGATTAAATAAGAAGTTATTTGATTAAGATAAAAGGAAAGAAAATTATGTTTTATTTTGATTAAATAAGAAGTTATTTGATTAAGATAAAAATGAAAGGAAGATATGTTTTATTTTGATTAAATAAGAATTTATTTGATTAAGATAAAAAGGAATATATGTTTTATTTTGATTAAATAAGAAGTTATTTGATTAAGATAAATGAAAGAGGATTGGGTTATTTGTAAACTGAAGTAGTAAAGCTTTAGTTTATCAAGTAAACATAATGATTGTTTTACATATTAAAGTAATGGGACTTTGATGTATGAGACAAAGGAAAAGTAGTTTACTTTATGAATTGAATTTTAAACTTTGATTCATGGGAATAAAGGAACCCTATGTATTTAATGATTAAGGGTATGAGACTTTAATTTATTGAAAAGGAAAGGGTTTGATTTAAGTGAAAACCATGTTCTAAGTTGTGTATGTTGAATGTGTCTCTAAAGGGATTTTAGAGGTGAAAATAAAGTAAGGATTCTTTATGATATCAACTATGCATTAGATGGTTAACAACTTGCTTAAAATTGTATAGTTGCAATTTAGAAAAGTAAATGTTAGATGCATTTAGAGGTATGCCTATCCTGAACCATGAGTGCCCTGATCCCCTATTATCCTCAAATGATCGGTGGATAGAGAAGGAGATCTGAAGAGGCGAATGGGACTAATGCACCAATTTGTTCTCTACTTACCATTTATTTACTTATGCTCAAATAGACTAGAGATGTGGGGATATTTCCTTGATGAAATTGATGTAATATGTTATTCTTTGAGAGTATGGAAGGATTACCATACTTATCTTTATGTAATAATTTTTTAATGGTTTGGAGAAGGTACCTTTACTCTATTACTATGCATTGTCTATATTTTGTATTTAATCTCTCTTTCAATTAATGTTATTCTCTTTTAGTGTTGCTTATTTCTTGGTTTATTTTGTATGCTTTTAAGGTTATATATTTTGTTAGATTTAGTATCTAGAATTAGTCTTGTTTTCTTTCTAATCAACAAAACCTAAGTAATAATTTCTAAGGGTGAACTTAGAGAGTGACCTAAAGGATTGAGATCTCTTAGGGTGAACAAAGGACCTAAGCGATTAAGACTTATTTAGGAAGAATGGAAACTAAGTTTAGGGAAATTCTACATCTGAGTTAAGGTAGCTTGTCATAGAGATGATATGGATAGCTTAACTCGTAATACTCATAGCATACTGTAGACACCTAAAATGTGTCATGTAGATAGCAACTACTCATATGGACATGCTACAAGACCATATGGAAGATCTTGGACAGACTCCAAGATAGAGCAGTGGTTCTAACCACTCAATTTGGGCTCCTTGGCCTAATCAGTCTGAACCATAGCCCAGATCTATGGTCTACAGTCTAAACCATGGCTAATACATGCGGTTTATAGTCTGAACCATAGATATAACTTGCGGTCTTAACTAAAGTTAAGTTGACCTTCATCCAAGCCAAATCGGTTTGAACAACCATTTTTTCTAAAAGAAGGTGGTTAGAGGATGAAATATTCTAATCCAACTGTTCACCACCCCTTCTTGATCTTGGCTTCTCCATGAATCCACACCTAGCCCTTGGGTAGTCCTATAAGTACCCCTTTGAATTAGGATAAACATATAGGGAATTTTGATAGCGAAGCTCTATCGAAATATGACCAGAGAGTGCATTTGGAGATCAAAGAAGCGAATCCCTATCGAATTGTGGACTCACTTGAGTGCATAGAGAGAGCCTTTTACCATCCCCATTGTCAATTTATCAAGCATCATGATGAATTAGGCCATGGATGCCCTAAGGACCTAGGAGAGCCAAGAAACGCTAATTCGGGTAAACAAAGGCCCTATTCAATGATTCAACCACCAAAATTGTTAGAGGACATCGAAGGTGACCCTTGAACATCAATTGGACAAGGAGGTCAAGCCTACAACCCTTGAATTTAGAGGGCAAATCACTTGGTTGCTCATTGTGGCTTTCATCCGCGGTTCATAGTGCATACCGCCCATCAGAGTTGCGGTTTGCAACATGGGTGATGTTTCCTTACTGTTTCTTTTTCGGTATATTTAATTAGGCTAGATTAATTAGTTTACTACTTTACTTGGTAGATTAAAGACTTTAACTGACCAAATTAAGGACCTGATTAGTTTATTTTCATCTTGGAAAGTAGGACCTAATTAGATTTTTTTTATGCTTTAATGCTTCATTTTGTATAATGCATGTCATATATTGATAGTTGTATTTCTTGTTCACATATTTCCATCAATATTGATAGAATTTGCATATGTTTAGCATATTTTATGCACTTTCTTTATTTTATGTCATTATGTTATTCTCATGCTATTTGTCTTTAAAGGGCCTCATCATGAGAGGCTTCCTATGCTTTTGAAATTCTTGTGTTGTTTCTTGATCATAGGAAACAAGTTTTAAAGGAGCTACAACCATTCATTTCCTTCCTCAATGCGAAGAAGAGGGTCTACTCCACCCTAGAGCAATTCCTGTCATCCTAAAGGGCACTTTGAAATCACACCTACCCTTGAGAGGGAAATAAATACATCATATTGTAACAATTGTATCAAGATGATTATCCCTAAGAGGGATGTACTTGTAATTTGAGTTTGGGATCGAAATATAATGAAATAAAGCATCTTTTATTGATCATTTCATTGTCAATTTCTTGTTCTTGTATGAATTTTGGATTCTTTTTGTCAATTCTTGCAATAGGATACATTAAGTGTGAGCCTTTTTGGTGGTTACAGAAGACGATCATGGTGGGACCCCATAAAAATAAATATTTGACTATGTTTCTTGTGTTTCTTGAATTGTAGGTACATACCGCAGCTATCAGTTATGGGACAACAACTGAATCACAGGTACAACACATGGTTTGCAGTATGAACTATAGATCAGACCTGTGGTTTACATCTTATAGAGCAGACAATAGAAAACAAAGTGCAGATCGGATGAGGACCTGAGGTAGGCCCCATTTTCACCCTCTATGTTTTTTATTTTTGTCCGTGTTTTCGAGTGAATAGAAATTGAAATGTAAATTTGCTAAGGCTAAAATGAACTAAAAATGGATTAGATCCTTAGATTTCTCTTTCTTAGTTTTTTGATAGGTGCTGCTAAGAACAATCATGTGAGGTAATTCCCAAAAAGAAGCTCATACCTAGAGTGCTTATGCAAAATGTCAATGTGATGCACCTAGTGCATCATCACGAGTTGTCACTTAAGCAAGTAGATAGTCATTCCTCTAGATGAATAGACATGTCTAGGGTTATCAAATAACAATTGAAAGAGATGTTTAAGGATCCTATGTGTAATCATGAGGTCGAGAGTAGTCAAGTCCGACAGTTGAGCAGTGTCCATACTCAAAATTCATCATAATCCTTGGGGTATATACAGTCTATTACACCATATAAGGAACCTATGATTACTTTCCATAAAAAAGAATTCAAGCCTATCCCTATCAAGGAATATGATCCTCCATTGCATATCATATTGAGGATAAATAATATTGTGTATAAGCGAGTGTTGGTGGATACAGGATCATCGATTAATATCATCACCACCTCAACATTCAAACATCTCAAAATTCCACCATCCCACATCAAGGAAACAACTTTAATGTTGCAAGCCTTTAATTATGTGGAATCCCCTATAGTAGGCACAATAGTCCTCCCCATCGAGGTGGGACAAAATATTATGCCTACATTGTGCTACTTTTTATAGGGATTAAGATAGTATAATCTACTTCTTGGAAGACCATGGATAATATCCATGGAGTGTGTGTCGTCAAAAGTGCATCAGTGCATTAAGTACACCCATGGAGGTGAAGTCCATATAGTTGAGGCAGACCCAGATCCATTCAAGTATTATAAACTTGAGGATCATTTGTAGGACCTTGGTGAGGTGCCTATGCATCTGCAAGTTAAACTGGATGAGTCTATCAAAGGTTCAGACGCAACCTTGCAGACTGTGGTGGAGTTACCATCCCCACCATTATCACCTATGGAGTCACCTACGACCCCTGCATTCTCAACACTGTTTAGTAGGGAAGAATTGATGAATGCCCTCATAGAGATGCTCACAGTTGCTTCAGAGGTATCATTAGAGGATCTTCATACTCCTATCAAGGAGGAAGAACCTAGCATGGTCATGGATGCATCCAAGTGTATCACACCATATTCATCCATCATGTCACCATATAATCCTCATGAGGGTGATGGTGAATATGGAGAGCTTATAAATTCTAACATTATGATGTTGTCCACCATAGATTCAACTAAGGATCTAGGTCAAATTTTCATTGATTCTCTACCTGTGGATCCTATCCTGAAGATCGTATGAGTATGAGGAAGGTTCAGTTATCATGACTGAAATAGGACAGCCTTAGTATGTTGATGAATTACCTATGATGCATGCAATTATGGAGTCTTCTCATGAGTTTGTGGGAATGGTCAACATTAGGCCAAAATATCAGGTGATTCCTAATCCCATAGAGCCAAATATGGGGTAATCCAATGGTGTTTTCACATTGCCAAGGCCATAAAATTTTAAATTAGTCACTCTTGACTCATTTCTTATGGCACCATCTCAGGAGCACAAACAGGTAGGTTCCTCATATCATATTGGGGGTATTGAAACTAACAGAGTTCAACATAACAAAGTGAAACAATAGCTTGAGCTGAGTCATAGGAATGAACATGTTGATAGCACTGATGAAGTGTGTCATCAAGAAGCATCTGCATTGGCTCAAACGAAGGACATAGGTGATTTGCAATTACCCAATGGATCCATAGCATCCACTTTTTTGTTTCCTTAAAATGACAAGGGTATTTCAAATCAGTCATTGGAAATACATAGGAACTCTTTGTCAGTCTTGTGATCCATTTTAAACCGTCTAGAATGGATGGAGCATTGAATGGATGAGCAAGATAAGGCGCTACATTTTATCAAGAACCAGATTTAAAACCTGGGATCACAAAAGCAACCCTTGTATGAGCCTGAATCGTTTCCTGTACAAGTATAGGAAAATCCTCAGTAAAAATAAAAGACCACGTGGCCAACCCAACCGGTGGGTCCTCAAAGCAAGTAAATACGGGTCAAGAGCCCAAAATAGTCACAGTATACTGGGACTCCTCTAACAGGGTCTATGTCTGACATTTTTCAAAAGTTGCAAGAGGCTAAGGTCATCACCTTGCCTAATATCATCCCTTTAAACCCAAATAGAGCTAAATCTATGGGTTATAGGGAGCATCACTATTGTCTCTATCATCGAATAGAGGAATATGGCATTCAAGATTATCGTGAATTTAAGAGTGTGGTGCAAAATATGATAGATAAGGGGGTTTATCATGTATATGGTTCTCTCATAGCACCCCATCATGCTGAAGTGGAGGTCACACTTCCTCATGAGTGACCCCGATGTCTTCAGTCGCCTCATAGGCCTAATAGGCCAGTGTAGCAGGTAATTTTTGTTTCAAATGACTACTCTAACTTTGTTTCAAAAGTTACACGAGGAAAAGGCATTCATATTTCCTAAAGTAAAGCATAGGGTATCCAATACTGGGCGGTCACCTGATGGGGGTCCCTTTTGTGTGTATCATGGAGCGTATGGACATTATATTAGGGGTTACAATTTGCTTAAAAGGGTCATCCAAGACCTAGTAGAACAGGACACGATCTATGAGGATGGTTCTCTCGTTCACCCTTGTCGAAGCATAGGCACTCTAGTGAGGTCCGTTATTCACCTGGGAGAGTTGATTTATTTCACTCTTCCTAAATAAGCTAATTAGTTGTCAATGAATAGCATTCATGTTGGAGGTCTTCAAGGTAGCATACCTTTCCCACCAGCCCACCAAATTCAATAAGGAAAAATGAGGAATCTAGAGGTATTGCACCTCCCTCACCATCATCAAATGGTACACACACTAGGGGTACATAAGGCAACATGCCCTCCCCAAAAGGATCCAAGTTTTTCTAAAACCGCTTGGTCATGTTAGTCAAAAGGCTCCAAGGATTGCTAAAACCGCTTGGTCATGTCAGTCAAAAGGCTCCAAGGGTTCCTACAACCACTTGGTCATGTCGGTCAAAGGCCCCGAGGGTTTTCTGAAAACTACTCGGTCATCCTAAAATGCTCCAAGTTCATCCGTGAGTAGTTTGGTCAATCAAAAAGCTCCAGAGGCATTTATAAGCCCTTTGGTCAACCCCAAAAGGCACCAAGAGTTTCTAAAAAATTGCTTGGTCAACCCAAAAGCTCCAAGGATTCTTAAAAATTGCTTGGTCATCCAAAAAAGTCCCAAAGATTCTCATAATCCCTTTGGTCAAAGCCAAAAGGCTCCGAGGGTTTACTTAAAATCGCTCGATCATCCTAAAAAGCTCCAAGGATTTTGCTGAAAAATTGCTTGGTCAATCTAAAGGCTCCAACGATATTTCCTCGTCGTTTGGTCACTCCTAAAGGCTCCAGATGCATATACTCGTTGTTTGGTCAGATATGAGGCTCAAAAATCATAAAAATTATAAAATAAATAAAATCCAAAAAAAATGGTAAAGCATAAAATCCAAAAATATTTGTATTTACATTTTAAATTTTGCATTTGCATTTGAATTTTGCTCAATACTCATAGCATACCTACACAAATTGGCTTGTGTATGTTATGGGGATGTGTGTATACCTTCGACTGGTTGAAGGTGGTAAGTCTAGCTCATCAAGAATGATGAGATAGATAGACTTATTTATGGTAACACATGGTACACCTACATAAATGGGACTTATGTGAGGGTATCTCATGAGATGTAGCTCTTAAGGAAAACTTAAGAGAATTAAACAATTAGGTAAAACTTATATGGGTTAAGGGGTTTATGAATCCCTCTTTGTGGTTTAAAAGAATAAATAAATAAATTCTTCTCTTCTTTTGTGTGTTTTCTATTTGGTTGTTTTTGGGTCATTATAATATCTTCTAAAGTCTTCAAGGAAGAAATAGAAGTAATCAAAACTTGAACTTGCTTATCATCATTTATTACCTTTGATTTTTATTTTTTTTGGACCTCCAAAAGATCCTATATCATGTGAGGAAGTTGATGAAGTTTGTCGATGACATCTCCTAGTGTGTTGAAAGCTCCATGAATATGGGAATAAATGCATCCCACATGTAATATAAGATAAAAGATAAATTTTACTAAAAATATATCCCATGGAGGAGTGAAACTGATAAACACCTTTCTGCATTTGAACTTCCAAATATGAATGAGAAGGATGAGTCTCCAAACATCCCAAAGTTTAAGGAAATAATCCTACTAAAAAATAAGTAAAGAAAACTTCCAAGATCTAGTAGAAGATATCCCAAATTTTTTTAGCCATATCACAAAATCAAAACAAGTGAATAAGAGTTTTTTAAGTGTTACAAAATTTGCATTGAGGGAAAATATGTAAAATTGGAGCTAAAAGTTTAGAAGTTCAAAATTTTTTATGGAAAACTTGCCATCCAAGAAGTTTAGTTTTGGATTCAACAAGAAATTTTAAAATTTAAGCAACAAGAGGTTGTCATTGGGTATTGTTAATCCTGTTTGATAGACCATTGTGAAGGGAGCTCTATTAACCTGAACACAAGTTGAAGCATCACAAAATAGCATGCCAATTTGATTATAAAATTTTGGACTGAAACCGAACTAAGAAAGCATATCGAGAGGACATCTTGATTGGAGTTCATATCCCATTGTGTTGTTTCCAAGGCCATTATAAGATTACCTAATATATAATGACCTTTAAGAAAAACAAATTATTCCAAGCAAATAACAATGTGAGCAACATTTTTTATTTTTAAAGCTAGAGCTTTAGCTATGATCTTGTATAAAATATTGAGGAGGGTAATAGGTCTCCAATCATATGTTTAGAAATCAATTTGATTGATATTGCATTTATATAATCTCCAAGGGAACTATATAGAGAGATTCTAGGTATATATGATGAAGATTAGAGAAAAATATATGCCATTTGTTTTATAAAACTCCATTGGAAGCCCATACAAACTATGAGCTTTTCATTCTTCATAGAAAAAGAGTATTTTGTAGAATGTTCATAGAGAGAGGATATTCAAGTTGATCCTAAATAATAGGGTTTACTAGGGAGGGAATATGTTCTTGCACATATTCCATTAAGATAAGTTGGATGTCATCCCTTAGCTCTACTATAAAAAAATTGAGATAAACGGGTTACAAAAAGATTCATGACCTCATTGTAGTTGGAAATAGAATGATCTGAAGGATCCTCCAACTTAGTAATCCTTTCTAAAATATTCTTATACCTAAGGTAGTTAGAGAAAAAATTAGTTCAAAATTCTAATGAAAAGATTGGTTGGTAGCAAGCCCCTTTATACTCTTGAATTTGATATTTAGGTGTACATGACCCTCTCTCATAGAGATAATTGGTTTCCATGGTCCAATTCTCATCAAGGTTTTGCAAGGAAGCTTCTTTAGTTTGGAAAAATTATTTTAGTAATTATTTTCTAGATAAATTCTCTATCCATGAGCAAGTTTGTGCCCTTTCTCACACAACTATGTTTGATCACCTTCTTGTCTTATCTTATATCCAAACCTCATCTATATTCTTTAATTCTATGTTGTTTCCATTCAAATTAAATGTTTCCCACCTTGACATCTCGTAGAGCATGTTTGGAACAAATTTTCTAGTGGTTCGATCAAATGATTTAAAAAAACTATTTTCAATATAGTTTCTTCCCTTATGTGATATGAGCACTCTCTTACTAGAATGAAGATTGCTTATGAGAAACCCCACTAACATTGTTTTCAATGCAATCTAGCTAATGCTAAAAATCAAGAGAGAGTTTATAAGTCTTACCATAAAATGATGCATGTTAAATCTATTTTAATACTTTTATACTTTAAAACTCATTAAAAATTTAAAACCCAGATTTATAGAACACCATAAAATTTAGATTTTAAATTCTCTTAAAAAATCTAAATTTAAACCACATCAAAATATATAAATTTATTTAAAAAATATATAAAAATAAATAATTCACCCTTCAAAGAAATCCAATTACTACAAAGATTATACAATTGCTATAGCTGTACTTTTTCTGTAGAATGAGAATCTACATCTGACTAGTCATTTTCTGCCCTCACTCGTGAGTCTATCGGACACAAGCCAAGCAACAGGGTCGTCCACGCGATAAGGTACAATAATATATAAAGTAATATGTATTTGACCATGAATATACGAAATTAATTATTTTTAATATGGTCTCCACTCGTGGTAGTCCAAAATACTTCTTAATGGTGTTATTGAACAGCTGTAACTTCAATTTAATTTTTCATATCAAAATTCTCCTTAATGGTGTTATTGAACAAATGTAATTTAATTTAATAAAAAGTCTAACTTTAATTTAATAAAAAATGATATATAAAGAATAAAAAAATTGATATAAAGAATTTTTTATATTTATAGTTTTTTTCTATCATAAAGCAGATTTAAATTTACTAACAAGTAGGGTTTAAATTTTAAGACTGCTCCTTATAATTTATATACCAATTATAAGCTGATGAAGGGAACCACAAAATTAGTAATGCCATTGGATAAATAAACACTGAAACCATTCAAATCAGACTAACAAATATACCCCAAAATTAGTAATGCCATTGGATAAATAAACACTGAAACCATTCAAATCAGACTAACAAATATACCCCAAATTTAAACCATGAAACAACTACAGGTGCACAAAAAAAAAATACACCGTGGTGAAGGGGAATGGACTTCACTGCAATCAAAAGAAATTATTTGGTGTTTGGAATCACGAGTTTCCATTCCTCACGCCCTGCAGCTTATGCATCTCGCTTACAAATGCTTCCAAATCAGCTTTCGACGATCCCCCGTCCTCGAAAGTATTTCTAGCTACCTCCTTCAGCTTCTCTGCGCTTCTTCTCATCTCTTCGCCTCTGGTGTCGTTTAAAACTAGCTTTACGACCTCCTCCACTTTTTGCTCGTCTGGAATGCCATCTCTATGTTGGCAAATCTGAACTCCCACGCCCAACTCAGCTAGTAATTTGGAATCGAAGTGTTGATCTCCAGACATAGGCCATGCAATTACAGGGACTCCATGAGTCACACTCTCAATGGTAGAGTTCCATCCGCAGTGACTCATGAAGGCACCCACAGAAGGGTGAGAAAGAATTAGAAGCTGCGGTGCCCAGCCCCAAATGACCAAACTCCTCCCCTCCATTCGCTCTTTAAAACCCTCAGGAAGAAACCTTTTAGCGAGATCCATCGAGTCCGAGGTTGCGGGTTCGATCCCCGGCAGCACCTTGATAGCCCAAACAAATGGCTGCTTGCTGGCTTCCAGACCCCTCGCCAAGGCGTTTGTTTGTTGCTCCGATAACGTGTTCAGGCTTCCGAATGAAATATAGACAATGGAACGCTGACGTTGGGAATCCAGCCAGCGAACCAACTCTCCCTCATTGATATCCGCCATTTTGCCTCGCTCGCTCACTTTCGCTGCTCCGCCAAAAAACTTAGGTGGAAGTACAGGGCCAATGGCCCAAACTGGTTTACCCGTTAGATTTCTTAAGTGCTGAACATATGCAAGCTCAAGCTCGTGGAACGTATTAATCAGCATACCCTCACCTTTGGCGATCGACTGCAACCGCTGCAGACCAAACTGCAGCCTGGGCTGAGACAAGTCCGGATCAAACAAATCAACGGATATCTCGTGTCTATGCAACCTTAGAGGACGCGGCAGATTCAAGCTTAGAACAACACTGTCCCCTTCTTTTTCGAATGCGTTCTGCAGAATGGAACACGAGAAGGAATGCATCACACTAAGTGCAAAGGCGCCGAACGTAACAAACCTAAAACTAGCGATCTTATAAGTTTCGGCGGTTCTTGAAACCCATTCGAACATGAAATCATAGATGACGCAGACCGGAGCTCCCTTTCCTCCTCCGCTGTTTTCTTTTTCGAATTGCCTTTCCATCCAACCGTTGAAAGGCTCCTCCAGTCCGTTGGCCAATTGAAAGATGGCGTCGAAGGACTCCCGGGGAACAAGGTCGGCGCTCTCACATCCTTCTGGTAAGCCTTCCACAACCGGCGTGGGAAGGACTACGAGATGGATGTCAAGATTTGAAGATAGCGCTTCTGAAATGGGTTTTTGCACGCGGGTTACATTGGCAGGTGTTGTGGCATAGCTGACGGTGAGGCCATGGGAAGCAAGAAGGCTTGCAAGGTCGAGGAAGGGGATGGAGTGACCCAGAGCTGGATATGGGACCAAAACCACATGGGGCTTCTGAAAACTGTTCATCTTAGCGAAACATGCGCTTGATGAGCTAATCTCTATTGGTGCATATACACAGTTGGAGTAGAGACAAGAAAGCACGCAATGTTTTGGATACTTTCGTGGGCAGCGGGACAATTTAAGACGTTTTGTAAACTTCCTTAAAGATGTCGTCACCAGTGACGAAACTTTGAGAAAAGACGTTTTGTGAACTCCCTTAAAGATGTCATCTCGATTAGAGCGTCTTTAACTGTAAACCTTACAACTTAATTGGAGGGCTTTTGAAACGTTATGTAATTTGTTTTACAATGTATAGATTAGGATTTTAATACGTCGGTGGCTTTTTAAGAATAGTAGAAGACAAAGGCTTCTTAAGGATAATTGCAACTCCTATCGCTAAAAGTCAACACTCGTGGCATTATAGCGTGGCGAACACGGCATCGTCTAATTGACCGTCGTGTACAATTGGACCATTGGTCTATGGATATTATATGCCATTATAGCGTGGCGAACACGGCATCGTCTAATTGACCGTCGTGTACAATTGGACCATTGGTTTATGGATATTATATGGTATCTTTGACCTAAGAAAATATAAATCATTAAAAAAAATTGTAGGAAATGTAATATTGATTTTCTATCTTCGATGTGAACTAGAAGCAAAGTTTCTTCGCATAACAACTGCTCACCGAGATCTCTCTCCACTCATACATGCGCAATCGTTTTCTGCCGTCCAGGGCCTCCTGCTGCCGCAACGTCTGCCTTTCGCTATACAACTCGAAACTTTCGGTCAGGGCTGGAATAAAACAAATTAGCTGTAAATAACTAATTTTTATGACGGTTAAATTTTTTTTATTGCCTTTGAAGTTACGGTTTAAAATTTTATTATTTTTTATTTTTTTAAAATATGATAGCGATTTCATATTTTCATCTTACCAATCATAATAAAAATTATGGAATCACATATGGACTAGAGAAAATGTAGGTGATGAATAGAGAATATGCTTTATGTATAAGCCTCGGATTCAATCCCCATGGTGGATGTGTATAAAAAGTATTTCTCAAAAAAAAAATCATAGAATCACAATCTAAATATATATTACTATCTCAACAAAACTTTAAGTAAAGCTATCAAAAATATCATAAAAATTTTGAAAGTATGGTCATGAAAATCATGATGAATTTATTAATTAATCAAACCTGTTGCTTCTACAAAACCATCCTCTCAATGTCAATTCTGTAGTAGAATGCCCAACAAAGAAGTTAATATTTATGGTATGATTTCATGAACATGGAATATGATCCGATCCACGTTTCGTGAGCCTGATATGTGATCACAGATTTCTTTTTTCATATAATTGAATTAGAGTAAGCGTTATTTTAGAGGAATTTAAGCTTTAGCAATGAATGAAATAATTTTTTATCTTAAAAGAATTTAAGCTAATGAAATAATTTTTTATATAGTCCACTGAAAACCTATAATCTTAGTATATTATAAATATTTCCAAAAATAACAAGAGGAATTAATAATCACATAAGCTTATTGATTTGTATATTATCAGCTTGATTTCAACTAAAATAATGGTTGATTTTAACTGGAGAAGTTTCTTTTCCCATTTTAGAAATATCCTAAGTCCGTTTGAGTAAATTCCATAATAAACCTATGGTAAAAAACGATGTATGTATAACATCCAAAATCGATGTATGTATAACATCGAAATGCACAGTACATACAGTGAAAGTAAAAACATCCAATATATATTGTCCAATGTTTATCAATTTATTCCTTGTTTGGATTTATTGTAGAAATGCAAAGACATCAAATAGAGAACCATAGTCACGTTATCAAATATAGACTACCAAGTCTATGTATTGATCCTTCTGGTACTTTGTGAAAAAGAATTCAAATCTAATACAGTAACTCTAAAAGAATGAGACAATCATATTTTGCCACTAGAAATCTATTTCCTTTTGATGAGATACGTGGCTTTCCTCTCTATGTCCTTTTACTATTTACTGAATTCATAAAATGTATGTGTATTGTGCACTAAATCAATATTCCATATGCCACACACTGTGTACTTTCTGTCATAACCTGGTTGCTTTAAAATTTAGAAACTTTTGAAAACTGAAACCACCTAAAGAATTCAAATTTTAGACTGGGTATAACTACATAGGTATCAAGTGGCATTGGTTTAAAACAAACAGAGATTAGAAAATGCAACTTTCATGTGTATTTT
This sequence comes from Wollemia nobilis, assembly GCA_028583015.1. Classification (NCBI taxonomy): domain Eukaryota; kingdom Viridiplantae; phylum Streptophyta; class Pinopsida; order Araucariales; family Araucariaceae; genus Wollemia; species Wollemia nobilis. The sequence continues at coordinate 1,529,374 of JAQPPZ010001901.1, read as the reverse complement.
CAGATGAATTCTTCAAAAAAAAAAGTTTTTCTTTCCATAAAGTGAAACCTTTATGCAAAAGCAGCAGAGCTAACCTTGTCTTGGAGCAACGAGTTGTAGATGGATGGACCTACTTTCACACAAATTTCGAAATAAAAAATTCTAACGCCATTTTAAACCATAACGCCATATGCCTATCAACTATCACATCTTTGTTTCATTATAACATCATATGTCTATCAATTATCATATATTTGTTTCATTATAACACCATAAGGGTGCCATAATGACATTTGACATTTCATTATAATACTTTCAAAAAATAAAAATAAAATATAATTAAATTTAATGCTTGCCCTAAATCATCAATCGTCAGTGAATGTAGTTATCATTCCACCAATCGTTAGCAAGGCATCAAGACTTGCAAGTTATAGTCTCGAGCCTTAAGATGCCCGTGCCATTGACGAATATAAATAAAATATGATTAAATTTAATGTTTGCTCATCTACCTCGCATATTAAACTAAAAAGAGGTAACACTTAATGTATTGATATATCCAGCATATCCAATGTTATAAATAAAATCTACGGTTTTTAAATATATTTATCTGTAAAAGTTACAGTTTAAAAAAAAATAACAATTAAAAATTTAAGGTCCATATAAAATTAATTTTTCTTGGTGCAATATTTATATTGCACATCTTAACTATCAATACTGGAATCAAAGATCATCATCACAAGGTCCAAGTTAGTTGTAAGTGGTATTGAATTTATCAACCTTTCCTCATACAAAATACTTAGAGCTAACAAAGGCAAACCCAAAAGTCATACTTTTAATAGTTCTTCTACAATTATTATCTCTTTTGTTAATCTTTTTCCATCCCCCAAGGTTCACCAATGGTGGCTCCTTCTCCATGGTTAGTAGGAAGTAGTCCTTTAAACATACTAGGGCCTACACATGATATGCCTAATAACATTGAAATATATCTTCCTCGGTATATGTATGATAGAATAAGGTTAGTTGAAGAACATATTTAGGCATACAAATATGTCTTAATTTATTTATAAATTGAACATGAGGATGTTGCTTATAGGATATTTTCACACACATTGGATGAGTTTGCATATAACTGATATATCAGCTTACCTTCAAGGTTTATTACTTTTTTATCTTAATTAGATGTAACATTTATTAGCAATTTCAAATTACCCATTGACCTATTTGTTATGTATCACTAATTTCACGCTACCCATAGATAACCTATTAAACCCCTGATATTATTCAACACTCAATTCCATAAATTATACACTAGGTTGGTGATACATTACACCCTCGAAGAGGAAGCAACCATTCAAATGTACCTTAGAGATTTACGCCCATTGACTTCCATTTTTGTGAGGAGAGCTCCTCAAATAACATCCTTGCTACTAGTAAATACTGAGGCTATAATAGTTGAACAACAATTAATACCTCAAGGTTTTGGTTTGGGTCAATTACCTTCACTTGGATAAATAGGAGCTTATAATTAGATACCATTAATAAATCAAGCCCTTACACAACACCTTTCCATGTTAAACCCATTACTAGGTACCATATATCCCAACCAAAACCAACCCTTCAATATTTCACCCCTAAATCAAAGGATGCCTAATGTGAGCGATCAACAAACCATTTCAACATACTTGGATAATCAAGTCACCAAAAACAACATTCTCAATCATACATCTCCAAAAAATAATTAGAGTCTTATCCATACTTTTAAACACATCTACATCTACAAATAATGTAACAACTCAATTGTGACCAATTAAACCTAATAACCCGAATCATGAGCTAGATAACATACAAAGGATGGTTTAAAAATTTGAGCAATGATATGCTTCAACTACAAAGGCATGTTCCTCAAAACCATCCTACAAATAATACTTAGAATAGGTCCCTTAAATTCCAAAGGGCTAACTACCAATGGAATACTTGCCCAAATAATGGATGAGTCCTAAATCCTACTGGGAAGCAAAATAAATCAAATAATAACCCAAATACTTTAGTAAATTCTCTTCAATAAAGCACCACTAAACTCAAATTCTACACTAATGCTATGTAGAACTACAATTTTACGTGAATGGATTCAACAAATCTTGTTTTCTATCTCAAACAATTTGTTTTAATAACAAATTATTTTCTTCCAAAAACAATGTAATATGAAAATAAATAAATTAAAAAAAATAATGGATGTGCAAAATACCTCCTACAAAGCATGACACAACTTAGAAAGTAGTAGTGTGTTCTTATTAGGAACTTTGGTATAAAATCAACCAAGAATATAAATCTTCTTTTCCAATGGAATGATGTGTCTAGTGTAAAATTAACTGTAATGCATTCCTTCAATCATTAGTCTTTAGTGAAAATCAATCCTTCAATTCTTTGGTGAAAATCAACCAATGAACCTTGCTAATGGCTCGAACATAACCTGCTATGATACCCTATGTTGGAGTAAAGTGAAACATGTGAAGAGCTTATTATTAATATCAAGCTTTGATACATTGCATGTCTAATGTTTTTTATATAAGTCCCATAAAGAAAATCTCGTATAATTGTCCTTCGTTCCTATAATATATAGTAGTGGTTTGGGATTTGATCTCTATTTTGGTAGAGTGTATGTGAGCTTGTAAAAAAAATAAAACAAATATTGTTCTTTATAAAAAAACATTATATAATCAACAATTCAACAAAATAATTATAAAAGTTTTTTTTTTCCTTCTATCATTATTATCTCATATTATTTATTTATATATAAATATAAATAAATAAAACAAGGGAATAACCTCATATCCCACCTATTTAAATGTTTATTTAGAGTGAAAGGCACCTAAAAAAGTTCAAGATTGGAACAGTCATTTATAAATATTTTTATTATACTAAAATCATGTGTAATTAATCATCACATCATTAATTAGTTAAATTTTCCTACTGACATGTTTACATTTATAAATTCTAAAATATACAATCTTTACAAAAGCATAAAATTTAACTAGGTAGCCTATAAATGCTACCAATAAGTTTGGTTGACTAAAATTTTAAAATAAAGTATAATTTTATTTTAAAAAAATTATTTCCTTTTACCAAAATTTAAACTTAAATATTTAAATAAACCAAAAACATGCCCTATAATATCCTCCCTAAGAGAGGTAAAATAAAAGGTTTTATGGGAAAATGAGCTCTGGCGATTTTTTCCTCTGAACTAGGGTTTCTGGAACGTCGAATTTATCAAGCGGATTCCTGTAGTGCTTTTTTGGTTATTGTGGATCTGAAGGCAGGTCAGCTGTCCCAGGAGGGTCCAATGGGGACTCCTCCGGATCCTCTCACAAGGAGAAAGAGCTCTTTCGCGGAGCTGCTAAAATATAAGTCTCCATCCTCTAGTGATGAAGCTCAGAGAAATGTCTTGCATTCGCTCTTCAAGAACACGGGAAAGAGATCAACAGGCCATCGTATCAATGGATGCCTTTCGTAGGCCGAAACAAGGCCCAAGATTGTCATCGAGCTGAAGATGGTCGAAGACACAATCTTATACAGAACCAACCATGATCTGATCTGCAAATTCATGGGTATTTGCCCTACCCTGAATTTCCTGCATACCTGGATAAGACAACATTGGGAACCTCATGGTGAGTACTCCTTATGGTCCATTAGCAACGGGTATTTCATTGTTAGTTTTTCTTCTCTGGGTGATAGAAATAAGGCTTTTGAATCGAAAAAGAGGAGCCATGGTCCGGCAAGGTTATTTGTTCAACCCTGGAGAATGGGTTTCGATCCTCGCATTGAACCCACGGCTGTCCCAGTTTGGATCCGGTTGTATGCTCTTCCAATGGAGTTCTGGGGTGAGCAGGTTCTGGAAATGATGAGGAATGATGTTCTAGACCTAGGAAATAATAATTAGGCTTTAGTTGAATAATCAACGTGAGTTGTTTTGATAACCTCCGTTGAATAGTCTAGTCTAGGTGTTTTGTTTTTCGTCATTTTTGGGCTTTCATTTTAGCCCTTGCATATTTTGTGTACGTAATCCTTGGAGTAGTTGCAGATTTCCAGGATTATGTTTGTTTGTTTTAGGCTTATTTAAACCCTTTAATTTTATTAATAAAGTCAGCTTCAATATTCCATATCATTGGTATCAGAGCGGGTTAGTTTTGGAGGTTTTGGGTCATTTTTTACCTCCAAAGTGTTTTTTCGTTCCAGTTGAAGCTCAGGAAGTATTGATGCAATTTTGTTGTCAAATTTTGCAGCAAATTGTTGTCAATTGCTTTATTGTCAAAAATTGCTGACAAATTCTATTTTTTTTTTTTAAATTGTCATCGACAACTTTTGAAGCATGGCGATTCATTTTCGCATAGTCTTTTGTCTTCATTTGGGGCAGCGAATCGACGTCGACGAGTGCAGCAACATTTGGACCAGCACCAGCAATTTTAATTTGCATTCGTAGGTGATTTCAATGATTTTCGACGGGCTGATCTGCATAGGCCACCCTTTGCGATCTGCGAATTACGTAGACCTGCGATGCATCCCGCTGGCCCGGCATTCGGCTGCCTACATTTACCATCGTTGGCTGTCTGTAGTGTTCGCAGACCCTTCCCGAAGGTCTGTCGCGACTAATCTGGAGGAGCTGACTATTTTTCTATGCATCTTCGCTAACACCACCGCACTTGACATATTCCGTGACAGACATTCTTCGTTATACGCAGGCGGCTATCAGATCTCGTAGTCTGCCTTCAGATCTCTGCAGTCCATCTGCAGATCGAGGTCGGGTGTTCGACGGTGTTAATAGCTAGTGATCGGCTATGTTCTATGGGTGCTAGCAGGAAGGAGGACATCGGGTACTCTGCAATCTGTCAGAGTTGCCGAAAAGAGCCAGCAACGACGTGTGGATAGGCAGATTCCCACCCTGAAATAACCATCGAAGCCGTTGTCAATTAAAAAAAAAAACTCCTTCTACGATCGCGCCTGTACTTTCTACGGATGCGACTGTTATTTTCGTGGGCCCTATGCTCTCTGACAGCTCTGTCAGGAGAAGTCGTCGAACTGTCAGGAGAAGCCGCTCGAACCAGTCTTGCACCTACGTCTTTCGTTGCTGTCTGCCTGCAGAGACGGTCGCATTTCCCTGTTCTGGCCCTGGAATTGCCAGAAGGAGTCGGCAACTATGAAAATACGGGCAGATCTGTTGACGTCGTCTTAGCCTGGGTGCCTGTGTCACGATTCTCTGATCTGTCGAGGGAAAACGCCAGGCGGTGCCAAGACAGATTTCGCTCGACCAGCGTTCAATTTTTGGTGGTCGATTGCAACCAGTTCGACTTCCAGTAATTTTAGATCTGTGATTCCCCACGCGGTCCTTGTGCCATGGTTTGCACCTCTGCTACGCGGTTGATCGACGCGTTCTGCCCTGCCCCGCACGCTGACGACGCGCTCTACATGGACAATTTGGTCGTCAGCACACTTCGCGAGCAATTGGTTTGTTTTAAGAACTGCCTTCGTCGTCCCTTTGCTCATAAGCCCCTTTGGTAAATTCAATTACCATTAATACTTTGTGCTTGCTCATATTGATTAAAAAAAAAAAAGGATATGTAATTTAAATTAAAAAAAAAAAAAAATCATTCCTTTTTGTCTTTACATCAAGTCAAAATTTTGACTATTCTTAAAGATATTGTGCAAATATTAATTTTGCCCCTTCTATGTTGTAAATTTGCAAATTTGGCAAATTCATTGGGCACATTTATTTTTGCACATTTTTGTAATTGTGTTTTTGTGACACATTTTGCTGGCGATCACTCGGGGTCAAATGGCTTCCGAATTAGCCGATAAGTTGGCTCAAGTAACCCAACTTGTCAGCGTTTTGGCTGATAAGGTTACTTCCAATGAAGTTCAACAACAGTGTGAGGTTCCGGTTTACACTAGTTCGCGAGATCCCAAAGTCCTCAATAGTTGGATTTTGGACATGGACAGTTGGTTTCAGTATATCAAGCTCGCAAAGGATCAGGAGGTTAACTTTGCCAAGTTGAAACTTTTTGGCATTGCTAAGGTCCTTGTCACTGATCGACAACGGACCCAAAATCCCATTGACACGTGGGATGAATTGCAAAGAGTATTGAAGAATAATTTTTATCCTTCAAACTATGCCACTGACCTTGAGATCAAGTGGCTTCGTCTTCGACAAACCTCAAATATGACTATTTCTGATTATATTTTTCAATTTAGCAAGTTGCGAATTTTGAATTCTATACAGGATAATGCAGCACAACTTGTTAAAAAATTCAAAAGTGGTTTGCAGGAGCCAATTTACAGGAAGATGAAATACAAGTTGATTGTAAACATTGACATGGCTTTCAATCAAGCCCTTCTTGCTGAGGAGGAAATGAGGGAGCAATCACGTGGGACTCGCTCTTCTACGTCGGGAGGAAATCAGAAGGCTTCTCCACAACCTTCCAAGGGAGCTAAATCTTCTTCTTCTCCTTCTCCCTCTTCTTCATCTTCCCCTTCTTCTTCACAAAAATATTCTTCTTCTAAATCACCTTTGATTTGTAATTATTGTAAAAATCCAGGACATACTCAAAAGAGGTGTTTTAAGTTGCAAAATGTGAAGAAAAAATCCCTAGTTGTAAAGCCTTCCAATGAGGACTCACAAGAAAGTCCCATTGAGGCTACAAGGGAACGTAAGCCTTATAAGGAATTGGCAGGGTTAAACAAATTGACCCTTATGAATACTTCACAAGGTGATCGCGAGAATTTGTTTGTGACTACGGTCCATCTCAGTGACACCTTTATGGTTGATTGTATAATCGATAGCGGCTCACAAAAAAATCTAATTGCGAGGTCCGTTGTTGACAAACTGAAGTTACCGATGAATCCCCATCCTCATACTTATCCTTTGGGATGGAAGGACAATGGGATTACATCCGACATCACACACACTTGCACTGTGAATTTTGCTTTCAGTCCTTCTTTTGTGGACTCGGTTGTGTGCGATGTAACTCCAATGGATTGTTGTGGCTTGTTGCTTGGAAGACCCTATCAATACGATAGGAGGTCTATACATGATGGGTACAAAAATACATACACTTTGCACAAAGATAATAAAGCATTCATAATCAGAAGTACACAACAAACACCACATAATTTGATGTTGAGTTGTAGACAAGCACGCAAAGTCGTAAATCAAGCAAAGGAATTAGCACTCATCTTCATCAGACCAATTCAAGAAGAAAAGCAAGCACCTAAGCACACTAATAATAGGAGTTCTTCAGTTCATTCAATACTTCAATCATTTTTTGATGTTTTTCAAGAACCCACAAGTCTTCCACCTGAAAGACAGATTAATCATAGTATTGAGATTGTTCCTGCATCTTCTCTTCCTAATTCTTCAATGTATAGACAATCAATAGTGCAAATGGAAGAAATTAAAAAGCAAATTCAAGCATTGTTGACTAAGGGGTTCATCAAACCCAGTACTTCCCCTTGTGCTTCTCCTATCTTGCTTGTGTTGAAGAAGGATGGCACATGGAGACTATGCATTGATTTCAGGGCACTCAATAAGATTACAATCAAGAATCGTTATCCACTTCCTCGCATTGATGATCTTTTGGACCAATTGCAAGGTGCAAAATTCTTCTCCAAAATTGATCTCAAAAGTGGGTATCATCAGGTGAGAATTCAAGTAGAAGACACTTGGAAAACAACATTTAAGACCAAAATGGGGCTCTTTGAGTGGCTTGTCATGCCCTTTGGCCTTACAAATGCTCCAGCTACATTTATGCAGTCGATGAATGAAGTATTCAGAGATTGTCTAGATAAATTTGTAATCATCTATTTGGATGACATTCTTATATATTCTTCTACTTGGGAGAATCATTTGGAACATTTGGAAATGGTTCTTCAAACTCTTCGAAAGAACCAATTGTATGCAAATTTTCCTAAGTGTTCATTTGGGCAAACATTCATTGCCTATCTTGGATTTGTAATTAGTGAAAAAGGTGTGCAAGTAGATCCTTCCAAAGTTGAAGTTATCTTATCTTGGCCAACTCCTACTTCGATCCACGGAGTTAAGGAGTTTTCTTGGACTTGCTAATTTCTATCGCAAGTTCATTGGAGGATATTCTTCTATTGCTGCACCTTTACACTATTTGACAAAGATCAAAGTTCAGTTTCAATGGACAAAGGATCAACAAAAAGCCTTTGACACATTGAAACAAAAATTGAGTACTGCACCAGTTCTTGTTCTTCCTGATTTGTCTCAACCATTTGAGATAGAAACTGATGCTTCGCAAGTTGCACTTGGAGCTGTGCTCATGCAAAATGGCCATCCAATGGCCTATCATTCGAAACATTTTCAGAGGCCAAGAAGAATTATTCTACATATGATAAGGAGTTCTATGCTTTGGTTCAAGCAATCAAGTATTGGAGGCATTATCTCTTGGGAAAAGAAACAATTGTTCATACAGATCACATGCCCCTTAAGTTTCTTCAATCTCAAACAAAAATTGAGGAAGCTAGGCACATGAAATGGGCATCGTACTTGCAACAATTCCATTTGGTAATCAAGTACAAGAAAGGACAAAACAATGTAGTGGCTGATTGTTTGAGTCGTCCTCCTTCTACTCTTGTTTTGACAATTGTCACTACTTCTCATCTTGGCTTCCAAACTTGGCCTACATAGTATCCTATGGATCCATATTTTGGCAAAGTTTTCCACCAACTTTCCAATCCTTCTTCTTCAAATTTGAGAGCTCTTCAGGACTTTCATATTCAGGATGGACTGTTGTACAAATTGGACAAACTTTGTGTTCCTCATGGGAATAGGGAGTCTCTTCTGAAGGAGGCTCATTCCACACTCTATGGGGGACATTTTGGTAGGCAGAAAACTCTTCATCATCTGCAGTGGTTTTTCTTTTGGCCACACATGCAAAGAGATGTTCTTCGCTTCTTGCGACAATGTGCAATATGTAATCGCTCCAAATCAGCCAATAGGACATTGGGAATGAGCATGCCTTTGCCCATTCCTTCTCGTCCATGGGAAAGCATTTCCATGGATCTCTTGAGCGGTTTTCCAATGACAATACGCAAGCATGATTGTGTCTTTGTTGTGGTGGACAGATTCAGCAAAATGGCCAAATTCATTCCTTGTCGCAAGACAAGTACTGCATGAGGATCTTGCCCAACTCTTCTTTGAGGTGGTATGGCGTTCTTTTGGTCTTCCTACCAGCATTGTCTCCGATCGTGACTCACGCTTTGTGGGTCACTTTTGGCGATCACTTTGGAAGATTTTGGGAGTATCTCTTAACTTCTCTACTACTTATCATCCTCAATCCGATGGGCAGATAGAGGTAGTTAATCATACTCTCATGCAGAGTTTGAGGATTTACCATCATTCCACTCCAACCAAGTGGGACTTAAGCCTCACTCACATTGAGCACGCCTACAACGAGGCTAGTCCACAGTTCTACAGGGCACTCTCCATTTGAAGTGTGTTTTGGTTTTCAACCACTTGCTCCTTATGAGTTACCTTTGTCTTTGCCTTCTTCAGCCACAATGCACATTCGAAGGAACAAGACAAGGCCAACTCTTTTGTGCAACATTTGCAGAGTCTTCAAGCCAAAGTGGTTCAAATTCTTCGAAGACTCAAGAAAAGCAGAAACAACAGATGGACAAGCACCGCACACCTCATTCCTTTCGAGGTTGGTGACAAAGTATGGTTTCATCTTGACAAACGATGATTTGCAGATAAGGCACATAGCAAAATCAAGCCTCTTCATTATGGGCCTTATACTATTCTTCAGCAAATCTCTGAGAATGCCTTTCGCTTGGACCTTCCAGCTCATCTTGGCATTCACGATGTTGTCAATGTTGATCTTCTCAAACCATACTATGATTCCACATTGGAGACAGTTCCAACCATCATTCATCCAGTTGATGTGGTTCCTGATGCTCGACTTCCTCTTGACGTCGATACGCGTCTTTGATACGAAGACCCGACAAACACGCCAAGGTGTTTCTACTTCATATCTTGTGGCCCGTCGAGGCCAATTTCCACATCAGGCTCATTGGATTTCTGCTCACATTTTTTCCCGGGATTTTCCCTCTTTGTTAAAAGCATTGGAGTCCAATGCTTCTTTTGTTGGGACGAATGATGAGGAATTAGACTGGGGCTTCTAGACCTAGGAAATAATAATTAGGCTTTAGTTGAATAATCAACGTGAGTTGTTTTGATAACCTCCATTGAATAGTCTAGTCTAGGTGTTTTGTTCTTCATCATTTTTGGGCTTTCATTTTAGCCCTTGCATATTTTGTGTACGTAATCCTTGGAGTAGTTGCAAATTTCCAAGATTACGTTTGTTTGTTTTAGGCTTATTTAAACCCTTTAATTTTATTAATAAAGTTAGCTTCAATTTCCATATCATGATCGGCAACTCCCTTAGAAGACATTTGGGTGTCTCCAAATACACCATAGAGGGTAACACAACTATTTTTACAAGAATTTGTGTGGAAATGGATATTAGCGCCTCTCCGGCGGGTGGAACTTGAACTAGCGACTATCTTGGATCCAGCAGCTTGACTATAAGGCTCTGCCCTTCAGATGCAAAGTTTGCCACAAACATGGGCATCTGGCCCGGTTTTGTCCTGTTGAGTGGTGTTTTCACCCAATTGTGAAAGCACACTCTCCGGTAGGATCTGAGTCCCAAAATCCTCTGCTTGCAAAGAAATTATGACAAACTAATTTCTCCAAGGTTCTTGTTATGCTGATTCTTTGTTTACCAATGATGTTGTTCAAATGAAATGCTAGGAATACCTTAGGGTTGCAAGTGGATGTTAACAAGGGGCACTGTGGTTTATTTAATTTGAATTTACAATGGACTCAAAATGAATAAATCTATTTTGATCTTGGGCTTTGATGGATTTTCAGCTATTTATTTAAATGACTGTAATAAAAATACAGGAATGAAATAAAGGATTGAAATAAAAGAAATGCAAATAAAGAGAAATAAAACTAGACTACATCCAGAATGCTGCCATCTCAAATTGACAAAACCGAAGATAATGAGGTTTTCTGCATGCAACCTAACCTATTGAACCTACAAATTCGCACAATCCAGATAAGCTAGGTGCGGGTTTCTGGGGTTTTTACTGCAATTTCAGATTTTAGGCATTCGCATGAAGCAACCAAAAACATTTGCATTAAACTTCACCTAAAAGCCTAGAAATCTGAAAGGGAAAAATAAAACATTAAATCTTGCATGCATAATGACTCCTTCTTTCTTATCAATAAGATGTCAACTCTCTGTATTTCTGTATTAGAATGATGTATCAATTACAATTACAGAATGTTCCAGGTTAAACAAATCTAGAACAAATGAAGGAAATTGCTCCAAGTGCAGGCCTAGAATGGCTTGCAGCCCTTGTCTCTGCAACTCTGCTAGCAACAATTTCCAACCCCTGTTCAATCTGCACTTCTGATTTTATACTATCTGGCACGGCTCTTCGGTTCACCTGCGTCGCTTCGTTTCACCTCCCAGAATGCGTCTTTTCAAATTCTTGCCTTTTCGATGCTTTTACTTCATGCTTGATGCCGAAACGTTTGAAATCTTCCGTTGCATGTAACGCTCCTGCAACTCTGACACCTGTATGCCATGTGTCTCACGCTTTCTATGCCTTCTGTAACGTCTTCCATGAAAATCATGACCAAAAATAGCCCGCGGCCTTGCTCCTTCACTTTCATAGCGAAAACATGACATGTCGCGATATCGCGACGCTTTCTCTTCGATTTGCGACATTTCTTGCTCTTGCAATGTGATTTTTTATTGTACATCCTTGTCACGATTTCGTGACATTTTTCTTTAATCTATCACGATTTCGCTACGTTTTCTCGTACCATTCGCAACTCTGTCACGAATTCGCTATGTTTCTACTTCTTGCACCTTTTTTGCATGTTGTCGCGATTTCGCGACGTTTTTATGCCTCAGACTCTTTCGCTCGATTCTATCACGATTTCGCGACGTCTTTCTCATCCGTACTGCTTGGGCTTCAACCTATCACGATTTCGCGATGCTTTTGTCTGGCGTGCATGCTTTCCCAAAAGTTGCATGATTTCGCTACCATTTTTACTTCTGTACATTCTCGGCCGCAACCTGTAGCGATTTCGTGACGTTTTCACTTCATGCCTTCTTCGCTACTTTCTATCACGATTTCGTGACCATTTCTGCGCTTCATGCCTTTTGGTCGATTCTGTCACAATTTCATGACAGTTTTACACTTTCGTACACTTTGCTGCTTCGAAGCCGCGAAACTGCAACCTGTCGCGATATCGCGACGTTTTTCACCTTGAACCTCTTTGTCATTTTTTGTCGCGATATCGTGACGTTTTTTCGCATCGTGCTGTTTGACCAGTTTGACCCATGATTTTGCGACATGTCACGATTTCGCTACGCCTTTCCATTTGCCTTTCTCTCTCCTCTTTCGGTCGCGACGGAGCAACATGTCACGATTTCGTGACACTTTTTATTTTTTAGCGGACGGAGCAACATGTCGCGATTTCGTGACACTTTTCATTTTTTTCCGTGATGGAGCGACATGTCACGATTTCGTGACACTTTCTATTTTGGACGGCGACATGTCGCGATTTCGTGACACTTTCTACACTTGTGCATTTTTTTGCCCCTTTTCTTCATTTTTAGCATCTGGGTCACTGAGATTTTCTCTGAAAGCCTACAAAAAAGGTGGGTCCCCAATTTTGGGGTGTGTTGTGGATCAGCCACAACAAATGGCGACTCTGCTGTCAAATGCTCTTGAGCATTTTTAGTGAGAACCCAACCTGAAACATATACAAACTCGAAAACATGTGTTAGCACATAAGCAATATAAACAAATGCCCAAAGATCCGAAGTACATGAATCATCAGAATCATCAAGTATTAGCTCAGTGTGTGCAATGAATTTCTTTCCCCATCATTTGAAATTGATCAACATTCCATTGTCAGTTTTGCATGAATGCATATGCGAGATTGTGAATGATTTGTGTAACCTAATGAATATGCTAGGAGATTTTGCTTTTATGCAAGGCATAGTCTTTCTTCTAGTATCATGTACAAACATTCAAGATTGCCAAACCCTCTTAGGATCCACTAATGAATTGCTTTATTATATCCCAAAGTTGGTTATGAGTCCCTACTATCTTGAACCCATGTGCAAGTGAATGTGAAATCAGAACTTTGGGGAATCAGACTCCCAACCAACCGAGATGAGAGTTTAACCCTATCCTTACTATTCTGATTTAGAATTCATTACCTCACTTTGAGCAAAATAATTAAACCAATTATGGAAGAAATGGTCATGCTAGTCTAACCCTTTGGACAATCGGTGGTCTTGTTTTTTAGACAAGACATGTTGCCATGCATGGGCATATCTAACCCCACAATCCAAAACTTATCTTCATTTCTTTGGACCTTGGGGATGACTACCCATCCTTTGCTAGAGGACAAGTAGTACGATCCTTCCAGTCCAATATAAAGATGAGATGGGAAAAATTTATTTTTTACTTCTTGGATCTTAGGGATGACTACCCATCCTTGCTAGGGACATGTAGTACGATCCTTCCAATCCAAACTTTAGATGTAAATGGAAAATATTAATTTTGTTGCTTAGACCTTGGGGATGACTACCCATCCTTTGCGAGAGGACAAGTAGTACGATCCTTCCAATCCAAGATTTATTATGAAATGAGACATAAGAGCTTTGGGGAATCGGATTCTCAACCTAAGCGAGATGAGAATTTATGCCCTATCCTTACTACTCCATGTGGGTCAAATCAAAGCTTTGGGGAATTGGATCCTCAACCTAAGTTCGATGAGGATTTAACCCTATCCTTACTACTCTGATTTTAGGCTTTAAGCTCTATGGAAGTGGTCAAAACCACTGTTTTTAAGGATCATGTTGCATAATAGGATAGACATGAAAAACTTCTTTCGCCCAACCTTTTCTTCCAAGTTAGGTTTTGATCATTTTGCTCAAGATCCTTTTTAATGTATGAGACGTGCTTGGTTCTAGATATCTCAAGACTCAGTTTCCAACCTTAGGATTCTTCTTACATTTATGTTATAACACAACCCTAAGAGGATTTGACATACTTTAATGATTTGTACCTAAGATGCATATGCAACTAAGATGGAATGTATATGTAAAGTGAGATGTAACATGAATGCATTATCTCTTGAATTGCAAATGAAATGATTTGTCATGCAAAACTGACTCTTTCATGCATCACAAAATCAAACAATATAACTTAAGATGTTTGTGTTACTTGTGGAGCTTTTACAGGACAATTCCAATATTTCATATTCTCCTAACCTTAAGCATAAGTTGACATCTCAATTTTTTTATTATATATATATTTTTTTATTTTTTTTTATTTTATTTTTTTTATATATATATTTTTTTATCAAAATAAACAAAACATGTCAATTGAAATCAAATCCACAACCAAAATCCTAGCTAGACTAACAATCCTAAACAATAAAAACAAAAACTGAAAATCCCCACCAAAACCGAAAGAATAATATCAAAATCTCACAACCTAAGGGCTAAAATAATGCTTTAAAATCTGCCCATTAACCGGTAGCATAAAATCTCTCCCTTCTAAAGTTTTTAGCCCGAAGGTATTCTTCCCAAGAATCTCCGAAATCTGATATGGGCCTAACCAAAGACAATCAAACTTTTGATGATTCCCTTTTTCCTCATGTCTTTTGTCCCATAGTAATACCAAATCTGAAATTCTGAATGATTTAACTTTGGCCCTTCTCATCAAACCATCTTTTGATAACTTCCTGGTGTTTATTCATGTGATTCATGGCTTCTTCTCTCTTTTCATCAAGGTGCAACAAATGACTTAACCTCGGCTTCAACTTGATCATCTGTCCCCAAGTACTCTTGTATGAAATGTAAGGTCTGCAACTTCAAATTTGCAGGAAATATCGGGTCTTGCCCATAGACCAAATGATAGGGAGTATTCCCTATGGATTCTTTCACTCTGGTCCTATCTGCCCAAAGGGCAAACTTCAATTGGTTGTGCCGATCCCGAGGGTTCTTTTCCAACAACTTCTTAATGGTATTCAACAAATTCTTATTTGAAGATTCGGCCAAACCATTTCCTTGAGGATAATAATTGGATGCAAATTTTAAGCTCACTTTGTTATCATATGCCCAATCTGCAAATTGCGTAGAAATAAAAGCTTTACCATTGTCACTGACAATAGAATCGGGCATTCCAAATCTTGTTATAATATGGTCCTCAAGGAATTTAATTACAACGTCTGTGGTGGCATGTTTAGTAGGAATCGCTTCTGTCCACCTTGTACAGTAAATCTGTAGCTGTCAATATGAATTTATGGGAATCAGAAGAATTTGGGTTAATAACCCCAATGAAATCTAGTCCCCACTGTGCAAATGGTCTCATTTCAACTACAGGTTGTAACGGCATGGCTGCATTTCTTTCTCTATTGGCAGCCACTTGACAGATATGACAAGATCGTACATGGGCATGTGCATCTTTGAAAATATGGGGCCAGTAGTATCCTGCTCTCAGGATTTGATGCGCTGTAGCATTTGCCGCACCATGACCAGTTCCATGTTTCCCGTGAAATTCTGCAACACCCTGGCAGACTTCTTCTTTGTTCAGGCACCTCAGGTAGATTCCTTCATGATTCTTCCTGTAAAGAACACCAGATTTCATCAGATAATTGATAGACTTAAGCCTTAAAGCTCTTCTCTGGGTTGAATTCAGATTAGAAGGACACTTACCATTCAATAAAAATTGCACAATATCAACATACGAGTCATCCTTAGCAATGTATTCTGTATTCGAGCATTGGCCTCGTTATTTGCGGATTATTTTCTGCGATCGCCTTCGCCAGTCCTTGTCCTCGAACTAGTTTCATAGGTTGGATTTCGAGATCAAATTCTTGGATGGTGGAAATCCATTTCCCTCTTTTCTCACCTAGTTCATTTTGTAAAAACATGGTCTTAACAGCAGAGTCAGGCACGATGGCAATAACTCTGCTGTGCACAATGTAATGCCTAAATTTTTTCACCGTTTTAAAAAGTGCGTACATTTGCTTATCAAGGATTGAATACCTTAATTGAGCATCTTTCAGGGGGGCACTTAAAAATGCTATGGGTTTTTCTGCACTATCCTCGCCTTTTTGGGTTAAGACACTCGCAAAAGAGTGTTCTGATGCAAAAGCATAAATATAGAAAGGCTTGGAGTAGTCTGGACTTATAAGGACAGGAGCTCTGGAGATGGCATCTTTGATGTTCGGAAGGCCACCCTACTTTCCTCGTTCCATTTTACATCCACATATTTCTTGAGCATCTTGTTCAGAGGTTTGGCTATCTCAGCAAAGCTAGAGATAAACTTCCTCACAAAATTAACCTGCCCAAAGAAAGATCTCAATTCTTTTTTACTACTCGGGAGAGGTAAGTTTTGGATAGCTTGTATCCTTTCCGGGTCGATGGATATGCCCTCTTTTGAAATGATGTGACCAAGCAATTTTCCTTCTGTTACTCCGAAAATGCACTTTTTGGGATTTAAGGAAATTCCATGTTCTCTGCATCTTTGAAGCACTTTCTTTAAATCTTTGACATGGTCCTCTCTCTTCTTCGAGAAAACTGGGATATCATCCACATACACGATGATACATTTGCCTATGAGCCCTTTGAATGCATAATCCATGGCGCGTTGAAAAGTTGCACCAGCATTTAACAGTCCGAACGACATTCTCTTATATGCAAATGTCCCCCACTTGGTAGTGAAGGCTGTTTTCATCCTGTCATCTGGATGTATAAGAATTTGGTTGTATCCAGAATACCCATCGAGAAAGGACATCATTTCAGATCCATTTACCATTTGTAGAATTTCATCGATTGATGGCAATGGATAATTATCTTTTTGAGAGGCTTTATTAAGATTTCGAAAATCTATGCACAACCTAATCTCTCCACTCTTTTTTCTTACTGGAACGAGGTTAGCAACCCATGTTGAGTGCCTAACAGGAAAAATGATTTTCGCTTCCAATAATATTTTGACCTCCCTTTCGATCAAAGGCTCCAATAGCGGGTTAACAACTCGTTGTCTTTGCCTAAAAGGCTTGGAGTCGGCTTCAAAGGGATGGTATGTGTGATAATGTCTTGGTTGTATGTCTTCGACTCATTGTAATTCCAAGCAATGCAATCTATGTAATGCTTCAATGCCTGCATTATGTTGCTCCTTTCTTCATCTGTACATGCCTTTGCAATGTACACCTCCTTTGGATTGTCTGCACTCCCTAGATTAATTGAATCACATGCATCTTTGGGGAGTGGGACTCTTTCTCCTTTCTTGGTCTTGCATCCCATGTCGAACATTTTTTCCAATGAAACCACGTCTTTAGGTATCTTGTTGGATTGATACGCAGTTTCAATTTCATTCTCTATTTCATCTTGCCACCTTTGCTCCTCATCAATCACCTGATTTTCAAAAATACCCGAGTTCGTGACAAATTTGTAGATGTGTCTGTCACTTTCAAAAACCTGGAAATTCTTGACATTGTCGGGTATTGATGGACAAGGAACCAATTCAATGGAGAACTTTTTACATCTTTTTATATCAACCGGGTTTAACATGCCCGCGACGACCGCAAGAGAGTCTGCTATTCGATTTCCTTTCCTAGAAATAAGGGCTATATTGAACGCATCGAACTCTTCAATGAGGTCCATAACCCTAGTTCTATAAAGGCTTAGTCTCTCGTCACGACATGTATACTTGTCCTTTGATTTGCTTGACTACCAACTCGGAATCTTCCAAAACCTTCAAGAATTTAACATGCTTGCTCAATGCTAGATGTAAACCAAAGATCAATGCTTCGTATTCTGCCACATTTTTCGGGCAGGGAAATTGCAGTATGTAAGCAACTAATAATGGTTTACCTCCTGGGCCAGTGAGCTCGACTCCGGCTCCTGCTCCCTGTCTAGATTTTGATCCATCAAACTCGAGCAACCACGTGTAATCATTTTCCTCGGAAGAGCCACCATGACACGCCTCCTCTTTAGGCTCTTCAGCGACTTCCTCAACATCAAGTGCATAAACTCCTAGTTACGGCTCAAAAAACTGAACTTCATTCGGCTTGTTAAAATCTGTTATAATCTCCTTAAGCCTCGGTTCATTTTCCACTCTGATTTGGTTTGCAATTCCCTTCCATGGTAGCCACATATGTGAGCAGTCTGTTGAAAAATAGCCATTCAGAGTTTTCATCCAATCCCTCGCAAGTAACATTCCATACCTACTTGGGATATTAACCACCAGAATGTCTACAACCTGCTGGACCCTGGGTTCAGAATTCAATTGAATCTTGACATCATATAGAGTCCCTACCACATTTACCTCTGATCTGTCCAGTTGCAGGACTTTGCATTTGGATGAAACAGGTTGCAGACCCAGCATTTGGCATATCTCCGAAGGCATGAGGTTGCTCGTGGCACCTGTGTCCACCAAACAGTTATGCAAATTCTTACCCGCAATTCTCAGAGTCAGTAAGAATGGCGGGACATCCCTTCTCTCCTTTCGCAAAATCAGATGGGACTCAACTCCTTTTCCTTTCCACATTTGATCAGGTGAGTTCAGAGCCTTTATCAACGCCTCCTTTTGGCCAGGCAATCTAGCCGCGTCCAAGAATGAAAGGCTAGATTTGGACTTCTTTAGATCCTCCACTATGTCATAGTTTGGTTTTTCGAATTTGATTGTCTTTTGCACGTCATTAGACATTTCTCTTCTGAGTGGAGGGGGAGGATTATTATTTGCCTTAGTATCTGGAGGAAGAATAGAATTGTTTGGAGGTGTTGATGAGGTTTTAGGGGCTTTAGATTTACTTCTCAAATGGTATCCATGATTCCCCTTTCTGAAATCTCGAAAAGCTTGCACCTCCTGTTCCAAAATTTCGTCTTCTTCTTCCTCACTCTCACCTTCTTGATGGTATACGGTTTCCATCACCATAATATTATCATCATGATGTTGCAGTGGACCCTCATTTGATACCGAGTTCCAAATCATCAACTTGTGCTCGAAGACAATGAGTGTATCTAGCAATCTCGGGACAATTCCTCTCATTGTGTTCTTTTGTGTTGTGCAACCTGCACCCCCTTTCCCATGCCAAATCTGAAAGATTCAAAAGAGAATTGGATTGGCTAGGTCCTGCAGAAGTATCTAGTTGATTAGCAATGGGAGCGGGAACTCCCCCATTGTTTGGCTTGGTGTTCCAGTGCCTCCCTCTATTGTTAAAATTTTGATTTGGGTGAGGGGCATGGGACTCATACTTCTACTGTTGAACCCTGTCATTGCTCAGTTTATGAACTAATTTCTTGAGCTCTTCGACTTCTGAATAAATCTCCTTCGGTGGAATCACATTGTTGTTAACCCCCATTGGATTCGCATAATTGATGGGGTCTTGATTCAAAACTTGGGTCGGGTTCTGAGGAATTTGATTCCCGTATGGATTGACACTTTGAATCGGGGTTGGATTTGGAAAAGGAACTATGGCTTGAGGATTGACTTGGCTAGTTCCTTGCATAGTTGATTGACTATTCTGCAAAAATGCAGGGACAGGTGGAATGGATGTGATTGGTTGGATTGGAATGGGTGCATATGCCGGGGCTGGTGGATACGACTGCTGATATGGGAAGGCGTTCATGCTTGGCACTTGAGGTGCCATGATTTGATTTGCCAAGGGAGCTTGACCATATGGAGCATACTGTCCCATCATAGGCATCTGGGTAAACCCGTAGCCTTGTGGTGTCATTTGCTGCTCGATAGTCATGGCTTCATTATAGGCCAAAGCCAGCGTGGTGACTTGAGGATTGCGTCTTGCAAACATGGCTGTCATGGGGTCCAATGCCCCAAAATATATCTGTAAAGCCACTGCGGGATCGATGGCAAAATGCCGAACTGCTCTATTATAGCACTTTTGGAATCTCTGATTAAACATTCTGATCGGTTCCCCTTGGCCCCTTTTGCATGTAATAAACTGATTGTAAATAGTTGCGGGATCCAAGGGTGACCTAAATTGATTAACAAAGGCATTTTCCATTTGTGTCCAAGAAGTGATTGAACCAGTTGGCAAGCATATATACCATTCATATGCTATTGGATCTAAGCTCATGGGGAAAAGTCTGCAGGCCACATCTTCATATTGAACTTGCGACCTAATTAAAACATCCCTATAGGCTTGGATATGTTCTTCTGTTGTTCTTGGGCCATCTGGTTTGTATTTAGGCAAAAATATTTCAATGTTCTTGGGGATTTCATGGATATCCCCAACAATATTCAAAGGAGTATTGTTAGCTCCATACCAAGGAGCTGCTGGAGCTTGAGCCATTTGACTCAAAATTGATGAAGACAAACCTACAATAGCAGTAGAAATATTACTGACAATAGGAACACTAGTGGCAACCGATATTACGGGCGTAGGTCCACTCGATGTTCCTGGAGAAAACAGGTCTTTTGTGATTGGTGAGCTTACGACTTGCTTGGTTTTATTCTTGGGAGTACCAGTAAGGTCATGAAAAATGGTTTCTCCGGTTGTTTGGGACCTGGTCGCAATACGACGCGGTGGGTCCAGCCTTGCTCGATGAAACCCTCGATTATTTCAAAGCAAAACCTGCAACAAAAGAAAACAAAAGCTGCAGTTTAGCCGTTTGTGAGTTTTAAGAAATGATTTCAAAATTAAATCAAAAAGATATTATTCATGTATGAAAACCAAAATAAAGTAAACCGATTTGGGCCCTCCTTCTAGCGCCAATCTGTTGAGTGGTGTTTTCACCCAATTGTGAAAGCACACTCTCCGGTAGGATCTGAGTCCCAAAATCCTCTGCTTGCAAAGAAATTATGACAAACTAATTTCTCCAAGGTTCCTGTTATGCTGATTCTTTGTTTACCAATGATGCTGTTCAAATGAAATGCTAGGAATACCTTAGGGTTGCAAGTGGATGTTAACAAGGGGCACTGTGGTTTATTTTATTTTGAATTACAATGGACTCAAGATGAATAAATCTATTTTGATCTTGGGCTTTGATGGATTTTCAGCTATTTATTTAAATGACTGTAATAAAAATACAAGAATGAAATAAAGGATTGAAATAAAAGAAATGCAAATAAAGAGAAATAAAACTAAACTACATCCAGAATGCTGCCATCTCAAATTGACAAAACCGAAGATAATGAGGTTTTCTGCATGCAACCTAACCTATTGAACCTGCAAATTCGCACAATCCAGATAAGCTAGGTGCGGGTCTCTAGGGTTTTTACTACAATTTCAGATTTTAGGCATTCGCATGAAGCAACCAAAAACATTTGCATTAAACTTCACCTAAAAGCCTAGAAATCTGAAAGGGAAAAATAAAACATTAAATCTTGCATGCATAATGACTCCTTCTTTCTTATCAATAAGATGTCAACTCTCTGTATTTCTGTATTAGAATGATGTATCAATTACAATTATAGAATGTTCCAGGTTAAACAAATCTAGAACAAATGAAGGAAATTGCTCCAAGTGCGAGCCCGAGAATGGCTTGCGACCCTTGTCTCTGCAACTCTCTAGCAACAATTTCCAACCCCTTTTCAATCTGCGCTTCCGAAGTTTATACTGTCTGGCACGGCTCTTCGGTTCACCTGCGTCACTTCGTTTCACCTTCCAGAATGCGTCTTTTCAAATTCTTGCCTTTTCGATGCTTTTACTTCATGCTTGATGTCGAAACGTTTGAAATCTTTCGTTGCATGTAACGCTCTTGCAACTCTGACACCTGTATGCCACGTGTCTAACGCTTTCTGCGCCTTCTGTAACGATTCCATGAAAATCATGACCAAAAATAGCATGCGACCTTGCTCCTTCACTTTCCTAGCGAAAATGCGACATGTCGCGAAATCGTGACATGTCGCGATATCGCGACGCTTTTGTTCTCCATACGCATCGGCCGCAACTTGTCACGATTTCGTGACCATTTTCCCCTTCGGGCCCTCTTGCCACAATCTGTCATGATTTCGCTACCGTTTTGATCTCCGTACACATCGACCGCAACTCGTCGTGATTTCGCGACCATTTTTCCCTTCGGGCCCTCTTGCCGCAATCTGTCGTGATTTCACGACGTTTTTCTCGTCTTCGGCACTTCACGAAATCGCAGTTTCTCTTCTTCCCCTTTGCGCACTTGTCGCGATTTCACGACGTTTTTATGCCTCGGACTCTTTCACTCGATTCTGTCACGATTTCACGACGTCTTTCTCATCCGTACTGCTTGGGCTTCAACCTGTCACGATTTCGCGATGCTTTTGTCTGGCGTGCATGCTTTCCCAAAAGTTGCACGATTTCGCGACCATTTCACTTTCGTACATTCTCGGCCGCAACCTGTAGCGATTTCGTGACGTTTTTCACTTCATGCCTTCTTCGCTACTTTCTGTCACGATTTCACGACCATTTCTGCGCTTCATGCCTTTCGATCGATTCTGTCGCGATTTCGCGACAGTTTTACACTTTCGTACACTTTGCTGCTTCGGAGCCGTGAAACCGCGACCTGTCGCGATATCGCGATGTTTTTTCACCTTGAACCTCTTTGCCATTTTCTGTCGCGATATCGCGACATTTTTTCGCATCGTGCTGTTTGACCGGTTTGACCCACGATTTTGCGACGCGTCGCGATTTCGCTACGCCTTTCCATTTGCCTTTCTCTCTCCTCTTTCGGCCGCGACGGAGCAACATGTCACGATTTCGCGACACTTTTCTATTTTTCGGCCGCGACGGAGCAACATGTCACGATTTCGTGACACTTTTCTTTTTTGGCAGCGACGGAGCGACATGTCACGATTTCGTGACACTTTCTATTTTTCGGCAGCGATGGCGCGACATGTCGCGATTTCGCGACACTTTCTACACTTGTGCATTTTTTTGCCCCTTTTCTTCATTTTTAGCATCTGGGTCACTGAGATTTTCTCTGAAAGCTTGCAAAAAAGGTGGGTCCCCAATTTTGGGGTGTGTTGTGGATCAGCCACAACATGTCCTAATAATTTGAACACAAAAGTGGAGGCCCCGCTTGGAATGCCAAATCATCCCAGGGAGGGAAAGTCAACCCCAACCAAAGAACCAATCAATACTCCTCAGGGTAAAGAGGGTCAGCAAGATGGCTTTGAACAACCCAAAAGAAGGAGAAGGCAAAAGAAAAATGGTAAGGAGCAAGCACAACCCAAACCAGCCAACATGTATGAAATTTTTAAGACACTAGTGGATCAAGAGGATCAAGTTATGGAAGGAGTGGATGTGAATATTGAGGACAATAATATCCACGCCCAAGCTTCTCCTTCATCTCCCAACGTGATAGAACAGGTAATTGAGTACACTGAGTTACCACAGCCAGAGAATGCAGGGGCACTGATAGTGCATTCCCAAGCGTAACCAATGAGCAAGGAGGTCAGCATGGGAATAGCAGAAAAGAATAGAGAAAGGCCTACCCTAGGGATAACTCAAGTGGAAAAGAGACCAAAAAATAGTAGCTCTCAAGGCGGGGGTAAAAAATCAAACAAGGACCTGTTAGCAGTTCAAGGAGAAACTGATCACTGGAGGATCGGTGAGGACATTGATTCTTACTGCTCTCAAGGTTTTCAATGATTATTCAATCATGGAATATTAGGGGTTTAAACAGTAGAACCCATCAATCTGCTATTCAAAGACTCTTAGGAAAATGCAAAACAGATTTTTTACTTATCCAGGAGACAAAAATGTCGTTAGATCTTGTGTGTAAAACAATTAATAGAATCTAGAGGGGTGCTGGTCATATGGCTGTGGCTGCCCAAGGTGCCTCAGGGGGGATTGTTACTCTGTGGAACTCTTTGGCATGGACTGCAATAAAACATATAGCTTGGAGGGGTGTTCTCACATCTCATTTTAGGAATAATGTCACAGCTGAACATGTTTTAATCACAAATTTCTATGGGGCTCAAGACCTTGATGGCCAGCGGCTCCAATGGAAAGTTGTCCATAACATGAGGGCCTCAAGGGAGGATTTAGACTGGATTATTGCTGGGGATTTTAATGCCAAATTATCTTCTAGAGATCAGGAAGGGGGTACCCCAATTTTGGACCCAGGGGATCATCTTCTAATTGCCCAAGTCTAGGCTTTTCACTTAGTAGATATTAAAGGCCCTGGAACCAATTTCACTTGGACTAACAAAAGGAGGGAGCCACATAGCAGGAAGGTAAAGCTTGACCGCTTTCTGGTTTCAGAGGAGGCATTTGTCAAATGAAATACGAAATTCCAGATTTTGGAGGGTCCGAGTTTGAGATCACTTTCCCATTTTGTTGGAGGGAGGGATTATGTCAGGGCAGCATCACAAACCTTTTAAATTTGAGAATTTTTGGTTACAAAAAGAGGATCTTCGAGAGAAAATTCCACAGTGGTGGGAAGAAGGTCATCTACCTTTTGGCACTGCAATGTTTAGATTCCACAAACAGCTTCATTATGTCAAATCTCAATTGAAACAATGGAGGCAAGCTAACAAGACAGACTTCCAGCTTCAACGAGCTCCCTTGGTGGCTAGATGGGATGAGGTTCAAAAACACTTTAGGGAAGGAACAATTACAGAGCAGCTCAAAGCCGAGGATGATGCCTTGCGTAAAGCGGTTGAGGACATTGATAACCAAGAGGAGACCTTCTGGAAACAGAGAGCAAGAAATACTTGGTTATTAGAGGGTGATAGAAATACCAAGTTTTTCCATCGGTCTGCCTGTGCTAGGAGACAGATGAATAACATTGAAACTTTTCAAGATGAGAATGGTAATTCCTTTGATACTCTTCCTGGTATGCATTCTCATTCTATCGATTATTTTTCTAAACTCTTTACGAAAAGTATGGAGCAAGATGTAGAGGCTTAGAACGAAGTTCTTGATGTCATACCCTCTGTTATCTCTGAGGAAGAAAACCGGACCCTTTTTAAACCCATTGATAAAGCAGAACTGAAGAATGTTGTCTTTGGAATGAGCACCGACAAAACTCCAGGACCAGATGGCTTTCCAATTGAGTTTTTCCAGGCCTTCTGGGATACTGTGGAGGAGGATGTTTTGGCTGTCATTGAGGAGTCCAGAGGTAATAAAAGAATGCTTAAGGTATTAAATCATACCTTCATCACTTTAATTCCAAAATGCAAGGAGGGGGTTCATATTTCAGATTATAGACCTATTGCCTTATGTAATGTGATTTATAAAATAATCACAAAGGTAATGGCTAAGCGGCTAAAACCTCTTTTACACAACATTATCTCCTCTGAGCAAGGGGGTTTTGTAGAGGGTAGGCAGATCTTGGATGGGGTGGTTCTTGCTCAGGAGGCAATCCACTCAATGCAAAAATCTGGTAATAAAGGAATGTTCATTAAACTCGATATGTCAAAGGCCTATGATAGGGTGGAGTGGAGTTTCTTGGCAAAGCTGATGGCAGCCTTTGGTTTCTCTCAGGAATGGACAGATTGGGTCATGAGTTGTGTTTCTACGCCCTCTTATTTAGTTTTAATCAAGGGTCTTCCCTCGCAGCCTTTTAGAGCCTCTCGGGGTCTTCGTCAAGGGGACCCTTGCTCTCCCTATCTTTTCCTCATTTTGGCTGAAGGATTAGGTAGACTTTTATTGAGGAAAAAACATCAAGGTTTGCTGACATGTATCAAGGTGGGTGAGGAATTTTTGACTCACCTACAGTTTGTGGATGATATAGGATTGGTTGGAGTGGCCAGATTCAGGGAAGCAAGAGTGATCAGAGATACTCTTAATGTCTACCTTAGGGCTTCAAACCAAGTCATCAATGATAAAAAATCCAAAGTAGTTTTCCTCAATCTTGATCAAAGGCTACAGGACAGAATTTTAGAGATCTTGGGACAAGGACTTCTCTTCCAGTGGTTTACTTGCGGGTCCCTCTGCATTTCAAAAAACTAAAAATGGATGTCTGGAAGGATCTATTGGAAGGTATCAAAGATAGAATGAATCATTGGTCTCATAGATGGTTAAGCTATGGGGGTAGATTAACTTTTTTACAGTCAGTCATTCAGGCCATGCCAATTTATAAATTCTCTATCCTGGCTGCCCCACACTCTACATGGAAAGATCTGGACAATATGGCTAGAAGATTTTTATGGGAAGGAGTGAAAGGAGAGAGGAAATGGGCCCTAGTTGGCTGGGATAAAGTTACCCAGCCCGAGGTAAAAAGAGGGCTGGGTCTGAGAAGATCCAAACTAAATAATATAGCTCTGGCTGGAAAGCTATACTAGAGGTGGATTTCCCAACCAACATCCTTATTCAACATAATCTTATCTAGTAAATATTTGGGTCATGTTAACCCCAATGAGGTGGCCCGTTTTCCTTTAGATGGCCCTGGGTCCCTAGCGTGGCAGGCTCTCAAGATAGGTTCTCAGGTGGTTAAAGAATGATTGTTTTGGAAAGTGGGGAGAGGGGAGAAGGCACGTTTCTGGACTGATTCATGGGATCAGCACCCACCCATCATTGTTGAATTTCCTGAATTGCAACCAATTAAAACTGCCATTGAAACCAAGGGATGGGTCCTCATCGAAAGTTATTTCAACACTAGGCATCTGGGGAGTATAAGTTTAAGCGGTTTAAGAAGTTGGAGGAGTGGCCAATTCCAATCCCTCCGGTGTTGGCACTCATCATGATTAAAATCTTGTCATACAGATTCCTTACTGGTAGAGATGAGGAGGATGAATTAGCTTGGGGCTGTGGGAGCCTTGGTGTCTATACAGTGAAGGACGGTTATGAGAATATCCTCCCTGAGCCTCCCCCACATTCATTCTCGGTTGAGGATTGGAAAAAGATTTGGCACTCCAAGGGCTGGCTGAAAGTCAATTTTTTTGCCTGGCAGTTTATGCACAACAAAATTCTCTCTTTTGACAATCTCAGATGCAGAGGAATCATCGGTCCATCTCGATGTGTTTTATGCTATAAGAACGAGGAAACAGCTGACCACCTGATGTTTGAGTGCCCTTTCACATGATAGATTTGGAAGCGTTGGCTTTCTTGCTATAAAATTCAGGTTAATGGTGACTTGAACCGGACTAATATCTGGGAAAGGTGGAAGAGGGGTCAATTTAAATCTACAGCTCTTCGAATTGGCTGGGAGCTTGGCCTAAATTTCATTTGGTGGCAAGTTTGGTTGGAGAGAAATGCTAGAATCTTTAGAGAAGGTTTTTCCTCGTTAGATGGAGTTTGGCAGGTCATCTGAAGTAAAGTCACAGAAACTGTAGCTCTCTATGCCATAGAAGAAACTCAGGCTGTTTCTGGGCCAATGGAAGTGAGAGTTGATGAGCAAGAGAGACAGGTCAGAGCTAGTTGGAAACCACCACCAGAAGGCTAGATTAAAATTAACACTGATGGAGCTGCAAAGGGTAATCCGGGTAGTGCCGAAATTGGAGTGGTTTGCCGGACTCATGATGGATCAGTTTTATATTGGGAACTGCAAGGCCTGGGAAGAACCACAAACAATGAAGCTGAAGCCATTGCTATCAAGTCCGCTTCTATGTGGGCTGTGCAAAAGGGCCACAGGAGGATCATTATTGAATCTGATTCTCAAGTAATGGTTGGAGCTCTTGACTGCATGAGGAACTTTGCTTTGAAAGCATGGAGGTTGAGGATTCTGGTCTCTCAAATCAAGGATTTATGGAGGGAATTAGATGATGTGATTCCAATTTATGTGAGTAGAAATCTAAACAAAGCGGTAGATTTCCTGGCTAAGATGGGTGCTGAAAAAGAGGTTGGGGTGCAGCTGCATAGTGACATGCCTATTGAGGATGAGGTGATTAGGCAGGGTCTTGAAAGAGCCTTCAACCAATGAGCAATGAAAAAGCTAAGGGAGGTTTTCGTCGCGATATCGCGACTTTTTTTTGTCGCGATATCGCGACATGCTGTGCCGTCGTGGGCGCTGGAGGAAAGCTGTCGTGATATCGCGACATGCTGTGCCGTCGCGGCCGCTGGAGGAAAGCTATCGCGATATTGCGACGTGTTGCGCCGTCGCGGGCATCGCTGGAAAGTTGTCGCGATATCGCGACGTGTTGCGCCGTCGCGGGCATCGCTGGAAAGTTGTCGCGATATCGCGACGTGTTGCGCCGTCGCGGGCATCGCTGGAAAGTTGTCGCGATATCGCGACGTGTTGCGCCGTCGCGGCCAAGGGTTGATTGTTGTCGCGATTTCGCGACATGTTGCTCCGTCGCGCCCAAGGAAGGTTTGTTGCCGCGATTTCGCGACATGGTGCTCCGTTGCGACCATGGATGGTTAGTTGTTGTGATTTCGCGACATTTTGCTCTGGTGCAGCCAAGGTTGGATTGCTGTAGCAATTTCGCGACATTTCGCGATTTCGCGGCTTGTTGCTTCTTTGCGGCCATGGATGGTTTGTTGTCGCGATTTCGCGACATGTCGCGATTTCGCGACTTGTTGCTCTAAGCGAGGCCAAGGTTGGTTTGCTGTTGCGATATCGCGACATGTCGCGATTTCGTGGCATGTTGCGATTTCACGACATGTCGCAATTTCGCGGCATGTTGACTTTGTGCGTTTTGTGGTGTAATGGGTCGCGTTTTCGCGCCTGGTTATCTTGTGCTTTCTGGGTTCTCGACTGGGATGTGTCTGCTCCCAATTGTAACTGATCTTTGTTTTAATACAAGTTTTTTCAATATTTTCAAAAAAAAAAAAAAATATCCTCCCTAAAATATTTAAAAGAATTCTTATACCTCGTATAAGATCGATAGACCAATGGCCCAATTGTTTACTAGGGTCAATTAGACGATGCCCTGTTCGCCACGGTATATGGCAAGCATGCCACGAGTGTTGACTTTCCGATGGGAGTTGCCATTATCCCTCATAAGCGTTTGTCTTCTACTATTCTTAAAGAGCCACCGGTGTTTTAAAATCCCAATCCATACATTGTACAACAAATAAGCTAATATATAGAGAATTTAAATCTAGACATTTTTAAAAGAAATTTTAACCTGTTTTATTTTTAAATTTTTATTAAATTTTAAAATATAAAAATATTAAAAATATTAAAATATTTAATTGAAGTAAAATCTAACATGTATCATTAGTAAGATTACGTTGAACAAACAATATTAATGGGATTTTTGATAAGCAATTTTCTTTCTCTAACAATAGAGCGTCTATATTATTTGAGGGAAGAAACTATATTAGAAATAGTTCTTTTAAACTATTTGATATAGAAAATTTGTTTCAAACATGTTTTATAAGATGTTAAGGAGGAAACATTTAATTTGAATGGAAGCCAAAAATAATTAAGGGAGATAGATAAAGTTTGGACATAAGATAAAATATGGTTATAATTACACTATTTTTAATAACTGGCAAACACAAGGTTCAAACCATAAGAGCTGCATCCACCACCATATCGTTATTATTTAACTTGATGTGAAATGGACTACTAGATACTCTCTCGACACTCAAAGAGTTAGTTCAGATGGGACTACCTTTGTTGTTGACTTCCCTAATGTTTGAACAATCTCTTCTTAATAAATGCCAATCACATTTACACTTACCAATCGACCTATAATAAATATTTTTTTTTTAGCTGAATGTCGCTTAAAACAACCATACTGATAGCACGTCTTTCGATTAATTAATTTATAAATAATAGGAAACGGAGACGCAAACAGGAACCTAGATACTCTTCCTACAAACCTTCTTTTCTCAAAGTTTCATCACTGGTGACGATTTCTTTAAGGGAGTTTACAAAAC
The DNA here is from genome assembly GCA_028583015.1 of Wollemia nobilis. Lineage (NCBI taxonomy): Eukaryota > Viridiplantae > Streptophyta > Pinopsida > Araucariales > Araucariaceae > Wollemia > Wollemia nobilis. Next base: position 1,499,565 of record JAQPPZ010001901.1, on the reverse strand, counting down.
GTCTTAAATTGTCCCGCTGCCCACGCAAGTATCCAAAACATTGCGTGCTCTCTTGTCTCTACTCCAACTATTTATATGACCATTAGAGATTAACTTATCAAGAGCATGTTTCGTTAAGATGAACAGTTTTCAGAAGCCCCATGTGGTTTTGGTCCCATATCCAGCACTGGGTCACTCCATCCCCTTCCTCGACCTTGCAAGTCTTCTTGCTTTCCATGGCCTCACCGTCAGCTATGTTACAACACCTGCAAATGTAACCCGCGTGCAAAAAGCCATTTCAGAAGCGCTATCTTCCAATCTCGACATGCATCTCGTAGTCCTTCCCACGCCGGTTGTGGAAGGCTTACCAGAAGGACGGGAGACCGCCGACCTTGTTCCCTGGGAGTCCATCAACGCCATCTTTCAATTGGCCAACGGATTGGAGGAGCCTTTCAACTGTTGGATGGAAAGGCAACTCGAAAAAGAAGACAGCGGAGGAGGAAAGGGAGCTCCGGTCTGCATCATCTATGATTTCATGTTCGAATGGGTTTCAAGAACCGCTGAAAATTATAAGATCGCTAGTTTTAGGTTTGTTACATACGGCGCCTTTGCAATTAGTTTGTTGAATTCCGTCTCGTGTTCCATTCTTCAGAACGCATTCGAAAAAGAAGGGGACAGTGTTGTTCTAAGCTTGAATCTGCCGCGTCCTCTAAGGTTGCATAGACACGAGATAAGCGTGGATTTCTTTGATCCGGACTTGTCTCGGCCCAGGCTGCAGTTTGTTCTGCGGCAGTTGCAGTCGATTGCCAAAGGTGAGGAGATGCTGATAAATACGTTCCACGAGCTTGAACCTGCATATTTTGAGCACTTAAAAAATCTAACGGGTAAATCAGTTTGGGCCATTGGCCCTGTACTTCCACCCAAGTTTTTTGGCGGAGCAGCGAAAGTGAGCGAGCGAGGCAAAATGGCGGATATCAGCGAGGGAGAGTTGGTTCGCTGGCTGGATTCCCAACGTCAGCGTTCCATTGTCTATATTTCATTCGGAAGCCAGAACACGTTATCGGAGCAACAAACGAAAGCCTTGGCGAGGGGTCTGGAAGCCAGCAAGCAGCCATTTGTTTGGGCTATCAAGGTACTGCCGGGGATCGAACCTGCAATCTCGGACTCGATGGATGTCGCTAAAAGGTTTCTTCCCGAGGGTTTTAAAGAGAGAACGAAGGAGAGGAGCTTGGTCATCTGGGGCTGGGCACCGCAGCTTCTAATTCTTTCCCACCCTTCCGTGGGTGCCTTCATGACTCACTGTGGATGGAACTCTACCATTGAGAGTGTGACTCTTGGAGTCCCCGTAATTGCATGGCCTATGTCTGCAGATCAGCACTTCAATTCAAAATTACTAGCTGAGTTGGGCGTGGGAGTTCAGATTTGCCAACATAGAGATGGCATTCCAGACGAGCAAAAAGTGGAGGAGGTCGTAAAGCTAGTTTTAAACGACAAGAGAGGCGAAGAGATGAGAAGAAGCGCAGAGAAACTGAAGGAGTTAGCTAGAAATACTTTCCAGGATGGAGGATCGTCGAAAGCTGATTTAGAAGCATTTGTAAGCGAGATGCACAAGCTGCAGGGCGTAAGGAATGGAAGCTCGTGATTCCAACACCAAATAATTTCTTTTGATTGCAGTGAAGTCCATTCCCCTTCACCACGGTGTATTTTTATTTTTTCTGCTTTTAATTTATTAGCACTTTATTTTGTAGTTGTTTGTTACAAGTTTATTAAGGAGAGATTTAGGTTCAAACTTTCGGACATGTTTGTTTGTAGTATGATCTGAATAGTTTGATCTAATAGTCTAAGTGAGTACGAGACCAACAATGACAGTACCAATTTTGTGGTCCGCTTCACATTAAATTATAAAATAACTAGTTGGTAAATAAATTATAGGGAACAGCCCAAAATTTAAACTCTGCGTGTTGATATATAAATTATAAAGAACCCTAAAATGTAAACCCTATTTTATTATTAAAAAAATTATAAATGTAACAAATTTTATATGTATCAAGATTTTGTTATTAAATTAAAGATACACAGCTGTTCAATAACACCATTAAGAAGAATTTTGAACCACCACAAGTGCAGACCATATTAAAAGTAATTAATTTCGTAAATTCATGGTCAAAAGAATTTTGAACTACCACAAGACCATATTAAAAATAATTAATTTCGTAAATTCATGGTCAAAAGAATTTTGAACTACCACAAGTGCAAACCATATTTAAAATAATTAATCTCGTAAACTCATGGTCAAAAGAATTTTGAACTACCACAAGTGCAGACCATATTAAAAATAATTAATTTCGTAAATTTATGGTCAAATACAAAATACTATATATATATTGTACTTTATCACATGGACGACCCTAAGTGAAAGCTAAGTAAATGCATGGTCAAATACATAATACTATATATATATATTGTACTTTATCACATGGACGACCCTAAGTGAAAGCTAAGTGGAAGATAAGCCTCGAATGAAATTTTGGATACTAAGTGAAGATAGAGCCCTGGTTGAAAGTCCAACCACTTAAGGGAAATTTTGAAAATTAAAGTGGAATATAAATCATTGGTCAGAAGTCCAATCCAATGATGCAAAGGAAAATTTGAAATCTAAGTGGAAGATAAAGCTTTGCAAAAGCAAGTTAAAAGTATAAAATTATAATGAATTCAATTTTGGTTAGCATTATGCAAATATATCTAAAAATATTTTCAAAATCCTAAAAACTAATTGACTGGAGTTTTTTTAAGTGATGTTAGTAATAAACTTCAAAATCTTCACTCAATTAAAAACAAAGTAAAAAAACTATAAAAAAACCCAAATATTTGCGAGGAAGTATAAGAAAAAATTAAATACTTAATATGAACAACTTGAATAGTGTATGTAGGATTTGCTATTAAAATGGAAAAATTGGTTAATATAAAAAACATTTTTGTTTGAGAAATAAGAAATTCACAAAAGATCCACGAATTGTTTGAAAGTGCAAGAATAGAGAAGCATAGATATAAAAAAATAATAATAAATAAATAAATAATATAAATAATAAATAAATAATATATTATGATAATAATAAAATAAAAAATTAAATAATAATAATTGCAATAAATTTTAACACCTGTATTTTTTAATTTTTTTAATATCTGTATTAAATAATAGTAATTGTAGTAAATTCTAACACCAAATAATTTCTTTTGATTGGAGTGAAGTCCATTCCCCTTCACCACAGTGTATTTTTATTTTTTCTGCTTTTAAAGTCCATTCCCCTTCACCACGGTGTGTTTTTATTTTTTCTGCTTTTAATTTATTAGCACTTTAGATTGGTAGTTGTTTGTTACACGGTATGCTTGTCAGCAGTTTGATTTGAATAGTTTAAATATTTAATCTAAGTATTTTATGATCACTTTCACATTAAATTATAAAATAACTAATTGATACATAAATTATAAAAAAAATTCCAAAATTTAAACCTACTTATTAATACATAAATTATAAATAAAAAAATATAAATGTAATAATTTTTCTATCTATCAAGTTTTTTATTAAATTAATGTTACCGCTGTTCAATAACACCATTAAGAAGAATTTTGGTAAGAAGAGTTTTGGACCATATTAAAAATAATTAAATTCGTAAATTCATGGTCATTACGTAATATTTTATATATTGTACCTTATCATATGGACGACCCTCTTGCTTGGCTTGTTTGCGATAGACTCACGAGGGAGGGCAGAAAATGACTAGTCCGATGTAGATTCTCATTCAACACGAATAGTACAGCTATAGCAATTGTATAATCTTTGTACTAATTGGATTTCAAATCCAATAATCAAATTTGAAAGGTGACTGTTTTTTAAATACTTTTGATTTTTTTTTTTTTAAATAAATTCATATATTTTGACGTGGTTTAAATCTAGATTTTTCATAAAGAATTTAAAACATAAATTTTATGGTTTTTTATAATAAATATGAGTTTTTAAATTTTTATTGACCTTTAAAATATAAAAGTATTAAAATATTTAATTGAGGTGAGATTTAACATGTATCACTTTAGTATGGTAATATTTATAATCTCTTGCTTGATTTTTAGCATTAGCTAGATCACATTGAACAAATAGTGTTAGTGGGGTTTCTCATAAACAAGCGCCTATACCATCTAAGGGAAGAAACTATATTGGAAATAGTTATTTTAAACCATTTGATCCAACCAGTTTTACCAGTTGGTCTAGGAAATCTTTTCTAGACATGTTCTACGAGATATACGAGATATCAAGGTCTGAAATATTTAATTTGAATGGAAACAACATAGAATTAAGGGATATAGAGGAGGTTTGGATATAAGATAAGACATGAAGGTGATCAGACATAATTGTGTGAGAAAGGGTAGAAACTTGCTTATGGATAGAGAATTTATCTAGAAAATAATTCCTGAAATAAAATTTTATCAAATGAAGAAGCTTTCTTGCAAAACCTTGATGACAGTTGGACCACATACACCAATTATCACTATGAAAGAGGGTCATACAAACCTAAATGTTAAATTCAGTAGTAGAAAGGGGCATGCTACCAACCCATATTTTCATTAGGATTTTGAAATAAATTTTTCTTTAACTACCATAGGTATAAGAATATTTTAGAAAGGATTACTTTGTTAGAGGACCCTTGAGATCATTTCCTTTTCAACTGCAATGAGGTTAAGAATCTTTTTGTAATCCATTTCTCTTAGTTTTTTATAGTAGAGCCAAGGGTTGACATCCAACTTATCTTAATGGAATATGTGCAAGAACATATTCTCTCCCTAGTAGATCTCTTTATTTGGGATCAACTTGAATATCTTCTCTCTGTGAACGTTCTACAAAATGCTCTTTTTTCTATGAAGAATGAAACAGCTCATAGCTTGGATGGGCTTCTAATGGAGTTTTATAGAACAATTGATCTTTTCCTCTAATCTTCATCATGTATACCTGGAAGCTCTCTAGAATAGTTTTGTTGGAGCTTATATCAATGCAAGGTCAATTAAACTAATTTCTAAATGTATGAATCATAACCAAATCTCCAATTGGAGACCTATTACCCTCCTCAATGTTTTGTAATAGATCATAGCTAAAGCTCTCGCTTTAAAAATAAAAAATGTTGCTCAAGCTATTATTTGCTTGGAACAATTTATTTTTCTTAAAGGTCATTATATATTAGATAATCATATGATGACCTTGGAAATAACACAATGGGATATGAACTCTAGTAAATATTTCCTCTCCATATGCTTTATTAGTTTGGTTTCAGTCCAAAATTTTGTAATCAAATTGGTATGCTCTTTGGTGATGCTTCAACTTGTGTTCAGGTTAATAGAGCTCTATCATACTCCTTCCCTTTGCAATGGTCTATCAAACAATGTTACCAATACCCAATGATAGTCTCTTGTTGCTCAAATTTGAAATGTTCCTGTTGAATCCAAAACTCGACTTCTTGGATGGCAAGTTCTCCATCAAAAATTTTAAATTTCTACAAATTTGGTTTCGATTTTACATATTTCCCCTCAATTCAAATTTCGCAATACTTCAAAAATTATTATTCACTTGTTTTTATTTTGTGACATGGCTAAAATTTTTTGGGATATCTTCTACTAGATCTTGGAAGCTTTCTCCGCTTGGGTTTTTCAGTAGGATCATTACCCCAAAATTTGGGATGTTTGGAGACTCATCCTTCTCATTCATATTTGGAATTTCAAATGTAAAAAAGTGTTTACCAGTTTCGCTCCTCCACCGGATATAGTTTTAGTAGACTTGACCTTTGATATTGTATTCCATGTGGGATGCATTCATTTCCATGTCCATGGATATTTCAACACACTAGGAGATATCATGAACAAAATTCATCAACTTCCTGACGTGATATAGGATCTTCAGAAGGTCCAACAAGAAACTAAAAAGAAGGCAGTAAAGGATGGCGAGCAATTTCAATATTTTATTACTTCTATTTCTTCATTAAAGACTTTAGAAGATATAATGGAACATATACCTATAACTTCACCATATGATAGTCTCTCCCACACAAGATTGATTATATCTAGCGTATTGAAGTAGGATATAGCTATAGTATTTTTGTTGCTATTAACTTCTATTTTTATGTATATTCAGTTATGGATGTTTTACTCCTTATCCACCTCATTTTTTTTTTTTTTGCTAGTGGATGGTATTAGCACCAAAATATTGTAATATTTTATTTGATGACATAATCTAAGATTTTACTAAAAAAATATCAAAATACTAATTAAAGTAATGTTTAATGTTAATCCATGACCATAAGGAGGGATTCAAAATATTTAATTATGTACAACACATTGGTAATATATCATCCAATTACAATATTGATTGAATTTCTTTAATTTAATCATTAAAATTTGTATTTGTGTATAGTTAAAATTTATTTATTTTAGATATAACTTATTAAAATAGTGTGTAAAAAAATTAATTAAAATTTAAAATTGAAAAAATAGTTTGACATTTTTTTATAAAATATTGTTAAAATATTTCAAAATAGTTGTTCTTCTTAAAATTGTGTAAGTAATATAAATCAACAAATCCTTATTAAAATAAAAATTTAAATCTATTATCATTAAAAATGATCTCATGTAAAAATGTATTTGTTATTACAAAATAATCTATTAAGCTCAAGTTGGACATAGTAGTGGTATGTCTTTGGGTTTTCATATAGGACATCCAAGTTCAAACCACTATACAAGGGATTAGGACCCTTTCAAAAACCCATATTCTATCCTAAAAAAAATTGTTCAAAAGGGATAGACTGGTTGATAGTAGCCAAGTTCTTATTAGTGGGCTTGTCTAGGTTTGATTCCCTGGACGATTGGGGTCTTGTAGACTTCATATTTACCTAGCGGGCTGGCTAGGGTTTATAGAGGTTCCTTACAAAACCAAAAAAATAAATCTATTAAACATAATAAATTCATATTTAAATACATATAATATCTAATTTTTTTTTAAATTATAGTGAAAAAGCTATTTCTATATATTGTATCTTTAAGGATACAAAATATCTTTAGTCATTACATCTTTAACTTAACTAACTTACTTCACCTAATAGCGAATGCTTATGAATTCTTATTTTCTTTGTATTCATAATAGACTACATTTTAATCTACCATATGTAATTCCTATGGGGTATAAAGTGATGAAAATATTTAAGTACACAACTTTTACATTTTAAAATAGATTTTTCAATGTTTTTTTGTGATTCAATTTTGAGGGTCCTCTTTCAAAAGTCACTAACTTGTTTAAAAAATAATATTGTTGCAACAAGATTGAAAAATAATTATTTCATGTTGTTCCAATGCTTTGGACATGGTTTTTACAAGACTTTGTAGAATTACAACAAGACTTTGTGGTTCACCTTTGTGTTTTTTTATGTTAATTATTGAAGTGGATCCAAAGGAAAAATATTTACATAAACCTTTTAGTCAACTTTTTATTTTGAAGTCTTTTTTACTGATAAGAACAAAAAAGGTATGTAGCATTTATAAAAAAATTAATTAACCTCTCATTGACACAATAGGTTATCTATTGGATAAATATTGTCTAAATGCATACAATCCTCTAGTGTAGAAGGTTAAAGTAAATTGAATAAAAATTTAAATAAATAAATGTGCATAGGTAAAAATCCTATACAACCGATAAACTAAGATTGTTGTTTTTATACTTCTATAAAAAAATATAAATATGCTAAAAACCTACTATAAATGTACTCTTTAAAAACCTCAATAAGTGTACTAGTTAAGCACTAGTAAATATTGTATGAACATATTCTTCTTGAATCTATTAATTTAAACATTTAAATTAAGTGAGAACATCAATTAAAAACTATTTATAAAATTGAGTTTAAAGTATGGTTTTAATTTAAAAATAAAATATATTAGCATGTTTACATTCTTATAACAATGTTTACATGATCTTAACTAACTCTACCAAAACTGCCCTCTTAAAAATCATCAAATTTTAAGGATTTAAAAAATATAAAATTTTAATTTGAAATAAGTTCATATCTCTTTAACTTCACCATGTCTTCTAATTGACTTTCCCAACCATGAAGATATTTTTTTTTTCTAAATTATCAATATAAACCAAATTTAGGATTTTTTTGAGGAATTGTTTATAGCTAAAAATTCTTGAAATTCCCCACAACTAATGTCCACTACATTAGGTACATCATAATACATATAGATATATGTATTGCATATTGATGATGCACTCATGACACATATAGTGTACCAATAAGGTAAATATTAGTGGATATTTACCTAGCTCAACTAGAATGGTATGACATCAAGGCAATCTCTCGAACATCCAAAAAATTTACAAACACCATGGCATCTTTGGGTTCCTTAATCCCTCAGAATTCATCTGTTGACTTCACTACCATCTAAGTGAAAATGCTATCACAATCGGTGATATGCTGTGAGGCACAAAATAATAAAGAATCAGTCCACATGATTTAGATAAAGCCAAACCATGAATGGTTCGATAGAGCTAGAGACTTTATTAAGAAGGTGCCTTGGGGATCTTTGTTATCGCAAGGTCCTACAGAGAATGCTACCACTATGCTCCATAAGGTTGTTTTCCAATCGACTTTTGTATAAGTTGAATTATAGTGGGAATATGTCGTTCAGTCAATTGAATTTGTTGCTTATCAAGATTGGTTATTTCAATTACACAATTTCCTTAAACTTGGAGTAACCCCATAGGTATTGTTGCATACCGCAAAAAGAGCATTTAAACAAAAAGTGACTAGACATGTTTTGCTAGAAGACATCTTGTATTGTCGTAGCTATGATGGAATTCTCCTTCGTTGTCTTGAGCTCCAAGAATTAGCTTGGATAATTTCACAAGATCATGATGGTACATGAGGTGGCCATTTAGTGGTATGGCCATTTTCAAGCACATCCTTAGAATGGGTTATTATTGGTCCACTATGGAGAAGTATTGCACAGCGTATGTCAATAAGTGCATCAAATGTTAGCATCATGCTAATCTTATGCACCTACCATCACAAGACTTACAACCCATCCAAGTAGCTTGGCTATTTTCTTAGTGGGATTTTGATCTAATTGGTAAGATCTCTCTCTCATCTTTGGGCTGACATAAATTTAACATAACAAAAACTGAGTACTTTACCAAATTGGTGGAGGTAATACCTTTAACAACAATGAAAAGAGCACATATTGCTAAGTTCATACTCCATAATATCATGTCTTTTTGGGATCCCATCCAAGATAATATCAGATAATGGAACTTCATTCAAGAATAAAATTGTAAGGGTTTTAACGTCCAAGTATAATATTCAACACAGTTTTGCAACTCCATATTATCCGTAAGAAAATAGGTAAGTTAAGGCTTCTAACAAAATATTTTAGCAATATTAAAGAAAATTATTCAATAAAACCATAAAGATTGGCATATTCAATTACCTCTTGCTTTATGGGCTTATAGAACTAGTATACGAACACCCACTGGGGCAACCCCATTTTTACTAGTGTATGGCATTGAGACCATTATGTCATTGGAATTAGAAATTCTAACATTGTGCATCACATTGAAAGAGTTCATCAATGATGACACTGCATGGCAAGCTTACCTAGACTAATTGATGCTTCTTGATGAATGTCGTGTGAATTCTCTTGAACATCTATGAGTTTACCAAGATCAGCTAAAGTGAGCTTACAATAATAAGGATCACTTAAGAGACTTTAAAGTTGGGGATCTTGTGCTCAAAGAAAACCAACATAACTCAAACCTATTGCCGCACCCACAAGACCAATTTGTGGCCAACTAGTTAGGTCCATTTATCATCTCAGATAAGATAGGACCTGGTAGTTATCGCCTCACATCACTAGAAGGTGTTTAAGATTATGAACCTCTCAATATTATTCATATAAAGGTGTTTCATACATAAGCATTCAAAATTAAAAAACAATTTAAAACACAAAATCCAAATAAATCAAAAAGCAATAAAAATCCAAAAACATAAAAAACATAAAAATATTTAAATTATGCATTTCATTTTGCATATGCATTGATTTACATGCATTGCATTAGGTATGTTCATCCATTGAATTTACATTAGGATAGGTTGTGTTTACAATCGTACAAATGACACCACGTCTGTATTCTAATCATGCATCTATACATCATCATCATCCATCACCCTTGTGAGTAATTGTGTTTTTTGACACAACCCCTCCTATTGCTATGAGGTATAGACTAGGGTTTTCCAATCATTCAGCCATACCTAGTGATCTTATCAGATTTTGTAGAAAGCTATATTTGCTTTTGGAGATGAGGTCTAGTTTTGATAGCACCTAACATATGTCAAAATACCATCACTAAGTAAACATTAACAATATGAGTCTAGACAAGGAAATATGAACACTATAAAGTGGTACGGGTCACCTTTGACAAAAGGTTTTTCTTTTTTATTTAGGTGCTTCTAACATGTATACCAACATTCCCATATAATTGCAAACTCACACCCAAGTACTCCCACACATTCACACCCTCATACCCCAAGCTTTTAGGTTAGTAATAGGTGCTCCATACACAACCTATGTACCCCAATACCTATGCAGTCATCCAAAATTTACTTATACCTAGGTAAGTCACAAATATCATTCTAGACTTTGAAAGGTAGATATTTTTATAACCACAAAATGCATGATATACATAACATAAACTATCTTTGATTACTCACCATCTAACATAAATTCAATATATTTTGCGATTTCTCTAATTTCTTCTTAGATTCAATCTTCATAAGTTGTATTGTTCACTTGTATGCCTTGAAATTAGTATAGTAATTTCAACCATTTAATTATACTACTATATTTTTTTAGAAATGGAGTATATATCTTATACTTGATACACTTGAAGAACACAAGCTTATACTAAGAGGGAGGTGAACAGTATAAGATCAACTTTCACTTTTCTTTCCCAAAAAATATTATCCAATATTATAAATGGCAATATCAATAGTAGTAATCAAAGCAATGCACAAATCATCACACACAATAGAGACACCAATTTAACGTGGTTCACCCAATGTGGGCTACTCCACGGAGAAAATATTTCTACTAAATTTTCTCAACAAATCTCTTGGGAAACACTTCCCTATTACAATTTTTATGGACCTCTATCCAAAGGAGACACCAATCCCCTAATGCTCTGATTTGTGGATCTCTATCCATAGGAGAACTCTTTCCCCTCTTCTCTAGTTTGTGGAACTTGACCTAGGAGAACTCTTTCTCCTCAACTGGTTCGTGGATCTCTCTCCATAGAAGAACTCTATCTTCCCAGCTACTTCATGGATCACACTCCATAGGAGAACTCTTTCCCCTTGCTCTGGTTCATGGATCTCTATCCATAGGAGAACTCTTTCTCCTCTACTCTGGTTGGTGATCTTCTAGAAGACTACTACCCCCACTGCACTGGCTTGTGGATCTCTCTCCATAGAAGACCTCTGTCCTCACTCAGAAGACCTCTATCCTCACTACCTTGGCTAATGGATCTCTATCCACTGGAGACTACTATCCTCTACTCTGTCACCTCCAAATATTGCTCTCAACTCTATCTCAAATCTGCACCAAACACTATCCTCGATCTAGTACAAATCTTCTCTAACTCTATCTTAGGTCTAGCACAAATCTGCTCTCAAATCTGCACCAAAATCTATCCTCAAGCCTTAACACAAATCTTGATCCAATCACAAATCAACTCTACTCAGATCTACCCCAAGCCTTAACACAAATCTTGAACAAATCACTCAATCAACTCTGCTCAATGTTGTCTCAAGTCTTCACCAAGACTTACCTCAAATATGCTTACAAGTCTTCACCAAGACTTACCTCAAATATGCTCTCAAGTCCTCTCAAGAACTTGCTCAATCTACTCTCAAGTATTCACAAAGACTTACCTCAAATCTACTCTCAAGTCCTCTCAAGAACTTGCTCAATCTGCTCTCAAGTCTTCACCAAGACTTACCTCAAATCTGCCTATAATATTTCACAAAAGCTTGCTCAAATTTGTCCTTAAGATTTCACAAAATCTTACTCAAATATTCTCAAACATATGCTCAATACAACTCACAAGATATGCTCAATCAAACTCAAATATTGCACACAATGCTATCAATTGTTTTGTCTAATCTTCAAAGTAATTCCTTTAACTTGAAGTAGTTTAGACATATTCTATTCATAATTCGTTTAACCTCTGGAACATATAGAGAATGATGTATTCTATCAAAGACTCAATATGTTCTACTCAATCATTAAGTCTGTCACTTTCACAAATCTGATTTCTAATGTTTGCACATTCACTTTCAATATCACTCAAAACCAATGCTCAAGAATTTCACTCAATCATTCAACCAATGAAACACAACTTGCTCACAAACCCTAGCCAAGTGTTTCACACTACTTCCAACAACACACAATATGGGTCTCAAACCCTAACTCCAATAATATTCAATATCTATCTCAAATGTTCTCTAAACATTCACCAATCATGCATATAAAAACCACTCAAATATTTCCAACAATGCTTATCAAACAATCCTTTTCACTCCACCTTATATTTCACAACATTCAATTCAACAACACTCTAATCAAAGGATGATGTGCCCATACCTTTTGTTTTGATGGAGATATATCTTCAAAACCTGTTTCACTCACAATGACTTTTTCTACTATAAATATTAGCACAACACTTCTTTATGAGTTAGCAAACCTTCAATATGTGTGCCCAAATAAATTCCAAACCACTCTCTTGGTTTCTCAAAATATTGCATCAATTCCAATAATCAAACCCTTCAAAATATTTTAGCAAAACATACACACATTCAAAATTCCTCATACACCTTTTAACTCCCTCTTAACACACTCAAAACATAATCAACAAAGACTCCAATAATTCACTTTCACAATAATTCACTATAACTTCCTTATATCTCCCTACTTATCAAAATGCATTTTCAAAATAATTATAACCACCTTTCAGAAATATTCCAATGCACTTTTTAAATCAAAATTTAAATCATTCAACACCCTCAAATATGGCAAAAATAAATTTTATTTCAACCACCTTATCTCTCCACAAAGGTGCATACCATACAACTTAGACAAAGGCACAATTTATTAAATTAAAAATTTAAATACCTTTGCGCATGCTGCCTCGATGGGATTCGATCCCCTATTGTGCTGCCACTAATGCCCTAGCCATGACCTAACCACCATGTGAGCTAGGTGCTCACTTGAGATGCTAAAGCACCTCATGCGCTTTGTTCCTCCTCTTGGTGCCAAAACAAAAACATCAAAACCTTTGTCCCTTCTGCTATCGTCGAGACTCGAATGTGAGACCTCCGCTCACCCAATGATTTACACTACCATGCCTTGCCACTAGCCCAACCACATGGTTGGTGATAAGACCTTGAGCCTTTGTCACTTTAACCTTCCATGATTTTTACTATTTTTAAAAATTAAAAACCTTTTTCCCTTTTGCGCTCATGAATTCGCATCAACACTTATCAATACCCACACATGCAAATAATTTGGAGACTTACCTTAATGCCACAAACCTTATGGTATAAATACCATACTCCTTTTGCTTCGAATGTTGGCGAGGGGAAAATAACTTTAATGTTTTTGCACCCAACCCTAACTTAGGGTTTTAATTAATTTATTTTATAAATTAATTTATAATATAAATATTATAAATAATTTATAAATAACCTTAGGCATTATTTTTAACACTTAATATTATAATAATGAATATTATAATATTATTTCCTTTGGGCCTAGGTATTTTCTTTTTTCAACCTTAGGCCTTATCTTAACACCTTTAATATTATAATAATAAATATTATAATATTATTTCCTTTGGGCCTAGGTATCTCCTTCCTTCAGGGTATTTAGCCAACCTTTTGACCAATCATGTGAAGCTTTAAACCAAATCTCTTGGGCTTAAAATATAAATATTTTAACCCTCCTTTTGTCAAATCCTTGCACTGACTTTTGACATCACTGACATTGATTCTTGACATCAATGACAACACAACTACTCAAAATTTCCAACAATCTCCCCCTTTGTCATTGATGGCAACCCTTTTTCTTAACCATTCCTTTTTCCTTTCTCCAATTTTGCTCCCCTAAGAAATTGCTCCCCTTGACTAAATGCTTTCCCCATTTGACATCAATGGCAAAGGGCCTCCTTTGGGGCTAAATATAAGACTCTTAGCTCAGCCCCCTCCCCACCTCCTCTCCTTTGAGGTGGTTAATTTTGGGGTGGGAGTATTTCTACTCCCAGAATACACTGCTCTTTTTCTTTGTCCACCTTCTTCCTCAATTGATCCTTCTAATTCTTTTGAGTATTCCTATTCCTGCTTGTCTCTGGAAATTTTGTTCTACACCACTTAGCCATATGCCCAACATTATTGCACTTATAACACTTAATGTTGTGGTTCCTTGAAGGTGCAAATATCTTGAAGTTCCTCCTGGTGAAGCCATATCCATTCCTATCATGAACCCTACAATTAACTACCTTATGACCAAACTGATTACAAGAGTAACAATACCCTTGAAAGAGATACCCATTTCTGAAATTTCTCCTAGTGAAACCATATTCCTTCTTTTCATGTGTCCTGCACTGCATAGCCTTATGACCAAACCTATGACATGAGAAGCAATATCCATTGAAGAAATCTTGCCTTGACCCCATTGGTCTCTTAGTCCTTTCTTCCCTGTGATGTTTCTTGTTCCTCATTTGTGCATTGTTCCTTTCCTTGTTGAACCTTCTATTTTCCAACTTATCCTCATAAGTCTCACTTTCTCTTTCACTCTCTTCTTCTGAAGCTTCTTCTTCTTTGGATCTTGAGATTGACTCCTCTCCTTGTTCTCTTTGTCCTTCTTCAAAACCAAGTCCTATCTTGTTTGATGAAGATCTTTGTACCTTGATAATCTTATCCAAGGTCTTTGAGCTTCTCCCAAACTTGTGTAGCTTGTCTTTAGACTCTTTCACTTCCTTCCTTAGTGAAGCTACCTCATGCTCTAATATTTCACATTCTAAGACTTTTACCTCTAACTTCTCTTTAAATCTCCTTGTCTTAGCTATTGAGTTTGTTAGATCTTGTATAAGCTTTCCTTTCTCTTCATCACATTCTTGAAATTGAACCTTGAGTTTTGAATTCTATTTTCTAACCTTTCTTAATTCCTTAAGAGCATAAATAATCTCACCTTCTAGATCAACTACTCCTTCTTCATTTTTTGATTCTTCCTCTACCTTTTTGTCTTCAAGAGCATCTTCATACCTTTTAGATTTATCTCCAATAGAAGCACTTCCTTCTTCCTCTATTGCCAAGAAGAGAATTTCTTCTTCATCATTACTTGAAGATATTTCATCACTATCACTTGAACTCTTGCCTATCTTATCTGCATAAAAACTCTTCTTATGCCTTTGGAAAAACTTCTTTTCATGCTTGTTTTGTCCATACCTATTTTTCTTTTGATACCTAGATTTTCCTGCTTCCCTGTTCTTATGATCCTATTTCTCTTCACCACTGCTACTTCCAGCTTTTGGATAGTTAGATGCATAGTGACCATATTTACCACAATTGAAACACTTAACTATTTTTGTACCTTTGTGCTTTCTTGAGTCCTTGTTCCTTCTACCATAGTTTACTTCTTCTTCACTGGATGACTCATTACTTGAATCTGACTTCTTATCCTTTGTCTTCTTTGCTACTTTGAAGGTTACCTCTATCTTGGGGATAGGATCCTTTCCTATTCTCATCTCAAAAGTTGTGAGAGTTCCATGTAACTCATCCCTAGTCAAAGTTTCAATATCTCTTGTTTCTTCTATGGCTGAAACCTTTTCACTATACCTCTTAGGGAGTGACCTTAAAACCTTTTGACAAACATCTGATTCTTCAACTTTAAACCCAAGTCCTTGCATGGAGTTAACAACTTCATCCACATGGAGTAAGTATGTAGCAATGTCTTCCTCATCCTTCATCTTCAAGTCTTCAAATATTTTCTTGTGATTTTGCAATTTTGCCATCTTGACCTTTTTGTCTCCCTCATATGTTTTCTTCAACTTTTCCCAAATCTCTTTTGCTGATGTGCAATGCATAACTTTTACAAACTCTGCTTCCCATAAACCACTTAATATTGCATTCATTGCCTTTGAATTATTCATATGTAGGAGCTTACCATATTTATCTGTAGGAGGTGTAGCTGGTGGTGTGTACCCATCCTCAACTACTTGCCATGTCTCATTTCCTTGTGCCATTAGGTAAATCTTCATTCTTACACTCCAAAATGCATAATTGTTCCCATCGAACAATGGTGCCTTATTTCTTGAATATCCACTCTGAGAATCCATCTATGTTCCTGTAATACTTTTCCTTCAAGCTATTAAACTCTTTCGAAGGAACCCACTCTGATACCAATTGAAGAACACAAGCTTATACTTAGAGGGGGGGTGAACAGTATAAGACCAACTTTCACTTTTCTTTCCCAAATAATATTATCCAATATTATCAATGGCAATATCAATAGTAGTAATCAAAGCAATGCACAAATCATCACACACAATAGAGACACCAATTTAACATGGTTCACCCAATGTGGGCTACTCCACGGAGAAAATATTTCTACTAAATTTTCTCAACAAATATCTTGGGAAACACTTCCCTATTACAATGTTTATGGACCTCTATCCAAAGGAGACACCAATCCCCTAATGCTCTAATTTGTGGATCTCTATCCATAGGAGAACTCTTTCCCCTCTTCTCTGGTTTGTGGAACTTGACCTAGGAGAACTCTTTCTCCTCAACTGGTTCATGGATCTCTCTCCATAGAATAACTCTATCTTCCTAGCTACTTCATGGATCACACTCCATAGGAGAACTCTTTCCCCTTGCTCTGGTTCATGGATCTCTATCCATAGGAGAACTCTTTCTCCTCTGCTCTAGTTGGTGATCTTCTAGAAGACTACTACCCCCCACTACACTGGCTTGTGGATCTCTCTCCATAGAAGACCTCTATCCTCACTCATAAGACCTCTATCCTCACTACCCTAGCTAATGGATCTCTATCTATTGGAGACTATTATCCTCTACTTTATCACCTCCAAAGCTTACTCTCAACTCTATCTCAAATCTGCACCAAACACTATCCTCGATCTAGTACAAATCTTCTCTAACTCTATCTCAGGTCTAGCATAAATCTACTCTTAAATATACACCAAAATCTGTCCTCAAATCTATCCTCAAGCCTTAACACAAATCTTGATCCAATCACAAATCAACTCTACTTAGATCTACCCCAAGCCTTAACACAAAGCTTGAACAAATCAATCAATCAACTCTGCTCAATGTTGTCTCAAGTCTTCACCAAGACTTACCTCAAATATGCTTACAAGTCTTCACCAAGACTTACCTCAAATATGCTCTCAAGTCCTCTCAAGAACTTGCTCAATCTGCTCTCAAGTCTTCACAAAGACTTACCTCAAATCTGCTCTCAAGACTTCACTCAAGTTTACAAAGACTTACCTCAAATCTGCTCTCAAGAACTTGCTCAATCTGCTCTCAAGTCTTCACAAAGACTTACCTCAAATCTGCCTATAAGATTTCACAAAAGCTTGCTCAAATCTATCCTTAAGCTTTCATAAAATATTACTCAAATATGCTCAAACATATGCTCAATATAACTCACAAGATATGCTCAATCAAACTCAAATATTGCACACAATGCTATCAATTGTTTTGTCTAATCTTCAAAGTAATTCCTTTAACTTGAAGCAGTTTAGACATAT
Organism: Wollemia nobilis; assembly: GCA_028583015.1. Classification (NCBI taxonomy): domain Eukaryota; kingdom Viridiplantae; phylum Streptophyta; class Pinopsida; order Araucariales; family Araucariaceae; genus Wollemia; species Wollemia nobilis. Next base: position 1,481,678 of record JAQPPZ010001901.1, on the reverse strand, counting down.
TCTATTCAAAATTCGTTTAACCTCTGGAACATATAGAGAATGATGTATTCTATCAAAGACTCAATATGTTCTACTCAATCATTAAGTCTATCACTTTCACAAATCTGATTTCTAATGTTTGCACATTCACTTTCAATATCACTCAAAACCAATGCTCAAGAATTTCACTCAATCATTCAACCAATGAAACACAACTTGCTCACAAACCCTAGCCAAGTGTTTCACACTACTTCCAACAACACACAATATGGGTCTCAAACCCTAACTCCAATAATCTTCAATATCTATCTCAAATGTTCTCTAAACATTCACCAATCATGCATATAAAAACCACTCAAATATTTCCAACAATGCTTATCAAACAATCCTTTTCACTCCACCTTATATTTCACAACATTCAATTCAACAACACTCTAATCAAAGGATGATGTGCCCATACCTTTTGTTTTGATGGAGATATATCTTCAAAACCTATTTCACTCACAATGACTTTTGCTACTATAAATATTAGCACAACACTTCTTTATGAGTTAGCAAACCTTCAATATGTGTGCCCAAATAAATTCCAAACCACTCTCTTGGTTTCTCAAAATATTGCATCAATTCCAATAATCAAACCCTTCAAAATATTTTAGCAAAACATACACACATTCACAAATTCCTCATACACCTTTTAACTCCCTCTTAACACACTCAAAACATAATCAACAAAGACTTCAATAATTCACTTTCTCAATAATTCACTCTAACTTCCTTCAAAATTTTAATGCATAGAATAATCAAAATTACTTCCTTATATCTCCCTACTTATCAAAAATGCATTTTCAAAATAATTATAACCACCATTCAAAAATATTCCAATGCACTTTTTAAATCACAATTAAATCATTCAACACCCTCAACTATGGAAAAAATAAATTTTATTTCAACCACCTTATCTCTCCACAAGGCGCATACCATACAACTTAGACAAAGGCACAATTTATTAAATTAAAAATTTAAATACCTTATCATGTGCTGCCTCGGTGGGATTCGATCCCCTGTCGTGCTACCACCAGTGCCCTAGCCACGGCCTAACCATCGCGTGAGCTAGGCGCTCACTTGAGACGCTAAAGCGCCTCCTGCACTTTGTTCCTCCGCTTGGCGCCAAAACCAAAACATGAAAACCTTTGTCCCTTCTACTGCCATCGGGACTCGAACGCGAGACCTCTACTCGCCCAACGATTTACACTACCATGCCTTGCCACTAGCCCAACCACGTGGTTGGTGATAAGACCTTGAGCCTTAGTCACTTTAACCTTCCACGATTTTTTGTTGTTTTTAAAAATTAAAAATTTTTTTCCCTTTTGCGCTCAACACTTATCAATACTCGCACATGCAAATAATTTGGAGACTTACCATAATGTCACAAACCTTATGGTATAAATACCATACTCCTTTTTCTTCGAACGTCAACGAGGGGAAAATAACTTTAATGTTTTTGCGCCCAACCCTAACTTAGGGTTTTAATTAATTTATTTTATAAATTAATTTATAATATAAATATTATAAATAATTTATAAATAACCTTAGGCATTATTTTTAACACTTAATATTATAATAATGAATATTATAATATTGTTTCCTTCGGGCCTAGGTATTTTCTTTTTCACCCTTAGACCTTATCTAAACACCTTTAATATTATAATAATAAATATTATAATATTATTTCCTTTGGGCCTAGGTATCTCCTTCCTTCGGGGTATTTAGCCAACCTTTTGACCAATCATGTGAAGCTTTAAACCAAATCTCTTGGGCTTAAAATATAAATATTTTAACCCTCCTTTTGTCAAATCCTTGCACTGACTTTTGACATCACTGACACCGACTCTTGACATCAATGACAACACAACTACTCAAAATTTCCAACAACACTATGAAAACTTGATCATTACTTTTTTATATAGAGTCACCAAGATATAGAACCATTGTGACATCATTTATGATTTAAATTCTAGAAAGTATTAAATTTCTCATTAATAGTTATCTTTATCTTTTGTACTTGGAGAATTTTCTTCTTAAATGTCATTTTAAAAAAAAATGTAATTGTTAATATTATAAACACAATCTATTGAATTTGAAGCATTTGAACCTTGTAGGTTCAAGTTAAATACACTATAATTTTTTTTTTTTTTTTCATATTGTAGTGATGAATTACTACAATCTAGTTCAAGTGTGCTCCAAATATGGTGTTCTTAAAACAAAGACAATAGGATGAAGATTGAGGCCATTTCCAACTTCTAGAAGCTCTAGATCAAATATCAACATTGGAAAAGAAAACACTAATCTACAATAATCAACATATAAGTAATAATTCGATGAACCAAAGTGTAACACCCCAAATTAACACGAAACACGAAAACATACAAACAATAGAGAAAAAAATTATCTATATTTTTTTTTATAAAGGAAAAGGATTCATAAATCCTTACCCAACCTTAGACTGACTTACTGTTTGATATCCCCTAAGTTTTTCAAGAACTATACCACACAAGATTCCCTTCATGCAATTTCGTCTTCATAAGCCTATATTATATTTGAACATATAAGTCCATCCCTCTCATCATTATTGATGAGCTACAATTACCACCTTCAATCATTAGAAGGTGTAGATGCATATCTATATCCACACAAGTCGTTGCGTGTGGTATGCTACATGTACTATGAGTTAAACTATCGATCTTGTCCATTGACAAGATATCATAACTTTGGTAGAATATTCCAAACCTAGTCACTAATCTCCTGAAGGGGGTATGAAGCCATTAGGATATCCTCTAATTTCACCTAGAACTTACTAATGATTCATTCTTTTAATCACACAAGAGCATTAGAGATCTAGATACTAAATCTAACAAAATGAAACGACTACAAACAAGAATAATCAAGCGTAAAGAAACAATCACAAAATAAACATACATTAAATTTTTAAATACAATAATATGAATAAAGGAGTACTAAACATAGTAGTTGCAATGTCCATTCAGATACATAAATATGTATGGTACACCCCATACTTTCCATGATATTTTACATCCATTTAATTGGGGGAATCTCCTCCCAATCTAATCTAATGCATAAAAGAAAATATGTAAGGTAGAGAGAAAACTTGTGAACTGGTCCATATAATTATTCTGGTCTTCCCGCTCTTACATTGACCAAGTGAGGATAGTAGGGGATCATAACATTGATGGATCTGGATAGACATGCTTCTATATGAACTTAATTCATTATCAAATTACAACTATACAAATAACCCAAGCAATTCAACTTACTAATGCATAGTATTAATCATGGAAACTACCCTTTCCATCTCTCCCTTTAGTCAACTTGATGGATTCAATCAACCATACATCACACTCTACTTGTAAATAAATGAACAAACCTTCCCAATAATTAAAGTCTCATACCATGAATTTCTAAGAACTATGTTCACACATCTCATTACTCAAACAACTACCTTAATTCTCAATAAACCTTTTTCTTTAATTCATAGCATAAGGCCCGATACCCTTAAACTACCAAATAATATTTATTCATTTTATTTCATAACATAAGGTCTGATACCCTTAAATTACAAAATATTCATCATTCATTTTATTTCATAACATAAGGTCCTATATCCTTAAATTACAAAATAACCATCATTCATTTTATTTTATAACATAAGGTCTCATACCCTTAAATTACAAAATAACCATCATTCATTTTATAAAATGAACATTAAATAAAGATTTTACACTATCATTATCCTAAAATCTACCATTTTAGACAATGGACATTAAATAAAGCTTTTATACTATCATTATCCTAAAATCTACCATTTCAGACAATGAACATTAAATAAATCTTTTATACTATCATTATCCTAAAATCTATAGTTTTAGACAATGAACATTAATAAATATTTTATACTATCATTAACTTAAAATCTACCATTTTAGATAATGAACATTAAATAAAGCTTTTACACTATCATTATCCTAAAATCTACCATTTTAGACAATGAACATTAAATAAATATTTTACACTATCATTAACGAACTATGGGATGGAACAATGTCCAATAGATGGGCCAACACCATATATCGCAAGGCAAGACATAGGGTGGACCAAAGGTTAACCGGAAGGCTTCCGCCCCATCAACCCAAGAGTAGATGATGCTCACACACTTGTGATACCAATAGTTGTTGCAATGTGGGAATGTCATCCTCGACACCAACAATACCCGAGAAAATTTCTAAACCTGACTACGATTGCAAAGGAAGGGTTGCTCATAGCACTACCCGACTGGCTACCATCCACAGTCCCAAACCAACAACCAATGGAGATGACAAGACAATGATTATATCCACATCATCGAACATAGAGGAGGACATAATTTATACTACCAATAGTCAAGGCCATCCAACAATTCCATTCACGTCTATCAAACAATAATGCACTTAGGCCATTCTACCAATGACAAAAGCCACACAATGATGCCACTCACATCTATCAAAAGAGATACACTAAGGCCATACTACCAATGGCAGAGGACACACAATGACACCATTCACGTCTATCAAACAAGAAAAAAAGCATAGGCCATACACCAATGGTAGAGGCCATACAACGATGCCATTCACATCTTTCAACAAGAAGGAAAGCACAAGCCATTATACCAATGACAAAGACCATACAATGACACTATTCAAGATTTTCAACAAGAAAGAAAGAACAGACTATTTTGCAAATGACAGAGGCCATACAATGATGCCATTCACATATTTCAACAAGAAGGAAAGCACAGGCCATTCTGCCAATGACAGAGACCATACAATGATGTCATTCACATCTTTCAATAAGAAGGAAATAATAGGTCATTCTGCCAATGACAAAGGTCATTCATCGATGCTATTCATATCTTTCAACAAGAAGAAAAGCACAAACTATTCTGATTTTAAGATGTAATCAACCTGGTTCATCCATAATAGCTATCTCACTTGCACTATTTGGGTGGAAGTCCACTGCCTTTTTCTCATGGTATTCTTCTCCCTTCCCTAGCTCCTTCGCTCTTGTTCTCCTTTCTCTTTTTCCACTGTGCCCCTTTTTCCCTCCTTCTATCCTCTCACACCTTCTCTACCCTTCTCAACCTATGTCCCCGCTTACCTGCCATTACTCTTTGACCACCTCCAACATGTGGTAAGGGAAGATATTCCATATCTCTCTTCCCAAGGTGATCACCATTAAGTACCTTCCTCTCACATTAGAGGATTTTCACACATTCGACCTACTCGGGCCTCCAAAAGGTAACCCCACCCATTCTACTGAATCCATCTCATTGTATTTACACCATAGGTTGGTCATCGGGTTAGCAACAACTTTCCTAACACACCATGGTAGAGACCTTACCTTGGAGTTTAAAGGATTGTGGTTATATTATTTATTTCTCATTATTTGGATGGAGTAATCATTTAATAAAATGATCATCTCCTTGCTTCATAAGCTAATGTTGTTAAATAAATCCACCTTTTATTTTACGTAGCATCATTCAAATAAACAACCGCTCAATTTAAATGAGGCCTTTTTGTTTTAATTTGAATAATCAACTAACTAATTAAACATTATATTTTTTCCTAAATAAATCAACCATTTATTTAACAATATCCTTTGCCTATTTAAATAAATCAACCATTTATTTAAACAATATCTTTTGCCTATTTAAATAAATCAACCATTTATTTAAACAATATCTTTTGCCTATTTAAATAAATCAACCATTTATTTAAACAATATATTTTACCTATTTAAATAAATCAACCATTTATTTAAACAATATTTTTTTCCTATTTAAATAAATCAACCATTTATTTAAACAATATCTTTTGTCTATTTAAATAAATCAACCATTTATTTAAACAATACACATAAGAAGTTTGTGAAGGCAAACCATCTACTTCATGCTCACCGGTTATCAAGGTTAATAATGCTGAAGTAAAAGACAACCATGCAAGTGCATCAAACAAATATGAAGTCTTTTTATCAATATAGTCACCTATCTTAGCCTCTAGAACTTATGATAGCTACTAGGCCATCAGTCCGAGACTCAAGATGCTTAGATATTGATGATTATCCCTAACTGAATGCATACCTATATGAAGGTATCTGTATATGTTACCTTCGAGTTGCCTTATAATCATATCCCCTTCCTCAAGTACTCTCGTCTTCTATGATTGACTTAATTATTTCCACCCTCGAGCACATCCGATCTTACACATTGAAAAATTATTAGCAGTATCATGTGCTTTACTATCTATTTATTATTGTGAGGCTACTTAATTGCACGAAATCGAGTACTAGTCATATTTTTTAATACATTATTTTCTTTCATGTTCAAAGGTCCATCTAGTATGGTCATGAAATCCTCCTCCACTAGGACTAACATCGTCCTCAATGTTTTTTAGTTTCAAATAGCATACAAAATCAATCACTTTGATACAAAATCTAAAATTTTATTAAACAAGAAAGGAAAGTATTTTTTCATATCTACCACTTTCTCCCTTATGGAATTTATTTTTGAGAAATGGTCCCACTCGACCTTATACTACTCAAGGATACAATTTCACGGTCTTAGAGCGAAACTCAAGGATCCTTACTAGCATTACTTTTATTTCCTCTATATTGGCCATCTACAAGGTAGAGACATCCCACACGTGCTTAGGGTCAGTAATATATTTTCTAAGAAAATATATGTAGAAAGTATCATGGATTTTTGACAAATTAGTAGGTAAGGCGAGTTGGTAAGCTACTGGGCTAATCTTTTTAGTGATCTCAAAGGGCACTACAAATCGTGGATCCAATTTTGTGGACTTGATTGTACTTTTCATTGATCTAACCCTTAGGAACACTTTATCCCCCACTGAGTATCATTTAGGAGTCCTATTTAAATTGACATAGCTCTTCTACCTATTAGCAACCTTCTTGAGCCTTTGCCTGATTACCCTAATTTATTCTTCCATTTCCTTCACTATTTTTGGCCCAATTACAGCTCTATATTTTGGGTTATCCCATTATAGTGGTTTTCTACACTTTCGTCCATACAATGCATTAAAAGGTGCCATCCTTAGGGAGGAATGATATTTATTATTGTAGGAAAATTCCACCAATGATAGATAGTATTCCCATCGATACTTGTGGTCCATGAAATATATTTAGAGCATATCTTCCAGAACTTGGTTTACCCGCTCCATCTAACCATCTGTTTTAGGGTTGTATGTTGATCTCATATGCAACTTTGTACCTATTTATTGATGTAGGGTTATCCAAAATTTTAAAGTAAACTTGGAATCCCTATTTGATATAATTACCTCTAAGAATCCATGTAGTCTGAACACTTCTTTAAAAAACCTATTAACCACCACTTGAGCATCATCCTTGGTGCTCCCAGGTATGAAGTGTGTGACCTTGGTTAATTTGTCAACCACCAAAAATATTGCATCATGCTGGTATTAGGTCTTAGGTAAGCCTACAATAAAATCCATTGATATGACCTACCATTTTTGAGTAGGTATACTATGGGGATACAAATATCCTATGTAATTCTTGTGTTTTGCCTTGAGCTTCTAGCATTCAAGGCATTGTGCCAAAAAATCTATAATATCCTTATTCATTCCTACCCAGAAAAAGGTCCATTTTAGATTTTTTCTTATATTTTCCCCTTCGAGGTGAGCCATATAAGGATATCTATGGGCTTATCGCATCAATATTTTCCTTTAATCCCCTGATTTTGGTATGATGATTCTCCCTTTATAACATACAAGCTCATCTATCACCTCAAATTCCTTATTGCTCTCTGGGTCTTCTCTTAACTTGGCTAGATTTTTTTAATAATATTCATATTGATATTTCTCTTGTCTTACTTGATCCATGAGCTTTATGTGGCTCCTAGTTATGGCTTCTAGGTGTCTCCTTCTACTCAGGGCATCCACAACCTTATTTTATTTTCATTTAATATACTCAATTTCAAAATTGTACTCAGTGAGGAACTCGATCCACCTTATTTGCCTTGCATTAAGCATTGGTTGATTAAATATGTACTTTAGATTCTAGTGGTTTGATCTTAACTCGAAGGGTCTTCCTACTAGATAATGGTGTCAAGCCTTTAGATCATGCACTACAACAGCTAGCTCTAAATCATGAGTCGCATAATTAACCTCATGATTTTTAATCTTCCTTGAAGTATATGCCACTACTGACTCTTCTTGCATGAGCACACATCCTAGTCCTTCCAATGATGCATTAGTGCATATTGTAAACTCTCCTTGAGGATCCATAATATTTAGTATCAGTGTAGAAGTAATCCTATGCTTCAACATAACAAAAATGACCTCGCACTTGTCCATCCATTTAAATTCCTTCCCCTTTTTCTAGAGGTTTGTTATCATCGAAGTGATTTTTGAGAAATCCTTTATGTCACACTGGTAATAGCTTGTTAACCCCATGAAGCTTCTTACCTCAGTAACATTGGTAGGGATCGACCAATTTATTATGGACTTATTTTTGTAATCTGCTATGATCACTTTTTCCTATATAATGTGCCCTAAATAGTGCACCTCTGAAACATAGAAATCGCTCTTGGCTAGATTTCCATAGATTTGATTCTTCCTTAGTAGTTCCAACACAATCCTAATATGCTTGTCATACTCTTACTTGCTTCAATAGTATATGAGGATGTCATCGATAAATACAAGGAAAAAATTGTCCAAATACCTTTTGAACATGATGTTCTCAAATTCATGAAGGAAACATGATCATTAGTTAGTCTGAAGGGTAGGACGATGAACTCACAATACCCATACCTTGTTTTAAATACTATTTTATGAGTGTCTTTCTCACATATTCTCAATTAGTGATACCCTGATCTTAGGTCTATCTCGGTAAACATTGTGGCATCTCTTAGCTAGTAGAATAAATCTTTGATCCTGGGTAGAGGGTATCCATTTTTTATTGTGGATTTATTCAACATCCTATAATAAATACATAATCTTAGATATTCGTCCTTCTTTTTCACAAATAGAATCGGTGCACCCCATGGTGACACACTTGATTTTATCAATCATTTTTCTAATAAACCTTTTAGTTGTATCTTTAACTCATGTATTTTAATATTCTACATCCTCTACGGTTATCGATGGATGTGTTCTACTCTAGGTATAATATTGATAGTGAAATCAAATTCTCGCACATGAGGGAGTCCTAGTATATCCTTTGGGAATACATCCTGGAATTCCTATAGAATTGGATGAGCCTCAATCACCTCTTCCTTTCGATCACTTTCAAATTCATTCATATTTACAATATAAATAATCCCCCTTTTTTCTAAGGGCTTTCTTCAACTGCATAGTTGACAACATCTGGGGTTTAAATGTCCCTTGCTTGCTATAGATTCAAAGCCTCTCTTTATTTCATTCAAAAAATTCTATCCATCTATCTCAAAAATTTATTACAGCCTGATGGGTCTGTAGCCAATCCATTCCTAGTACCACATCAAAGGCATGAAGTGGGGCCACATACAAGCAACCTTACCTGGTCCCAATATCTAGAGTAATTTCCATAATTGGGAAATATTGGTTTACGGAGTAGGTCTGTCCAGACCCATACTCAAACTTCCATCCATGAGCAAAATACCTTGACCTTTATGGAATATCTTTGGCTAATTTACAAGAAATGAAAATATTAGTGGCTCCACTATCTACTAATATATCTACTTGCTTACCAAATATCTTACCTTTGATGATTAACGGGGTGGCTTGTACCTCAAGTTTTTGATTCCCAATTGCACCATAGATCTTATGCATTGGTTCCTTTCCTTTGTTGTTGGATGTTCTTGTCCCTGGTCAATACGAGAATTCATTAGCATAGTGGGTCCCTTTGTAATGGTAACATCCATCTTTTGGCCCTTGTTTCTTTTTCATTTTTTTCTCCTCATTCTTAATCGTTGGTACTAGAGCTGATGGTTTATGCGGAGGAGGTTTAGCATTATTGGGTTTGTTGTATTTCTTAAAAAAAATCTTCTTAAATTTATTTTGGCTTCCATTGAATTTATTCTATAGATTTTGGGGGTTCTTATCCTTTCATTATTGCTCTACCTCCCATTTTATAACCCCGTTACTATTCCTTTTCTTTATTTCCTGATGTTCTTGCTCAATTACATTTTCATACTTATAGCAAAAAATGTGACTCTACTTTCTTTGCTAAATTATAAACCTTTTGCAAGGATCTAGGATTATGCATCTCTACATAATGCTTTATCCTAGATTGAAATCCATGAGTAAAATTATGAATCTACATCTTCTCATTATAGACACGTACATGTTTCAATATATTTACCAACTTTCAGTAGTATACCTCCACTAAGTTACTCCCTTGTCTTAGGTTGGGAAACTCTTCAAACTTCAATTCAAAGAAGTGTTTCATAAGGAATCTCTTTTTGAATATGATTATGAATTCCTTCTATGGAATATCTACTGGTTCAATAATGGTTTCTTTGTAGTAAGTCTCCCACCAATCTAGGGCAACTCCATCAAGGCAAATGGTAGCCCAAATTGTTTGAGTACCTGGAGAATATCCCTTTACTGTGAATACGACTTCCAACTCTCTTAACCAAGATTCAGTTGCATCTCCCTCCCCTTCTCCATCAAACTTGGAGATGCTGATATTCTTTAGGTCTCTCACTATATATTTCTCTAAGAGGGTTTTTTCTTACTTCTGTTCCACTGTCAACCCCTCAACTTGGTTGACTTATGAATCTCCAGCCTATGAGTTTTGATTTTCCATGGTTTACATTACTTGTCTTAACTAATCTTGCAACTGATAACTATAGTAGTAAGTTCCTCTATTCTTGCATTGGGAACTCCTAGATCCTCATTTTGGATCTCTTCTTTGATATTGCTTTGTCAATTCTATCTAGGTGGAGGTCTTCCTGTTCTAGCCTTGGGTGGCATCTTGATCTGGTTTCCACAAAAAAAATAGTTAGGTTACAGTTATCCCTTAATTGAATCACTCATGTGACCACAATACAAGGCCTTTTTACTAATCATTTGAGGTATAACTAGGATGAGGTTTCTAAGTGAAGATATATAATCAATACCAAAGCCCATACTAAGGTATATTTAATATCCGTCCTTCCTCAAAATCAATTCCATTCGAAACTCATAGAAGATACTCTAGGTTATTCCAGCTTTCAGCTTATTCCCAAGTGAGACTCTTTGGAGATCCTTGAATTTCTTCTACAACACATAATACGCTCTATACCCTCAAATCTAGAGCTTTGATACAAAATGTAACATCCCAAATTAATATGAAACATGAAAACATACAAATAAAAGAGAAAAATTTTATCTATAATTTTTTTTTACTATGCAGAAGGATTCATAAATCCTTACCCAACCTTAGACGAACTTAATGAAGAACACAAGCTTATACTGAGAGGGGGGGTGAATAGTATAAGACCAATTTTTCATTTTTCTTCCAAATCAATATTATGTTGTGTAAATATAGTAGTATCAATAGCAGTAATCAAAGCAATGCATAAAAACAATATACAATAAAGACACCACAATTTACGTGGTTCACCCAATGTGGGCTACTCCACGGAGAAAATATTTTACTAAAATTTTCTTAATCAATATCTTTGGGAATCACTCCCAATTACAATGTTTATGGATCTTTGTCCAAAGGAGATGCTAATCCCCTAATCTCAAGTTCGTGGATCTCTTCCACAGGATAACTCTTTACCCTTCTGCTCTGGCTATGTGATATTCTAGAAGACTCTGTCTCTCTATTGCACTGACTGGTGGACCTCTCTCCACTTGAATACTCCTCACTCATTTATGTCTTCAACCATACTAGTTGTTGGATCTCTATCCACTGAGACTCTATCCTTTGTACTCTATCACCTCCAAAGATCTATAAATAGGCTCACTAAGAACATGCTCAATAGGCTCACACAGAACCTACTTAACAAGCTCACACAGAACTTGTCAAATCTATGCTAGCAAGCTCACCAAGAACTTGCCCAAATCTGCTCTAGCGAGATCACCAAGAACTTATCCAAATCTGCTCTAGCAATCTCACCAAGAACTTGCCCAAATATGCTCTAGCAAGCTCATCAATAACTTGCCCAAATCTGCTCCAACAAGCTCACTAAAAACTTGTCCAAATATTGTCCTCAAATCTATCCCAAAGGTCTTCTAAAAGGCTCAATAAATCATGCTCAAGTATTACTCAAAATGAACTCAACAATGTTAGTCTTACAATGACACTAGAGAGGGGGGTGAATCAGTGTAGCTCTTTAAACTTGAATTTATAGCTCTTAATACCGCAACAATTAAAACTTATTACTAGATACAACAAGTATAACAAAAGAGCATCACACAACACAAGATTTAACGAGGTTCACCAATGTGGCTACTCCTCAAAAATTGACTTCTTGGACTACCATCCAAATCCAACCTTTGCAAAGCACCAACTTTACAATCAATTTACCAGCACCAACTGGAAGGAGCACCAACCCCCGATTTATATGTACTAAAAAAAGGAGCACCAACCCCTAATTTATTTGTCAAACGAAAGGAGCACCAACCCCGATTTATCTGTACCAACAGAAAGGAGCACCAACCCCTGATTTATTTGTACCAACAGAAAGGAGAACCAACCCCTGATTTACCAAAACCAACTAGAAGGAGCACCAACCCCTGATTTATCTACACCAATAGAAAGGAGCACCAACCCCTGATTTATCTGCACCAAAAGAAAGGAGCACCAACCCCTGATTTACCAGCACCAACTAGAAGGAGCACCAACCCTTGATTTACCAGCACCAACTAGAAGGAGCACCAACCCCTGATTTACCAGCACCAACTGGAAGGAGCACCAACCCCTGATTTATCTGCACCAACTAGAAAGGAGCACCAACCCCTGATGCCAAGCTGCAACCTGGACTTCAATTTGAATCTATAAGTTTGACAGTAAGATACCTTTGCTTTTGCAAGACCCTGATTGGTCTTCTTCACCTTTGCGTTCTTTGCGCACTCTGCTCTCTCTGCGCAATCACTTCACACACTCTGCTTCGTTATAGTCAAACTTCACGATCGTCTTCTCCCTTTTGCGCACTCTGCTCTCTTTGCAAATTTTGCACTTAGCACGATTCGACATGACTTGCTCTCTGCGCACAATGACCGTATTTCACACACATTCCACCTATCTACTCAATTCTCCAAACAACCCTCCTTTTATAACAATATTTTTTATGATGAAGACCCTAATCTTAGTCGGTTGTAAATCCTAATCTTAGTCGGCTTTCATAACAACTGTAAACCCTAATTTTAGTCGACTGTCATCCTTCTACTTCATGTTTTTCCTCTTGTTTCATTGAACTGACTCTCTTCTTTCTCTCTTACTCCTAATTCTCGTCCACTGTCATACTTCTCATTTTAGTCGGGTTCTCCTTCTTGACTTGCGCATTTACGACCTATCATGAAATCATGACATTTCTACCTCTGTAGCTTCTTTTGTTGTTGTTGGCCATGAAAATATAACATGTCACGATATCGCGACACTTTCACCTCCGTACGCTTTCTCTTTTCTTTTGTCACGATATCATGACATTTTTGCCTCTGTAGACTTCTCTTTTCTTTTGTCATGATATCATGACATTTTTGCCTCCGTATACTTCGTCTTTGCTTTTGTCATGATATCGTGACACTTCTGCTTCCATAGACTTTGACTTTGCTTTTGTCATGAAATCGTGACACTTCTGCCTTCGTAGTCTTCTACTTAGCTTTTGTCATGAAATCATGACACTTTTGCTTTCGTACTTTACTTCTTTGCTTTTGTCATGAAATCGTGACACTTCTGCTTTGAAGTCTTGCTTTCTGCTTTTGTCATGAAATCGTGACAGTTCTACTTTCGTACGCTTCCTCTCTTTCTTTTGTCATGAAAATGCGACATGTCACGATATCGTGACACTTTTCAAACTTACTTTCTCTCTCCTATTTTAGTCGTGAAAATGCGACATGTCATGAAATCGTGACACTTTTCTTACTTGTTCTCTTTCTTCAAATTGTCACGAAATCGTGAATTTTTACTTTCTCTCTCCTATTTTAGTCATGAAAATGCGACATGTCACGAAATCGCGACACTTTTCAAACTTACTTTCTCTCTCCTATTTTAGTCATGAAAATGCGACATGTCACGAAATCGTGACACTTTTCTTACTTGTTCTCTTTCTTCGAACTTGTCGAAATCGCGACACTTTTTCTTACTTTCTCTCTCTTCCAACATGTCGTGAAATCGTGATACTTTTTCCACTTGCCTTTTTCTCTTCCAACATGTCACGAAATCGTGACAGTTTTTCCACTTGCCTTTTTCTCTTCCAACATGTCATGAAATCGTGATAGTTTTTCCTGCTTTTTCTCTCTTCCAACATGTCATGAAATCATGATAGTTTTTTCTCTTTTCTCTCTCTTCCAACATGTCGTGAAATCGTGATAGTTTTTCCTACTTTTTCTCTCTCTTCCAACATGTCATGAAATCATGACAGTTTTTCCTGCTTTTTCTCTCTTCCAACATGTCATGAAATCGTGATAGTTTTTCTTGCTTTTTCTCTCTCTTCCAACATGTCGTGAAATCACGATAGTTTTTCTTGCCTGTTGTATATGTCACGATATTGTGACACTTTTCTTACTTGTCTTTTTCTTTGATCTTTTGCATATGGGCCACTTCGGTCTTCTTGGAAAATCATTGTACATACTCTGAATAACCTTTGAACTCCTGTCTTCTGCATCCGAATAGCTTTTGAACTTCCTATCCACTGCATCAACAGATCTATCTGACTGTGTTGACAACAATGACAATATTGTTGCTGCACCTTGCTCAACAATCTCCCCCTTTGGAATTGTTGGCAACACATGTGCAATTTCCTGTAACTCTTCTCCCCCTTTGACAATAATACCAAAGGGCTACTGCAGACTCCCCCTGAGTCCATGCACAACATTCTCAAGAAAAATTTATTACACTTAGCAAAAATCATGAACATGAGCAAAAAGATAATCAAATACTTAAATGCTCCCCCTGAGAATGTGATCCCTGTAGCTAGTCAATTCTTGGGAAGTGTGACCACTCCCAATTTATTGCGAAGGTACTCAAAAAATTCCTTGGGCAATGGTTTTGTGAAGATATCTTCTACTTGCTCTGTAGTTGGAACAAAATCCAACTTAACCTCACCTTTCGCAACTTTCTCCTTCAAAAAGTGATACTTGATAGCAATGTGTTTTGTGCGTGAATGCATAACCGGATTCTTGGAGATGTTAATGGCACTAGTGTTATCACACTTAACTGATATTGGCTCACTGAAGCTAATACCAAGATCTTTCAGGGTTTGTTTCATCCACAATACCTACGTACAACATGTTGTCGCTGTAATATATTCTACCTCTACTGTCGATAAAGAAACTGACTCTTGTTTCTTACTGTGCCATGCGACCAATCTATCTCCAAGATAGAATGCACCTCCACTGGTACTCTTTCTATCATCGACACCTCTTGCCCAATCTACATCTGAATATGAAATAAGGGTGAAGTCTTTACCTTTCGGATACCATAACCCATACTCCATAGTACCCTTGAGGTACCGAAGAATCCTCTTCACTATTGTCACATGAGTCTCCTTGGGATTAGCCTAAAATCATGCTACCATGCATACTGCCTGCAAAATATCTAGTCTGGTAGCTGTCAGGTACAGTAAGCTCCCAATCATAGATCTGTACATGGTTTGATCAATAGGTGGAGATTTGTCATCCTTGCTCAACTTGCAACCTATCGTCATGGGAGTGCTAACTGGATTACAATCCTCCATTGTGAACTTTTTAACATCTCTTTCACTAAACCAAATTATCAAAACTATTATAATCCATAACTTTGAACAATGGTAGTAAGAACCATCAAAAAGTACAACATTGACATATAGCAATACTACCAATGGTGACAACTCTCAATTTAATCACCACCCTTCACGGTACCTCCACAAACAACTACATGAACTGAAACACACTTTGACAACTATACGACAACTCCCCCTGACTACTTGCCTTTCATCCTTAGATAACCAAACAAATACATAGGAGCATTAAAATAAAACTTTAAGATTGCTCCCCCTGAGGATGTGCTACCTGGAGTTGCTTAGTGCAATGGAGGAGTAGTCTCCTTCAGTCCAAGGAGACACGATTTCCTTTCTTCTTTCTTTCTCCACTCTGGTTTGATTACCGTTTTGGGCTCTTGTTTTGCCTTTCCCTTATCAATAGCTTGTGCATGTTTTTCGGGAAGTTTTCTATTTTGTCTCATCCTATTTGGTTGAAATTTTCTTCCCTGAAATTGATTTGATGCAAGTGTACTTCTACATTTTCTTGCAATGTGCCCAAAATTATGACAGTTATAACATTCTACTGTATAATTCATCAGAGGAGAAAAAGCATTTCTACTTGGTGAAATTCCTTGGTCTTACATTATATTTGTAGACTGAGATTTTATGTCCATAGCCATTGCATTTAAAATAGAAACCAGAAAAGGGATAATTGAACCTGGGTGATGGTCTTTGCCATGTTGTCGTAGGAGCCATAGGTCTTCTTCTTCTTTGATGTGTGACATTGGTGAATCCATCATTGTCAATTCTCCTTTTGTGCCTGGCATTATTGCTTTCTTTTGCATGAGACGTTTTTCCTTGATCAACCTGTTTCTTATCTTCATTCTTTATGGATTCTACATTTCTGGCCTTTGATCCATTTGATGATTCTCCTTCGATGAAACCCAGACCAAATTTGATGCCTATAGGCCTTTGGTCATTTATAATCTTATCCAGCTTCATAGAACTTTCTTTGCATTTGTGATAGCAACTAATTTTGTGATTCATCTCTTCTATCTACGTCCGTAAACCAACATTCTCTTCTTCTAGTTTGCAGCAATAATCTATTTTCATGGTAATTTGTACTTTGAGATCTTCAGATATTTTCTTGTATTCTTCTGTCTGTACTTTCAAACTGGTTATGATTTCGTTTGCATCCTCAAGCTTTTTTGAAATTTTCTTATTCTTTTTCCTCTCTATTTTCCACTCTTCAAGTGTAGAGATCAACTCACCTTCTAGATCTACTTCAGCCTTAGGGTTTTCACCACATACTTCAGAGTTCACTCCTTCTTCCTTTTTTGATTTTACTTCTTCAAATGCCATGAGAAGAGCTTCACCTCCTGCCATTGTGTTACTTCCAAGATCACCCTAGCCGGTTAAGCTTGTACAGGAACTTAGCTCTAATACCAATTGTTAGTCTTACAATGACACTGAGAGGGGGGGTGAATCAGTGTAGCTCTTTAAACTTAAATTTATAGCTCTTAATATCATAGCAATTAAAACTTATTACTAGATACAACAAGTATAACAAAAGAGCATCACACAACACAAGATTTAACGAGGTTCACCAATGTGGCTACTCCTCAAAAATTGATTGCTTGGACTACCATCCAAATCCAGCCTTTGCAAAGCACCAACCTTACAATCAATTTACCAGCACCCACTGGACCGCACCCCGATTTACCACACCAATGGAAGGAGCACCAACCCCTGATTTACCAGCACCAATTGGAAGGAGCACCAACCCCTGATTTACCAGCACCAACTGGAAGGAGCACCAACCCCTGATTTACCAGCACCAATGGAAGGAGCACCAACCCCTGATGCCAAGCTACAACCTCGACTTCAATTTGAATCTATAAGTTTGATAGTAAGATACCTTTGCTTTTGCAAGACCCTGATTGGTCTTCTTCACCTTTGCGTTCTCTTCGCACTCTACTCTCTCTATGCAATCACTTCGCACACTCTACTTCGTTAAAGTCAAACTTCATGATCGTCTTCTCCCTTTTGTGCACTCTGCTCTCTTTGCGAATTTTGCACTTAGCATGATTCGACACGACTTGCTCTCTATGCACAATGACCGTATTTCACACACATTCCACTCTATCTACTCAATTCTCCAAATAGCCCTCCTTTTATAACAATATTTTTTATGATGAAGACCCTAATCTTAGTCGGTTGTAAATCCTAATCTTGGTCGGCTTTCATAACAACTGTAAACCCTAATTTTAGTCGATTGTCATACTCTTCATTTCATCTCTGATGCTTCTTCTTTGTATATATAAAAGATGTCGATACTTCTCTTTCCTCGTTCTCCTTCTTGACTTGCGCATTTATGACCTGTCATGAAATCATGACATTTTTCTCTATAGCTTCTTTTTTTGTTGTTGCCACGAAAATACAACATGTCATGATATCATGACACTTTCTCCTCCGTACGCTTTCTCTATTATTTTGTCGTGATATCATGACATTTTTGCCTCCGTAGACTTCATCTTTTCTTTTGTCATGATATCGTGACATTTCTGCCTCCGTAGACTTCGTCTTTGCTTTTGTCGTGATATCGTGACACTTCTGCTTCGTAGTCTTCTTCTTTGCTTTTGTCATGAAATCGTGACACTTCTACCTCCGTAGTCTTCCTCTTTGCTTTTGTCATGAAATCATGACACTTCTGCTTCTATACTTTACTTCTTTGCTTTTGTCATGAAATCGTGACAGTTCTACCTTCGAATTCTTGCTTTCTGCTTTTGTCATGAAATTGTGATAGTTCTGCTTCCGTACACTTCCTCTCTTTCTTTTGTCGCGAAAATGCGACATGTCACGATATCATGACACTTTTCAAACTTACTTTCTCTCTCCTATTTTAGTCATGAAAATGCGACATGTGAAATCATGACACTTTTCAAACTTACTTTCTCTCTCTTGTTTTAGTCATGAAAATGCGACATGTCACGAAATCATGACACTTTTCAAACTTACTTTCTCTCTCCTATTTTAGTCATAAAAATGCGACATGTCACGAAATCGTGACACTTTTCTTACTTGTTCTCTTTCTTCGAACTTGTCACGAAATCATGACACTTTTTCTTGCTTTCTCTTTCTCTTCCAACATGTCATGAAATCACGATAGTTTTTCCACTTGCCTTTTTCTCTTCCAACATGTCACGAAATCGTGATAGTTTTTCCTGCTTTTTCTCTCTCTTCCAACATGTCACGAAATCATGACAGTTTTTCCTACTTTTTCTCTCTCTTCCAACATGTCACGAAATCACGACAGTTTTTCTTGCCTGCTGTATATGTCGCGATATCGCGACACTTTTCTTACTTGTCTTTTTTTTTGATCTTTTGCATATGGGCCACTTCGGTCTTCTTGGAAAATCACTGTACATACTCTGAATAACCTTTGAACTCCTATCTTCTGCATCTGAATAGATTTTGAACTTCCTGTCCACTGCATCAATAGATCTATCTGACAGTGTTGACAAAAATGACAATACTGTTGCTACACCTTGCTCAACAAACAATGAATGGTAATCTCAACTCAAATTAACTTCATAGAAGCATAAAGAGAATTATTAGAGACTCAATATGTTCTAATCTCACTCTCAAGCCAAATCAATCTCAACTCAACTCATAGAAGCATAAAGAGAATTTTTAGAGACTCAATATGTTTTAAACTCACTCTCAACCCAAATCAATCTCAACTCAACTCAAATCAACTCATAGAAGCATAAAGATAATTGTTAGAGACTCAATATGTTCTAATCTCAATCTCAACTCAAATCAATATCAACTCAACTCAATTCAATCTCATAGAAGAATAAAGATAATTTTTAGAGACTCAATATGTTCTAATCTCAATCTCAACTCAAATAAATCACCACAAGGGACAACTCTCTCTCACACAACCCTATTCCAAGGATGTATCAACCAACTCAAATGTTTCCAACAATGCTCAACCACAAATCTCACATAAAAATGATACTCATGTTCTTTTATAACTCAAGTTCTTTCACAACCAATAGGCTTCAACAACTATGATTATCAAACAAGTTTTAAACACAACTATCAATTCAAAAAACCTTGAGGCATTCAACCAACCACTTTCAAAAAGGAAACCACAAACAATCCTTTTCCCTCCAATGATATTTCAGAAATCAAGCACCATAAACAATCAATAGAAGAATGTGCCCATACCTTTTATGAAGATGAAAAAAACTATTTGTAAATCTGCCACAATCACAAAATTATTTTACCAATCTTCACAAGGGTTAGTAGATCACAAAATAATCAACATTACTCCACTTTTCAATAATCATCACCAAGGCCTTTAATTGCACAACTTCCTTATCTCTCCTAAAACCACTTGTACTATAAAATAAAATAAATCAAAACATTGCATAACCTTTTCACTCTCAAAACCACTTAAACCATAAAATAAAATAAGTCACAAAATTGCATAGCTTGTCACATCATGAAAGAATTAATCCTCTTGAAAAAGAACAAGGCAAACTTCACTTTTGGAACCCCTTTGTAAAATCAAAAATATCTCTTTACACGCATCTTATTTCTCCTTCTAAATAATTTAGTCAAATATCCCTCAAAATAATATTTTCGACGATATATAATATGCACCTTTTCCAAAATAAATTGAAACCTATACATATATATATATATATATATATATATATATATATATATGCCAACCTCCATTAATTGCACATAGGTCGGCCCTCCATTAATTTAAACTTAAACTTTAAACTTTAATAGCTTCATCACCGGATGTCCTTTTTCAATGAAACAAAATTCCACCTTGGATTTTAAGAAAATCCCTTTCCACATAAGCCCACCATGATTTTAAATAAAACCTTTTATTTTACCTGCCTTGGTTTTCATAAAAACGTTGTATATATCCATGCTCTCCGAAATATCATAGATGATTATCTATGAAGTGCTTTTAACACCAGAACTCAATGTGACATCAATGATCCATGTAACATCAATGACAACATAAAATGCCTCAAATTAACTCAAGTTTCCAACAATATCCCCCTTTGTCATTGATGGCAACACATCTAATGCAAACACCACAATCACTGTAAAAACCATCTCTAAGAATCAAAGTTGCTCCCCCTGACTCAATACTCTTTATGGAGGCTGCTCCCCCTGACTCAATACTCTCTATGTAGGCTACTCCCCCTAACTCAAATCTCTCTCCCTTACTCAAATCTCTCCCTCTTTGACATCAATGGAAAAAGGGAAACCTATGGTGCTAAAAAATATGACTCTTAAGCATAGCCCCCTCACCACCTTCTCTCTTGAGGTGATTAATTTTGGGTGGTATTACCTTTACTTCCATATTACATTGATTCTTTCCTTTATCAACTTCATTCCATGTTTTTTTGATATCCTTCTCTTGATGAATTACTTTATCTTCTTATTTTGAACCTGTTTGGAATTGAGTCCTACACCATCTTGAAATATGGAAAAGTTATTGCAATTAAAACACTTGATACTGTAGCCTTTGGCTAGTGCCCATGTCTTGAAATTATTCTTATAATAATTTCTATATCCATTATTTTCCTGAACCCTATATTGTGAAGCTCTATTTTCATAACCATTATAACCATGATTTCTGAATTGTGTAGCTCTAAAACCAAAACCATGTTGCTCATTTCCTTTGCACTGAAAAGCTCTATGACCAATCTTGTTGCATGAGAAGCAATGTCCCTGAAAACCATACCTTCTTCCCTTGAAGTTTTCTCTAGAAAAATCAAACTTCTTTGATCCTTGGATCCTACAATGTATAGCCCTATGTTCAAATCCATTACAAGAAAAACATATCCTTGAAAAGCCCTTTGTTCATGCCTTGGTTCCTCATACCTTTATTGACAATTATCCTTATGATCATCTTCAACTTGTGCATTGCATTCTTGAACCTTCTTTGTTCCATCTAAAATCTCTTACTTGCCTTTCTCTTCAAGAATTTATTTTCCTTTTGAAATTTAGTCACCTATCTCAAAACAAGAACCAAACTCAATATTTGAAGCCATATAAACTTTGGAACTTTCCTCACAAATCTTAGGTGCTTTCTTGCTTTCATCTTTTAGAACTTCCTTTCCTTTTGGGTGTGATTTTTCTTGGAAGTAAGATACAACCTTAAAATAATTGTCCACTCCTTTTTGAATCTTTTCATCTAATGTATCATGTCTTGTCGTGGTTACCCTTAGTTATTCATTCATCATTTCTTCTATCCTTTTTGCATTTTGAAGCTCTTCTCTGATATTACTGATTGTTTGAAGTAGTTCTTCTCTGATTTTGACATTTGTTCGAATCTTATTTTCAAGATTCCTATATTCTTCTTTTAGCCTTTTGATTTTTGATTTTTTTTTACTTTGCTCATCCTCTTCCTTTTCTATTACCAAAAATGAGACTTCTTTGTTTTCACTATTGTTGGAATTGTCACTAGAACTACTGCTTTATTTTTCAAATACACTTTCCTTGTTGTAGTTGTTGTAGTATGTGCAATCATCATCTATATGCTCAAATTCTCCACATATGAAGCATTTTAGTATTATTAGACCTTTTTTGTACCTGTATGCTTGCTCAATGGCTATGGCAAGCGCTTCATGTCTTTCTTCAATAGGCACATTTTCTTCTTTTACTTTAATACCTAGGAATAGGTTTTCTTGATTTTCTTCACTTATTCCAAAAAATGTACATTCTTCTTCATCTGACTGATCTTTATCACTGTAATCTAAACTATCACTTGCTTATACATTGTAGTAAGATTTATTTTCCTTACGAAAAAATTTCTTCTCATACTTGTTTTGCTTGAATTTTTCATCTTTGTCATGCGTATGCTTTCCATATTTTCTTCTGTGACCCTATTTTTCATCATCACTAATTTCTTCATGTGGACATTTTTAGCATCTGAATTTATTTATATCTCTAAAATTCCTTGAGTCCTTATTCTTTTTTATGAATTTAGCTTCCTCATAATTTTCTAAAACTCTATCTGTTTCTAAAAATTTCCCTTTCTCTTTTCCTGAAGCCTTGAATGCAATCTCTTTTATTGGAGATTGATGTTTACTTACCCTCATCTCATAAGCTGTGAGAGTATTGTGCAATTCTTCCATTGTTAACTTATTGATATCCATTGTTTCTTCTATTGCTGAAACCTTTGCATCATATTTCATGGGAAGTGATCTCAAAATATTTTGAGTAACTTCTAATTCTTTCATCTCAAAACCTAGGCCTCTCATAGTGTTAGTAATCTCATCAACTTGAAGTAAGAACTTTGCAATATCTTCAGAATATTCCATTTTCAATTCCTCAAATATTTTTCTATGAGTTTGTATTTTTGCCAACTTTACCTTGGAATTTCCTTCATTAGTATTCCTCAACTTGGTCCGCATCTCATTAGCTGAAGTACATACAATGACCTTTGCAAAATCTATCTCACGTAGCCCACTCAAAATACAATTCATTGCTCTTACATTGATCTCAACCAATTTCCTAGTAGTCTTATCTTCCTCGGGATCACCTTCAACCTTATACTCTTTCTCAACCATCTTCCATGCCTCATATCCTTGTGATATCAAGTAGTTCGTCATTCTCATGCTTTAGAAAGCATAATTGTTACCATCAAACAATGGAGCCTTATTTGAATATAATCCTCTCTGTGAATCCATCTGTGTTCTTTGTAGAATATACCCTCAAGTTGTTAACCTTTTCAAAGTAACCCGCTCTGATACCAATTGAATAACATAAGCTTATACTGAGAGGGGGGTGAACAATATAAGACCACTTTTTACTTTTTCTTCCAAATCAATATTATGTTGTGTAAATATAGCAGTAATCAAAGCAATGCACAAAAACCATACACAATAGAGACACCACAATTTATGTGGTTCACCCAATGTGGGCTACTCCACGGAGAAAATATTTTACTAAAACTTTCTAAATAGATATCGTTAGGAATCACTCCCAATTATAATGTTTATGGATATTTTTCCAAAGTAGATGCTAATCCCCTAATCTCATGTTCATGGATCTCTTCCACAGGAGAACTATTTCCACTTTTGTTCTGGCTATGTGATCTTCTAGAAGACTGTCTCTCTACTACATTGACTGGTGGACCTCTATCCACTTGAAGACTCCTCACTCAGATCTATCTTCAACTGTGCTAGCTACTGGATCTCTATCCAATAAGACTCTGTCATCTATACTCTGTCACCTCCAAAGCTTTATCAATAAGCTCACTAAGAACCTGCTCAATAGGCTTACACAGAACCTTCTTAATAATCTCACACTGAACTTATCAAATCTACACTAGCAAGATCACCAAGAACTTGCCCAAATTTGCTCTAGCAAGCTCATCAAGAACTTGTCCATATCTGCTCTAGCAATATCACCAAGA
Source organism: Wollemia nobilis (assembly GCA_028583015.1). NCBI lineage: Eukaryota > Viridiplantae > Streptophyta > Pinopsida > Araucariales > Araucariaceae > Wollemia > Wollemia nobilis. The sequence continues at coordinate 1,457,280 of JAQPPZ010001901.1, read as the reverse complement.
ACTTGCCCAAATTTGCTCTAGGAAGCTCACCAAGAACTTGCCCAAATCTACTCCAACAAGCTCACTAAGAACTTGTCCAAACAATGTCTTCAAATCTATCCCAAAGGCCTTATCAAAGGCTCAATCAATCATGCTCAAGTAGTACTCAAAATAAAATCAACAATGAATGGCAATCTCAACTCAAATTAAATTCATAGAAGCATAAAGAGAATTGTTAGAGACTCAATATGTTCTAATCTCACTCTCAACCCAAATCAATCTCAAATCAACTCATAGAAGCATAAAGAGAATTGTTAGATACTCAATATGTTCTAAACTCATTCTCAACCCAAATAAATCTCAACTCAACTCAAATCAACTCATAGAAGCATAAAGAAAATTTTTAGAGACTCAATATGTTCTAATCTCAATCTCAACTCAACTCAACTCAAGTCAAGTCAATCTCATAGAAGCATAAAGAGAATTTTTAGAGACTCAATATGTTCTAATCTCAATATCAACTCAACTCAACTCAAATAAATCACCACAAGGGACAACTCTCTCTCACACAACCCTAGTCCAAGTATGTATCAACCAACTCAAATGTTTCCAACAATGCTCAACCAAAAATCTCACATAACAATGATACTCATGTTATTTTATAACTCAAGTTCTTTCACAACCAACAGGCTTCAACAACTATGTTTATCCAACAAGGTTTAAACACAACTCTCAATTCAGAAAACCTTGAGGCATTCAACCAACCACTTTCGAAAAAGAAACCACAAACAATCCTTTTCCCTCCAATGATATTTCAGAAATCAACCACCATAAACAATCAATAGAAGAATGTGCCCATACCTTTTATGAAGATGAAAATCCTCTTTGTGAATCGACCACAATCATAAAATTATTTTTCCAATCTTCACAAGGGTTAGTAGATCACAAAATAATCAACATTACTCCACTTTTCAATAATCATCACCAAGGACTTTAATTGCACAACTTTCTTATCTCTCCTAAAACCACTTGTACCATAAAATAAAATAAATCAAAACATTGCATAACCTTTTCACTCTCAAAACCACTTATACCATAAAATAAAATAAATCACAATATTGCATAGCTTGTCACATCATGAAATAATTAATCCTCTTGAAAAAGAACAAGGCAAACTTCACTTTTGGAACACCTTTGCAAAATCAGAAATATCTCTTTACACATACATTATTTCTCCTTCTAAATAAGCTAGTCAAATAGCCCTTGAAATAAGATTTCCGACGATATATAATATACTTATTTTCCAAAATAAATTGAAACTTTTACATATATATATGCCAACCTCCATTAATTGCACATAGGTCGGCCCTCCATTAATTTAAACTTAAACTTTAAACTTTAATATCTTCATCACCGGAGGTCCTTTTTCAATGAAACAAAATTCCACCTTGGCTTTTAATAAAATCCCTTTCCACATAAGCCCACCATGGTTTTAAATAAAACCTTTTATTTTGTCTGCCTTGGTTTTCATTAAAACCTTGTATATATACATGCTCTCTAAAATATCATAGATGATTATCTATGAAGTGCTTTTGCCACCAAAACTCAATGTGACATCAATGATCCATATGACATCAATGACAACATAAAATACCTCAAATTAACTAAAATGTCCAACACCTAATTACTCATCTCATTACTCAAGCAACTACCTTAGTTCCCAATATTTTTTTTTCTTCATTTCATATCATAAGGTCCCATACCCTTAAACTACCAAATAACCATCATTCATTTTATTTCATAACATAAGGTCCCATACTCTTAAATTACAAAATAACCATCATTCATTTTATTTTATAACATAAGGTCCCATACCCTTAAATTACAAAATAACCATCATTCATTTTATTTCATAACATAAGGTCCCATACCCTTAAATTACAAAATAACCATCATTCCATTTTATACAATGAACATTAAATAAAGCTTTTACACTATCATTATCCTAAAATCTACCATTTTAGACAATGAACATTAAATAAAGCTTTTACACTATCATTATCCTAAAATCTACCATTTTAGACAATGAACATTAAATAAAGCTTTTACACTATCATTATCCTAAAATCTACCATTTTAGACAATGAAAATTAAATAAAGATTTTACACTATCATTATCCTAAAATCTACCATTTTAGACAATGAACATTAAATAAAGCTTTTACACTATCATTATCCTAAAATATACCATTTTAGACAATGAACATTAAATAAATCTTTTACACTATCATTAACGAGCTAAGGAATAGAACAAAGTACAATAGATGGGCCAGTGCCATATATTGTGAGGCAAGACATAGGGTGGACCAAAGGTTAACCATAAGACTTTTATTTTGTTAACCCAAGAGTAGACAGTGCTCACACATTTGTGGTGCCCACAGTTGCCATGATGTGGATAGGTCATCCTTGGTGCCAATGACACTCGAGGAAATTTCTAAACTTGAATACGATTGTAAAGAAAGGGTTGCTCACAACGCTACCCGAATATCTACCATCAATAGTTCTAAATTAACAACCAACGAATATGGAAATACAATGATGATATCCACATCATTGAATATAGAGGAGGATATAATCCATACTACCAATAGTCGAGGATATCCAATGATGCCATTCACGTATATCAAAAAAGAATGCACTCAGGCCATTCTACCAATGACAGAGGCCACACAACGATGCCACTCGCATCTATCAATAGAGATACACTCAGGTCATACTACCAATGGTAGAGGCCACACAATGATTCCATTAACATATATCAAAAAAGGAAATCATAGGCCATTCTGCCAATGGTAGAGGCCATACAATGATGTCATTTGCGTATTTCAACAAGAAGAAAAGCATAGGATATTTTGCCAATGATAGAGGCCACACATTAACACCATTTACGTGTTTCAAAAAGAAGGAAAGCATATGCTATTCTACCAATGGTACAGGTCATACAACAATGTCATTTGCATATTTCAAAAAGAAGGAAGGCATATCCATTCTACCAATGGTAGAGGCCATACAACGATGCCATTCATGTCTTTAAACAAGAAGGAAAGCACATGCCTTTCTACCAATGGTAAAGGCCATTCAACAATGTCATTCACATCTTTCAATAATAAGGAAAGCATAGTCTATTATTATTTTAAGATGTAACCAGCCTGGTTCACCTACAATAGCTATCTCACCTACACTATTTGGGTGGATGTTCGCTTCCTTTTGCTCATGGTGTTCTTCTCCCTTCCCTAGCTCCTTCACTCTCATGCTCCTTTCTATTTTTCTACTGCATCCCTTTTTCCCCTCCTTTTCTCATGTGCCTTCTCTACCCTCCTGGGTCTATGTCCATGCCTACCCACCATTACTCTTCAACCACCTTTGACATGCGATAAGGATAGAAATTCCATATCCCTCTTCCCAAGGTGATCACCATTAAGGGTCTTCCTCTCACGTCAGAGGAATTTCATGCATTTGACCTACTCGAGCCTCCAAAGGGCAACCCGACCCATTCTGTCAAATCTGTCTTGTCGCATTTACAACATGTGTTGGTTTTCATGTGAGCGAGGACTTCCCTCATACGCCATGGTAGAGACCTTACCTTGGAGTTAAAGGATTGTGGTTATATTATTTATTTCTCATTATTTGGATGGAGTAATTGTTTAATAAAATGATCATCTCCTTGCTTCATAAGCTAATGTTGTTAAATAAATCCACCTTTTATTTTATGTAGCATCATTCAAATAAACAACCACTCAATTTCAATGAGACATTTTTGTTTTAATTTGAATAATCAACTAACTAATTAAACATTATATTTTTGCCTAAATAAATCAACCATTTATTTAACAATATCTTTTGCCTATTTAAATAAATCAACCATTTATTTAAACAATATCTTTTCCTTTTTAAAAAAATCAACCATTTATTTAAATAATATCTTTTGCCTATTTATATAAATCAAACATTTATTTAAACAATATATTTTTTCTATTTAAATAAATAAGCAATTTATTTAAACAATACATTTTACCTATTTAAATAAATCAACCATTTATTTAAACAATATATTTTGCCTATTTAAATAAATCAACCATTTATTTAAACAATATATTTTACCTATTTAAATAAATCAACCATTTATTTAAACAATACACATAAGAAGTTTGTGAAGGCAAACCATCTAATTCATGCTCATATATTATCAAGGTTAATGATGTTGAAGTAAAATGCAACCATGCAAGTGCATCAAACAGAGAGGGAGTCTTTTCATCAATCTAGTAACCTATATTAGCCTCTAGAAATTATGATAGCTACTAGGCCATCAATCTAGGAATTAATGTGCTTAGATATTGACAATTATCCCTAACCGAATGCATAACTATATGAAGTTATCTATCTATGTTACCTTCGAGTTGCCTTATCATCATATCCCCTTCCTCAGGTACTCTCCTCTCTAGTGGTTGACTTAACTCTTTCCACCCTTGAGTGTACTTAATCCTGTGCATTGGAAATTTATTAGCAGTATCATGTCCTCCATTATATATTTATTATTGTGAGGTTGCTTAGTTGCACAAAATTGAGTACTACTCACATTTGTTAATACATTATTTTATTTCATGTTCAAAGGTCCATATGGGAGGTTCATGACACAAATACTGATGGTCCAAGTCATAAAAAACCTAGGGAGGATCTTATCTTAGAAGAATCAAAGAAATTTTGCCAAGCTATCAAGAAAAAGTATCATATCAAAGCAAGCAAAAGGATAATAAGGAGTTTTCATGAGGATCAATAGAAAAGAAGAAATTCTGACACATTGGCTTTTCAAAACTTGTAAAGTCCCAAAGGAAATTCCCAAGCAAAAGTCTTGGTTACACAAACAATAAAATCCTAATCATGCGAAAAAAATATGTTGGAATTTTTTTCAAAATAATGGATAGTTCTAGAAGTGAAAAATACACCAATACCAAGGGGAATATATGTCAGTGTGTACATTCATAGGAAGAAGAAATACAATATACTATTATTAAGAAAATATGGGTTATCTCCCTGGAACACTTCAGCTTTGCAAGTCAAGTCAAGGTAAGTGAACCATTAAATATGAAAGAATGGGGACCTGCAACCATGATAGCTATAGATTGAAAACAAAAAAAACAAATAATAAATTCATTAATTAGTCATAATCCCCAAGAAAAGGTAGATAAAAAGTCAAATCATCCCACAAATTTTAGAGAAAAAATTTCTCTATTGTAATTTATAAATAGTAGTAGTCTTTGCTTTGTATAGAATCAATGAGTTTACAATTGTATACATTTGTAGGTTTTATTTTTATTTATATATATAAAATTAGTTTTTGTTCCTGAGTGGATTGTGGGTAATCTCAAACACCCGCTTCTAGCATAATATCTGTAAAATCTTACTTGCACACACACACACACACATATATATATATATATGCATGAGCACATGTATATTTTTTTTAGCATAGCCTATAGACTTGTTTCTATGTGTATGTATCCATCTATAACCTTTTACCTAAATATTGATTTTATTAAGTGTCTTTTTTTGGATCGAGTCACTTTTTTGGCTCTCTTGTGGGACTTGCCTTCTTATGCATGCGTATAACTGGTAACTCTCATTTGTACTTCACTATGTCGAGGAGAGGAAGTGTTCACCATTGGTACATAGTGTTAAGGCCTATTTTTGCAATAATATATTAGTGGATATCTTGGAACATCACCCCCATTTTCTTTTGTTTATTTTTTTATTTTTTACTTTTACTTTCTCTCATCTCTTTCCCTTTGTTGAGAAACAAGTGCACCTTGAAGATCACATCCTAACAAGAATCCAACCTTGTAAAAACTCCCGGTGTCTCTCAATTGATCTAAATCCCTGCTCTTAGATACAATACCATTGTATTTATCCCACTGAGGCATGATTTACCTAGGAAAAAACAATTATAGATAACAACAATTTAATGGCATGCCCGATGGGACCCCATTGACACATCATTGATCCCAAAATTGTAACAAGGAGTAGGTATGAGACTTGGTGAGGGTATTTGTAGATGCTAGAGATTTATTATTCCTTATGGGTATGTATTTTAGAATATATGGAAATGATACACAATATCTCAAACCCCAACTTGCACAAGTTGTACAACCTATACAGTCTTCATTGTACACTAGTTCAACTTGTCAAAGCAACTTGTACAATCACCAAATCATAAATTTGTACAATAAAAATTGTATAAAACTATACTTGGTATGATTTGGTACACATTAAACTAAATAGAACAAGTTTTGTAATTCAAATCGATTAGTTTTGTAATCGATTTCCTCAAACTAGAATTATTTCCTTATTTGGTAAAATTGGGTTGCAACTTTTATTACCAAATCAGGTAATAAAATAGTTTGTAAGACTTTCCACTATGCTTGTATGGTTTTTACGAAACCTTGTTGCAACTAAGATTTAGATCTATCACCTTGCATAATTAATCCTTCCAAGACAAGTTTCTAAGCATCAATTGCCCCAATTCTCCATAACATGCAAACCCTAATTCACTAGCAATGAATTATATTTACCATGGATGATTCTATAAATCCTAAAAATATTGGAAAATATCACAATACAGCTTTAATTTGTTTTATATTCCATTCCATGCTTTACACCAAGTCGACAGATTAACCAGGATCATTCACAATGTAATTATATCCATGTACATGCCAAGTTATGTACTAAACATTAACTACACAACTTGCAACAACTAAATCATATGGGGGAATTCACAAGGAAAAGGAATTGAGAAAAAATTACTATCATATTCATATTATCAATAGTATTTCATCATTCATTACCATATCAACAATGAACATCAATTCTACTCCACAATCCATACTCTAGGAATTCTATATTAATATTGCAATAGTAAACAATTAATGAACATGAATGAAAAAATAAAAAATGAATAAGAGGGGCTATATAATGCATTCCCAAACCATTCCATAGTGGTTTCTAAAGCATCACATCATTTAAAACTACCATTCCCCATGGATTTCAAAAACAATTTTTTACAAGGTTTATAAAGTTCTTATTTGATTTTTATCAAATTAACCCCAAATGCACATTCCAACTTCATTTCATTTCATTTCACATTGTACATATGCAACCTTGTATGTTTTTCTCTCTTCTTGTATGATTTGAAACTCGTACACTTTAATCAAAACTAAGTAAAATTCAACAAAATTGTGCAAATCCATGGATCACTTTCTCTTCTTCTAGGAGGTGGATTTACTACCTACTGTCTTGGCTTGTTCTTGCTTTTTGAAGCACCTATTCTCTCACTTGGTGAATTAGCTTTAGAATAAACACCAAAAGAAGCCATTGTTGAAGACACCAAATCAAGGTGTACGTGAAGACCTCTATCTACCTACTTTCTAGAATTAAGAAGCTACATTCACTTGGTGACTCCATCCTAAAGAAAAAATCCAAAGATAACCATATGAAAATCCTTTCCAAGTTTTTTACATCTACCAAATGTGATAAGAGTTATCACTATCTACAACCATTTTGTAAATAAGGAAAGTTGTAGTCCATAATATGGATTCTCCAACCCCACTACCTTCCTCTAAAATATTTTTTTCTTATAATAATAGAGGTCTGCTAGTACCACCAACACCATACAAAATATGGAAAGAAATACCCTAGTCTAATATAATGTCTCTCACCTATTTCATTGATGTATATCTCACTACCCCTATCAATCACCTTAACCATATGGTGAGCTTATGTACAATTCATAACATATCAAATAAAAACATAGCTCTAAGGTTGTTGGTGAGATATTTTTGAGGAAAATCTTGAGAATGGTACATCATACTACAAGTCAGTTTGATCACCTGTTAGGACCAGCTCAAAAATATTTTTGTTAAAATATTTAGGGAAAATGAGGATGAGGTATCACTCCTAAAACAACTAACAACAATTAGAAGAGTTCCCATTGAGGTAGTAGTGGATTTCAACCTCATATTTCATAAATATTGGCATAAAATAATAGATGAGACGCGTTCCTCACTAGGTGTGGCAATTATATGCTATCTAAAATCCTTGGATTCTAAGATTTCAATGATGATTAAATATAGAGGAGGAAAATGCCTACCAAAAGCATATGAATTGGCCATCCACGCTAAGAAATATTTAATTCATATTGGAATACTAGCCCCTAGGCTTCCCATACCTCTATACCCAATGCGTAGCCTCTAGTTCCTATTGCTCATCCAATTAACTCCTATTCATCCCCCCATTTATTCTCAATTATTGTGTCCTCATAAATTCTTACTCCATCAACATCTAGGGACCTTGATCAAGATGCATCCCACAAGATTCTTACATTAATAGCTAATGAAATATTAGCTATGAGAAGGAAATAGAGTGCCTTAATATATATCTATCAGAACAACTATAATCCCCCCTTCCCATAAGGAAACTAGGTATATAGAAACCCTCCCACTAGGTATATCAACCCCTAATTCCAGAATAATAAAAAAATTTAGTCTCAAGCCCATCATTAGAAAATAGTCCGGATGGTTACCCCTCTACAAAAAAAAAGTTCATATTCATGCTAGGGAATTAATCCATAAACAAAATAACTCTATAGAGGAGCCCATCACATGGTACTACCTACATCTTGAAACCCCCCTCAGCCAAGTCAATATTGGAGAAATATCACAACTTTTTGCCACTTCAACATAGGAAGTGATGTGATTTGACTCATATTTAAAACCTAAAATCCAAATGCTATAGCATAATTCCTAGGCCAATATCATATAACCTAGTTATGTTTCCCAAGATCAAATCTTAATAGCATGGGATGAGAGAGAAATCTATGTAGTATCCTACTAGATGGAAAATTTAATGGGCAAGATACCTTAGGTCTAATCATATTATCTGATGAGGTCCAAGAAGTGGGTAATGAAGGAAAAGGATGCAAGGAACCCATTGACCCTTGGCAGTTAGCATGAGTCAACCTTGTCAAAACAATAGCCTTCAATCATAATACCTCAATGGTTGATGACTAATATGTCCCCTACCATCCTTCAACCAAATAGCCTAAGGGCCCTAGGAAATCAAGATAGAGCAATCAAAGATGACTCAAAACCATCAATAATAACAATACCAAAAATCTCATCTAATAAGTAGAGTACTTCAGTGACCACGGGGTAGTAATTGATACTATTAAAACCAACCAAGGGCACTCAACTAATTTAGGAGAGACCGTGTTCAATTCAGTGGGGAATAATAGCCCCATAGACCTTCAATATAGTAGATCAATTGAAAAGATCCATTTTTTTAGTACCAATTTAGGAAATACTAGCCATTCTAGTAATGAAAGAACATGTACAAAAGGCCCTAGAAGAAGGGAAAAAAGAAAGGAAAGTGAAAGCCCCAACAAAATGATGTTGTCCTATAATTTTCAACAAATTAATCAAGCAAAACAAAGCTCCTATTCTATCTCTCACTCATATATGGGGATAAAATAATTCATAATTGTATAGTGGATCCTTAGATTAATATAATAATTATGCCTAAGGACATTACATATATATTGGGTATTAAGTATAGCTTTTTAATAGAGAAATAGCAAGGCCAAACGACAACTTGATTCAAGTTGTATGAGAGATAAAGATATTACTGTTAGCCCTAAGTACTTATCCAAGTGTGACTATAATGCAGGACATGCGTGATTGATCTTCCACCCTCATTAAACCTTTGCTTATCATAAAATTTTATCACATAAATGGGAGGATATATGTACCCAATATAGTCCACCATGGTGCTTAGGACCTAATATGGTATAAAATATGAACTTCAATTTGAACCACTTTTCCTCCACCACATAGAATATGGGATAATATAAATATTGAATTTCAACTATATTTTAATGATGGAAGAAGAGCAATTAGAAGCTTCCACTAACAAAATGCATTTGTATCTTTCTAAGGAGAAAATGGACCAGTGGGTAACATAATGGTAAGGATTTGGTTTTCTAAAGATACACAAGAAAACATGCATGGGATGCATTATGGCTACAAAATGATTGAGGACTGTGTACATAAAAGAAATTAGGTTCATCACCTTCTCTAGATAAATACATTAGTGACTCTATGCCCAATGAATAAATACTTAGACCTCTTAGTTATTTTCCTCCTGCAAGCAAAAAGTCCCCTAAGAGTCACCAAAACTATAGTGATGAATCACTATAATCTAGTTGAAGTATGATCTAAATATGGTGGCCTTAAGACATAGAAAAAAGGATGAAGGCCATAAGAATAATCTACATTGGAAGCTCTATATCAATTATCAACATTGGAAAATAAAGCAATAATATACAAAAGAGGATTGTGAAAAAGAAATATTTCCATATGAATATATTAATAAGAATTCAGCAAACCAAATCCTGATGCTTCTAGTCACACAAAATCTTGGGAGAATTCTATCTTAGAAGAATCAAAGGAAAATTGCCAAGCTGATAAGCAAAAGGATCTATAGACACCAAAATCCAGCCACTTGTAATTCATCTATACCTTCCTATCAGCCACGTGTCAGTCATCCATCCTTCCCGCCATTATTTGGCCCAAATCCACACTATCCCACCATTATTTGGCCCAATTTCACCTTTCCCGCCATTTTTCATCCCCAAATTTATTTAAATTAATATTTATATATATATTTTAATATATTTTAATATATATATAAATATAGTTTAAGTGATTTAATCTGAGCCGTCCATCCTTCATTTAATCTCATCCGTCCATCCATCTTAATCTGTTTCACAACCTAGATTTATTCTCTACCCTTGGATCCACTTTAATCTTAGCCACACGTTCAAAGTGTCGTTAAAACCCTAAAGTGTGCCCTAAGAGTAGATTATAAATTGAGTCACCTTGATGGCTCAAACCCTATCTATCTCTTCGGCTAAACCTACCTATCTTTCCAATCTAAGTCTGGAGTTGGCTATTGTTGTTAATCCTGAGTCTTCTGAGTCTTCTGAGTCTTCTACGGCCCTAAGTCTGAACTAAACCCTTCCGCCGCATCCATCGCCGCGGCCTGGTCTCACCGTGTTAACAGGAAAAGGTATAGATTCGTCTAAAGCAAGTAATCTTTCTTTATGTATTAATCTGCTGTTGAATTCTGCATTCTTTTTATTTTTATTTCATAAATCTAGGGTTTTAGACTGTTTACGAGGGCTCACATAGTGGAGCCCTCTTATTAGTTTCTAACTCTTTGATAATTTTAATGTGTGCAGGATTCTAGTGGTAGATCTGATTTGTTGATAGCAACTGCTTAAGCTGGAGTGGTCCGAGCCAAAGGATACAACGAAGCCCACTCATTTTGTTGAGGTTAAGGATACATTCTTCGGAGACGCCACCACATTGTGCCAGCTAGGGTTTCGGAGAACCCTAGCACAAATTGTAACTTTGTATCACGAAAAGGGTTACAAGCCCTGTTGTACTTAAAAGGAGTTTCTAAACTCCATTGATTAATAAAAATCATTCATTTTGTACAACTGTTCTGCATTCTTTTATTGTGATTTCTTTATTTCTGTTTGGCGTTGTATCTTTAATCTACAGGATCATATTAGAGCAAGTGAAAGGATAATTAGGAGTTTCGATGAAGATCAGTAGAAAAGAAAAAAATTTGACATATTGGCTTAGTTAAACTTATAAATTCCTGAAGGAATTGGCTAAGAAAATTTTTTGATTGCATGAACAAGAAAATCTTGATCATGTAAATAGAAGGCGTTGGGAAAAGTTTTAAAATAATGAATAGTTCTAGAAGTGAAAAAATACACCAATACCAAGGGGGAGGTATGTGAGATCATGGATTCCCAAGAATAAGAAATATAATATATCATTATTAACAAAATATGGGTTATCTACCAGGAACACTGGCTCTGCAAGTCAAGTGAAGGTAGGTGAACCATTAAAGATGAAATAATGAGGACCCACAACCATGAAAGCTACAAAATGATAACAAAAATGGTTAAGAATAATTCTATTAAATATTCAAAATCCCTAGGAAAAATATAGACAAAATGTTAGGCCATCCTACAAATTTTGGAGGGAAATTTTCTCTATTGTAATCTATAAATTGTAGTAGTCTTAATATTGTAAAGGATCGATGAGTTTGAAATTGTATACAATTATAGGATTTCCTTTCATTTCTCTCTATAAAAATAGTTCTAGTTCCTAAGCAACTTGTGGGTAATCTTGAACCCTCACTTTTGGCACAATCTACATAAAATTTTTCTTGCATATATCTTGAAACCTCAATACATGGGAGCCTGTGTCTATTTTTGGTATAGCTTGTAGATCCATTTTTGTGTGTATATATATATCTATGACATTTTACCCAAATATTGGGTTTTCTTAAGTGTATGTGTCTTAGAGGGGTCTGGGTCTATTTTTAGATCGAGTCACTTGCTTGGATATCCTACGAGACTTACCTTCTTATGCATGTGTATAACTGGTAACTCCCATTTAAAATTCATTATGCCAATGACAGGAAGTGTTCACCATTAGCACATAGCATTTAGGCCTATTTTTGTAGAAATATCTTAATGGATCTCTTGGCACATCACCCTCTTTTATTTTTTTGAGTTGTTTTTTTCTTTACATTTACTTTCTTGCATTCCTTTCCCTTTGTTGAGCAACAAGCACACCTTAAATATCACATATTAACAAGGATTTGGCCTTGTCAAAACTCTTGGAGGCCCTTGACTGAGCCTAATCCCATGCCCTTAGCTATGACCCCACTATGTCGCTCCCTACAATGTATGATTTTCTTGGGAAGAAATTTTTTGAGATGATAACACACTTTTTCGAATGGCCAATAGTGGATAATTTTTTACAATCTTCAAGAAAAAGTTAAAATAAATTTAAATTATTAAATAATAATATTTTGAATCTTGTTATCAAATGACATGAACTCAAGTGATTAATTATAAGGGTTACCAATGTGGAGACCCAAGTTTAAGATTTGTCAAATTTGATATGCATAATTATGCTATATGATTGTTTAAATACAATAATAATATGGTAATAATGAAATACAGGTAGGATCAATTTCAATCCCATTAACACATATGTATTGATTCTATATCGCTCCAAATTTTTTGCATCCTTACCTTCAGGCTATTGGATCCGTGCCCGGAAGGAGGATGGGAAAAGGATGTCGCGGTACCTCGGACTGAGAGGACTTTGCGAAGGTCCCGCCTCTCAAGGGAGGTGTATTTTGATGATTTTTCGATGGATGGTGGGTTCACCAGGAAACATTTAAGGGCAGTTTCCACGCCTAGGTTTGGAATGTGTTTTAATGTGTTCGTTTTTAACTTTAAGCATTCATATCCTAGGTTTGGCCAAATGAATCTAGATTAATCTACATGAAAATGCAAATTCAATGAGTACAGAAAACAGATTTAAAGACATAAAACAGAGAATTTACAGAATACAAATGAGGAATACCTGATCCGGATGTCCGGTGATGATTCGATGTTTGAAGCGATCGGGATCGTCCGGAATTCGATAGAATCGTCGAGATCTGAGAGAATCATCGAGATCTGAGGAATCATCGAGATCGAGAATTCGTCGAGAATAGAGACCTAAGCAGAAAAATAGACACAAAATACAACGAATACTACTGTGCTAACGAGAGGAAACAACACCAAATGATTGTATGAATACTGAGTAATAGTTATGAACAGAAATTCAAGCAAATTACGATATTCTAATGACAAATCATGATCTTAGTATGCAATCTAAGCTAAATGGGTGAACTCCAAATGCAAAATAACATAAACATTGAATAAACTATCTAATTTGCAGAATAAAATAGTAGAGAAAAGGTTGAGAAATGCAAACTTTAGCACGATTGCCTCAATATGGATGAGTCGAGATCGTCTCGCATCGATACGAAATCACCTCGGATTCGACAGGTTCGCCTCCGATCTGAACAGGTTCGTCGGCGACGATGTGTGCTGGCTCCGGCTGAAAAACAGTGATGTACCTACAACAAAATTGGTATGGGACCAGTGCAAATGAAAAATTGGGATGGTTCAACGTAGATGGAGTTAAATTGCAGAGAATTTCAGCCAGGGGGTGCTAAGGGAATAGCTTAGGATTAAATAGGCTTAGGGGAGTAGTTAGGAGGTTGGAGATCATCCCAATTTGGGAGATCTCCAACGGGGAAGGTCCCTAACGGCGCGGACACGCTTGCCGGATTGGAGACCCGTTGGAACAGAAGCTAATTTTGCAAAATCAGTTTTGCGACAAGATCGTCTGGACGTCCTAGTCCAGACGAAATCGTCGGATACGAGGCGATATCGTACGATCGGCGACGATATCGTCAAGCGGTCAAAACAACCTCTAAAAATGGCACGGAAAAAGGGAAACGGATTTACCGACGGTTAACGGGCGGTTTGGGAGGTTAAATTTGAATTTTAAATTATTTACTAAGGTGATTGTAATTATTAATATTTCACTGCGCCAATTTTAGGGTGCTACATTTTGCCCCCTCTTTAGCGAATTTTTCGAAGAAAATGCGTTAAAGATGAGTTCTTCTCGATCTACGAGAAAGCAAAAATTATTCCCATTTTTAGGCGACGATTCTTGGTCGAATCGTACGACGACTTACTATGGTGCCCCCTCCGTGTTTTTACCCAAATCGAACGTTTGAGGTAAAAAGCGAAAAAGCAAAAAATTATTTTTGAATAAAATTAAGAAAAATAGGGTAAAACCTAATTCATTTTCTTGTTCATTTTCTGGTTTTTAGAGCTACGAAGCAAAAATGGTGGAGACGACGCACAGATCGACGAGAGGTCTGGCGCGGTCTACGGGTAAGAGTCTAGACTTAACTAGGATGCTTTAATTTGAATTTACATGCTTTGTAGGTAATTTTTAGATGATTTTTGAGCATCACGGCCGTTTTTGGGCCGTCGACGTCGTCGGGACGAAATCGTCCCGATTTACGAAATCGTCTCAATTTCGACAATTTCGCCCAAGGGCGAAATCGACGAAAGGGGACGATTTCGTCAAATTAGAGACGATTTGGCTTGCGAAATCGGAGACGATTCTGCTCAAATTTGGGACGATATCGTCCAATAGTGGGCGATATCATCAATTGCATAAAATTGAATTTTAACTTGCATTATTATTTATTTGAATTGTTTATTAATGATTGTTTGTTGTTTTGTTGTTTATGTTTGCAGAGAGGATTACTAAAGAGCAGGGAATGGAAGTATGGAGGGTTGAGAGATGACTTGGCCGCTCTCACACGAGTAGAGCGAGATCAGCTGGCACAGGCGGCTTCGACATGTGGCGGAGATGCCACAAGTATCTACAGATATGGGGCTACTACGACCCTAGCGAGAGGTGGTATCCGGGTTCTTCATGTTTGGCTATCGAGAGGGAGATGACTCCCACACTAGAGGATGTATGGAGGATTCTGAGAATCCCCATACAAGGACGATGATTACTCTTCGGCCAATCGGGGCCATGCTATGGGACGACCTGCGGTGACCGAGCTTCGCCTTGGAGAAGGGCGAAGTTAATATCGAGGCACTACGCCAGATGCAGGGCATCTAGGCTCACATGGGTACTAGCTGGAGTGGTTGGTGGACTTTTTGTGCCACTAGAGTGGGTGCAGGGTGCCGTGGATGCTCGCAGATGTGATCTACGATATGCGGGACCACGGCTACAGGTTCTCTTGGGGCAGTTTGTTCTATGCCGGTGTATAGGATCCTATATGGGGTCGTGTACAAGGGCGGCCGATGTCTGGTCATGACATCGCTCTTACAGGTTTGGTTCTGGGAGCACATTGCAGTGCGGAGGCCGGTAGGGCTTCCTCTGATAGGGTTGACGGGGAGAGGCCCCGAGTCTTCTACTGGTGGCTTCAAAGAGGGTCACAGCGACGGATCGACCTCCCTATGTCCCGGAGGCTATTGGATGACTTAGTCCCGGACCGGATCACCGGAGACCATGGAGGGAGCATCCGGGGTGGGCCGAGGATGGACGAGAGTTGGCTCGCGTCGGCGAGTTTGCGGCTACGGATGGAGAGAGGAGAGGTGGAGCTCCATCGCTATGACCGAGTTTTGAGACAGTTCGGTCTGTAGCAGGGGATCCCATCTCTGAGGGATTACGAGTTTTCTCGGACTGTCCGGGATAACACCATGGTTAGCGGGGCTCCTGACATGCAGCGGTTCTGGAGCCAGGACGCGGATGATGCCCCCATCCAACCAGTGGATGGGGACGACGTGGGGTAGCCGATGGCTACGATGCTTCGTACGCAGGCATCCGCCCTCCTCGGATGACGAGGGCACGGGTCCGATTCACGCGGTTGTGCGTCGGATAGGGAGGCGGTGCCGGCAGCGATGGAGGCGGCCCAGGGTCACGATGGGAGAGAGGTGAGGAGGCCACAGGCAAATAGGAGAGGCCACGATAGAGGGAGAGGAGGGAGGCGAGACCCCCATCTCCATAGAGGCCACCATCGCTGGATAAGGGCAAGGGTGTCGACACAGGAGAGAGTAGCGAGATGGCTACTCTTCGGGCGAAGAGAGATCATCTCCGAGGCCCGGTGCAGGACTCTACAGGATGAGGCTGCACGCCATCGAGCTGAGGTGTCACAGCTGCAGGACAAGATTGCATGCCTCAGGGCACAGGGCTGAGAGGCGAGCTCTGGAGAGCTGACACGGGCTATCGCCCGGCTGACATTCTATCGGACATTGTACTACCGCTGGTGCCAGAGGCGGATAGACTACCCTTGCCAGCCAACATTGCAGATCCGATCAGGATCGGGTCGTCGAGGACCACGTCCCGGTCGAGGACTAGGACTACATAGACTACGATGGGGCCACCTCGTCCACCACAGGGCGGGGGAGGAGATGAGGCAGAGAGCTCGAGGGGCTCTCGAGGCTAGAGGGCGGATGACATTGTATTATATATTATTATTTTTGATAGAGGATTGAGTATGCCGAGGTACAGATTGTGGCATACCAATCCAGTTTTGATGATGTATATACTGTTGATATATATATGAGGTGATATAGTTTTGATCATATGACTTGTATAATGTGTACGCTTATGATGCTTTTATGTTTGATTGATTGATTTGATAATTCATGTAATTATGTCGTTGGAAATATTATAATTTGAATGTCATGCTGTGATATTTTAAATGAAATAATCTGATGTAACAAATTGGTTGTTTGTAATGAAATGTGATAAAAAATAAAAAGAGACTTCTAACAATAATTTCAAAGGACATTGTCGCTATTATAGACCATTTCATGGAGTCGCCGCTCACTCGGTCGTCAAGCTAGTCCCATTTATAGAAATATTGTTAAAAGTAAAAGAGTGCTTAAGAACTGTCTTAAGACTTTGGTGCAATAGTGCAAATGATGATGATGATGATGGTTTGTTTTCAGATTTTCATAAAAAATAGTATGCATGAAATAATGTTAAAATAATTTTTGCTAGGCATAAATTCCTAAGTGTGATAAAATTTTTGGATAATTCTTTAGGAATTATACCATCATTACAAAATTGAAGGTTGACATAATGACATGAAATAATGAAAATGGGTTTGCTTTTTAAAAGCATAATTTGTGTAACATAATGAATTAAGTCATATGGTTTTCATGATTTTTAATAAATGGGGAATAAAAATTGTTACAATGGTTTGCGCTAGGCATAGAATATGTAGGTATAGACTTATACCATCATCGCGAAAATCCAAAAAAGATAGTTTTATTGCATGGTTGATTTTTGATGAGCGAGAAAATATGAAAATGAGGACTTGCGCTAGGCATAAAATTCCAATTTTGGTTTTGGAACTATACCATCGTCGCGAAAGTCAACCAGATATATATGTATATGTTTTGATTGTATAGTTTGAAAGAAATTTTTGATTTTTCTATTATATAGTTGTCTTTGTGGTAAACAATTGTACTTGATTTATTCCAAACAAGTTGCAAAAATAATATTTCAAAGTATTTTGAAGACAAAAGTTAGATTTATAAGGAATCCCATGTGCATATGTGAATTCATTTCCAATCTTGACTTATCATAATGATACACAAAATCTCTCAAATACAAATGTGTGTGCAATTGCATTGTTCATTTACCAGTTTTGAGCAAGATAATATGATACAAGTGATTTGAAGAAACCAAATAAGTGTTCATTAACCATGATGTAGATGCATATAACCATACTAGACTACTATGTAGGTCGGATTATCAAGAGCTAGCTAATCCATAAGCGAGACATAGGTCTGTACAAAAGAAGGTCGCTAATGTGACGGACATATCACCACGCTAGGAGTTACCCAAGGCCAAGCGGGTTGGGCACAAACCACCTGTTATGGGGCTTACCTCACAGTTTTCGAATAATTGAGAATTCCAGGGATTCAAGCTCATCAACCCTTCTTTTCTTTTCAAAGGGTAGGGAAAGGGATTTTATTGCTTTCTTGCTTTCTTTTGAACTTTGCTTTTTTTTTTTTTTGTATTTTTTGCTTGATTTTGGATAATGCTTGGAACATTGTTGTAATGATATAAAAGAACATTTTTCTTTTCTCTTTTTTCTTGAACTTTTCTTTTCTTTTTCTTTGCTAGGGATACTTGCTCGGATTAGATGTAGAGCAAGGGATTTTTATTATGGGTAGGGGTGAGCTTGTCCTTTTGCCAATTCTCAAAGATTCTAGACCATGTGCATGATAGGATAGCGGGGGAAACTTTTCGCTCAAGAAATCACTTCTACTATGTAGCAAAACATGGAAATTACAAATATAATCATTTTATTGTGAAAAGATGTGCTTGGTTTAAGTAAATAACAAGATCAATTCTCTATGCTCAAACTTTATTTAATTGAATTTTGTGGACTTTGATATAAGAGAGATTAGTAATCATGCCAGATAAAATCAAGATATTTATTGTTGTGAGTGTGCAAGTGAGGGATTCCAAATAAATGCTAATTTATCCAAAATAATTTGAAACATATAACTGCAATAATTGTAAGAAAATATATATAAACACTTTTGAGAAGTTTTGAGAATGTTGACTCTCTCTTTCTTCTTTATTTTATTTTGGTTTCGAAAGAGTCAAGCATATAGTTGTTTTTATATTTTTATCATTATTTTGATTTTTGGTTTGATTTTTGTTTTTGAGCAAAAAATTTAACAAGTGCCATAAATAAATGCAATAAATAGTTTTGAAGATTTTTGATGATTATGAATATTTTTGATGTTTTTGGATTTTTATAAATTTGAAAGAAATATAAGATAAAAATTTTGAAATATTTTAAACAATTATATACAAGGATGAAATGACCAAATTTATGCATAGTAACGTTTAAGATGCAAAATATTCATGGGTTCTTTAAGTTCTTTACCATCTAAGGTAGATAATTTGTATGCTCTTGATTCAAATTTAGCAGTAATAATGTATGGTCCAAGCCAGTTGGGCTCAAATTTACCTTTAAGGTCCTTAGTTGCATTTGTATTTTTTGATTTTCTTTTAAAACAAGGTCGCCGATCTCAAAGGATCGATGACGAACTTTCTTAGCATATGATCTTTTAAGCTTGTTTTGGTAAGCACGGAGATGCTCCAAAGCATTGATGCATTTTTCATCTAGGAGTTCCAGTGATGAGTTGCCGACACGATATTCATCTCCTACTTCGGTATCTTGAAGTAGCAGAGCCAAAGAAGGAACTTCCAATTCAAATGGAAAAAGCTGCTTCAGCACCATATACCAAAACAAATGGTGAAGTTCCCGTGGGGGTTCGAACACTAGTTCGATAGGCCCACAAGGCTGGATATAATTGAATGTGCCGGTCCACGGCCAGTTTTATTGACTAATATTTTGAGAATTTTGATTAAGGTTTTGTTAGATGCTTCTACTTGACCATTACCACGAGGATAATAGGGAGTGGACCAGCGATGTTGAATCTTATATTTTTGGCATAATTTTTTAACATCTTTATTTTTGAAGCAAGTTCCATTGTCAGAGATGAGATTGGCAGGAATTCCGAACCTACAAATGATTTGATTAAAAATAAATTTAGAAACTTGTGTGCCAGTGCAGGAAGCTAAAGGCATAGCTTCGACCCACTTCGTGAAATACTCAGTGGCGGTTATGATGAACTTGTGTCCATCAGATGACACAGGATTGATTTTGCCAATAATATCCAAGCCCCATTTAGAAAAGGGCCAAGGAGATGAAATAGCCTGCAGCTCTTGTGCAGGCGCATGGACAAGGTCAGCATGTTTTTGACACTTGTCGCAATGGCGCACATACTCATGTGCATCCGTTTCCATGGTAGGCCAAAAGTATCCTATCCGAAGGAGCTTTTTAGCAATGACACTACCACTAAAGTGTCCTCCACAAGATCCATCGTGGGCTTCACTCAAGGCTGATTTAGACTCTTCTAAGTTTAAACATCTTAATAGGATACCTTCAAAAGATCTCCTATATAAAGTATTGCCAATTATTACAAATCGACTTGCTCGTCGACGTAATAACCGATTTGGTTTCTATTAGAATTGGCAGGGAAAGTCCCATTTTGGAGAAAATCAAATATGTCCGTATACCAAGGTTTCGGAGTAGTTTCATTGATTAGAAACACATCCAAAGGCTCTAAGCATGACTTATTTGAAGCGGGTTCCTAGAGTCGACGAATAATGATAGTGGCATATTCGTCATCTAACTCCAAGAGCAGGAGAGATGCGATAGGCCATAGCATCAGTTTGCACGGTTGCTAGTTCGAGGAATAGCTTCCAAGGTAACTTGATCAAATAAAGACATTAATTGTAAAACATAGGCCTTATATGGGCATAGTTTATCATCTAGTTTGATAAACTTCATTAATTTGGTTTATAACCAGTTGAGAATCACCAAAAACTAAAAGATGTTTAATTTTTAGCGCTAGGGCAGCTCGTAATCCAAGGATTAGAGCTTCATACTCAACAATATTGTTGGTGCAAGCAAATGTCAATTTGAAGGACAGAGGAATAAGATGTTTTTGTGGAGATATTAAAATAATACCCACTTTTGCCCCCACTCATGCATCGGGCTCCATCAAAGTATAAGGACCATTGTTCGGTATGGTGCCTCTAATTGAAGGCATTCATCCTGAAACTCGATGATGAGGGGATGGGTAGACTCTAAGGGTGCAGCGACTAATTGATCTGCTATGATTTGACCCTTAAGAGACTTTTGTCCTATGAATGTGAGATCAAACTCGCTTAGAGCAAGAACCCACTTGGTGTGCGACCCGATAAATAAGGTCGACTCATGAGATACCTTAAGGGATCATATTTAGCAATGACATAAGTTTTTTGACTAAGCATATAATGTCGTAATTTTTGCGTAGCAAACATTGGCTAGACATAGTTTTTCCAACGTTGTATAGCGGGTTTCATAACTGATGAAGGTTCGGCTAATATAATAATTAGCACGTTCTCTCTTTTCATCATCAAGTTGAGCTAACATAGCCCCTAAGGCAGAATCTGAAGCGAAAATATATAGGAGAAATGGGCGATCAGATTTAGGTGGTGAAAGCACGGGTGGATTAAGGAGGTATTGTTTGAGAAGTTCAAAAGCTTCTCTACATTTCGTGTCCCAATTAAAAGGGACATCCTTCTTAAGGAGTTTAAGAAAGGGACCGATTTTATCTGCTAGCTTATCGATGAAGCGACGGATGGCTTGAAGTTTACCTTGTAAACTTCGTAACTCAAATATATTAGTAGGTGCGGGCATATCAGTGATGGCCGCAATCTTGAGAGGGTCGATTTCAATACCACGTAAAGAAACTAAAACCCCTAATAGTTTGCCGGATTTAACTCCGAATATGCATTTTTCTGGATTTAATCGAATGAGATATTCTCGTAATCGATTAAAGACTTTCCTCAAATCATCTAAATGATTATTTTCAATAATAGAGCGAGCTATAATATCATCCACATAATCATGTAGGATATCATGCATCATATCATGAAAAATATAGGTCATAGCTCGTTGATAAGTTGCACCTGCGTTCTTTAAGCCAAATGGCATCACTTTCCAGCAAAAGGTACCCCAGGGGGTAATAAAGGTTATTTTAGCCTTGGTCTTCAGGAGCTATCCTGATTTGATTATAACCGGAGAATCCATCCATTAAGGACATCATCCCACTTTCGGCAGTGAAGTCAATGATTTGATCCATGTTTGGAAGAGGAAAGTCATCTTTAGGGCATGCAGCGTTAATATCTCTAAAATCTGTGCAAACCCTAACTTTGGTAGCTTCTTTCTTGGTGGTTGGAACTACATTTGAGATCCATTCCAGCATAATCAATAGCTTGTATAAAGATAACATTCAGGAGTTTTTCTAACTCCCCTTTGACTAGCAGAGCCACTTTGGGATGCATTTTTCTAAGTTTTTGTTTAACGGGTTTAGCATCCGGATGGACCACTAGATGATGCATGACTACAGAAGGGTCTAGACCTGGCATATCTTCGTATGTCCAAGCGAAGACATCTTCATACTCTTTAAGGAATGCAATGTATTGTTCTTGTTTTTCTTGACTTAATTCTGATCCAATATTGATTATGTGAGGATTGTCCTCAGTTCCAATATTAATTTTAATGACGTTTTCTACCTCCATGTGTAGATCTCTTTCAAAGTTAGGTGGGGCGGGTGAAACGCCCAATTCTTGTAATTCTTGTAAGGTTAATTTAGATAATTCATCTTGAGGATTAGTGGCCTCAAGTTGGGCTATAGTTGGTATAGAACCATCAAAATAAAATCCATTGTGTAACATCTCTTCATCAGAGACATCATGGAAGATATCTCCTTCCAACTCTTCATCGGGGTCGACAATCATTTCAGGGTAAGCTATGGATAGCATGTTGCATGAAAACGACTGATTTTTAAGAGGCAAATCAACATGCCTATCCAAATAATCTTGATAACATATGAGATGATCATCATCCTCAAAAGGAAAGGGTTGACCCTTATTAGGAAATAGGCCCACACCACAGCGGGCAGGCCACGGTTCTACCTCGAAAGGTTCTTTCATGCCATTTTGGAAAGGTCCCAAGCCTTTCCCTTTATATCCCATTTTAAGCATCATGGGTTTAGCTTTAATATAATCATTGGTAAAATAACACCGAGCATATCCTTCATGATGAGTTTTGATATTCTGAGGGATTCTTCCCAGTCATATCCTTTATAAATGAAGGCACAACTCCCGACTTGGTAAGTACTTCCCATAGGTTGTGGGAGGCCTAAAGTACGAGGAGATGGCGGCAAGTTATTTAAAAGGTTGAATCTTGCATGAAAGCATTTGTTTTTGATATTAAGGTTGTGGATAAATCTGGTTAAAGTTCATCGAAAAGGGCATAAGATGTAGAAGGCTTATTACCTATGTCTTGAGATGTGGAAGGTATGATAGTTGTTTCTAGAAGATTTGAATTTATAGGGGTAGAACTTGAAGGATTGGTTGTAGATTTAAGATCTTTTTGAGGTTCTAGAGTAATTTGTTTAGAGGGTTGTTGGTCTATATAGGAGGATGAAATTAATGGAGGGAAATAGGTGAAGTTATGGGTGTATGTTTCACAGTTTTAGATGAAAAATAAGAACTAGGATGTGTGGATGACAGAGCAGGGCAAAATTGCACTCCAACGGGTTCTACCAAAGCACACATATCAAAAGGTCTAGGGTCACCATGAATAGTGACCAACTGATTTTTAAACTCGAATTTAACACATTGGTGTAAGGTTGATGGGACCGCTCGCATGGCGTTGATCCAAGGGCGACCCAAAAGTATATTGTACGAGGTTGGGCAATGTACAATAAACACGGTTGTTTCTAGGGTTCTAGGACCAACTTGCAATGGGAGGGTAATAACTCCACACGTTTCTTGTGTTTCGTCATTAAAAGCTTTGATAATCATATGAGTTTTCTTCATTTCATCACTTCTAAAGCCAAATCGTTGGTAGAAGTCAAAAGTGCAAATGTTTAGAGATGAGCCATTATCAATCAAAACTCTTTTGACGACTACATCTCCAATTAGAGCGAGTAATGTATAAGGGATTATCCTTATGTAAAGCTGTGTTGTGGGATATCTTTATCCCGGAAGTCAATACAATCAATCTCTCGAGTGATGATAGTATTGGCCATAGCTTCGAGTTGAATGTTTTGAGGTACCATCATTTGGCTCAATGTAAGCATCAACTCATCCCTATGGGTGGGAGAGGATCTTAATAAATCTAAGAGGAAATTCTGGCCGTAGTATTGGACAATTGCTCATTAATATTGTAAGGGGGTTTAGATTGAGCAGTAGGAGCATGATTCCCTTTATTGGGGTTTTTCAAAACGAATGGAGCTGATCCATCGTTCTGGTTTGGTTCTTGTTGGGAATTTTGAGCTTGTTGTCGAGTGACGACTCCAATGGTACCTACAATGTTATAGTGAAGACGCTGAACTGGTCTCGGTTGAGCATTAATGGCTTGTTCATTAGAAAGGAATATATTGGAAGAAGGTCGAGTAGTGACTCTTCTAGGAAATGGTTCTTATGGAACCATAGCATCTGTGACGGGTTGAATAGGATCTGATTCATTTTTAGAACTATTCGATTGGTTTGAAGTAATGTCTAGTTCACTTTCACTATCTGATTCTATATCACTAGAATCAGAAGTTTGAAAATTATGTAAGGGCCTAGTCGTAACCGGGGATAAGGTCGTGTCAAATATTTGAGGATCTGAGCAGGTAATTGTCCGCTAATGGTTCCTACATATCGGGTAGGAGGGGGAACATTATGATGTTCGATTTGATTGGCTACCTCTTTACCATGTCTTGGTAAAGGGTGTTGAAATATGTCTAGAGTTTGATTGGCATTTTGATTTTGATTTTGAGGAATGGTCTTTTGAGTATTATTAGGAGGGTTTTGTTTAGGTTGGAAGGCTTGCACTTCCATTTCATTATTGTCAATCAAATCTTGTATTTTATGTTTCAACCTTTTACAAGCGTTGGTAGAATGTCCGGGTCCTCTATGGAAATCACAGTGTAAGTCAGCTCTATATCCGGGTATAGTTGGATCAGGTTCCCGGATGGCTGGTAATTGGATCAAACCTCTTTCGAGCAATTGAGGTAAAATAGTTGATAAGGGTTGGTTTAATCTAGTGAATTCTCGAGGAGGCTTATCAGGAGGTTTCAATATGAATTTTTTTGTTGTCTTCGTTGCATTGATATTAGCAACATTTCTGTTGTCAGTGACTCCGTCACCGACAACTTGTTTGTTTTTATATTGATTTTTGGATGTTTTCTCATCATCCTTCTTCCTAAGTTGGCCTCTCCTAATGAGGGCATCTTCTACTCTTCGAGCTAAATCTATAGCTTGATCGAAGGTAGTTAAAGTAGCGATTGATAGCTCATAAGATATTTGTTCTTGTAAATTGTTGATGAAAATGTCCAACATTTCCCTATAAGGCAGCACAAAGTGCGGTTTTCCTATCAATTGCCTCCATCTAGCTAAGAAATCGGCAAAACATTCATCCTTGTCTTGTTTTAAATTGTATAGGTCTTTAATAGTTACATGCCTCTCGATGTAGGCACTAAATTGATGGACAAATGATTCAGTTGTTTCTTCAAAGTTTCTCAAAGAATGAGTGGGCAATTGATAGTACCACTCTAATGCCATTCCACCTAAACTTTTTGGGAACATTTTTAGTAATAGCAAGTCATCATGCGATATATCATGACATGCTATCCTAAACATGCGAAGATGCTCTATGGGATCTTCGGTTCCTTTATATATAGGTAGGATGGGCATGGGAAAATGCTTAGGGTATGGTTGAGCTACAACTATGGGATCCAAAGGTTGACTACAGATCTCTCGATAATTATACGAGGGACGGTAGGGATCTATCTGGTCCATACGTGAAGCTAATTGTTTCACCATGGCTTCCAGATTACTAGTTTGCCCCCCATATTGGTTCGGTAGGGCATTGACATGGGTTTTATGGGCATATGATGGAGGAACATGCAGATTAGATGCCATGTTACTATTGTGTAAATTATTGGTAGGAAAAGTATTATGAAGGAATTTTGAAGTTGTATTATGTTGTATTCCAGATTGTTGAAAGTTTGTATTTGGCTTTGTTTTAGGTTTTGTTTACTTGAAGCATATTGCTCAATAGTTTGGCGGAATAAAGTAGTGAAGGAAGGTTTCTTTTGTGTGGGAGTGATTTTAGGTTGAATAACAGGTTCCTTAGGAGGTTGGGTAACTTGTTGTTTTGACATGTTTTGAGCCATAGTGACCATATCCGTATTGGATGGCCCAGCCTTGTCACTTTCTTGATCAATGAAAGACAAGGGATTAGTGTGCATATTACACATATATTCCATGGCTGCTTGAGTGTTACTAATTTGCCCTTTATCAATACGAATTGCCACATTAAGGTCATCAATGTTATCAATGAGAAATTTTTGAAAATGCTCTGCATTGTCAAAAGCAATAGTTCCATTTGGAGCTACTCTAGGGGATGAGGATCCATCCTCTTTAACACTTCCTTCTTGTTCCTTATCTTCACCTAAGTCTTCATCGATTGACCTAGAGTTTCTCCTTCCGGATTTGGATCTCCAAGAAGGACATTTGGGTCTCTAGTTGTATCTTGTAACCAATCTTCTTCTTCTCCTAAAGTTTCTTTACCATTCCTAAGTTTAGGCATGGTGCTTTAATTTTGATTTCAGCAAATATATATATATATATATATATATATATGCAACAAATTAAGAGGTATATGTTTACTATATACCTACTACAATATTTGAAATGAAATGTTTAAGTTTTTGCTATGTTTTTTTTTTGTTTTTTTTTTTGAAATAATATAATAAAGACAGCAAATAACACAAATAAATGCAAGAAATAAGACTGAAAGTAATAATCTAGTTTTCTATAAACAATTTATGAATATCATTAATAGGTTCGAGTTGTTCTGGAGTCATGAAGTGTTCTTCTTCAAATTGAAAGTTTTCTTTTAAAAATTTGATGAAAAGAGCTATAGTGATATTGTCTATTTCAGATGCTTTGGTTGATAAAAGTAAAGCTCATGGCAATACTCTCGATATAGCACAGCTCGTGGAACTCTATTCCATCTTTCCCTATCTGTAAGAACAACCTCTTGGTCTTCTACACAACCTAGGAACTGGTGCACAATGGCTGCGTTCTCGAGGTATTCCTCGAAGGTGAACAATTTTGAAGATACTAGAGCTCTCCTATAAGCTAACCATCTATGGCAGGCTCTGAAGTTCATGATAAAAAACTAGTTGATGAGGATCCAGGATTCTATCTAGGACTAGCCTCTTGATTTGCTTAAGTTGTGTGGACCTAGATGAGATGAGACTAAGTCTTCTATCAAGTTCGTTCCACAAGAATTGATTTCTACTTGTTTCAGGCACACTAAGGACAGAATTGACTTCTATGGCTGCCAATTGGTTTTCTACGTTTATAGTAACTGCTAACCTTTTCTTAGGAGCTACCATCTAAACATGATTTTAAACTTTAAATGGATTTAAAATGCATCTATGTTTTAGTTGTTCTATATATGTTTTTGTTTTGTTTTCAAAAGGTTATGATGCATTCACGTCGGGTTCACCAAAATGTATCGCTCCAAATTTTTTGCATCCTTACCTTCAGGCTATTGGATCCGTGCCCGGAAGGAGGATGGGAAAAGGATGTCGTGGTACCTCGGATGAGAGGACTTTGCGAAGGTCCCGCCTCTCAAGGGAGGTGTATTTTGATGATTTTTCGATGGATGGTGGGTTCACCGGGAAACATTTAAGGGCAGTTTCCACGCCTAGGTTTGGAATGTGTTTTAATGTGTTCGTTTTTAACTTTAAGCATTCATATCCTAGGTTTGGCCAAATGAATCTAGATTAATCTACATGAAAATGCAAATTCAATGAGTACAGAAAATAGATTTAAAGACATAAAACAGAGAATTTAAGAATACAAATGCGGAATACCTGATCCGGATGTCTGGTGATGATTCTGATGTTTGAAGCAGTCAGGATCGTCTAGAATTCTATAGAATCATCTGAGATCTGATAGAATCGTCTGAGATCTGACAGAATCATCTGAGATCTGACAGAATCATCTGAGATCTGACGAATTCATCAGACGAATTCTCAAAGACACAAGCAGAAAAATAGATACAAAATACAATGAATACTACTGTGCTAACTAGAGGAAACAACACCAAATGATTGTATGAATATTGAGTAATAGTTATGAACATAAATTCAAGCAAATTACGATATTCTAATGACAAATCATGATCTTAGTATGCAATCTAAGCTAAATGGGTGAACTCCAAATGCAAAATAACATAAACATTGAATAAACTATCTAATTTGCAGAATAAAACAGCAGAGAAAAGGTTGAGAAATGCAAACTTCAGGCACTGATTGCCTCAATATGGACTACAGTCGAGATCATCTCGCATCAGTACGAAATCACCTCGGATTCGACAGGTTCGCCTCCGATCTGAACAGGTTCATCGGCGACGATGTGTGCTGGCTCCGACTGAAAAACAGTGATGTACCTGCAACAAAATTGGTATGGGACCAGTGCAAATGAAAAATTGGGATGGTTCAACGTAGATGGAGTTAAATTGCAGAGAATTTCAGCCAAGGGGGTGCTAAGGGGATAGCTTAGGATTAAATAGGCTTAGGGGAGTAGTTAGGAGGTTGGAGATCATCCCAATTTGGGAGATCTCCAATGGGGGAGGGTCCCTAACGGCGTAGACACGTGTTGGAATCATAATGACACTGAGAGGGGGGTGAATCAGTGTGATCTTTAAAATTTCTAATATATATAGTTTTAAATCCAACAACTATTTAAAACTAATAAACGAAATATCAAATGTAGCAAGAAAGCATGACACACAACACAAAAAATTATTGAGTTTCACCAATGTGGCTACTCCTCAAAACGACTGCTTGGACTACCATCCAAATCCATTCAATGCAAAGCTACAACTTTACAAAATCTTTTACCAGCACCAATTGGAAGGAGCACCAACCCCCTTGCTTTATCTGTCTCAAATAGAATGGAGCACCAACTCCTAATTTACCAACACCTATTGGAAAGAGGCACCAACCCCTTATGCCAAGCTGCAACTTGGAAGTTAAAAATGATTAAGAAAATTATAGAATAAAATTCTCATATTATTTCTTATAGTCTGCTGTTTCTCTACAGTCTGCTACTTCTACAAAACATGCTTCGCACTGTCTGAAACTTCTGTGAACTTCTTCACACTCTCTACAACAATCTAATGATCGTCCACTTCTATTTTCTGGCCGCTATCACTTCGCACTCATAACTCCACCTCTGCACATTGCGCTCTTTATTCACACAATCACGATATGCACACTTCGCTTCAACTCTAACTGTGACTTCGCACTCTGCTCGCATTCGCACTCAATCCTCATGCACCGTCTTCAAACTTGAAGTAACCCTCATTTTATAGAAGAAATCTTAGAGACAAACCCTAAGAAACGTCGACTGTGAAACCCTAGAAAATTTCGACTGCCAAACCCTAAAATTCGTTAGCTATAACCCTAGAAAATGTCAGCTGCAAAACCCTAGAATTTGTTGGCTGTAAAACCCTAAAATTTGTCGGCCTAGATTTAACTTTGTTGGCCTTAAGCTCTTCTACCACCTTTGTCACCTTCCTATAGCTTATTGCCACGAAATAATAACATGTCGCGATATCGCGACACTTTTTGTGGTCGTACGCCTTCTTGTCCTTGTTGTCACAAAATCGTGACCCTTTTGGCCGTTGATAGTTTTGCCATCGTTCTTGTCACAAAATCGTGACACTTCAAACTTTTGCTGATGTCATCCTCATCCTTGTTGCGAAATCACAACGCTTTCGGCTTCCAGCGGCTTTCCTTGCACCCTATCATGAAATCGTGACACTTTCAGCTTTTGCTGACATCATCCTCAGCATTGTCACAAAATCACGACGCTTTCGACTTCCAGAGGCTTTTATTGTACCCTGTCGTGAAATCGTAACACTTTCAGCTTTTGCTGATGTCATCCTCATCTTTGTCACGAAATCATGACGCTTTTGGCTTTTGTACAATTCTTGCTTCATGTAGTAGTGAAATCGCTACAACTTTGTGCCTTGTGCTTCCAACTTTGCTTCTACTCATGAAATTTTGACTTGTAACGAAATTGCTACACTTTTGAGTTCTACGCTTTTTACTGGTAGTGAAATCGCTACACCTTCACGTTGTGCACTTTTGATGCGTAGCAAAATCGCTACACCTTTGTGTTGTGCTTTTTCAACTCGTAGCGAAATCGCTACACCTTCGTGTTGTGTTTCTTCAACTTGTAGCGAAATCGCCACACCTTTGCTTTGAGCAGTTTTGACACGTAGCGAAATCACTACACCTTTGCTTTGTGCACTTTTGACTCATAACGAAATCGATACAACTTTTCACTTAACACTTTCTCCCTGCTTCTACCAGCGAAAATTCAACATGTAGCGAAATCGCTACAACTTTTCAACTTAACGCTTTCTCCTTGCTTCGGCCAACAAAATTTCAACATGTAGCAAAATCGCTACAACTTTTCCACTTAATGCTTTCTCCT
This sequence comes from Wollemia nobilis, assembly GCA_028583015.1. NCBI lineage: Eukaryota > Viridiplantae > Streptophyta > Pinopsida > Araucariales > Araucariaceae > Wollemia > Wollemia nobilis. Next base: position 1,426,570 of record JAQPPZ010001901.1, on the reverse strand, counting down.
TGCTTCAACCAGCGAAAAACCAACATGTAGCGAAATCGCTATAGTTTCTCGACTTAGCTTCTTGGCCTCCAGCATGTCGCAAAATCGTGACAGTTTGCCATGTGCCTTCTCTCTCCTCATTTTTGTTGCGAAATCGTGACATTTTTGGCTGTGCTTTCTCTCTCCTCACTTTTGTCACGAAATCATGACATTTTTGGTTGTGCTTTCTCTCTCCTCACTTTCATCGCAAAATCGCGACATTTCCAGTTGCGCTTTCTCTCTCCTTCGACCTATCGCGAAATCGCGACAAAAAACATGTCGCGATATCGCGACAGTTTTCTAACTTGTCTTTTTCTTCGAATTTTTGAAACTGGGTCACTCTTGTTTTCTTGGAATTGCACTTTACATAATCTGACTATCCTTTGAATTTCTATTCTCTGCATTTGAATGGCTCCTGAACTGTCTATCCATTGCATCATTGGATCTAACTGCCTGTGTTGACAACAATGACAAACTTCTTGCAACACCTTGCTCAACAACACGCTTCTGCCCGGATTGGAGACCTGTTGGAACATAAGCTAACTTTGCAAAATCAGTTTTGCGACAAGATCGTCTGGACGTCCTAGTCCAGACAAAAACATCAGATCTGGGGCGATATCGTCTGATCGGCGACGATATCGTCAAATGGTCAAAACAACCTCTAAAATTGGCACGAAAAAGGGGGAAATGGATTACCTGGCGGTTAACGGGCGGTTTGGGAGGTTAAATTTGAATTTTAAATTATTTACTAAGGTGAATGTAATTATTATAATTTTACTGTGCCAATTTTAGGGTGCTACAGATTCTTACAATATTTAAAAGTATTCTTTTAGTATATAATGTTTATAATAAAAAAATAATATCCCCAATAAAATTAAAAATATCATATTATAAAAAATATAAAATAAAATATTTATGATGAAGATATTTATCGAGGAGCTACAACAAATAATATATTTTTTGACACTAGTAATGCACTTGGCTATGATCGATTTCTTACAAAATTTTTAAATCTTGATATTTTTTATCAAATAATGTGTTGGTTGTGGTTAAAAAGGCTAGGAAAAATAATTCTATGTTAATTTAAAATAAATCAATTCCTCCTTTTGTTACATTGGTTCACAATATAGGTAAGACAAAATATTATGATAATTTTTATCCAAAAAGAATTTGTAATATAATTTATAAGATAATTTTAAAAATTATAGAAAGCAAATTGAAAAATATTTGGGCTCTATTATCTTGGAAGAACAAGGTGATTTGATTCATTGTAAACAAAATTTTGATGATATAATAAAAAAATAGGCACGCACATGAAATAGATATGAACAAAGTGTATGATATGGTTTATTGGAGTTTTCTACATGCACTTATAAAAAATGTATCTTCTTAAGCTTGGTGTGAATGTATTAGAGGTAATTATAGTATTTCAAACTATTCTATTTTAATCAATCAATCCCCTATTGGATACTTTGAATCATCCCATGAATCTCATAAGGTGCCCCCTACTTCCTTATATTTTACTTGTTCTTGCTTAGAAATTATTGAGAGATCTATCAAAGGAAAACATGAAAGAAAAAATCAAAGATATTTAGGTTGCAACAAGGGTCCCTTCAATCTCATCTCTAGTTTTTTTATGATACCTTTCTTTTGGATCATCTCTCAATCAACAAGGCCAAATAATTTAAATGAATACCATAATTCTATTAAAAGGCTATTGAAACATGGTTAACTCTACAATCAAATATCTTTTTCATTTACACTTCCCTAGATTTACAAAAAATTATTTTGTATATTTTAGATTTTAAATTTATTAAATTTCCATATTAAGGTATTTTTTTCTTAAATGAAAGAAGGAGCTTTTGGACTCAATTTTGGATAGAATGAAATATTTTTTAGTAGATTGGAAAAGTAAGTCATCAACCATGTTTTAGTATATCTCTCTATATACAGTGTCATTTTCAATATTTTGAATGAGTATACCATTCAAATTTGATAAAATTTAAACACAATTTTTTTGAAAAGGCTTGCAAAAATATTAAAATTTATATTTATAATATAATTACTATTTATAAGATAAATAGTGTCATATAGACAAGCTTGCTGATGGGGGACCAAATTTTCTTCTCATAAAATTCAATTATCATTCAAAAACTTGGAAAAGATTTACAAAAAATGGCAGCAGTCTGCCAAATAAACTCCTTTTATCTCGAAAGATAGTTTCTATTACATCTTTCGCCTGGAAGAAAAAAAGCCTAACAGGTTCAGAATGGCCCTCTTGCATTCACGTCTACAACTTTGTCTCCACAATTTTTTGACCGTTGTGCATGCCTTCACTTCCCCTTTTAAAACCTTTGGTGTGACTCTCTGTTTCCCTTTTCTGACCCTTCGTTTCATTTCTCGTGTTTCTTCGTTGCCTTGGCTTTCGAAACGTCTTTCTTTTTTACTCTTGATCTTTGTCTGCTTTCATTGCACCTTGGTGCCACGTGCTTGTCCAATGTTGCCACTGTAGACTTTGTCCACTTATAAAACCATGATGACATTTAGAATACCCATCGCTCGATGATTTCCTTTGTAACGACCGCTGTAACTGCTTGCATTTTCTTTCCTTTTTTTTGGTTGCGAAAACGCGACATGTCGCGATATCGTGACATTTTTGTTTCACTGCATTCCTACCCTTTACAAGTCACGAGAATGTTACATGTCATGATATCACGACACTTTTTCTTTTTGGCCTTCCTACCCTTTGCAAGTCACGAAAATGCGACATGTCACGATATCACGACACTTTTTCTCTCCTGTGCCTCCTCTCGCCTGTTGGTCACGATAATGCAACATGTCGCGATATCGTGACACTTTTCTCTCCAACGCCTTCCCATGCCTTTTGGTCGTGAAAATGCGACATGTCGCGATATCGTGACACTTTTCTCTCTAGCACCTTCCCAAGCCTTTTGGTCACAAAAATGCGACATGTCGCGATATCGCGACACTTGTTCTCCCTTGCACTTTCTCTCGTCCCTTGGTCATGAAAATGCGACATGTCATGATATCACGACATCTTTCCTTTCTGGCTCCTCTTTCTCCTTTTCGATCGCAAAATCGTGACATGTCACGATATCGCAACATATTTCCTTTTTGCCTCCTCCTCGCCTCTTGGGTCATGAAATCATGACATGTTGCGATATCGTGACAACTTGGATCTCTGTTTTCTTTCTCTATTTTGGGTCACAAAATTGTGACATGTCACGATATCGCAAAAATTTCCTTCCTTGCTTTCTTTATGCTCCTTCGGTCATGATTTCGTGACATTTTTGCTCCGCACCTTCTCTCTCCTTCCTGAGTCATGAAAATGCGACATGTCACGATATCACGACACTTCTCTCTTGCGCCTTCTCTCGACCTTTTGGTCACGATAATGTGACATGTCACGATATCACGACACTTTTCTCTCTTGAGCCTTCTCTCGGCTTTTGGTTGCGATAATGCGACATGTCGTGATATCACGACACTTTTCTCTCTTGAGCCTTCTCTCGGCTTTTGGTCGTGATAATGCGACATGTCGCGATATCGCGACACTTTTCTTATTTTCCGACATGTCGCGATATCGCGAAACTTTTTCTACTTTGCTATTTTTTGCCTTTCGTTGGATGCTTTTGCATCAGACAACCAGGGTGGATGGAGAAGTGACCTTCACTTTTGTATTGTTCTATCACCTAATTTTTAATAGGGGCTGTACAAGTTCTCCAAGCTTCAGCAAAATCTGGGTCTGCAGGGTACAAACCCTTAAGTTCTTCAAACCCCAAAACTTCCACTCTCATTGTTGTCAGCAACCTCTTTTCATCCATCCCCTTCAGTGGCTTTAGTTTATGGCACACTCCTTCATTTTTTAAGGAGTAAGTGTTGGTACGTCCATCATGGACTACATGGTGATCAAACTGCCATGGTCTTCCTAATAGCATATGGCAAGATTCCATAGGTAGGATATCACATAGGACATCATCCTGGTATCTCCCAATATTGAACTTGACTAAAGACTATTCAGTGACCAATGCCCTATGGTCCTTCTGCAACCACGCAATCCGATATGGATGCGGGTGTCTCCTCATCTCTAATTTCAACTTAGCAACCATTTCTCCTAAAACCAAATTATTTATGCTACCATTATCTATGATAACATTATAGGCCTTACCTGCACATTTGCATCTCATGCAAAATAAGCTCTTCCTTTGATCCACATCTTTCCCTCCATTCATCAATGCTCTTCTTGTCATCAACACTTCTCCTTCTTTTGCTTCTTCAAAAATTTTTGATTCAGCACCTTCATCTGCTACAACAGCTCTGACATGATCCTCAGGTCTCTTATTCGTCCTCTCTTGGTGTTGGGGACACTCATATGCCCGATGTCCCTCTTCCCCACAATGGAAATAGGTTCCACGAAATCCTCCTCTTCCATACCCACGTCCAGATCTACCTCTTCCTCTCTGGTAGTTGTTCTGACCACGAGATCTGTAATCATTATATTCCTTTTGATCCTGACTACTGTTAGCTTCTTCTTTCTCCTCATCTCGTCCTCCATCTATTCTTCCACCAGTTCTTCCACCTTGACCTCTTCCTCTTTGTTTGCCTTCAAATATTCTATTCAGCTTCTCTTCAACCTTCAAGGCAAACTGATATGTATCCTCAATGGTGGTTATTCTGACCAAACTGAGTTCTTGGATATTCATTCTTAACCCATTTATGTAACGAGCTACTTTCTCCTTACTATCCTCTGAATGTCCAGTTCTTATTAAAATATGGTAAAACTCCTCGATATATTCTTTGATAGTTTTGCTTGACTGTCTCAAGCTCTACATTTTCCTCAACAGCTCCAATTCATAATCTACAGGAATAAACTGCCTCTTCAACTTCTCAACCATTCGATCCCATATGGTTATCCTTTCCTTTCCTCTCCTATTTATTTCTAGCTATACTTCTTTCCACCATATGCTAGCATGGCCTTTCAACTTTGTTTTTGTCAATTTTATCCGATTTGGATCTACAACCTCCTCATACTCAAAATACTCCTCCATATCATTGATCCAATCAATCAACTCCTCTAGATTGAGTTTCCCAGAATACGTGGAGACATCAAACTTTGGCTTCTTCCCGATCTGAGATATGGCATTAACTAATATAACTTCTACATGATTCATTGCTTCCTCTTCCTCTGATGGATCATCAACCTCCCAAGCTTAATATTCACTACAATCTTCTCCCCTTGGCTCAACCCCTCTTTGCAACTCCTCTTGCAGGGCTTGCACTTGCCTCTGCAAATATTTGAAATATTCTTTAGGTACCACATTCCTCCCACAACCACGGTTTCTTCGTGGAGGTATTCATCCTCACTCTCTTCTGACAACCCTTCCATAGATCTTGGTGTAAACTACCTTAATTTTGGTGATCTGCTCACACACTCAGGAACCCTACGCTCTTCCACAGATCTTGGTGCAAACTACCTCACTTTAAACAATCTGCTCACACACTCAGGAACCCTAAGCTCTTCCACAGATCCTGGTGCAAACTACCTCACTTTTGGTGATCTGCTCACACACTCAGGAACTCCTGCTCTTCTACAGATCATGGTGTAAACTGCCTCACTTTCGACGATCTGCTCACACACTCAGGAACTCCTGCTCTGATACCACTTGATGGGGGACCAAATTTTCTTCTCATAAAATTCAATTCTCATTCAAAAACTTGGAAAATATTTACAAAAAATGGCAGCAGTCTACCAAATAAACTCCTTTATTCCAAAATATAGTTTATTTTTTCTTTACAGTATTTCCTGCCCTGGAAGAAAAATAGCCCAAACAGGTCCAGAATGGCCCTCTTGCCTTCAGCTTTGCAACTCGGTCTCAACAGTTTTTCGACCCTTGTGCATGCCTTTGCTTCCCCTTTTAAAATTTTTGGCGTGACTCTACGTTTCCCTTTTTTGGCCCTTCGTTTCATTTCCCATGCCTCTTCGTTGTTTTTGGCTTTCGAAACATTTTTCTTTTTGACTCTTGATCTTCATCTGCTTTCATTGCACCTTGGTGCCACGTGCTATTCAGTGTTGCCACTGTAGACTTTGTCCGCCTATCAACCAATGATGATGTTCGGTATACCCACCGCTCGATAATTTCCTTTGTAATGGCCCTTGTAACCGTTTGTCCTTTTTCTTTTCTTTGGTCACGAAAATGCAACATGTCGTGATATCACGACACTTTTGCTTCTCTACCTTCCTGCCCTTTTCGCATCACAAAAATGTGATATGTCGCGATATCACGACACTTTTGCTTTTCTGCCATCCTACCCTTTTTGAGTCGCAAAAATGTGACATGTCACGATATCGTGACACTTTTGCTTTTCTACCTTCCTGCCCTTTTCGAGTCATGAAAATGCGACATGTCGCGATATCACAACACTTTTCTCTCTTGCGCCTTCTCTTGTCTTTTGGTCATGAAAATGCGACATGTCGTGATATCGCGACACTTTTCTCTCTCGCGCCTCTCATATTTTGGTCATGAAAATGCGACATCTCGCGATATCATGACACTTTTTCTCTCATGCGCCTCCTCTCATCTTTTGGTCGTGAAAATGCAACATGTTGCGATATCGCAACACTTTTTCTCCTTGCGCCTCCTCTTGTCTTTTGGTCACAAAAATGTGACATGTCGCAATATCGTGACACTTCTCCTCCCTTGAGCCTTCTCTCATCCTTTGGTCGCAAAAATGCGACATGTCATGATATCGCGACACTTCTCCTCCCTTACACCTTCTCTCGTCCTTTGGTTGTGAAAATGCGACATGTCGCGATATCGTGAAACTTTTCCTCCCTTGTGCCTTTTCTCATCCTTTGGTCGTGAAAATGCGACATGTCACAATATCGCGACACTTTTTCTCCCTTGCGCCTGCTCTCATCCTTTGGTCGCAAAAATGCGATATGTGACAATATCGCAACACTTTTTCTCCCTTGCACCTTCTCTCATCCTTTGGTCGTGAAAATGCGACATGTCACGATATCGCGACACTTTTTCTCTCTGGCACCTTCTCTCACCTTTTGGTCATGAAAATGCGACATGTCACGATATCGTGACACTTTTTCTCTCTCTGTCGACATGTCGTGATATCACGACACTTTTTCTTCTTTGCGGTATTTTGCCTTTCGTTGGATGCTCCTGCATCACTTGCAAAATAAAAAATTTATGAATTTGGTACATATATAGGTTCATTAAATGAAATATATTTTTTAAGGGAATGAACCCTAATTAGGGGTTTGACAACATGAAAATCTATAAGATTTCAAATTAGTCAAGAAATATATTAGGTGATCATTTAATAAGGGATATTCTAAAGGTTTTTATTCTAATGCTTAGTTGAAGTTTTATCATCTTATTTTTTATGTTAAATTACAACTACCTCTGCATGCCTTTTTAGGTTGTATAGACTCAAAGGTCAAAATTATATTGATTTAACCACCAACTGTGAATCATAGTTTTCTATTGGTAATACAGTTAAAGGATAAAACCTCAAATTGTAATGGATGAGGTTCAAAATATGCTTTAACAATTTTATTTTCCCATTTTAATGGATAAGGATGAGTTGGTTTGAAATCTATTAAAATATGGTGGATACTTGATCAAACTGGGATATAAGAATTGATGACAATATTATTTTCCTACTCTTAATGATTTTGCTTAAACAATGTTTGGTCACTTGAGGCCCTCCCTAATGCCTCAACATTCTTTTTGTTAGTATTAAAAAGTAATATGGTTACAATTGAGGGTCTACTAAGAGGAAGATATCATTGACTTTCTAAGAGTTTATTATATAAGAAAAATATTAAATTATTTATTTCTTTATTGTCACTTTGCTTACACCATTTAGGATTTTTTTCTAAAAAATATAATATATTTGATAACTTAATCAACATTGAAAGAGTTTATGATATATTATATTAATTATTTTATAGCTAAAGCTTTATGGGGAAAGATAGTAAAGGTGATGGTTTTTTGATAATGAAGAAAATTATCCTTGGATACTAGAATCAAATGGAACTTCAATGAGCAACTATCTAGAGGCTAGGGTATGTCTCATAAGGTGTTAGGACCCTCCTAAACATGAATTATTAATTATATATTATATTATATTATAATTACAAGGGACATATCCTTTCATACTTCACACCTTTAGATAGATATATTAGGGTAATAATGATAATGCAATAGAGAGGCCAAGAATATATATTATTTAATTGTTGGGTTCTGCCTTCAATTCAAAGTGATTTCATTTATAAAAGTGATTCAGTTCTTTCTACATTTAATTTCATTGAAATACCTTGGGTATTTCCAACTGGTATCTGAGAGGTTAGCTCATTTGGGTCTGTTTGTGGGTTTGTCTACTCTTATCGTTGTGCTTTGGTCATAAAGTTAGTGAATTTCAATAATAACCAGAGCACCTCTTGAAGTTGCTTCTCTTAGAAATCGTGACGTAGCTACTTGCTTCAACGTCGATAGCGTGTCACCTTGATATTGCATCGCATTCAATCTCAAGAAAGTGTTGAACTCCTACGGTTACAAGAATCACACTCAACACTTATTGTCTACGCACAGACATTTTGATAAAAACGAGAGTTTTTTTAGCTGATTTACATGTAGTTTCACCGCTTTTGGTTGATAAAAACAGTACATCCAAATGAAATTTAAATACTAATAGCCATTTTTGATGCTAAATGATGAAGGATCGTGGTAACATAGTGAGATAAATAATTAGAGGCCATCTACAAATGGAACCAAGAGCAATATAACCTTTGTTTGCTGAGAAGAGCGCACGACATATTTTAACCTGAAAGCAATAGCAGACCATTTCTATTTTTGGGCGATCCCTTCATGGTTGGCAAGGAAAAGTGATTTTTTTACGTCGCAAATACACCTGCGTAATTAAAATCGGTCATCGTGTAGAAAACAAGACTATGCAGAGGATACATAGATCATAGAGGACTAAGTTAAAGGAAAACACGCACCAAAAATCCACTGCCATCGCCTTAACGAAAGGTTTTTCCAACTCTTGCCACTTATAAATCGATGAGAGACTAAAAAAAAACATCAAACACAAACCGAAATCATTGCAGTCGATGAACATTACTAGTGAAGACAGCCCACACAAAAACTCAAAGAAAATTCAGCAGACATGGGTTAAAACCCATCCACCAACGAGCATCAAGTCATTTTTTTGGTGAACAGACATTGCAGCAAGGAAAAAAAATTAACAAAATATCATAAAGTTTCAAAGGTTTTAAGTTTCCCTATTGTCGGGATCGAGTTTTTCGGTAGACAAGAAAAAATAGGCGAAGAAAATCAAGCAAAACATTATAAAAACTTTTAATCATTTTTTCTGACGTGTTCTTTCGGTGACAAAAATTTGGCATCCTTTCTCCGACGTCAGGGAAACAAAAATATTTAAAAAACATTATATTTCTAGTATTCTTTGTTGGGTTCACCACAACTTACCTACTACTTCCAAAAAATTCCAAAAAAATAGACGAATCTCTAACATAACATTATAACATAGTTGGTTTATAACACAAGTTGCAAACCTTATATATATCGTTTCCCTTCACATTCATTCTATCATAAACACCTTCGGACATTGTCGAACGATTACAACTCGTTCATTTTCATGAAACACGTCCAAGCAACCTGTGATAATCAACACAGGTCAGACTGCCAGGTTGGAAGCATTCATCGAAGGATCAACGCCAAGTTCACGCAGACTGTCAGTGCAAATTTTGAAATAAATTCCATCGTCATCAATTCATTTTCCAAGCATCGTTAAATCATTTTGATCATAGTTGAAGAAGGTTTTCTACATGAGTAGCATTTTCTGACTAAGCCAACAAAAATTGGTGAAAATGTTTTAATTTTATTAAAGTGTGGACTAAGGTGGTTTAATTTTCTAACCTTCGAAAAATGTTGCTGACGTCGAAGACAGCACCCAAAATTTGTTTAAAAAAAAAAACATCACAAAAAATATCTCATATTCATCCGTAAACGAGTTGTGAGGAGTTTAAAAATAATCAAGCACCATAGTTGAAACGTGAACTCGGTCACGCTGGACGTAGCCTTCGCATGACCAAAGCCAATACCTTAGCATCGAGTATCTGAATATTAGTGGTCTTGACCCCTTCCACTCTACCGCCACCTCGAGCTCCACTCTGCCCTCCTTCCTATGACTCTGCCACTTTTCTATGCCACCTCAGCTTCCTCGCTCACCCTTAAGCTCTACTCCTCCTATGACCGCCGCTCTGCTTGCCCTGGCCCTTCCTCATTGACCGCTCATCTCCCGTCGCCGCTCCGCCTGCCTACTCCTCTCGAGTCCCACCTCCCATCGCTAGCCTTCACAAAAAAGTTGACACCCACCCAAATTTTCAACAAAAAGCAATTTGAAAAAGTTGTCAACAAAGTTGAAACACCCAATTTTTTTTTAACAAAAAGTTGCAAAAATTGATAACACACAAATTGTGACAAAAATTACAAGGACACCAATGTTTGTCGATTTTTGCTGCAATATTTGACAAAAATTGTTGACGATAAAATTTTGGATGACACTTTTTGATGATAAATTTTGTAACAATTTTTTAGCAAACAAAGTGACAAATTCCAAACAATGACTACACAAATGTCCAACGATGGAAGATCTTATGACCCCAACCTGCTTTCACCGATTAATATTGCCAACCTTTGTCAAATCATTTTAGTGCATGATTATTAAACGCGATTTGAGGATATCACCAAACAAAACATACAGTTGGATGAATCAATTCTCATCAATGGCTTCATTAGTGGATTGAAAGAGGAAATTCGAATGGAGGTGACAAGTTTCAATCCTTATACCATGATGTAGACCTATGGATTGGCCAAATTAGCTGAAGATAAATTCAATTATCAATATCGACTTGAAAAACACCTATTGGGAAGGCACAAACCACTTACACCACCCCCAAACCTAATCGACTTTTACCAATTAAATGTCTCAACTTTGAGGAGATGAAGGAACAACGAGCGAAAGGCCTCTGCGATAATTGTGATGAGCAATTTGGACCCCACCATAAATGTGCTACACTAACATTGTATTTATTGAAGGAAGTTGATTCTTGTCTCTCCATAGAGCAAGTATATGAGGTAATTGTGTCCGAAGCAGCCAGTGCACCTACTCACCACAATGAAGACATTGAGGTCGATGTGCAAGAAGTGATCAATGGACCAAGCAAGGTTGAGGTAAACATCCACACAATGAACAATGAAGGTCATAAATACACTCTAAAAAAACTACCCTCAAGTTCCTCACAAATAGTGAGTTCTCACCAAATGGTAAAACCTATCCGAAAACAAAGAAAAAAGGTCACTACACGCTCATTTTCCATTGAATCTCCCAGGAAACAATAGGAAGATACAAACATAATACCACCACTTTTAAGGCATAATTTTGAAGTGTTTAAGGACCCCCACAAGTTTTCCTCCCATCGTCATCACAATTATCGTAAGGAATATTCTCCTATTTCTCTTGGAAATCCACCACTAACAATTCCCCCTTCCCGATATCCTTTCTTATGGAAAAAATAAATTAAACTTGTGCAAGAACATAAGCAAATGCGTCTTGGAAAACAAAGGATGAAACTCCTCCCTTTAAGCTTTGAGGACAAAGCTCTTTTTAATGAGGGTGGCATGTTAGGACCCTCCTAAACATGAATTATTAATTATATATTATATTATATTATAATTACAAGGGACATACCCTTTCACACTTTACACCTTTAGATAGATATATTAGGGTAATAATGATAATGCAATAGAGGGGCCAAGAATATATATTATTTAATTGTTGGGTTCTGCCTTCAATTCAAAGCGATTTCATTTATAAAAGTGATTCAGTTCTTTTTGCATTTAATTTCATTGAAAGACCTTGGGTCTTTCCATGAGGATGAAGATTGCTAATGAAAATGATGGAAATATATTTCAAATGAGGGGGATTGTCAAATTATTATTAATTTTAGTAACAAAAATAGATGTGAACATTAAATACAAAATAGTATTATATTTTATGCCTATATATATAAGGATATAAGACAACAAATAATTTAGTCAATAGTGGCTTTAGTTTCAATTTTGACAAAAAAAATTATTAGAATAGGGATATTTTATCTCTTAATGAAATTTATATCATGAATATGATAGAGAAAGAATAACAATTTGAGAAATATGAAGAATATATTTGACATAAAAGCAAGTTGGATATGGTCTAGTTTTTTTCTTTTTATTGAAGGTAAAGTACAAAGGCAAAGTACAATGGGTGGCACAACTAGGGGCCACACTCCTTAGGGGCAAAATGGGGGTATCCCTCCCCATGATTTAAACTTAGTATCTTGGACAACATTCTAATGACACACCATTAGGGTGTCGCAACAGGTACGATATGGTCTAATTGACTAACAGTAAATATAGTGTTTTTATTGTAAAACAAGTGGACCAAATAGAATTCACATATACCACTCATTAAAAAAGTAACTATATTATAATAATTTTAAAATATATTTAAGTTTGCTTTAAAATTATATTATTAAATTTAGATGTATATCTAAAACAAATCCAACATCCCTAGGACCAGATATAAATAAATAGAATTTCTAGGAGTTGTGGGTACCACTAATAGCTAAATATGGAAAAAAGTCAAGGATTATATAGAATATCTTCATGGTAGAAATAAATGGAAATACCTTTCTTTAGATTCAGATGAATTTCATATTCAACAGGTTCTCTTGAATTTAAATCAACTGATTAGGAGATTTCGCATCTCCCAATTCCACAAGGAGGATTCTTTTCTATGGAACCATTCTTCGAAAGGAATATTCTCAATAAAATCAGCCTATGAAGCTCATATTAATCCTAGAGGAGGATCTTATCCAATCAAGAAGGTCTGGTCCCTTGATTTTTTATCAAAGACTACTTTCTTTCTCTTATTATGCCTTCAAAATAATATTTTAACAATAGATAATTTATGCAAAAGAGGATTCCAGATGATAAATAGGTTTTCTTTATGCCATAAGGATTTTGAGTCAGTAGACCACTTATTCAACCATTGTGAGGGTTCACATAAAGTTTTATATGTTATAATGAACTCTCTTTCAGTCAAGTGGAGCATGCCACAAACCTTTAGAGATTTGTTTAACCAATGGAGATATCCCTTTGTAAGTGAGAGCTTGACAATATTATGGAATATAATTCTCCCTCACTATATATGGGACATATGGGGAAAGGAATAAACTCATATTTAGGAATGATATGAAGAATGAAGTATATATATTCAAAATAATTAAAGCTACTATTGAAAACAATTTGTCCATTCTCCTAGAGGTTAAAGGGTATGACAAAAAATAAGAAATAATGATTTTTGAAGAGTGGAAAGTAAAACAATCCAAACCATGCATAATGGACTCAGTCCAAAAAATTTTGAACACAATATGGATGAAACCAAGACAAGGTTGGATAATCCTTAACTTTGATGGGGCTACCAAAGAAAATATAATAATTGTAGGAGGGGGAAGAGTGATTAGAAATGATAAAGGAAAAATTTTATGGGCTTATGTAGAGGATTATGGAATTTAGATCAACCATATGGTAAAATTCAAAGCTCTTTTTTTAGGAGTTCAATAGTTATATGATAGAGGTTATAGAAAATTTATGGTCCAAGGGGATTCTCTAAACATTATTAGAGACATGAAATCAAAAGAAACACATAATAGGTTTATACTTAACATGATAAATAACACTTCAAGGATCCTAAAAGAGATGAGTGGTGTTGTAATTAATCATATCTATAGAGAACATAATCATGTTACTGATGTTATGGCCAATATGGGGGTGAATAGTGGTCAAAACATAATTGGGATGACAACGTTCCATTGCCATTACAAAGAATAGTTGCATTGGAGACTGAAGGTTAGCCTTTTAGAATGAATAATATCATAAATTGAATGAAGTGGGTTGTCAATTTCTATCAATGACATTGAGTTGAAAGATAATGCTTAATCTGAGTCCAATCCATTTGGCAGTATCTTTATAATTCATTTCTTTTGATAATGTTTATTTAGCATCATCATTCATAGAGGAAAGGTGTGTGATTTTCACTAGGATCTCTTTTGTTGGTCTATGGTTTTTATTTCCGATATGATCAGGACTCTCTTGTAAAAGGGTTAGGTCCCCTTTAAAAACCCTAATTTTTCACCCAATATAAAAAAAAACAAATCCAACATTACATGAAAAAAAAAGTATTTGAATCCAAATTTATTTTAAAAATAAAATATTCCAAAAAGATATATTTTATATTTTTTAATCCATTTTTATAAGGATTTTTTTTCAAACTAATTATATTTTTAACATTACATGTATCTCTAAAAACATTTACACCATTGCATGAAAAACACATGCATTTGTATCCAAAATAATTGATAATTGAATGACTAGGGATTATAGTGTAAATTCTCAAAGAGCGAGACACGATTTCCACTTGTGGTGTATAAAAATCATATTTATATATTTAATATATGAATTTTTAATTAATAATAATGAATGATATGTGTGAATTCTCTCTTCCTATGGGTACATATATTATCCAAGGGTTACAATATCAAGGGGCATAATCCTTCATGTCTACCTTTTTATTAATAGGTTATTAATAAATAGATATAATTTAATATTAAAATATAATATAAATTAGTAATTAGGTTCATTATATACTACTGATATAGAATAAAATTTGATAGCTAAGGCTTCTACTTAATTTTTTTTGGCCTTTCCTAGGCTCTACATTTTCCAATAGAGCATTGTCCTAACATAATTCCCACAAAGCACTCAATTCTAGCTCTATTTGGATTGCATTTTGTACCTCCATCAATACTAATTTTAATCTAGCCTTTCCGAGATGTTTTTCAACTAGGTTTACCTTGCCCTTACTACACTTCAATTTCCTTCTCCATTTTCCCTATATCATCCTAATTTTTCTCTTTAGAATACACAACCACAATTTTCATGACTTTGCTCCAAATGACCTACTAGACACCATTTAAGGATGAAAGGTTTCTTTAAGAATTCTACTATTTATCTCCAACCATAATTTTCACAAGATAAAATTTAATCCAAGATTCCACTTGATATGAAGAGCTTCATATTTAAATCTACCCCTCATCCATATTTCTCAAATATTAATCCAGTTTAGATCATCATTGGTTCAAATTTTATAATCTAAAAACCATCTCTCCTAGAGCGGGCACTCAAATATTAAGTGGTAAGACATTTCTTCGCTTTTATAGCATAAAACACACTAGGATGGATCAACTATTCCCCTATGCCTCAAATTATCAAAATTAAAAATTTCATTATACATGAACTTCTAGGCAAAGAAGTTTACTTTCAACTAACCCTTAGACTTTTTTGCCCAATCCTCAACCTAATATGCATGAGGAGGAGGTTCTGGAAGGATATTTTTATATCTATCCTTCACTCTGTAGACTCTAAGGCTCTTATTATCCTAAGATAATTCATCCTCCTCATCCCTACCTATGAAAAATATTTCTACCAAGATTTTAGTCATGATGGGTGCAAATTTTTTAGGGATTAGAATTGGCCACTCGTCCAACTTCTTAAGATTCTTAAATCTATAATATCCCAACTGAATGGTGTTGAAATACCATTCAATATTTATCCAACCCCTATTTTCCATGGTTTTTTTCATGGTTTTACTTATATAAATTCAAAAATGATAGGAGGGTATTGATCCCATGAATATATCCAAAATTGTGTCTTCTCCCCTCTCCCCACTTTTTAAAATAATTTATATTTTACAATTTAAGATCCTAAATTTAGATCCTACAACAATAGGGACCCATTACCATACAAAGGAAAATAATTTACCTCATTCGAGTTCACGTGTTCCAAGCCTTCAATAAATATCTCCCTAATGAAGGTCTCTAGTGGCTCCAAACAATTGCAAGGAAAGAACTTTGATTAACACCGAGTATTTTGGAGTAGAGAGGTAACTTATGACCCACTCTCTCCAATATTGAGAGAAGCTAAAGCCTATAATTATCATTGGCAAGAAGCTCCACTCCACTGTATCATAAGTCTTTGACATATCCAATTTTATGACCATTCCTCTATTGACAAACTTTTGCATTGAGTGGATCACCTCCTAAGCTAGAACTATACCATCTAAGATATGACTTATCTATATAAAATCCCCTTGTTTCAAGAATATGATGCTATTTAGAAGAGGTTTTAGTCGCTTAGACACTACCTTCGTGATTGTTTTGTATACGAAATTGCAAAAGATGATAGGTCTTTAATCTAAAATATGCACCCTTCCCCCCTTTCAGAATTAAGGTAATGAATTAGACTCCTCTATAAAAACCATTAAATCCTCATCCAATCTATCCTATAAGGTTTGAAAAAATCAATTGGGAAGCCATTTGGACTTGACCTTTTTCTCGTACTTATTCCAAAGACTACCTTATTTAGATACTCTCTATTAATAGGTTTAAGTAGAGCCTAGTTTTGTTCTTCAAAGATGATAGAGGGTATGGTAGTAATAATTTCTTGTAGAACTTCTTTGTCTTGCAACATACCTTCCTTAAAAAATTTGGCAAAATAATACATTAAATGGAAATGCATACTAGGGATCATATCAAAGGAGATTTTTTTCTCATCCTAAAGAGATTTTATCTTGTTCATATGTTTCCTAGCACAAGCAACTTGATGAAACTATTTGGTGTTTATGTCACTTTCTAGTAACCAAGTGGTTCTTGTTCTCTATTTCCAGGAGATCTCTTGGTTTTCAATGTCCTCAACCACTTTACACAACTCTTCATCCCATTTTTTGAGCTACTTTGTAGTTGTTCATTCCCTAAATATTTTTTTACATAATCCCATCTAATTATCAATGGAGTTCTTTGGGCTTGGAAGTCCAAGTTTTTAGATCGCCTCATTTATTTTAGTTGATCTTAGACATAATGAAGCTACTTGTGGAATCTAAACATTCTTGTCCCATATATTAGGTGTTCATATTCCTACCACTATGGGATTTTCTTTTGAATTTTCTCCTTTTGTTACCAAAAGTTTTTAAATATGAATGGTTTTTGATGTTGCCTTATCTTGATCCTCCCTCCAACAAAATAAAAAAGTGATCTAAGGTTGGACACTCTAAAATTAGAAATTTTAGATTTCATTTCACAAATTTCTCCTTTAAAACTAGAAAATGATCTAACTTCACCTTCCTCATATGTGGTTCTGTTAGAATTCCCAAGAGTAGAACTACAAAGCATTACAATATTTGAAGAAACAAAATAGAACTGATTGATTTATTCCAGGGATCAACTTTGTATAAATAGCAAAGTTGATCATTGAGAGTCGTTGGATTACAACAACTCATCAAGTCTGATGAAGACACCACTGAGAGTTCACCTGACACATGGAGGAGTGGAAACTCAAGTGTGTCTATCCTAGTAGAACTTAAGAGAATATTCACTTATTCTAACACCCCCCTTAAGTGATACTAGGGGTGGTTTGTACAAATGAGTCCCGACAACAAGGCCTGATGAGGTACTCATGTACAATGATTTCTTTTCTGAAGAGATGGTAAAAACCCAATGGGAAAAGCCATCAATCAAAAAATAAATAAGGAAGAGGCTTGTCTTCGGATGGCGAATATTGTCCTCTTAAAACAATAAAAGGATGAGTCCCGACAACATGGCCTGATGAGGTACTCATTTACAATATATAGATGGTGAAAAAACCCCTTGGGGAAAAACCATCTGTTACAAGAAAAATATCCAAGATAGAGGCATGTCTTCGGATGGCGAAGATTGTCCTCTCAACACAAAAAATAATGAGTCCCGACAACTTGGCCTGATTAGGTACTCATGAACAATATATACTTTTGGAGAGATGATGAAAAAAACACAAGGGAAAAAACCATCCTCCAAAGAATACAATAGTAAAAGGAGAGGTGGAAGACCTCTGTGTCAATGCAGTTGTATTACTCCAAGTTTCTCTCGCAACTGTATGTAACGTGGAGAAGGAAATGACTTGGTGAAGATGTCTACAATTTGCTCCTCAGTTGGAATATAGTCCAAGTATATGTCCTCATTCTGAATGTGTTGTCGAATGAAGTGCATATGTATCTCAATGTGCTTGGTGCGTTGATGCTCAACTAGATTTCGTGTAATGTGAATTATGCTCTGATTGTCACACCAAAGAGTTATAGGTTTGTCATGGGATAAACCAAATTCCCTTAGAATTTGATGAAGCCAAAGAGCTTCCTGACTTGCTAAAATTGTTGCCCTGTATTCTGCCTCTGTAGATGATAAGGCTACTGCTTGTTATTTTTTGCATAACCAGGCTATTGGCGAAGAACCAAGACAAAAGACATAGCCATAAGTTGAACATCTATCTTCTACTGAACCTGCCCAATCTGAATCTATGTAGCCAATGATATCCATGGATTTTCCCTTATATAAGAGCCCAAATTGAGTAGTTCCTTGCAAGTAGTGGAGGATTATTTTTGTTGCTTGCCAATGACTGAAGTGAGGTTGATGGGAGAATCTAGATATGAGGCCAACAACATATGAGATATCTGGATGAGTATGAGTAAGGTATAATAGACTCCCTACAAGCTGATGGTATAGAGTTGCATCACATAGAGGGGATGAGCAGGAAGTACTTAGATTTATGCCAGATTGAAAAGGTGTAGGAGAAGGTTTACAATCTGACATTTTAAACCTCTGAAGAAGATCTAGAGTGTATTTTTGTTGACACAATGAAATACCTGCATTTGTTTGATTTATTTGGATCCCAAGGAAGTAATGAGCTAAACCTAGATCAGCCATATCAAATTTTTTAGAGAGGGAGTCTTTTATAGTCTGAATGTGATTGAAGGTACTACCAGTGATTAGAAGATCATCAACATATAAAACAAGAATGGTGATTTTTCCTTCATCTCTCCAAATGTAGACTGTGTTATCAGACTCACAATGAGAAAAACCTATGGAAAGAAGGAAGGAGTCCATATTTTCATACCAAGCTCTAGGAGCTTGTTTGAGGCCATAGAGAGACTTGTTTAGCCTACAAACAAGAGAGGAGTCTTGAGTGAAACCAGTAGGTTGTTCCATGTATATCTCTTCCTTTAAATCCCCATGTAAGAAAGCACTTTTTACATCCATTTGAAAGACATGCCACTTTTGGGAAGCATCCAGAGCAAGAACCAGTCTTACAGAATCCATTTTAGCAACTGGAGCAAAGGTTTTGGCATAATCAATTCCTTCAATTTGAGAGAAACCTTTGGCTACTAGGCGAGCTTTGTGTTTGTCAATTTCTCCATTAGGACCATACTTTGTTCTGTAAATCCATTTACAATGAACTAATTTCCTTCCTTTAGGCAAGGGAACTAAATCCCAAGTTTTGTTTTTGATTAAGGAAGAGAATTCATTTTCCATGGCATCATCCCATTCTTTAATACCAGTTGCTTCTTTGAAGGACTGAGGATCAGAGGAAATAGACTGACAAACAAGACCAGTGCCTATGGAGTTGGTTGATCTGGATGATGGAAGATTTTGGATGTAAGGAGTAGCTTCTTTAACAATGGTGCGGGCCCATTTTGGCATAGTGGAAGGAGTAGAAGGAGTGGAAAGACATTGAGTTGGAGTTACAGGTTCCTCATCTTGATTATCAATCTCTAAGTTAACCTCTAGAGTTGGTTCTTCATAATATTGAGGTTCTATTATAGGAGAAGGCTCAATGGAGGAAGAGGAGAGTTGAGGATCTTTCTGAGGGAATGTTTCATCAAATTGGACATTCCTATGAAAAAATACCTCATGAGTTGAGGGATCAAGGAGCCTGTATGCTTTCATTTCCTCACAATAACCAACAAATATGAGCTTTCTACTTTTCTTATCTAGAGCCTTCCTTTTCTTCTTTGGGATGTGTGCCCAAGCAGTACACCCAAAAATATTGAAGAAGGAAACATCTGGTTTTGAACCAGTCCATGCTTCTTCAGGAGTTAAATGATCAAGAGCTTTATGAGGTGTGCGGTTTTGAATATAATTGGCATAGTTAATAGCTTCTACCCAAAAAAATTTTGGAAGATCTCTTGAATGGAGCATACAATTTGCCATTTCCTTTAATGTTTGGTTTTTTCTTTCTGCAATACCATTTTTCTGAGGATTATGGGAGATATAATGTTGATGAATGATGCCATGATTTGATAGAAATATGGAGAACTCATTACTGTAGTATTCCCCCCATTATCTGTGCAAATTTGCTTGATATTGCAAGAGGCCTGATTTTCAACTAAGGCTTTGAAGACTTTGAAGTGGGATAGAACATCACTTTTATATTTTAGGAAGTAGACCCAAGTTCTTCTAGAAAATTCATCAATAAATGTTAGAGCATATTTTTCTCCTTTGAAAGAAGGTTCTGGAAAAGACATCAAGTCACTATGGATTAATTCTAGAGGGGATGAAGTTTTTAGAGAACTACTTGGGTGGAAAGGATCTTGATGTTGCTTTCCAAGAGCACATCCAGGACAAACTCCATCAATAGAAGAGACTTGAGGTAAACCTGTTACCATTTCATGGGTGCTCAATTCCTTTAGGTAGTTGTAACTGAGATGACCAAACCTTTCATGCCAAATTTTGCTTTCAAGATCTCCATGAGCCACAAAATAGGAGGCCCCTTCTAGATTTTTGAATCCTTTGAAGTGAAATAGGTGAGTGTTGTGATCAATATCTCCTTTGGCTATGAGAGAATGGGGATCTTGAAAGTCTCTTATCTCAACTCCTGTTGGAGAGAAGAGAATAATTTTCCCCTTTCCAGAAGTACAAATCTGATAGACGGAGAGGAGATTTGTGGCAATGTTTGGAACATAGAGAACATTATTGATAGAGCCACCATCAATGGTTATATCACCCTTTCCTTTGATTGGGATGAAGGAAGAGTCACCAACTTCTATGCTATAGGTTGAACTTGAGGAGATAGAAGAGAATGACTCATCTGAAGCAGTCATGTGATGAGTTGCTCCGGAATCTAGGACCCAATGATTAGAAGAAGAATTGGAGGTTTTCCCTTGAACATTAAGGGCTTTTCCTATTTTATTTTTATTTTCTATATTTTGATCCTTCATAGCTGCCTCTAGTTGTTGTAATATTTTCCAGCATTTGTTTATAGAGTGACCATTCTTTTTGTAGTGAGTACAAGTTATGGGATTCTTTTCCTTATTTTTGAATTTTTCTTTAGAAGAGGTGGAGGCTACTAAGGCTTTTGAGGAAGAGGAAGAAGAAGAGATTTCATATCTTGCAAGTTTTGTTTCTTCCCTAGTTAGTCTATCACAAAACTCTTCTAAAGAGGGCATTTTAAAGGTTGCACCAAGAGCATATTTGGTAGATAGAAAGGTGGTAGCAAAGATTTGAAATACACCATTTAGTTTAGAAAGGATTAGATAAATGCATTCTTCTTCAGTCTTAGTCTTCCCACTACCTTTGTATTGAGTGAGGACCTCTTTGAATTTGGTGAGGAAGTCAACAATATTGTTGAAGTCCTCAGGAGATAGAGTTGTTAATTCTGCTTCTAGTTGCATTGATCTTATTTGATCTACTTTCCCAAACAAGGTCTTTAGTTTCTCCCAACTTTCATAAGGAGTTTTACAATCTGCAATGTGAAACCATAAACTTTCATGCACATTAGAGCTTATAATACCCATTGTTTCATACATTTTCCCTTTGTGAACAAATATTTCATATTCTTTTTCGAACTCAGGTTGCTTTTCTTCTAATAGGTGTGTGAGCCCTTTTTGAGAAATGAGATTTAAAATTTTGGGTTTCCATGTATGGAAGTTGTGAGGAGTGAGAGGATCAATTGTATTCATTGAATTCATTTTGAAGTTAACCCAAAGGTCCCCCCTTTAACTTTAATTTAGAGAATGCAATGGATATTAGTCAATAGAAGCCTGTAAAAAATACCAAATTGCTCAAAAATACCCACCCTAATGAGAGGGAAACTATAAGTAATTTTGAGGTTATTTGATATTTAATGAGGTTAATGAGATAAATATGCCAAATATTTTAGGAAACACCAAATAACTCAATAAATACCCACCCTAACGAGAGGGAAACTATAAGTATTTTGAGTAAATTTGATATTAATTATGGTTAAGAGAACAAATATGCCAGGCCTATATATCTTTTCTTCTCAAATACCTACCCTGACTAGAGGGAAACTATAAGTATTTGATTAGATATGATACTTGGAACATAGGTGAATATCAACCAGGCCTGTATTGGTTACCAAATAACTCACCCTTACTTGAGGGAAACTATAAGTTAAATAGTATGTACAATAAGGTGAGTGGTGATATGAATTATTTGTTCTTCTTAGGAAGTTTAGAATGAGAAATAATGCTTTTAAAGAGATAATTAAAAAATACTCTTTGTCAACAATAATAAATTGAACACATAAAGATTTTTAATTGCTTAATGAAATAATAAAGAAATAATAGATATATTTTATTTATTCTTTATTATGTAAGGATTGGATTGAATACCCTTTTATTTCATTTAAGTTGACTATATGTAACAAATTGATTCCAAAAAAGTTAATTAATATAGAGACTGTTTTGAAAGGAAATATTTTTCATTCACTAAAATATCTCTATAAAATATTAAAGATGTTTGGAAAATAGAGAATTTAAGTTGTTAATATAAAATTTTGCTTAATGAAATAAAGAAATAGTAAAAAAATATTTTAGTAATTTCTTTAATTAAGGATTGAAGATTTAATCAACACCTTTTTAATATTAAGCAAGATATATAAACAAAATTAATATTACCAACTTAAGAACGAAAGTAAATAAGGCAAAAGAAGGTAAAAAGTGATGCAATGACACCCCCCGAACTTAGTATAGGTGCAAAAGGCACCTATAAACCCCCCATAGAAAATATTTTATTAAACTTTGTACAATTCTCCTTTGATTTTCGGGTGAATAAAAATCTAGAAAGGAAAGGGAATGAAATGTCTTTTTCTTTCTTACTACAATATATATAAAAATATATATTATAGCTTAAATTAAAGGGGTTGACGTCAGATAGAGGATGCAGAAAAAAATGTCTTGAAAGGCAGCGAGTAAGGGTCCATGAAGCACCTTTCAATGAACAAGAAGTGAGGAAGGGTGGCGTCTACATTCATCGCACCAATGGCGGCATCTAGGAAAAATGAGACTCCTTCTATATCTACATTGGATAAGAAAAATGTTATTTTAAAAAATCATATAACACCTTACCATATGACGCATTGAAGAGGCATTGAGAGGAGTGATACCAAAGTAGAGAGTCTCCCTTAGCAACTATGCCATAGACCAACTTTAAAATATGAATCAGAGATGTTGAGAGCAAGGCATCGAAGAGAGGATGTGGTGACCTGAGTGTTTCTGAATATTTCACTTGTAGAATATATTATCTCACCACACACTAACTTGAAGAAAAAACACTTGTAGATATTTATAGGGAATAGTATAAAATGGGCCCAAAGAAATATCAATCTAAGCTTTACCGAAGAAAATCTTAGGAATACAAAAGAGTTATGATTTTAAGCTTAGAAAGATGTTTATATAACAAGAGGAAAGAAGATCCTCTTGAGCACCGAAGGACAAATAGATATGATGAACTTCGAGTAGAACGCTTCCTAAAATCTCAAGATCTTTGAAGAATATAAAAAATTAATGAGGGAAATGCCCATTGAGAGACGCAGTCTCAAGGCGCGCCACAACAAAATGCTGGCCAAAGGCCACGTTCAGAAAAAAATTATGAACGTTGGTCTAGGTAGGTAGACCAAGAGTCATTAATTGGTGATGCGGAGAGCGATCCTTACATTAATTAAAATTTATGAAGACAAAACGATTTGAGATTGTAAGATAAAAAAATTAAATGCCCACCAAAAGTAAGGGCCTACGGTTTTTCCCTTTCCTCCATGTTAGAAGATACGCAGCGAGGGCAAAAGGATATCGAACGCTTATCCTTCTACGTTATGAAATGCACAGTGAAGGCTATTGAAAGCCGAACGAGCTGGAATTTAAGGGAAAAAATTTAAACGTAGGCGAAGTAGGAGGACAAATAAAAATAGGGGGCCTCTAAAAAAATGTTTGATTTATATTAGTTTCCTTCTTGAGTGAAACACAATGATGGCTGCATTCGAGAGGGGAAGAAATAATATAAATTAAAAAACACCTAGAATGGGATGCAACATTGCTTTAATTGTTTTAAAGCAAGCTGCGTTCGTTAAGGAGTATTTTTATAGAGGCAAAAAAAATTCAATATGCATACACAAAGTAGTGAATAAAGAAATTTTGAAATATTTGCATCAATGGTAAAACAAAATTATATAAACCAGTAGGTATTACCATAAGCAAATATCTTTTAAAAAAATTGCATATATGAGCATACTACAATATGAAAAAAACCTCTTTCTTTAAAAAAGCAAAGAATAAGAGATTAAGAACCAGTTCGAGAAACCTCCTTCAAGAGAGAATGCTAGCAGAATCTATCCTACTCTGATACCATGTTAGAATTCCCAAGAGTAGAACTACAAAGCATTACAAGATTTGAAGAAACAAAATAGAACTGATTGATTTATTCCAGGGATCAACTTTGTATAAATAGCAAAGTTGATCATTGAGAGCCGTTGGATTACAACAACTCATCAAGTCTGATGAAGACACCACTGAGAGTTCACCTGACACATGGAGGAGTGGAAACTCAAGTGTGTCTATCCTAGTAGAACTTAAGAGAATATTCACTTATTCTAACAACGGGTGAAAAACTAGAAAATGAAAAAGTGATCTAAGGTTGGACACTCTAAAATTTGAAATTTTAGATTTCATTTCATAAATTTCTCCTCTAAAAATAGAAAATCATCTAACTTCACCTTCCTTCTATGTGGTTCCCTCCTCTTATTAGTCCAAGTATAGCTAGTTTTACGATATTTAATATCCAACAAGTGTGATGCATGGACTTGGCCAACCATAAGATGATCTCCTTGGTCTAAAATTATTTCCTCTTCTTAATATCTAGATGATAATTTAACATTAAAATCCCTAGAAACAATCTAATCTAACTTCCCCCTCGAGACTCTCATATTATTCATCACTTTCCATTGTCAAATCTGACCATTTAGGTTTTGATCCCCATAAAAATTTATGATTAAAACCTCTTCAGTTGTCGCATTGTTTCTAAAATGGGTTGTGAGGACACCCCTCAAAGCTATATGTTCTATTGCCATCCATTCAAGAGAGTTTCAAAAGGTAACTATCCCCTTAAGGACCTTGGGTAGACACTTCCATATGACCAAGACCCCTCCAAAGTCTATTACTTTTTTTATACATGATATCTAACAATGTTTATGTCTCCTAGATAAGCAAAAAAAAAGTCTTACTTTTCTCTAAGATTCTTTAAATAATAGATTTATGGGCTCTATTGTTAAACCTCTAATATTCCATGATTGTATAATCATTGTTTATCTTGAGACTAGTAAGAGTCTATTATCATCATTGATAACCCAATGATTAGTTTATCTCTTTGAGATGTTAACAATTCCTCAATTAATTTTCTACCTATTCACTAAGAGTTAATATTCTTTGACATCTTATCTACCTAGTTGATCCCTAAAATTGATTTTACTCTATTCTTTTCTACCATACCCACAATGACATCCTTTACTATCAGTTGCTACTGGTCACTGCACTCTATTACCTACTCTAGGATAGGAGCTGGAAGATGGGATTGAACATGATTGTTATTGTTTTCATTATTCCAATCCACTCTTTCATTAATTGCTTTTCTTCCTGCTTCACAAGTGTCTTGGAGATCTCATACCTATTTGAGGGCTTGGGCTAGGTTTGCACTTGGTGCCATATTTTTTTACCTCATTCTTTTGGGTTGTTCAAAACCATCTCCCTTTGCTTCTCCTCCCTAAGAAGTGTTGGTTGCTTCTTTAGTGATTGTAGACTTACCCTCCTTAGGAAGATTCAACATTCCCAAAGGAGCCCCCATTTTTGTGATCGTATTGATTGGGAAGGATAGGGTTATATGCCCATATTTGTGGTGAAATCTACACCTAAAGGGTAGTGTCTTATAATCCAATTGTTGAATCTATGACAAACTTGCAAGTTTGAGTTCCACCTCTATCAAAAGAGGCTAACTAAGATCCATTTCAATGCATAATCTAGCATAAATGGTTGTGTTTCCTTCTATTGTGTCTCTAGAGACACCCAAATATCTTCCAAGGAAGTTGTTGATGATTTCCAATACCTGCTCACTCTAAAAATTCATTGGGAGTTCATATAATTAGGCCAAAATTAGAACATCGATGGGTTCAATTCAATGATCAAAGCCCCCTCTCTAAGGCTGAAAAAATAATCTTGTTAAGACATGATTCCTCTTTTCTAATTAGAATGCTCCATTTCTATTGGCTAGTGAGGAAAAGCTAATACCACAAAGAATACTCACCAAGAGGTTCCCAATTTTGTTGAACCCACGAATACAAAAAATTCAAGGTAAAGTAAATACCCATGAATTTATAGATCAAGTCATAGTTGGATTTAGATAAGACCGTCTCTTCTACTCTACTTTGCTCAAGGACAATCTTTGGTCTTGATTATAGAAACGTCCTCATTGGTCCCTCTCGAAGTAACATTCTTATCTTCTATTATACAACAACCAAAAAGTGCTTTGTATACCCTAGTTTCTTCTTCCCATTTAATCAAATTATAATTATCCCCATTCTAATTTCATATTACTAATTAAGAAAACAGTTATTACATTTAAAATCGATAGATAAAAGTAAGGTATGTTAGATAATATCATATCCCGAATCATACATTTGGGAGAAAGTTTCAAACATGTACGAAAAAAAAAAATTAAAATATCGTGAGGCTATAAACCATTATGAATATTATTTATCCAATTTGAAACTTTTATTGGTAGTTGTGAAGTTTCCACCGTGAGAAGTTTAAATAGTCAAATTTCACATTTTTTTTTAATTTAACAAAGTAAACACTTACTATGAGAAAGGGAGGTGTCGTGTGCTACAAGTTTGGACTACTCCCCATGGCATGATGAAGGCATGTCAGAGTTGCCACATTGCCATTATCATTGAACAAACGTTTGTCGTCTAGTATTCCAAATGACTCATAAATTCATAAGATTATCTCCAAGAATGAGATTCTCTACATATGTCAACTTCGAGGGATGAATTTTTTTTTTTCCTCTTATCTACCTAGTTGATCCCTAAAATTGATTTTACTCTATTCTTTTCTACCATACCCACGATGACATCCTTTACTATCAGTTGCTCCTGGTCACTACACTCTATTACCTACTCTAGGATAGGAGCTGGAAGAGGGGATTGAACATGATTGATATTGTTTTCATTATTCCCATCCACTCTTTCATGAATTGCTTTTCTTCCTGCTTCACTAGTGTCTTGGAGATCTCATACCTATTTGAGGGCTTGGGCTAGGTTTTCTCTTGGTGCCATATTTTTTTTACCTCATTCTTTTGGTCTATTCAAAACCATCTCCATTTTCTTCTCCTCCCTAAGAAGTGTTGGTTTCTTCTTTAGTGATTGTAGACTTACCCTCCTTAGGAAGATTCAACATTCCCAAAGGAGCCCCCATTTTTGTGATCGTATTGATTAGGAAGGATAGGGTTATATGCCCATATTTGTGGTGAACTCTACACCTAAAGGGTAGTGTCTAATAATCCAATTGTTGAATCTATGACAAACTTGCAATTTTGAGTTCCACCTCTATCAAAAGAGGCTAACTAAGATCCATTTCAATGCATAATCTAGCATAAATGGTTTTGTTTCCTTCTATTGTGTCTCTAGAGACACCCAAATATCTTCCAAGGAAGTTGTTGATGATTTCCAATACCTGCTCACTCTAAAACTTCATTGGGAGTTCATATAATTAGGCCCAAATTAGAACATCGATGGGTTCAATTCAATGATCAAAGCCCCCTCTCTAAGGATGAAAAAATAATCTTGTTAAGACATGATTCCTCTTTTCTAATTAGAATGCTCCATTTCTATTGGCTAGTGAGGAAAAGCTAATACCACAAAGAATACTCACCAAGAGGTTCCCAATTTTGTTGAACCCAAAAATACAAAAAATTCAAGGTAAAGTAAATACCCATGAATTTATAGATCAAGTCATAGTTGGCTTTATATAAGACCGTCTCTTCTACTCTACTTTGCCCAAGGACAATCTTTGGTCTTGATTATAGAAATGTCCTCATTGGTCCCTCTCGAAGTAACATTCTTATCTTCTATTATACAACAACCAAAAAGTGCTCTGTATACCCTAGTTTCTTCTTCCATTTAATCAAATTATAATTATCCCCATTCTAATTTACATATTAAAACAATTATTACATTTAAAATCGATAGATAAAAGTAAGGTATGTTAGATAATATCATATCCCGAATCATACATTTGGGAGAAAGTTTCAAACATGTACGAAAAAAAAAAATTAAAATATCATGAGGCAATAAACAATTATGAATATTATTTATCCAATTTGAAAATTTTATTGGTAGTTGTGAAGTTTCCACCGTGAGATGTTTAAATAGTCAAATTTCACATTTTTTTTAATTTAACAAAGTAAACACTTACTGTGAGAAAGGGAGGTGCCGTGTGCTACAAGTTTGGACTACTCCCCACGGCGTGATGAAAGCATGTCAGAGTTGCCACTTTCCTATTATCATTGAACAAATGTTTGTCGTCTAGTATTCCAAATGACTCATAAATTCATAAGATTATCTCCAAGAACGAGATTCTCTACATATGTCAACATCGAGGGATGAATTTTTTTTTTTTTCCTCTTATCTACCTAGTTGATCCCAAAAATTGATTTTACTCTATTCTTTTCTACCATACCCACGATGACATCCTTTACTATCAGTTCCTCCTGGTCACTACACTCTATTACCTACTCTAGGATAGGAGCTAGAAGAGGGGATTGAACATGATTGTTATTGTTTTCATTATTCCCATCCACTCTTTCATGAATTGTTTTTCTTCCTGCTTCACTAGTGTCTTGCAGATCTCATACCTATTTGAGGGCTTGGGATAGGTTTGCTCTTGGTGCCATATTTTTTTTACCTCATTCTTTTGGTCTATTCAAAACCATCTCCCTTTGCTTCTCCTCCCTAAGAAGTGTTGGTTTCTTCTTTAGTGATTGTAGACTTACCCTCATTAGGAAGATTCAACATTCCCAAAGGAGAACCCATTTTTGTGATCGTTTTGATTGGGAAGGATAGGGTTAGATGCCCATATTTGTGGTGAACTTTACACCTAAAGGGTAGTGTTTTATAATCCAATTGTTGAATCTATGACAGACTTGCAAGTTTGATTTCCACCTCTATCAAAAGAGGCTAACTAAGATCCATTTCAATGCATAATCTAGCATAAATGGTCGTGTTTCCTTCTATTGTGTCTCTAGAGACACCCAAATATCTTCCAAGGAAGTTGTTGATGATTTCCAATACCTGCTCACTCTAAAACTTCATTAGGAGTTCATATAATTAGGCCCAAATTAGAACATCGATGGGTTAAATTCAATGATCAAAGCCCCCTCTCTAAGGATGAAAAAATAATCTTGTTAAGACATGATTCCTCTTTTATAATTAGAATGCTCCATTTCTATTGGCTAGTGAGGAAAAGCTAATACCACAAAGAATACTCGCCAAGAGGTTCCCAATTTTGTTGAACCCACAAATACAAAAAATTCAAGGAAAAGTAAATACCCATGAATTTATAGATCAATTCATAGTTGGATTTATATAAGACCGTATCTTCTACTCTACTTTGCTCAAGGACAATATTTGGTCTTGATTATAGAAACATCCTCATTGTTCCCTCTCGAAGTAACATTCTTATCTTCTATTATACAACAACCAAAAAGTGCTTTGTATACCCTAGTTTCTTCTTCCCATTTAATCAAATTATAATTATCCCCATTCTAATTTCATATTACTAATTAAGAAAATAATTATTACATTTAAAATCAATAGATAAAAGTAAGGTATGTTAGATAATATTATATCACGAATCATACATTTGGGAGAAAGTTACAAACATGTACGAAAAAAAAGAAATTAAAATATCGTGAGGCCATAAATCATTATGAATATTATTTATCCAATTTGAAACTTTTATTGGTAGTTGTGAAGTTTCCACCGTGTGAAGTTTCCACCGTGTGAAGTTTAAATAGTCAAATTTCACATTTTTTTTTAAATTAACAAAGTAAACACTTACTGTGAGAAAGGGAGGTGTCGTGTGCTACAAGTTTGGACTACTCCCCACAGTGTGATGAAGGCATGTCAGAGTTGCCTCTTTGCTATTATCATTGAACAAACGTTTGTTGTCTAGTATTCCAAATGACTCATAAATTCATAAGATTATCTCCAAGAACGAGATTCTCTACATATGTCAACTTCGAGAGATGAAATTTTTTTTTTTCCTCTTATCTACCTAGTTGATCCCCAAAATTGATTTTACTCTATTCTTTTCTACCATACCCACGATGACATCCTTTATTATCAGTTGCTCCTGGTCACTGCACTCTATTACCTACTCTAGGATAGGAGCTGGAAGAGGGGATTGAACATGATTGTTATTGTTTTCATTATTCCCATCCACTCTTTCATGAATTGTTTTTCTTCCTGCTTCACTAGTGTCTTGGAGATCTCATACCTATTTGAGGGCTTGGGCTAGGTTTCCTTTTGGTGCCATATTTTTTTTACCTCATTCTTTTGGTCTGTTCAAAACCATCTCCCTTTGCTTCTCCTCCCTAAGAAGTGTTGGTTTCTTCTTTAGTGATTGTAGACTTACCCTCCTTGGGAAGATTCAACATTCCCAAAGGAGCCCCCATTTTTGTGATCGTATTTATTGGAAAGGATAGGGTTATATGCCCATATTTGTGGTGAAATCTACACCTAAAGGGTAGTGTCTTATAATCCTATTGTTGAATCTATGACAGAACTTGCAAGTTTGAGTTCCACCTCTATCAAAAGAGGCTAACTAAGATCCATTTCAATGCATAATCTAGCATAAATGGTTGTATTTCCTTCTATTGTGTCTCTAGAGACACCCAAATATCTTCCAAGGAAGTTGTTGATGATTTCCAATACCTGCTCACTCTAAAACTTCATTGGGAGTTCATATAATTAGGCCCAAATTAGAACATCGATGGGTTCAATTCAATGATCAAAGCCCCCTCTCTAAGGCTGAAAAAATAATCTTGTTAAGACATGATTCCTCTTTTCTAATTAGAATGCTCCATTTCTATTGGCTAGTGAGGAAAAGCTAATACCACAAAGAATACTCACCAAGAGGTTCCCAATTTTGTTGAACCCACGAATACAAAAAATTCAAGGTAAAATAAATACCCATGAATTTATAGATCAAGTCATAGTTGGCCTTATATAAGACCGTCTCTTCTACTCTACTTTGCTCAAGGACAATCTTTGGTCTTGATTATAGAAACGTCCTCATTGGTCCCTCTCGAAGTAACATTCTTATCTTCTATTATACAACAACCAAAAAGTGCTTTGTATACCCTAGTTTCTTCTTCCCATTTAATCAAATTATAATTATCCCCATTCTAATTTCATATTACTGATTAATAAAACAATTATTACATTTAAAATCGATAGATAAAAGTAAGGTATGTTAGATAATATCATATCCCGAATCATACATTTGGGAGAAAGTTTCAAACATGTACGAAAAAAAAAAATTAAAAATATCGTGAGGCCATAAACAATTATGAATATTATTTATCCAATTTGAAACTTTTATTGGTAGTTGTGAAGTTTCCACCGTGAGAAGTTTAAATAGTCAAATTTCACATTTTTTTTTAATTTAACAAAGTAAACACTTACTGTGAGAAAGGGAGGTGTCGTGTGCTACAATTTTGGACTACTCCCCGCGGAGTGATGAAGGCATGTCAGAGTTGCCACTTTTATATTATCATTGAACAAACGTTTGTCGTCTAGTATTCCAAATGACTCATAAATTCATAAGATTATCTCCAAGAATGAGATTCTCTGCATATGTCAACTTCGAGGGACGATTTTTTTTTTTTTTCCTCTTATCTATCTAGTTGATCCCCAAAATTGATTTTACTCTATTCTTTTCTACCATACCCACGATGACATCCTTTACTATCAGTTGCTTCTGGTCACTACACTCTATTACCTACTCTAGGATAGGATCTGGAAGAGGGGATTGAACATGATTGTTATTGTTTTCATTATTCCCATCCACTCTTTCATGAATTGCTTTTCTTCCTACTTCACTATTGTCTTGGAGATCTCATACCTATTTGAGGGCTTGGGCTAGGTTTGCTCTTGGTGCCATATTTTTTTTACCTCATTCTTTTGGTCTGTTCAAAACCATCTCCCTTTGCTTCTCCTCCCTAAGAAGTGTTGGTTTCTTCTTTTGTGATTGTAGACTTACCCTCCTTAGGAAGATTCAACATTCCCAAATGAGCCCCCATTTTTGTGATCGTATTGATTGGGAAGGATAGGGTTAGATGCCCATATTTGTGGTGAACTCTACACCTAAAGGGTAGTGTCTTATAATCCAATTGTTGAATCTATGACAGACTTGCAAGTTTGAGTTCCACCTCTATCAAAAGAGGCTAACTAAGATTCATTTCAATGCATAATCTAGCATAAATGGTTGTGTTTCCTTCTATTGTGTCTCTAGAGACACCCAAATATCTTCCAAGGAAGTTGTTGATGATTTCCAATACCTGCTCACTCTAAAACTTCATTGGGAGTTCATATAATTAGGCCCAAATTAGAACATCGATGGGTTCAATTCAATGATCAAAGCCCCCTCTCTAAGGCTGAAAAAATAATCTTGTTAAGACATGATTCCTCTTTTCTAATTAGAATGCTCCATTTCTATTGGCTAGTGAGGAAAATCTAATACCACAAAGAATACTCACCAAGAGGTTCCCAATTATGTTGGACCCACGAATACAAAAAATTCAAGGTAAAATAAATACCCATGAATTTATAGATCAAGTCATAGTTGGATTTATATAAGACTGTCTCTTCTACTCTACTTTGCTCAAGGACAATCTTTGGTCTTGATTATAGAAACGTCCTCATTGGTCCCTCTCAAAGTAACATTCTTATCTTCTATTATACAACAACCAAAAAGTGCTTTGTATACCCTAGTTTCTTCTTCCCATTTAATCAAATTATAATTATCCCCATTCTAATTTCATATTACTAATTAAGAAAACAATTATTACATTTAAAATCGATAGATAAAAGTAAGGTATGTTAGATAATATCATATCCCGAATCATACATTTGGGAGAAAGTTTCAAACATGTACGAAAAAAAAAAAAATTAAAATATCGTGAGGCCATAAACCATTATGAATATTATTTATCCAATTTGAAACTTTTATTGGTAGGTGTGAAGTTTCCACCGTGAGAAGTTTAAATAGTCAAATTTCACATTTTTTTTTAATTTAACAAAGTAAACACTTACTGTGAGAAAGGGAGGTGTCGTGTGCTACAAGTTTGGACTACTCCCCACGGCATGATGAAGGCATGTCAGAGTTGCCACTTTGCTATTATCATTGAACAAACGTTTGTCGTCTAGTATTCCAAATGACTCATAAATTAATAAGATTATCTCGAAGAACGAGATTCTCTACATATGTCAACTTCGAGGGATGGAATTTTTTTTTTTCCTCTTATCTACCTAGTTGATCCCCAAAATTGATTTTACTCTATTCTTTTCTACCATACCCACGATGACATCCTTTACTATCAGTTGCTCCTGGTCACTGCACTCTATTACCTACTCCAGGATAGGAGCTGGAAGAGGGGATTGAACATGATTGTTATTGTTTTCATTATTCCCATCCACTCTTTCATGAATTTCTTTTCTTCCTGTTTCACTAGTGTCTTGGAGATCTCATACCTATTTGAGGGCTTTGGCTAGGTTTGCTCTTGGTGCCATATTTTTTTTACCTCATTCTTTTGGTCTTTTCAAAACCATCTCCCTTTGCTTATCCTACCTAAGAAGTGTTTGTTTCTTCTTTAGTGATTGTAGACTTACCCTCCTTAGGAAGATTCAACATTCCCAAAGGAGCCCCCATTTTTGTGATCGTATTGATTGGGAAGGATAGGGTTAGATGCCCATATTTGTGGTGAACTCTACACCTAAAGGGTAGTGTCTTATAATCCAATTGTTGAATCTATGATAGACTTGCAAGTTTGAGTTCCACCTCTATCAAAAGAGGCTAACTACGATCCATTTCAATGCATAATCCAGCATAAATGGTAGTGTTTCCTTCTATTGTGTCTCTAGAGACACCCAAATATCTTCCAAGGAAGTTGTTGATGATTTCCAATACCTGCTCACTCTAAAACTTCATTGGGAGTTCATATAATTAGGCCCAAATTAGAACATCGATGGGTTCAATTCAATGATCAAAGCCCCCTCTCTAAGGCTGAAAAAATAATCTTGTTAAGACATGATTCCTTTTTTCTAATTAGAATGCTCCATTTCTATTGGCTAGTGAGGAAAAGCTAATACCACAAAGAATACTCACCAAGAGGTTCCCAATTATGTTGAACCCACGAATACAAAAAATTCAAGGTAAAGTAAATACCCATGAATTTATAGATCAAGTCATAGTTGGCTTTATATAAGATTGTCTCTTCTACTCTACTTTGCTCAAGGACAATCTTTGGTCTTGATTATAGAAACGTCCTCATTGGTCCCTCTCGAAGTAACATTCTTATCTTCTATTATACAACAACCAAAAAGTGCTTTGTATACCCTAGTTTCTTCTTCCCATTTAATCAAATTATAATTATCCCCATTCTAATTTCATATTACTGATTAAGAAAACAATTATTACATTTAAAATCGATAGATAAAAGTAAACACTTACTGTAAGAAAGGGAGGTGTCGTGTGCTACAAATTTGGACTACTTCCCACGACGTGATGAAGGCATGTCAGAGTTGCCACTTTGCTATTATCATTGAACAAACGTTTGTCGTCTAGCATTCCAAATGACTCATAAATTCATAAGATTATCTCCAAGAACGAGATTCTCTACATATGTCAACTTCGAGGGATGAATTTTTTTTTTTTCCTCTTATCTACGTAGTTGATCCCCAAAATTGATTTTACTCTATTCTTTTCCACCATACCCACGATGACATCCTTTACTATCAGTTTCTCCTGGTCACTGCACTCTATTACCTACTCTAGGATAGGAGCTGGAAGAGGGGATTGAACATGATTGTTATTGTTAGTTGGCTTTATATACCCATGAATTTATTTTATTTTCCTCTTACTACCTAGTTGATCCCCAAAATTGATTTTACTCTATTCTTTTCTACCATACCCACGATGACATCCTTTACTATCAGTTGCTCCTGGTCACTACACTCTATTACCTACTCTAGGATAGGAGCTGGAAGAGGGGATTGAACATGATTGTTATTGTTTTCATTATTCCCATCCACTCTTTCATGAATTGCTTTTCTTCCTGCTTCACTAGTGTCTTGGAGATCTCATACCTATTTGAGGGCTTGGGCTAGGTTTGCTCTTGGTGCCATATTTTTTTTACCTCATTCTTTTGGTCTATTCAAACCCATCTCCCTTTGCTTCTCCTCCCTAAGAAGTGTTGGTTTCTTCTTTAGTGATTGTAGAATTACCCTCCTTAGGAAGATTCAACATTCCCAAAGGAGCCCCCATTTTTGTGATCGTATTGATTGGGAAGGATAGGGTTAGATGCCCATATTTGTGGTGAACTCTACACCTAAAGGGTAGTGTCTTATAATCCAATTGTTGAATCTATGACAGACTTGCAAGTTTGAGTTCCACCTCTATCAAAAGAGGCTAACTAAGATCCATTTCAATGCATAATCTAGCATAAATGGTTGTGTTTCCTTCTATTGTGTCTCTAGAGACACCCAAATATCTTCCAAGGAAGTTGTTGATGATTTCCAATACCTGCTCACTCTAAAACTTCATTGGGAGTTCATATAATTAGGCCCAAATTAGAACATCGATGGGTTCAATTCAATGATCAAAGCCCCCTCTCTAAGGCTGAAAAAATAATCTTGTTAAGACATGATTCCTCTTTTCTAATTAGAATGCTCCATTTCTATTGGTTAGCGAGGAAAAGCTAATACCACAAAGAATACTCACCAAGAGGTTCCCAATTTTGTTGAACCCACGAATACAAAAAATTCAAGGTAAAGTAAATACCCATGAATTTATAGATCAAGTCATAGTTGGCTTTATATAAGACCGTCTCTTCTACTCTACTTTGCTCAAGGACAATCTTTGGTCTTGATTATAGAAACGTCCTCATTAGTCCCTCTCGAAGTAACATTCTTATCTTCTATTATACAACAACCAAAAAGTGCTTTGTATACCCTAGTTTCTTCTTCCATTTAATCAAATTATAATTATCCCCATTCTAATTTACATATTAAAACAATTATTACATTTAAAATCGATAGATAAAAGTAAGGTATGTTAGATAATATCATATCCCGAATCATACATTTGGGAGAAAGTTTCAAACATGTACGAAAAAAAAAAAAATTAAAATATCGTGAGGCCATAAACCATTATGAATATTATTTATCCAATTTGAAATTTTATTGGTAGTTGTGAAGTTTCCACCGTGAGAAGTTTAAATAGTCAAATTTCACATTTTTTTTTAATTTAACAAAGTAAACACTTACTGTGAGAAAGGGAGGTGTCGTGTGCTACAAATTTCACATTTTTTTTTTAATTTAACAAAGTAAACACTTACTGCGAGAAAGGGAGGTGTCGTGTGAGAAAGGGAGGTGTCGTGTGCTACAAGTTTGGACTACTCCCCACGGCGTGATGAAGGCATGCAAGAGTTGCCACTTTGCTATTATCATTTGAACAAACGTTTGTCGTGTAGTATTCCAAATGACTCATAAATTCATAAGATTCGAGATTCTCTACATATGTCAACTTCGAGGGATGAATTTTTTTATTTTTATTTTATTTTTTAATATAAAACTCCCCACGGCGTGATGAATGTCAACTTCGAGGGATGAATTTTTTATTTTTTTATTTTTATTTTTTAATATAAAACTCCCCACGGCGTGATGAAGGCATGTCAGAGTTGCCATTTTGCTATTATCATTGAACAAACGTTTGTCGTCTAGTATTCCAAATGACTCATAAATTCGTAAGATGGGATGAATTTTTTATTTTTTTAGCAAACGTTTGTCGTCTAGTATTCCAAATGACTCATAAATTCATAAGACTATCTCCAAGAACGAGATTCTCTATATATGTCAACTTCGAGGGATGAATTTTTTTTTTGAACAAACGTTTGTCGTCCAGTATTCCGAATGACTCATAAATTCATAAGATTATCTCCAAGAACGAGATTCTCTACATAGGTCAACTTTGAGGGATGAATTAATTTTTTATTTTTTTAGGGACCTTTTATATACAACATGAGAGAGATTTGAACCTGGGCTTCTCAATGATTGGAAGGTTTTTACTACCCACTTGCTTTCCAACTCCTCTACATGAATTTCTTTAAAAATAAAACATGAAGGCGCAAAGTGGTCTTTTCTCTAAGTATCGTCACTGGTGACGATATCAAAAAGCGTTTTGGACACCCAAGACAGCGTAAACAAATAAAAACATTAACATATTCCACGTGTTTAGAAAAATTTGATTAAATTTAATTTTAAAAATTTCCTTTAACAAATCTAAGTATTTGTTGGCAACGTCAGACGGATTTTGTATGATTGCACTAAGATAGAAAATAAATTATACCACATTATAGTCAAATTGCTACAAATTTTAACTTGTTCCAATGAATATTTTTAACATCAAATAGAAACCTTTTACTATATAAAAATATATATTAAAAATTGATGTGTTAAGAGTTTTGTTTTAATTATGTAAATCACACATATTTTTATATTTTTATAGACCGGTGGATCCTTTATATTTATAATACTAATTGTTATTAATTTTTTAAATTGTAACAAAAGTTTAATATTTTTTATGAGTAATAATTTTTATACACATCTACCATGGGGATTGAACCCAGGTCACATCATCACCAATAATGCAAGTGGTGTCTCGATGAAATGACTTTTTGGATTCAATCTCCATAGTTTATATTGTTTGAGTGTGTGCCTTGAAATAATCATTCAAATTGTTTGGCTAAATTATACTACTATTTTTCATAATTGTTATATCTATATCACACTTAACATCCGAAATATTTTATCCTTTCTTTATTATAAGGATTTATCACAACATAGCAACATTTTTGCATTAACCTTTATGAAGGATTAAATTCTTTTTTAAAATTATCTTGCTTTTCTTGGTTGGAGATTATTTTTCTTAAATGATATCTTCCATACTAATGTTAATACTATGATCATCATATATTGAATTCAAGAAACTGAACATTGCAGTTCTGCATAAATGCATTAACAAGAGTTGTTTGATTGTCATACTTGTTTAGAAGATCAACTTTACAAATTTTTACAATCTCAAAAAAATTTAAAATATATTTTTAAATGATAATAATAATATTTTGAATATTGCTATCAAATGGCATGAACTCAAATGGTTAAACCTGGGATACCATTATAAAGATTGAAGTTCAAAGCTTACCATATGATATATGCTTAATTGATAATTATAATATTATTGTATGATTATTTAAATATAACAATAATATGACCATGATGTAATACAAGTTGGGCTAGTTTCAACCCTTATAACCCCATATATATATATATATATATATATATATATATATATATATATATATATATATATATATATATGTGTGTGTGTGTGTGGTTGTGTGCATGTGTATATTGTTATATTCAAATGTACACTTTGAATATATAACATTTTTATTAAAGCAACCTTCATATCACCAAACACATTAAAAAAATTATACTCTAACATAGATAGAATGACCTAAGTGTCAGGTTACCCCATGCATACATGGAAGGAGGTAATTATTATAGTCCTTCATTCTTGATGACAATACTAGCTACTAGTGCTAACACCAACTATTTGCTTAGGCCTAAAGTCCAAACTTTTAATCCTAGATGGACTTCTTAGCACATTAACATATTCTCTAACATTAGTATGAACACTAGTTGATTAAGCACTAATTTCTAAACTTGGCATCAACATCAACAACCTTGGTGTAAGCCAATAATCTTGGCATCCATCTAGTGTCTTCACTAGCTATTGACACCAACCCACACATTGGTGCCATGATTGCTTTAGTGCCAATCCTTTTGCACCCTTCCAAAAATGATATAAATTGTTGATGCTTGTACGAACATGAAAAATGACTACTACAATGATATATCATCATCTAAAGATAGTTATGGCACCTAACATCATTTTCCTATTTCAAGAATAAGCATGATTTTCTAAGGTGTAAAAAATATATTCTTGCTTATTTCTTGATATTGTCAACAATCACTAGATGTTGACATCTCACTTCTATCTCTAACGTATCCTTGCACAATCTATAAATACAAGGAATTTTTATTCGAATGATATTAGGAAGAGTCCATGTTGAAATTATAATTAACGTCATGGCCAAGAGTCGACATTGTGCAATGTATTGGATAAGCCTAAGAGCATTTCATTGTATAATGTATTCATTACTTTTGTAATATTTTATTATGTAAGCCCAATGGACCTTGGAACCTTGTTATGGTTAAACTCTTTTATTAATTATAATTAACCTAGAGACCACTTATTATGTTGGCTTAGGTTAAACTCTATGATGTAATTGTTCTTTTGGTATTGCTATAAATAACCACCTTACACTCAATTCTTATTGAAGTGTTGTGCAATATTATCTATGGATAGTTATTATTTATGGTTCCTATGGGTGTCCTAATCTATTTTGTTTTTCTTTTGCTTTTTGTATAATATTTTAGTGAATGTTTTTCTTTTATTTATTTCTAGAAAGAATGGTGAACTCCATCATGGTATTAGACTAGGTATGAAGTAGCATTACTTGGTCAAGTTAGAAGCTAACTTGGTGTCTCCAATTTTCTTCCTAATTTTGAGATAATTTTTTCCTCGTATTTTTATAAGAATCTTCTATAGTAAAAATAAAAAGAAAAGACTACTTGTTTTCTTTTCTTCCCCAAATACTTTGAAGAATTTTCATAGAGAATCAAGTTTTGATGATCTCTCATTGTTTTTCCATGGTGATGCAGGAGCATCCGAGGGCAGCAGAGCAATCTTGCATCAACCAAATTTTTCTAAGTGTTTTGCAAAGAAAAATATGTGTCACGATATCGCGACACAAAAAGTGTCGCGATATCGTGACCAAAACAGGAGATAGAGAAGCGACGGATAGAATTTCGTGAAATCGCGACATGTCACAATTTTGTGACCAAAGCAGGGAAGCAAAGGCGTAGAGACAGAAGGTCACAAAATCATGACCAAAGCAGGGAGCAAAGGCGTGGAGAACCGAAGGTCACGAAATCATGACCAAAGCAGGGAACAAAGGCGCGGAGAACTGAAGGTCGCAAAATCGTGACCAAAGTAGGGAGCAAAGGCGCAGAGGACAGAAGGTCACAAAATCATGACCAGAGCAGGGAGCAAAGGTGCGAAGGACGAAAGGTCATGAAATCACGACATGTCATGATTTTGTGACCGAAACTGAAGAACGGAGGCGCAATAGAAAAACGTCGCGATATCGCGACATGTCATGATATCGCGACCAAAGCGAAAGCAAGAAGGCATGAAGGAAGAAATGTCACGATATCGCGACATGTCGCAATATTGCGACCGAAGCAGGAGAAAGAAAGCATAGAAAGGAAATTGTCGTGATATCACGACATGTCACGATATCGCGACCAAACAAAAAAACACGCACTCCAAGCTTTCATAAATGCATCCCTTCGTGCACGGCAAGCTAGCGGTAGTGAAGCAACAATTTCAGAGGAAGATTCCAACAAGCATGTTGGCCACTCACGCATGATATCTAGAGATGCATTTATAGCAACTAGCAATGAAGCAGCAGTTCCAGAAGAATATCCTGGTGGTTATGGCAGCCAGTCACGCGCCTCACCCAGAGTCTCATCAATGCAACTTTCTAGTATTGTTCCAGGTGGCAATTGTAGACCATAGGAAGTTTGAAAACACAGAGGGTCGGGACCTCGATAAAAACCCAAGAATTATAAGGAGAAGGGGTTGGCAAAATGACAGATTTATATGAGTGTCCACAGCAACGAGAAAGGAATAATAGGAGGTCAAAAGGAAATGCTAGAGCCGCGGTCACTGATGAAGATGCTGGATCTGAGCATTCTGAAGAAGCAGAGAGAGGAGAAGTAATGATCGTGAGGAGAGTCCTGTTGAATGAAGAGGGTGTCGTAGATTAGAGGGAAAACTTATTCCACACAAGGTGTAAATGCACGAGTAAGATTTGCAATATTATTATTGACAACGGTAGCACGAATAACCTAGTTTTAGAAGGAATGGTTATAAAGCTACAACTGGAGAGGAAGAGACACCCGCATCCATATCGGATCATGTGGTTGCAGAAAGACCATAAGGTGTTGGTCAGTGAACAATGCCTGGTAAAATTCAGTATTGGGAATTATCATGATGAGGTCCTGTGAGACATCCTGCCCATGGATGCGTGCCATTTGCTATTGGGAAGGCCATGGTAGTTTGACAGGTGTGTCGTTCATGATGGTCGTGCCAACACCTACTCCGTGACAAAGAATGGAATGCATCATAAGCTGAAACCCCTGAAGGAGGTAGAAGAAAAGGTATGTGGCAGTGCCAAAATTTTCTTGGTTGACGGGAGAAATTTTTTAGATGATTTGAAGCATGAACATATGTGCTATGCATTAATTCCTAGAGTCAGGGAGAAATAATGCAAAGATACCCCGACAGAAGTCCTAGATCTGTTGGAGGAATTTCCAGATATTATATCTGATAATGTGCCTGAGGGTTTACCCCCAGTAAGGAAGATCAGTCACCATATCGATTTGGTGCCAAGATCAAGCTTGCCTAATAAAGCTGCACATAGAATGACGCCTATAGAAACTGAGGAGCTAAATAGGCAGGTCCAGGAGTTGCTGGAGAAGGGACTAATTCGAGAAAGCTTGAGTCCATGTGCAATGCCTGTAGTGCTAGCGCCAAAGAAATATGGAGAGTGGAGAATGTGTACAGACTCTCGAGCCATCAACAAGATCACAATAAAATACAGATTTCCATTGCCAAGAATGGATGACATAATGGACTGTTTGAGTGGAGCCAAGTACTTCACCAAGATTGATCTCAAGAGTGGTTACC
Organism: Wollemia nobilis; assembly: GCA_028583015.1. Classification (NCBI taxonomy): domain Eukaryota; kingdom Viridiplantae; phylum Streptophyta; class Pinopsida; order Araucariales; family Araucariaceae; genus Wollemia; species Wollemia nobilis. Next base: position 1,384,024 of record JAQPPZ010001901.1, on the reverse strand, counting down.
ATTAGATCCGTGTCAGAGAAGGATATGAGTGGAAGACAGCCTTCAAGACTAGAGAGGGTTTGTATGAGTGGTTGGTCATGCCATTTGGGCTGTCCAATGCACCAAGTACCTTCATGCGGCTGATGAATGAGGTACTCAAAGAGTTTTTAGGCAAATTTGTCATTGTCTATTTAGATGATATATTAATATTTAGCAAAACCCTAGAGGAGCACCGATGCATATCAGAAGGGTTTTTGAGAAGGCTGCGGGAGGAGCAGTTATTAATTAATCTAAAAAAGTGTAATTTTGTAAAGAAGGAGTTAGTATACCTGGGATTTGTAATCTCAGTAGAAGGTCTAAAAATGGACCCAAAAAATGTGAGAGCTATCATCAAATGGCCTACTCCGAGAAGCACAATAGAGGTAAGATCATTTCATGGTCTAGCCAGCTTTTACAAAAAAATCATTAGAAATTTTAGCAGCATTTGTGCACCCCTCACAGAAACAATGAGAGGGGATAAGAAGGAATTTAAGTGGACCTTAGGAGCAGATAGGAGCTTTGATCTATTGAAGAAGGTCACAAAAAAACCTATTTTTGCACTCCCAAACTTTAACAAGGTATTTTAGGTAGATTGTGATGCCAGTGGTAGTGCAATAGGAGCTGTACTGAGTCAGGAAGGCAGGCCTATTGCTTACTTTAGTGAGAAACTCAATGATGCTCGAAAAAAGTATTCAGTTTATGATCAGGAGTTTTATGCAATAGTTCAGGCTCTAAAGAAGTGGAGGCATTATTTGTTGCCAAAAGAGTTTGTTCTATTTACTGATCATCAGGCATTACAGTACATTAACAGCCAAACAAAACTAAATCAGAGGCACTTGAAGTGGGTTGAGTTTCTCCAAAGTTATACCTTTGTTTTGAAGCACAGAAGTGGAAATTCAAACATATTTGCAGACGCCTTAAGTAGAAGACAGAATTTGATGATTAAAATGACAGTGGAAGTGGTAGGATTTGAAGAATTGAAAGGTTTGTACCTTGAAGATCCTGATTTTGCAGAAGCCTGGATGGCTTGCTTGACACCTGTTACTATGGACAGGACAAAGTGGTTGGATTTTTTAATCCAAGATGGAATGTTGTTCAGGGGGAGTAAATTATGCATTCCAAGGAGTTCCATGTAGGAAAACATAGTCAAGGAGAAGCACAACGGGGGACTGGATAGACATTTTGGTCGGGATAAGACCATTGCCCTGGTGAGTGAGAACTACTACTGGCCACAACTGTAGCAAGATGTGAAAAGGTTTGTGCAATGTTGCATAATATGCCAGATGGCGAAAGGCATGAAGCAGAAAATAGGATTATATCAGCCGTTACCTGTACTTGAGAGGCCATGGGAGGACATCAGCATGGATTTCATTCTTGGATTATCGAGAACACAGAGGGGAAATGACTCCGTATTTGTGGTGGTTGACAGATTCTCCAAGATGGCACATTTTATTCCTTGCCATAAAACAAGTGACGCGGTTCACATTGTAGGGTTATTTTTCAAGGAAGTGGTATGACTTCACGGTCTACCAAAAAGCATAGTTTCTGACAGAGATACAAAGTTTGTTGGTTATTTTTGGAGAACATTGTGGAAGAAGTTGAAGACAGATCTAAAGTTTAGTTTTGCATACCACCCACATACCGATGGACAGACAGAGGTGGTAAATAGAAGTCTGGATAATTTATTAAGATGCTTGATAGCAGATAAACCCAAGGGATGGGATTTGGTTTTGTCGTAGGTGGAATTTGCATACAACAATTCTATCAACAAGAGTACAAACAAATCCCCATTCCAAGTCATATATGGAAACAACCCAAGAAATGTTTTTGAGCTGAGGAAATTAGAGAAAGGGGAAAAGTGCAGTGTCGAGGCTGAGGAATTTGCGAAACAGATGAAAAGCCTACATGAAGAAGTGAAGAAACAAATTACAAAAATGAATACTCAGTATAAGAAAAGAGCAGACCAAAAGTTGCAGTTCAAAGAGTTCGAAGTGGGAGATGAAGTCATGGTCCATCTCATAAAAGAAAGATTTCCAGCAAAAACTCATAACAAGTTGAAGATGAAGAAGTTTGGGCCATGCAGAATACTGGAAAAACGAGATTCGGGCAATGCATATGAAGTGGAATTGCCAAATGGGCTTGACATTTTGCTTGTTTTTAACATATCAGATTTAGTGGAATACCATGAGGGAGACAGTACAGAGGCACCAAGTACAGAGTTATGGAGCATTCTAGTGTCTAACCCAACCATCGACAAGATCGAGGAAATATTAGATACTTGTGAAGGCAGAAGCACCAGGAACAAACAATACTCTGAATATTTGATCAAGTGGAAGGGCAGACCTGTAGAAGATGCAACTTGGTTGTCAAAGACAGAGGTTGACCACCTGGGTCTTCCTCTCAAAGATTAGAAGTGAGGATCACTTCTCAATCCACCCTGGGTGTCTGATGCAGGAGCATCCGAGGGCAGCAGAGCAATCTTGCATCAACCAAATTTTTCTAAGTGTTTTGCAAAGAAAAATATGTGTCGCGATATCGAGACCAAAATAGGAGATAAAGAAGCGACGGACAGAATGTCATGAAATCGCAACCAAAGTAGGGAAGCAAAGGTGCAGAGGATAGAAGGTCATGAAATCGTGACATGTCACGAAATCGTGACATGTCACGAAATCACAACCAAAGCAGGGAGCAAAGGCGTGGAGAACTGAAGGTCACAAAATCGTGACATGTCGCGATTTCATGACGTCATGAAATCACAACCAAAGCAGGGAACAAAGGCACGAAGGACTGAAGGTCACGAAATCATGACCAAAGCAGGGAGCAAAGGCACGGAGGACAGAAGGTCACGAAATTACGACCAGAGCAGGGAGCAAAGGTGTGGAGGACGAAAGGTCACGAAATCGCGACATGTCACAATTTTGTGACAGAAACTAAAGAATGGAGGCACAATAGAAAAACATTGTGATATCATGACATGTCACGATATCGCGACCAAAGCAGAAGCGAGAAGGCATGAAGGAAGAAATGTCACGATATCGCGACATGACTAGAGCAGGAGAAAGAAAGCATAGAAAGGAAATTGTCACGATATCGTGACATGTCACGATATCGTGACCAAATAGAAAAACATGCACTCCAAGCTTTCATAAATGTGTCCCTTTGTGCACGACAAGCTAGCAGTAGTGAAGCAACAGTTTCAGAGGAATATTTCAACAAGCATGTTGGCCACTCGCGCATGATATCTAGAGACGCATTTATAGCAACTAGCAAAGAAGCAGCAGTTCCAGAAGAAGATCTCGGTGGTTATGGTAGCCAGTCATGCACCTCACCCAGAGTCTCATCAATGCAACTTTCCAGTATTGTTCCAGGTGGCAATTGCAGATCGTGGGAAGTTTGAAAACACAGAGGGTCGGGACCTCGATAAAAACCCAAGAATTGTAAGGAGAAGGGGTTGGCAAAACGACAGATTGTTGTATATTCTCTGTAAATCTTTCTGAAGCTATTGAATAAGGAATTTGGCTCTTGTTATTCTTGTTTCCTGACTTGTGTTAGATCTATTCTCCACCACATGGCCATGACATAGAATGGAGACATGATGAGAAATTTTTTAATCATAATTATCTTCTCTTTCACATGCATGATCAATAGAGCTACAATATTTTTTAGGGCCACATTTCTCAAGAGAAAAATACCTTTATGAATGCTTTCATTAAGGCAACATGGTGATCATACGAGGGTGTCTTTAGGTTTTTCTCTATGCAATATTACTTTGAGTCTTGGTTACTCCTTGGTTTATTAGAATATTCTTGAATTTAGCTGATTGATTCTAGTTGGAAGGAGTTGGTTGCTACATCGAAGCCTTTTGCTACAACTTGGGTCAATGATAGGTTAGTTTGGTAAAGTGATAGAGGGGTGTTGTGAGGGATTAGGTTAATTTTTGAACCTAAACCCAGTTCTTTTATCATCGTTTGTGAATATACATAGGGTCTTTGTCTATAGGCTTGACCACATTATCTTAGGAATAAGACCTAGTTAGTTGGATATGAAAATATAATTAAAATTATATCTAGCACCCGAGTGCATGTTTTATTCTCCTTGCTATATGTATTTTTATCTTATTTGACTTTTGAGGTTATTTTAGAATGGAAGTCACTTCAAGGATCCAATGGACCCTATATTGTCTTGGATATTGGATTATTGTTAGGCCAATAGGGACCCAGGATCAAATATCATTGGAACAAGTTACTAAAGAAAAGAATGTGGCTGACATAGGACTTTCATTCACCATGAAAATGTTATTTAATAGTATCTTCCGCTTGATAGACAAAGAAGCAATATTATTTGCACCATTATACATTACAGGAGGATACTACGCTCTAATGATAAATTTGGAGGTAAGTTCGGTGTCGATGTGGTCACTGCATACTGAAAGACCACTATTGCAATAGATGTTCATATCCATGCATACTGTATGGTCACTGTTGCAATAGATATTCATATTCAGATGATTATTGTTGCAATAGATGTTCATATCCATGCATACCATACTACAGTTGTTTTAATGGGAAGATTTGGTCAGATCTATTTTAGTAAATTTGGTGAGATGATTATGTGGGAAACTAGCATCAAAGAAGTTATTTGCCATAAATATTATACATCCCAAGTGGCGCAGCCCGAGTCTACAGTTGGAATTAATTTTTGATGATTCTTCATGAGGAAATACTAGATTAATTGGTAAAAGGTGTAGCATTTTTGAATGAGAGTACACTTCCTTTGGATCATCACTGGTTGAGAATTTATTTGTGGTCCCATGTGCCCTAGTAAAAGTGAGGAATAATCATGCTTATTAGTCAACACATTTAATCATGTGGTATATTTTTAAGCAGTGTAACATTTATAATATGACATGTAACCCAAAGTGACACGAGTTTGAGGATAATAATAAAACGCTATCTAAAGTGTTATCAAAGGAAATTATCATATGGACATTGTGGTTACAAGAGAAGGTGAAAATAAGATGAAATGAAATGTTTGAAAAGCGTTATGAGGCCAAATAAGGAGAAGGAAGTGAAGAGGTTTTGGAAAATTTTAAATAGCTATTGAAGCGAAGAGTTTTTGGAAAATTTTAAATAGCTATTGAAGCTCAAGAAATAGGGTCGGAGATTTTTTGGCAAGTTTGCATGTTGGAAACGCAATTTTCTTCTTGAAAAAAACTCTCCTCCCAAGTTGTTGGACTGCACCAAGTTTCAACATTGGAAGCCATTGAAACACAATATGTTGCAAATGTATTTCATTTAAAATCTTTCTTTTGGCAATATATTGGAAATTTCAGTGAGTTTTATGCATGCAGATGGTAAACTTACATTTTTTAATATAATCATAGTAGTTCAAAGGATATGAGTTGGAAAATAATAAATGGGCAACAACATTAAATCACATACTGTAATGTAGATACATGTGATTGACTACCTTTTTCCAATGTTTATAGACTGTTTTTATTTTTTCGGGTCCATTAGGGAAAAACTTCTAAATGCCATGTATTTTGCATATGAAAGCATTTTGAGCCATTTTTTTATCAAATTGCATGAGTTTTCAATCTCTACACACTAGTAGCATTAGTTCATAGACATGTTATAGTGTTAGGGTTTAGTTTGTGTAAGATGAACCACAAATCCCTAGTTATCCATCTAAATAGGATAAATTATAATATTTGGTCAACTCAAATGATTGGCATACGATGAAGTAAGAACCTATGGTGTATGTTTTAGGAGGATAAAGGAATGATTCTTGATGAAACTCACCATTAAATAGTAGAAGTGGTTCTAGGTTTCTTTTCTTTATTAATTGAACCAGTGTTGCTTTTGAATATCAAAGAGGAGAGTGACATTTTCAAGGTATGGTCTAAGTTGCATGAAATTTTAGAAAGATTAATTCTACTAAAGTAAGTTTCTTGGAATTAGCTATTTCTTCTCTTAATCTTGTTGAATTTAATAATATTAAGGATCATATTACAAGATTCAAGGATTTGAGGGTAAATATTGCATCTTCTAGAGGTAAAAAGAAAAATGATGTAGAATCCATTAATATTGTCATTGCTAATTTCTCCCCCTTATTTTAGATATCAAACATAATGAATTATATTATTCCTATGTTCTTGAAATATTAGAAGACTCTTTCTCTTGACTATTTGTTTTATCTCCTAATTCATTTTCAAGTTGCAATGCAAAAATATGGTAAAAATCTATAAATATAGGCTTCTACAAAGGAATTAAAGTCTAAGAAAGCTAAGACCTAGGGTCCTAATGTTCAGGCTTAATGTTCAAATAAAATTAAGACTACTTGTAGATACAAAAATGGGGAGGGTTTTTGAATGAATAATTGCTTTCTAAAATTGAAAAGGATTGAAGTTGAGTTCTTGAAGCAAGATGAATGTCTTGACAATGATAAGGTATATTTGGATTGATATACCTCAATTGTAGAGGATCACTAGATAATCCATTATGAGGGAAATTTATTCTTATCACTAGTGCCTTATATCATTTTTTCCATCAATTTAGTAATGAGGGGGTGTTAAAATTATAATTTGCTTCATGACCAAGAGCTAACATTGTGTGATGTATTGGATAGGCCTAAGGACATTTCATTGTAAAATGTATAAATTATTTTTGTAATTAGGCCTTGGTTAAAATTTTTATGGCTAAACCCTTTTATTAATTTTAATTAACCTAAAGGTCACTTATTATGTCAATTTAGGTTAAACTCTATGATGTAATTGGGGTTTAGGTATTTCTATAAATACCCGTCACACCTATCATTTATTATAGGAATGTTTTATAATATTATCTACATAGAGTGACTACTTGTGGTGGCTATGGGTATCCCAATATATTTCATCTCTCTTTCACTTTTTGTATAAGATTTTAGTGAATGTTTTTTATCAATTTATTAAAAGCATTGTGAATTCCATCAACATGTTAAACCAAACATTATTCAAAAGTAAGAATGAGCATAAGGCATCTAAAAGATCAAGAAAAAATCATTAAATCCTTTCTCATATGCTAGGGCACATATCACTAGCTCATATCAATAGAGCAACACCAATCCATACCTCATTAGTTGAGATCAGGGCTACATCTAGAGTTATGACCAGTGCCAATACATATTTAAATAAGGATTTGACTAGATCCATGACATTCCTCCTTATTAATATGATGTGTTATGTGAATATCCTTATATAAATATATGGCCTATGTTTTCTAGTGTTTTGGATTACACTTTCAAGCATCTATCTCTTTATATATCTATCTTTATATATTCCCCTCTCATGGAGATTTAGTGTAACATTCTTTTTCAATGTACGAGTTATGTTTAGATTTTACCCTCTCATGGAGCCATTGTAATACAATATGATTATAATTTATTGATATTTGCTTTAGGACTTTCCTATGTATTTATGTTTTTTTATAGTTTGATTATATTGAGTGTATCTGCCATAATTCTTTAAAGTATTTTTTGTGTCTACATTTTATTTGTGTTGTACTTCATGTATTCTATATATTTTCTCATTTTTATGTTATTATTTATACATTTTTTTATAGTGCTTCAATTGTAATTATTTTAGTTCCATAGGTTTATATAACATAGTCTAGTACTTTGTCATAGTGCACCTATGTCTTATCATATTAATAATACCCTAACTATCACAAATATCACTCTAAATACAAGCACCAATATCTAGTTCTATAAATTGTCCTTCATGATAATAATCCTTGGTCCTCTAGTGCATAGATAAAATGATATTAGATCCATGACTAGTCAATTTCCATTGCAAGCAAAGTGATATCAAAGCCTTTATTTTACTACAAATAAATGATACCTTCATTTTACTTCAAACAAAATGGTACCAAAACTAGTATTCACTGCAACCAAAGTGGTACTAGAAAGAAGTTTCATCATTATCCAACATGAGAAAGACTCAAAAGCTAGAATGGATACAAAAGGAGGTTGCATTGTTGAAGAACCAAAATAAGAAGTTGTAATATAACATCCAAAAAATATAAGATACTTTATTTCACTATTACACATATGTTAAATTTAGAGATAAGGATATCACATATAGGAGATCTAATCAATTAAAGTATTGATAAGATAAATAAGTAGCACAATCAAAATATAGAGAAACTTTATTAAGAATTAAGGGACAAAGAATCTACTTATGATGCCATCTAATAGAAGCTTTTGCATCTACAAGATGATCTTGGAAAATTGTATGTAGATAGACCATATCTATGGGATTATCACAAACAAATCAATGTTTTTAATGAATATTTTTCCTCCGAAATAAATAGTCTATTCTAAAAACTCATTTGGTTAAGCATTGGTTTAGTCATATTGAATAAATGGGTTATATTGGCTAAGTATTGAGACATCCCATTGAATTCAAACAACCCAAGAATATTGGGATTGGGTATGTATGTAGTTATCACAATAGAATAGGACATTAATCCAAAAATACTTTGATATACACTCATGGGATATTTCTAGTAGGCACAACCATATTTGCTTAACTAATTGGTTCAATAAAGTCCTTACTCAAATATTAGACAATATGACATATGTATTTTAGATTATATCCTTTCTATAGTTGGAATAATTTAACTACGATAATTAAAAATATTTACATTAACAAAAATTCCAATATTGCATATGTATCTCCCTTATCCTCTTTATAGACATCCTTTCCAAGTGTGGAACCTTCTAGTTTTCTCCATAATTGGATGTGTTATCATATTCATTCTTGGTGCAAGAAGCAAGGTATCATATTAGGTTCCATATTTGAGTACATTGAAGCATATTTACCTTGTATAGGAATTAAAACAATGGAATAGCCAATGCATCAATCCAAGAATAGAACCTATGATGTCAAAAATTGATTCAAAATTTTATAGAGAAATAAGGAACCACTCTATGTGATTAGTTTTAGGATGTTTTTATTGGATGAGAAGCCTTGCATATAACTATAAGAAATGTGCTAACCATAGAATTTGGAACCCATCACAACTTCTCCATTAATAGGATAACTCCATAACATCCCACAATTTCATATCTTTCCATGGAACTAACTCTACCTATGACTCTAATCCCTAATTTAGAGTTATGGCATATTAGGCGGTGGTGTCAACACTAGCATACATAGGTGTTCAAGATGTTAGTAACCCATATAATTAGTAAGGACTAAGACCTATACAATATATCATATCAATATTTATTAAAATATATAGAGTTATAGTTATAATATACCTTTATCTTCCATCTATCCCAACCACTTCTTAGCTCAATAAGGACATTGGAAAAATAGAGCATCACTTTGTTAGGTCAATATTATGGTCCAATGTTCAACTAGATCTAATTTTGAACTTTATATTTATGTAATGTTGACATTAAAACTAGCTACCAATGTTAGCACCACTATCTTAGATATTCGTATGTTCATCCTATATGCACTAGAAGATAGAGCCTAGATATCTCAAAGTTCATCAAATACATGTTGGAAGAATATAATATTGATCTACTCGATCCAAAAATTATGATCTAACATTCACCTGTATTTAGCCTTGACCTCCATCATCCTAAATATTTAGATTCTCATCTTAGATGAACTAGAAAATCTAATCTTAGACCTATTTGATCTATTGCTTAGAGGTCTCAACATAATCCTATACCAACTCTATGTATAAGGCTTCTCAATACATCATTTATAGTTACTTCATCATCCTAGTAATTCAAATATTCATCCTCACTAGAAAATATACAATAGATGTCTAAAGGCTCATTAGGACATACTAGAAGAGTAGGGCATCACTATATCGAGTTAGAACTATAGTATTATGTTCATCTTAGATCCATATTTGAGCTCCATCATTTCAGATATATAAATATTCATCATAGATGCACTGTAAGAATAGATATTAGGTCTATTTGGCCTACTTCTCATAGGCATCAACTTCATCCTATCCTAACTTATTATATAAAATGCTTCTCAACATGTCAATGCCAATTTCTTGGGATTGAAATGTATAAGTAATGGGGATCATCACTTCCAAAAAAATGGCATGTGATCTTAGCATGGGAGTATGCCATTATGCATACATGAAAGTATTCATATATCACCATACTTCAATGTTTGTGCCAATCCAACTACTAGCATAAGTACTAGCTAACAATGTGGACCTAAAATTTGAAATTCAAACTTCAAATTCTAAACTCTAGAGGATCTTGTTATCACATAAACACATTATCCAACATTACTTCCAATATATTTTATTAAGTTCCAAATTCTAAAATTTGCATCAAATCAATAGCCTTGGCATCAATTTGCTAGATACCAGTGCTAACCAACACATTGGTACCATGATTACTTTAGTGTCAAACCATCATAATCAATTATATTGATGCCTATCCAAAAATGATAAATATCATTAGCGCCCACATGAATATGAAAAATGGTTGATGTTGATGCCATATAATTATTTAATGATTATTATAATGCTTCAACTATAATGCAATATTTCATAGTTTTTCAACTATAATTTTTATATATAGCTTCTATACATGTCATTATTAATATATTTAATGTATTGCATAATATTTATGATATGCTTTAGATATTTTATTATTGTACCTTAGTTGTAATATTATTAGAACCATACCTTTCTATGACATAGCCCAATCCTTTGTCATAATGCACCTATGTATTATCAAGTCATTATTTGTCTAGATTAAATGTCACTCTAACTATAACTTACATGCACCACTAGTTTATAAGTTGTCCTCTACACTGATAATATTCGTCCTCTAGTACACATATTATAGAATGAAATATTTGTGAAGAGGATATCTAAAGAGGATCTACAAGAGGTAATTTTTTATTTCCACTTTACTAGGGCACCTCGCCTCAATGGATGTTTTTTGCAATTTTATTTCAAATATTTCGGTATTTATTGAAGGGCTATATATTGGTTGTATTTGAAGAGGATATGAAAAATAAGAATATAATAAATGAGATCCATTCCACTTTTATTCCATTGTTTCAATAGAAAGGTGAAACAAAATATATTAGTATTTTTATATAATAAACCTTTATAATATGATTTATAAGAAATTTCAAAATTTATATAAAATATATTTAAAAGCATTCTATATTATTTTATCTTGGAGGAATATGGTTATTTTATTCATGATAAACAAATTCATGATGGTATAATCAATACACAATAGACCTATATTCTCTTCATTCAATGGAGAAATAGAAATGCTTGTATATATATACAAGGAAAAGCATATGATATAGGTTTTTTGTAAATTTCTTATGAAAATTTCCAATAAATTTGATATTGATAAAAGTTGGTGTGAATAGATTGTACCTTATTATAGCCCTCTAAAAATAATATTTTGATCAACATATACCTTGTTGGATACTTCTAAACATCCCATAGACCTTATTCAAGTCACCTACTATCTCTGATCTCTTTGTTATCCTTGTTGATACATTGGTGAAATATTTCTAAAAGGTAAAATGAAAGGTAATCAAGTTGCAACAAATGGTCCATTTGAATCTAATTTTCAAAATGTTTAATATATTTTTTATTTGGGTCATCTATCAATGCGTTAGGTCATGGAATCTAAAGTAATACTATCATGCTATGAGAATGATGGTGAAAATTTGGTTATTGCTAAAAAGTATAGGATACTTTTGTTAACATCATCCTAAATTTATAGTGGATCATTATAGATATTTTATAGTTTAAAGTTAAAAACTTGTTATTCTTGTATTTAGTTATTCCTTTTGCTAATAAAGGAAGGAGCATGGAACTTTGAAACTCATTTTTGATAGAATTAAATCTTGATTGGTAGGTTAGAAAAGAAAGTTCTTGATAATGACTAGGAGGCTATAATTCATAAAGACTATATTGTATTTAATATCTCTCTATATAGTGTCACTTTAACCATTGTCAATGAGTATACCATTTTAATTTCATAAAAACTTAGAAGACTTCTTTGAAAATTTCGTGACGAAAATTCTAGGTCTCCTCTTTTAAATTGGAATAGAGTTTGCAAAATTATAAGGGTAGGTTTGTAAAATGGAAAGATTGCGAGTTTGAAATTAGGGGTGATTATTGCTGGGAGATTATTCAAAGATTAAAAAAAATAGTTAAAAAAAATATATTATTTAAAAAATATATAGGTTATGTGGATGTAATAAAATTGTTAAGGGAGTGAACCCTAACTAGGTTTTTAACAACATGGAAATTTATATTTGATGCAGGAGCATCCGGTGGCAGCAGAGCAATCTCTCACCAACAATTTTTTTTAACTGTTTGCCTTGGTGTCGTGATATTGCGACATGTCACGTTTTTGTGACTCAGGGAGGAGAGAGAAGGTGCGGAGAAGAAATGTCACGATTTCATGATATGTCACGAAATCACGACCGAAGCAGGTGAGAGAAGGTTCCTGAAGAAAATGTCACAATTTCGCAACATGTAACGAAATCACGACCGAAGTAGGAGAGAGAAGACACGAAGCAAAAATGTCACGAAATCATGACGTCGCGAAATCGCGACCAGAAGATGAAAGAAGGCACAAGGGAGGAAAAGTGTCACGATATCATGACAAAATGACGAAGCAAGGCGCAGGAGTGAAAAATGTCGTGATCTCGCGACATGTCGTGAAATCGCGACCGAAACAGGGGAGAGATGGCATTCGAGGAAAAACGTCATGAAATTGTGACATGTCACGAAATTGTGACCTATCGCAAAATCGTGATCGAAAGCAGACAGGGAAGGACCAGAGGAGAAGATATCACGATTTCGTGACATGTCGTGAAATCACGACCGAAAGGAAACAGGAAGGGACAGAGGAGAAAATGTCACGATTTTGTGACATGTCACGAAATCATGACCGAAAGAAGACAAGAAGGGACAGAGGAGAAAATGTCACGATTTCATGACATGTCACCAAATCGTGACCAAAGGAGCAGAAAGAAGGCAAAAAGAAAAAGATGTCGCGATATCACGACCGAAAGAAAGAAAGAAGATCCGAAAAGGGAGATGTCACGATATCGTGACATGTCGCGATATCGTGACCTAAATAAGAAGACAATAAGAAAAGAAACATGTCACGATATCGTGACATGTCGCGATATCGTGACTCGAAGGAAAGGGAAGGCAACAAGGAGAAAAATGTCGCAATATCGTGACATGTTGCAAAATCATGACTTGAAGGAAAGGAGAGGCAACGAGGAGAAAAATGTCGGGATATTGCGACATGTCACGAAATCATGACCTGAAGGAAAGGAGAGGCAGCGAGGAGGAAAATGTCGCGATATCGTGACCCGATGAAGAGGAAATGCAGCGAGGGGGAAAATGTCACGATATCGCAACATACTACTGGTTCACGATTCGATAAGGCACGCATTACCAAACAATGTTTCTTGAGGCAGTCAAAGGCCTCATTAATATAGGATTTCTTGCCCAATAAGTTTGCTGAGCATGGTGGCCACTCGACTGCTATGCCCAGAGATCAAAGATGTTCAGATGGCTCATCAATGCGTGTTTCCATGGTTGACCCGATGGTAGTTGTTCGATAGGCTAAAAGAGGTGAATATTACAGTGACTAGGGGGGAAGCCGAGTTTTGGAGATTGGGAGAAGGTATTCTTCCTGGGAGCGCATGCAGATCATCGAACGTGAGGCAGCTTGCATCAAAAAATAGAAAACTAAGCCTACGGGCTAGTATTGTAATCTTGTTTCCAAGTTAATGAATGTGCATTAAAAAATTTTTGGTCTGAGTGATTTTTTGCCCCCCATCAAGTGGTATTAGAGCGGGAGTTCCTGAGTGTGTGAGTAGATCACCGAAAGTGAGGCAGCTTGCACCAGGATCTGTGGAAGGGTCGTGAGAAGAGAGTGAAGCAGAATGCCTCCATGAAGAAATCATGGTGGTGGGAGAAACATGGTGCCAGCAGAAGATTTTAGGGCTCTATAGAGGCAAGTTCAGGCCTTGCAAGAGGAGTTGCGCAGAGGACTTGAACCCAGAGGAGAAGAAGGAAGTGAAGATGAAGTTGATGAAGAAGAAGACCAGTTTGAGGAAGAAGAAGAGGTTGTAGATCCTGCACAAGCCAGGTTGTACAGAGCCATCTCTCAGATTGGAAAGAGACCAAAGATGGAGGTTTCTATGTATTTTGGAAATCTTGATCCAAAAGAATTGATTGACTGGATCAATGATTTGGAAGAATACTTTGAGTATGAAGAGATTAAGGATCCTGATAGGGTCAGGTTTGCTAAGACCAAGCTAAAGGGTCATGCCAGCATATGGTGGAAATGAGTGCAGCTAGAAAGAAATAGAAGAGGAAAGGAGAGAATAACCAGGTGGGATAGAATGGTAGAGAAGTTGAAGAGACAGTTCATTCTAGCTGACTATGAGATGGATCTGCTAAAGAAAATGCAAGGTTTGAAGCAGGAAAGCAAGTCTGTCAAGGAATACACAGAGGAGTTTTATAAAATCTCCATCAGAACTGGCCATTCAGAGGCTAACAAGGAGAAGGTGGCTCGTTACATCAATGGGTTGAGAGCAAGTATTCAAGAGGAGTTAAGTCTGGTCAGAATGACCACCATAGAGGATGCTTACCAGTTTGCCCTAAGGGTTGAAGAGAAGCTGAACAGAAGGTTTGAGGGTAAGCAAAGAGGAAGAGGTCATGGAGGAAGGACTGGTGGAAGAAAATATGAAGGAAGGGATGAGAAGAAAGAAGAAGCTAGCAACAGTCAGGCCAAGAAGGGAGATAATGATTACAGACCCCATGATCAGAACAATGGCTACCCAAGAGAAAGAGGTAGATCTAGACATGGGTATGGAAGAGGAGGATTTCATGGAACCTGTTTCCACTATGGTGAAGAAGGGCATCAAGTATTTTAGTGTCCATAACACCAGGAAAGGACGAATAAGAGACCTAAGGGTCCTGCCAGAGCTGCTGTAGCAGATGAAGATGCTGAATCAGAAAATTCTGAGGAGGTAGAGAGGAGAAGTGATGTTCACAAGGAGAACCTTGTTGAATGAGGAGAAAGGATCATACCAGAGGAGGAGCCTATTCTGCATAAGGTGCAAGAGTTGGAATAAGGTCTGTAATGTGATTATAGATAATGGTAGTACAAATAACTTGGTTTTTGAAGAAATGGTTACTAATTTATAGCTAGAGAGGAGGAGACACCCGCATCCATACCGGATTGCATGGTTGTAGAAGGACCATAGGACATTGGTCAGTGAATAGTCCTTGGTCAAATTTAATATTGGGAATTACTGTGATGAGGTACTATGTGACATCCTGCCTATGGATGCTTACCATTTGTTGTTGGAAAGGCCATGGCAGTTTGATAGGTGTGCAGTGCATGATGGTCGTGCCAACACTTACACAGTGACGAAGAATGGAGTGTGCTATAAGCTGAAGCCCTTGAAGGAGGCAAGCGAAGGGGTATGTAGCAACACTAGAATCTGTTTGCTAAAGGGGATGGATGAAAAGAGGTTGCTGACAACAATGAGGGTGGAGGTTGAAGAGGTTAAAGATTTTGCAAGTTGTGAGAAGGTGACAGAACAACACAGAAGTGAAGGTCACTTCTCAATCCACCCTGGTTTTCTGATGCAGGAGCATTCGGTGGCAGCAGAGCAATCTCTCACCAATAATTTTTTTTAACTATTTGCCTTGGTGTCGCGATATCACGACAGGAAAAAGTGTCATGATATCGTGACATGTCGCATTTTCATGACTCAGGGAGGAGAGAGAAGGCACGAAGGAGAAATGTCGTGATTTCACGACATGTCACAAAATCACGACCGAAGCAGGTGAGAGAAGGTGCTTGAAGAAAATGTCACGATTTCGTGACATGTCGTGAAATTGCGATCAAAGCAGGAGAGAGAAGACACGAAGCAAAAATGTCGTGATATCGTGACATGTCATGAAATCATGACCAGAAGATGAAAGAAGGTGCAAGGGAGGAAAAGTGTCGCGATATCGCGACAAAATGACGAAGCAAGGCGTAAGAGTGAAAAATGTCATGATCTCACGACATTTCATGAAATCACGACCGAAACAAGGGAGAGAGGGCATTCGAGGAAAAACGTCATGAAATGTCACGAAATCGTGACCTGTCGCGAAATTGCGATCGAAAGCAGACAGGGAAGGACCAGAGGAGAAGATGTCACGATTTCACGACATGTCGTGAAATCACGACCGAAAGAAAATAGGAAGGGACAAAGGAGAAAATGTCATGATTTCACGACATGTCGCAAAATCGTGACCGAAAGAAGACAAGAAGGGACGGAGGAGAAAATGTCACGATTTCATGACATGTTACGAAATCATGACCGAAGGAGCAGAAAGAAGGCAAAAAGGAAAATATGTCACGATATCGCAACATGTCACGATTTCACGACAGAAAGAAAGAAATAAGAGCCAAAAAGGGAGATGTCACGATATCACGACATGTCACGATATCACGACCCAAAGAAGAAGAAGACAGCGAGAAAAGAAACTGTCACGATATTGTGACATGTCATGATATCGCGACCCGAAGGAAAGGGAAGGTAGCGAGGAGAAAAATGTCGTGATATCATGACATGTCGCGAAATCGTGACCCGAAGGAAAGGAGAGGCAGCGAGGAGAAAAATGTCGCGATATCGTGACATGTCACAAAATCACGACCTGAAGGAAAGGAGAGGCAGCGAGGAGGAAAATGTCACGATATCACGACTCGACGAAGAGGAAAGGCAGTGAGGGGGAAAACGTCACAATATCGTGACCTACTACTAGTTCATGATTCGAGAAGGCACGCATTATTAGACAATTTTTATCGAGGTAGTCAAAGGCCTCATTGATACATGATTTCTTGCCCGATAAGTTTGCTGAGCATGGCGGCTACTCGACTGCTATGCCCAGAGATCAGAGATGTTCAGATGGCTCATCAATGAGTGTTTCCATGGCTGACCCGATGGTAGTTTTTGGATAGGCTAAAAGAGGTGAAGATTACAGTGACTAGGGGGGGAAGCCGAGTTTTGGAGATTGGGAGAAGGTATTCTTCCTGGGAGTGCAGGCAGATCGTCGAACGTGAGGCAGATTGAATCAGAAAATAGAAAACTAAGCCTGCGGGCTAGTATTGTAATCTTGTTTCCAAGTTAATGAACGTGCATTAAATTTTTTTTTTGTCTGAGTGATTTTGTGCCCCCCCATCAATATTAGAGAGATTTCAATTAATAAATAAATATATTAAGTGGTCATTCAATTAGGGGGATTCTATAAAGTTTTAGTTTGATAGTTAGTTGAAATTTCATTCTCTAATTTTTGAATTATAATGACAACCACTCACACAATCTTATTTAGTATGTTTAGGTTCAAATTCCAAAATGATATTAATTTGAGAAACAATTTTTTATCATGGATTTTTATTTGCCAACTGATTGAGAGAAATAACCTAAAAAATAATTGATAAGCTTCAAAAAATGCTTCAATTTTTATTTTCTCATTTTTATGTAGGAGGATGAATTGGCTTGGAATCTATCATAATATGTAGGGTACTTAATCAAGTCGGTATACAAGGATTTAAGAAATTAGAATTTAGTACAACAATGAATTTCCTTGGAAGAATCTATGGTCATATGATGCCATCTCTAAAGTCTCAAAACTCCATGTATTAGTAGTACAAAACACACTTATTTGAGTGGATAGTCTATAAATAAGAGGTTCATGCACCTTTTATATATACATTATTATAAACTTCATACTATTTAGTACTTCATTATCCCTTTGCTTATACTATTTTATGCTACTTTTTCACAAAGTAAGAATATATTTAGTAACTTTAGGTATATTGAAAGAGTTAATGAAATTTAAGATTAATTATTTCAAAGCTAAAGCATATGCATTTTATGGAGGACCGGTCCTAAAATTATTTTCTAAAATTTATGGCTTTAAATAAATTACAAAAATTTAAAAAAATCTTATAATTATTTCCAACTTTCAAATTGTATAATTGCCTCTCATACAAAGTTTTATAGGCCTGGTGCTCATCATGGGAAGCCTTAAGAATAGATATGTATGCTCTAGCCTCTTGGTCATATGATTTAAATATACATACAATGGAGATAATACAAAAGATTTGTGTCAATCTATGGTAAAATAGAAATGTTTAGAAGTTGGATTTATCAATATTACTTATGATGGTGCTTTCATATGAAATTTAGGGAAACGTAAAGGAAGTGGTATTTTTAAAAATAACGAGGGGTAAAATATCCTCACTTATTAAAATTATGCTAAAGTCCAACCAACATTTATGTATAGGCTAGCACACTTCTTACGAGGATTGATATTTCCATTGAAAATGGATAAGAACGTATTTCAATTAAGGTGGATTCATAAACTATTATTAATGTCATGAACAAAAATGGATGTGGAAATTATATAAATAATACTATTATTTTTATCTCCAACTATTTTTGGAGGTAGTATCATGGAAATATTAGCACATCAATAGAAAATAAAATAGGGGAACAAATAATTTATCCAATCATGACATTAATATCCATCTCAATTTTTTTTTTTTATAAGATAACTAGAATAGGGAGGTTCTATTTCTTACTGAAAATGATATCAAGTATTTTTATATAAAACATAGCAATTTGAGAAATATGAAGAATATATTTGATATAAAGGCAAGTTGTATATAGTCTATTTATCCTAATATCAAATATAATATTTTGATATTTTGATACAAGTGGTAATAATAGAAGCCACATATAGCTTATTAGGAGTAAAAATATATCACATACATACATCTCTCTCTCTCTCTCTCTCCTATATATATATATATATATATATATATATATATATATATATATATATATATATATATACAAAGATCAAGGGAAGAGTTGAAAAAATAATATTTCAAAAATACATAGGTTTTTTTGATGAAATAAAATTGTTTAGGGAACAAACCCTACCTAGGTTTTCAACAACATCAAACTTCATACCAAAGACTTGTAATTGATCAAGAAATATGTTAGGTGGTAAGTTGTTGAAGGGGTTATATATATATATATATATATATATATATATATATATATATATATATATATATATATATGGTGTGTGTGTGTGTGTGTGTGTGTGTATATAGATATTTATTTTTCTTAAAAAAATATGTTGTTATTGTTAGATGTATATCTAAACATTTTATAACATTAATTAAATATTTTACATGTAAACTATATGCACCTACATTAAAAATAATTTTTAAAATACTATTGTATTTATATATACATCCAAAAGGATATAAGATTAAATTTCTACATGGAAAACATATGCTCGATTATCTACTTAATTAAACATTCAAATTAGGTCACAAAATTAATACCTATTTGCAATTAAAATGGTGATATATTACTATGTTTAGATTTATAGAGTCTAAATAGAGCTTCCTTAAAAACTAAATATCTACTAAATTTGATAAATTAGATCTTACAAGTGATAGGAAGATCAAAAATATTTGATTGCTCAATGGTTTCTTAGGAGATAATTAGATCTAGGTTAAAAATAAACATAAACATAAGATGATATTTACCATTAAATGAGGGATATTCACATATCCACGAATGCTATTTGGACTTGCAAATTTAGGTTCTACGTTTCAATGTGCAACACATATCACTTTTTTAGAGACCATAAATAAACTAATCATGGTATATATGGATGGCCTAACCATATTTTAAGAGATAGATAGAAGCATATATAACAAATCTACATAGTATATGAATGTGTTATATTATGATATTATGAATGTGTTATATGGCCTAACCCATTTATAATGTGGGGACCCCATCTTAATGATATTATATAATATTTTATATTGTGTATGTGGCACTTGAGGTGCCTAGACAAGTGGGGTGATTTAATGTAACCATTATAAAGAATGTAATTGCTTATTTAGTACACGATTTTAGCTTGGGTGGCCACTTCCATGTGAAGTAGTCCCCTGAGATTTATAGTTAGAGTTAAAAGAGTATTTAAAAAGGAAAGGTGGCATACATGAAGATATCTAATATTTTTTTGTATCGAATATTTATTTCTAAGGAGGTTGCCTCCTCAAAGAGACCTATGATTATGTAATGTGTTCTTGCTTTTGCAATATAATCTATTGTATTTCCATTTATTTTTGCAATATTGTTAATTTCAATATTATTTTTGTTATTATTCCAAGGTTCATAACAAGTGGTATCAAAGCGATTTCTAGGGCCATATCCTAATAAAATGCAAATAGTTTAAGTTTTTTTCATTTTGACTTGCTAGGTATAAATTTTATTTTATTTTGTTTTCCTATTTATTTTCCTATAAAAAAATGTGAAAAAATGAATCCATTTTTTCCCCTATGTTGTAATTTAATAGGGTAGAAACCCTATGCCAAGGGTTTTAAAATATAATTAAGGACTTGTCATATTGGCTAAGCTAGATTGCGCATAAAGCATCAAGTGAAGTGAGTGGTGATCATACTCTAATATCCAAGCCTTAAATAACACCCATATATAGACTTAAGCTCCTATGTATCTTTGGGTATATTGGGAGAACCCCCTAGGATTAGGAGAAATATTTAGCTATAGGAAGCTTTTCAACCTTGTATCTATCCATAGTTTATTGATAAAACCACTTGAGAATATTACCCTCTCATGTTGTCAAAGAGGCGAGTAGTTTGCTCAAGAGTATGTGTGGAACTTTCCTTGAGTAGTGATCTAAAATATTGGTTTGATCATTATCATTCATCTCTATGGTATAATAGAGTGCTATGGATAGTGCACACACCTTGGTTTAGTGTTACCCTATTATGGTCATGTGCTACACTTCCAAAACCTAAACCGTAGATTTGAGCATATTACAAATACTAAACCTATCATGAATTTGACCATGATAAAAATATTCTTGGCTAAAAAAGAAACTATTGGGGATAATAACAATTAAAAATAGAGTCATATAGGGCAGTTGTTAGGGTAGTTATCAATGATAAATAAAAATAGTGTCAGACAAGCAGATTGTTAGTAATAGTTATTAATAGTTAGTAATAGTTAGTAATAGTATTATATAGGGAAATACCAATGACAATCTAAAAGCGTAGTTGAGGATAACATACTAACTAGTAACTGGTATGGTATTTATAGGGGACTAGAAAAGAAAGTATTTTTTCTAGGTGAAGAAAAAATTTAGGAGTAAAATAGACAACACTTGACAAAAACATAAAAATTATGTGTCCAAAAATGTCCTTTTGGGACCTAGCCCATTATGTTCAAATTTTCAAGCTGATTTTTTTGATATATAGTACCTAAATACTTTTTCAAGAGCATTATTAAAAATAGTAATCCTTGGACCAACACTTTTATTTTTAGTAAGAAAATTAGGGTGGTCCAAATCACAAGTATATGGCTAGAGGGGCCAAAGGAGAAATGAGGAAGATGGAACAAAACCAATAAATGGAGAAAATAGATCAAAAACTTAGTAACCTATAGAGCCAAATGACACACATTGGATATGAAGTTAAACATATGAAACATCACATGCAAGTCCTAAAATCTTACCAAATTAAAGTCAAAATGGGGATTGAGGAAAATTTCCTTGATGTTTAAGAGTATTTAAAGGAAGTATAAAAATTATAAAAATATATTAACACTAAAATACTAGGTGGTAGTTTAGTAAAAAGAGATGAAGAACCTCATAATGCTCTTTTTAACACCAATACCCCATTTAAAATGCCTAAATATAACTTTTTCAAGTTTAATGGAAAGGACCTTCATGGTTGGTTGTGTTAAGCCGATAAATTATTCAAAATCCATAATGTCCCCCAATATTTATGAGTCAATAATCCTTTTACTTTGAATCTAAGGCCCAAAAATTGTATCAATGGGTATAAAACATGACTACTAACCTTTCTTGGGAAGACTTTGAGTCTCAATTACTTACTTATTTTGACCTTAGTGAGTATGAGTACTTTATAATAGCCTTAAAAAATTGAAATAGACCTCTCCTATTCAAGAGTATCAGATTTAGTTTGAGAAATTGTCTAATAGGACATGGGTTTTGAATTAAGAATTATTTAGAGCTATTGTATTGATGGGCTAAAAGATGATATCAAGGTAGAAGTAAAAATGTTCAAATTGTAGTCTATGATATAAGCCATAGTATTAATTAGATTGGTGGAGGAAATTTTTTCTACCAATCATCTAAATTTCCATAGGCCAAACCTTCATTTCCATCCACATTCACATAAAATACTAATAATAAATCTCCACAAAATAAGCAATTGACTAGGGAGGAAATGGATTCTCATAGAGCACAAGAATTATGTTATAATTTTATTGAGAATATTCATCGAGGCATAAATGTGTACAACAAAAATTATTTTTATTGGATGTGGATGGTTTAACAATGATTGAAATATGTAACAAAGAAGTAGAACCAAAGGAGGACGAGGGTGAAGCATAGGAAGAACCAAAACCAGATATTTTTGTCCATGCACTTGTAGGAATCTCAACCCCATAGACTATGGAGGTCGTAGGATTCTTCAAATGGAAAAAATTATAATTCTTATTGATTTAAACAATACACATCATTTCATTGATCACTATGTCACTAAGCAAACACAATGTTACATACATGCTTGCAACTCTTTTGAGGTCATGGTGGCAAATAAAGGCACATTATCTTGTAATGATAAGTGTCAAAATTTTAAGTTGAAAATAGGGGACTATGAAATCAAAATTGATATATTTTCTCTTCCACTTAGAGTATGTGATGTTGTGCTAGGGGTATAGTGGCTTCATACATTAGGAATAATAGCCTAGAATTTTGCTAAAATATGAATGCAATTTTCTTAAAATGGGAGGTCATACACTATTCATGGTTCATCGATAGAATATTTGTAGGTTATGAATTCAATCTGGATGAATAAATTATTAAAAAATTCCTCACATGGGGTAGTATCCCAATTTTTTGCAATTCAATCATAGACATGAGAAGTATACAAACCCTAAGGGCATTTGCAACTCATTTTGACCAAACATAATCTGATTTTTGCAAAACCAATGGGATTACTTCCATGTCATTCCCATGATCATGCAATACAGTTGGTACCAGGTAGATTACTACTTGTAGAGAACAAATCTACCTCCCCAAAAAAATAAATAAAAGAATAATTTTACATAATTGTATAATTGAAAGTGAATGAAATTTTTTGGGTAAAACATACAATATAGAGTTTGGCTGATTATACAATGTAGGGAAATAAAATATATATGTATGTGAAATAAAATGAAATTTAAAGACATGTGGATGAAATATAATTTGATAAAAATCAAATTAAACCTTAGAAAAATAAAATTATTTTATTTGAGAAGTTTCGAGTGGTAGTTGTGAATGATGTGTTGTTCGAGGAAACACTTTTGAACAATCTAGATAGGTATTATAAGCCCCAATTCAAGTTTTTTAGGTTGTTGTTGTTGTTGTGTGGATGATATGTGTTAGTATTGCCCATGCTTAGAAGAGACTAATATTTTTTCTTGAGTATCCATAGAGGATATTGTTGTTGTATGTTATAGGTTGTGTATGAATTGTACATTCATGTACAACATTGTACTTATGTTGTTGGCTATGGAGAAATACTTTTATGGATTTAGACACCCAAAAGTCTCACATGTCTACTTCTACATACTTGTAGATCTATTCGAACACTTGTAGGTTTGCATAGACCATCCTAGACACCTCTAGTCTATTGTAGACTAGTGTAGACCATTATAGACCACTATAGACTACTCTAGACTAGCATAGACCACTCTAGATCAGTATAGACCACTCTAGACTAGCATAGACCACTCTAGACTATCGTAGATCTTCATAGACATACGTAGACCGTCTCATTGGCCTATAGGTACGAAACCCTACTAAACAACACAATTCATGTCCTAAACACCTTATATCTATTAAGAGGCCACATATCAGCTCACTAAGGTAACCTAAGCCCTTCTCCATACCTAATTAGGATCCCATGGGACTATTACTTTAATTGAAAATTGTAAATTCAATTTTCACTTAAATGTACTTTATGACTTAAAAAGGTTAATTAGGATCCTAAACCTAAATTAGTCCTAATTATTCCCTCACACATGTGTGCACATTAGGTTAGTTAGGATATTTCTTGGAAAATCTAATCTAAACTAGGAGTTGGCTAACCCTAGTTAACTCTAATCTCTCCTCACACATATGTGAGGATGAGACATTCCTTTAGGTAATGTGGGAATGACACCTCCCAAAATCCTAACCTAACCTATCCGGAATAGACTCTAGGTTTTGGTCTACCTAACCACCCCCCTTAACCTTAGTGTTTCCTATAAATATAGGGCCCCCCTACCATTATATCTCTCTCTCTCTCTCTCTCCCTTTTTAGCTAACTTACAAAAACTCTATCAAAATCTTACCAAAAACCCTTCTTATGATTATGGACGGTACAAACAACATCTAAGCTTCCTAGGAGCCCATTCGAACAAAGGATATCCACCATAAGGTACCTATAGTTGGGTTCACCCCCTAACCTATGAACCTAAATTTTAGATTGCCCCCTGCCCTATGAGTTGGTTGTACAATTGATCTACAGTAGTAAAAAACTTAGGTAACCTTTATTTCATGTTCTTATAGCATTTAAACTTCATTTAAGGCTTTAATTCATGTTGCTAATGTCATTTTGTCTTCATAAATATGGGTCTTGATCCATGACAGGTCCCCAAACAAACAATTGCTATTTTACAGGTTCTCCAATAGTAGAAAATACACATTTCAATAACAAACACAACAACAACACAAAACATTGGCTCACATGCATTAAATCCTATCTAAATTTGAAGGATCCCAAGAGAAACCATTAGAGTGTTTCGCATCTTGTTGATAAAATAAAAGGAGGTTCACACTGTAATCTTGTATCAAATTCTTATTAAAATGAGTTGAAAGCATTTCTGAGCATTTTAATTTGTTATGCTTAATTTGCTTGATCAAATGGTAGCCTTTGGTACACTTCATATGGCACACCTGGTGGGACCACCCACAATAGGTTATATTAGGTTATTTTACTACAAATATGATATAGTTTTGGTTTTTTGTGAATGCTATAGGATCTGTAAAACCCTGAGACACCCACAATAGGTTATATTCACATGTAATATTATTTTTCAGATTTTGTTTCAATTCTAATTGAAAAATCTCATTTCACATTTGCTCAAAGTTTTCTTTTCAATTTTTGCATCTAGGGTTAGATTCAATATCACTTTTACATCACCTTGCAAATTTCTTTGTTCTCTTCAAAAAGGCATTTCCACTTTGCTTCTCATTTCAAGCATTGATTCTAATAATAGAATTCACATCACTTGCATTCCTTTTCACAACATAGCTAGGTTAAGGAATTTTTATCGCTTTTCAAACCCTCGGGGTAACTTGCATTGTCTTTACACAAACATCTAAAGTAGAACTTGCAATTCTTTCTAATACATATATATAGTTCATCTTCCTTCTCATGTATTCTAGTTTACCTATTTCCACGCTTTCCTAGATCAGTTTTATTTTTAGAAAAGCATCTAGGATTAGATTCTCTTTTTTAAAAAGGCAATTATACACTTAGTTTATTTTCAAAAGATGCATGTGGGCCTAGATTTCTTTTCATAAAGGTATTTAGTTAGTTGCAGTTTACTTTCCCATCATTGCTAAATGACTTAAACCCACACACTCATGTGGTATAGATAGTGGTGAGATTGGATTTGATCCCCAATTAATTACTCGAGATTGGTGAGGTAGGAGTTTCACCCTCCACAAACTCACCCCCCTAGACACCTAGTAGCCCCATAGGAGCGGTTTTATGAACCTCATCACCAAAAAATACCTCATTTTTGAGATTGGTCTTCTGAAATTCATCATCGAAAGGAGCCTTCAGAGTGGGATAGGATTAGATGCCTTCTTTCATAAGGTGTACATAATTAGTGAACATGGTAACTATCACTATTGACTAATCCTATCTGAGGTTGAAGCGAAAGCATGGGTATGCCGATAGAAGATCTTAGACAGTACCACCTCTCGTGAGAAGATACAGTAAACTCATTTTAGCATTTTGAGTTCTACTCCTTTTAGCATCCTTTTTGTTGTGCCTTTACATTAGGTCACCATTCACCAATTGAAGCATTGTTCTATTCTATGCATATTTAGATGTTGTAGGAGGTTTTGTGCTTACAATATTCTTGTTTTATCTAGAAGTTCACCTCACTACCCATGATACTTCGTAGGAGATTCTAACATAAAAACACACTAAATGAAGCAAATTTTTTAATTTTTTACATTTAGAATTGATTCCAGCATATGCTATTTGGATCATATCACAGATTGGTTTTAGCACATTCACTTGTTGGAATCCCACCTAGGGACTGTTTACAGCTTGTCATTTTTAATTTTGCATCTTTTTCACACTCACAGTCCAATTCACCCCTTGCCCTATGAATTCACTATTCAAATCACTCCCCATCCTATAATTTTAATTTTTAGACACATAAACTTCACAGATCTTACTAGGTTGCATAAAAACCCCACACAGATCATACCCAGAACTCTAGATTTCTATTTTTATATAGTTTTGAGCACCAATTCCTGATAGACGGTACTTTGCCTATTATCACTCGTAGTCAAGCATGTGAGCAAGCATACCTTGGAGAAGAAGTGACTAGTGCTCCTTCTAGCCAGTCCATCCCCCCTTCTTCAGTCATGAAGGGTATGTCTATGCTCATAGTAGACCTCTTTACAAGACTAGACCCATTTGGTACTATTCCTTATGGTGAGACCTCTACATCTGGAGATGATTTTGCCACATCATTTAAGGAGGATCATCCAATCATTTACATCCACCATCACCTCATACTTTTACCACATTTTGTGATCACATTATCTACAAAGCACCAAGACAACCACCTAGAGGTTTATCCCACATCCCCCATATTTGCTCATCTATTTTTTCAAAAACTAGCTCAATCCTTTTTTGAAAGTGATTCTTCATTACTCAATCACACCCATCTAATGATTGTTTCATTTCTCCCTAATGTATGGATGATTTCAAACCCATCGATCTCTATCACGGATGCATGTGCATCCCCATATAAAAAGCCTCCACTATAACAACAACAGACCCCACCCACTTTAATGCATCAATACACCAAGGAAGCAACATCACAACCCATTCCTCAATAATCATTTTTTCCCATTTTTTGAGACCACATCACAACTGCCTCTACAATCCCAACAAATAAAATATCCACAACATCAACATACCTTCTCTTCTCAAGATGGTGTGAATGCATTCACCACACCACTTCCTAAAGTTCCTACCATGGAAACCTATATCCCATCCCCATCATCACTACCCCATACATCTCATCCATCAGGATTTTACGGTACACCCTCTTCCATTTTATCCTCATACACCTCCCTTTTGGTTGCCTCCATCTCCTTCACTTAAAATTTTTACTTTGAGCTACTTACCCAAATTTGAGCCTTAACATCCTGCACAGCCTACACATCCAACATCCCAAGATTATCAACCAGGATTCTTCCCACAATTTCTACCTATCCAAATACAAATATCATTCTTAGATGCCTCCTCCTGTTCGCAAGTCACACAACCCATTCAGATATCTTCACATACACCTATCTCTTTCGGACCAACATTTTTTACATCATATCCTTCTTGGTCATCACCTCCCACAACACAACCATTGCAGTAGGTTCACCTACAATAAACCTCTGTACAACAACCTTAGATTATGCACCCACAATGCTATTATCCTTAGTAGCCATCTGCTCTACAATAGACCATACCCGTTGCTTCGACATCCTACCCTATGTAGCAACAGTATCCTCAAGATTTGTTGCAATATGTTCCTTCTCACATTAGAAAGAATAGTAATTTCAACACCCCCATATTTGAAGGCTTCACCCTCATTAGTGCCCTCTCCTATGACATTAACACCTGAACTTCAACTCTTATGAGATGAAGTTAAGATGTTAAACCTTTGTAATGCCAGTTATGGGCCATAGAAACCTATGTACGATGAGCTCTGCAATGAGCTAGTACATCCCTCAGTTTCCATTACTCCTTAGCCATATCGCTTCAAGATGCTAAATTTTGATAAATTTTAAAGCAAGCAAACCCTAGGTGAACATGTCAGTAAGTATCGCTCAACTTGCTACCAATTTCATAGTAGTAATTCTATAATGCTACGTACCTTATTCCTTTCACTTGGGGTATAAGCCTTATACTGGTACAACATGTTTTTGTGCCACAACCTCTACACTTTTGAACAACTAGCCAATTTTTTCCTCAATCAATTTTTCATCAACATCAAAAATAATATAAACATATATGACGTCTATTATTTATGACAAGATGATGACGAACCAATCATAAAATTTATCTCTATATGGAGATAAGTCATACATGACCTCGTTCATAGCCTCACATATATAGAGTTGGTTACACTTTTATGAAAGAGTTTCCATAAAGACATATCTACCTCCCAAAAATTTCACCAAAGTCACACATTTGAGGAAGCCATTGCTCAAGCAAAATTTATTGAGGACATCAAAGTACAATCTGGAAAAATCAAACTAAGACAAAAGCCTTCATACAACTCCAACTTTCGCTTTAATAGGAACACACCCAATCAACCTTTCCCATGACTATCACAAGACAACCAAGTGGCAGAAACCTATGCAATCCTAAAACCTATCACACAACCTCCTCCTCCACAACAACAACTATTTCAAACCAATGCACCTATTCCACCTAGACCACAGTAGGCTTGAGTGCCTCATCCCCCACCTCCATAGTGTAACTTAACATCACTTTTTGAGCCTCTACCAGCCTTATTCCAGAGGCTATACAATGTAGGTCACATCACCCTATTGGATGTTTGACCTCTCGATCCAAATGCACCTAAGCCTCAAGGTTACATTGAGCAAGCCTACTATGGATACCATAGATAGTGCAACCATGATATCGAATCATGTTGTTCTTTTCATGGTATGGTCCAAGATCTCATCGATCAAGGAACCATTCAAGTTTCAAATCCTCTCGCACCGTAGAACCAAAACTTAGGGATATATCAGAATTCCTTACCTAAGCACCGAGGTACTAATTCCCAAACACCTCAAAATAAACCTCCAAGGCCACCAATACAAGTCAAAAATGTCCACCGTGACCCTCCTTCACACAATATAGTGGGCATGATCAACCTCACCACTCAAAATCAAATTTATCCTTCATGTCATATTGTGTCGATAGCACCTACACCAACACTATTTGTCTCCTCGCAAGCACCTATGACTCCTCAAGCTCCACCTCATCCCCCACAGAATGTCATTATAATTCATGATAGCCTTACACACTAGCTGCATAATGCTCCTACCAGATTATCTATCTTTGACCTCCTACAATAATCTCAACCTCATTGTGAGGTATTAAATGATATCCTTCACTCCATTGACCTTGATACTCATGATACTAATGCATTTTTCAACTTTATAGGTAATATCCTGCCTTGCCTTTAGCCATCCATCAGTTTCCATGACCATGAGATCACATAACGCATAGGCAAAGGAGCATATCCTCCTCTCCACATTCAAGCAACCATCAACAACATCACATACAAACATGTTCTTATTGATATTGGTTCCTCAACCAATGTTATCTCTATCGTGGCTCTGCATCATCTGCACATTTTGCCTGCTCATTTCTCCACACCCTCACTGGACCTTCATGCATTTAGCAATTCAATGCAACCCATAGTCAGATCTATTGTCCTACCCATTTGTGTAGGTGTATGTACAATTTGATTCTATTCTATGTTATTCAAGGAGAAATGTAGTATAATATCTTGCTTAGACATCCATGGATTAGAGATATGTAGTGTATACCATCTATATTGCACCACTATATGAAAATACATCTACAACGGGTTTGTCCATTATGTTTCTACTGGTAAGGATCATTTCAATTTCTACAACATCACAAATCTTCATCTTGGACCTTCTTCATCTATGAAAAAAGTCCTTCCTATATCTAATCCTCGCCCATTAGGTGCATTCATACCTCCTATCTCATTAGTGCCTTCACCACAACCTTCATTTAGGACACATACGCACTCACAACCAACAACATCCATACCATCATCATCTAGTACAACACCCTATTCTACTACCATACCATTTTCACCATCCTCTTTGTGGCCTCTACCACCTTCACAACCCTCATTGTCTACAAATCCACCACCCGTATCGATAGCAAGATTTCCATCTTCATTGGGGCCAACCCCCACTTCCAATCCATCTTCCTCTATGGAACCTCCTCTCTTACCTACCCCACAAAAACCACCACTACCCTTTCACCAGTGACCTTGGTCATTCACATCCCCTCGTAGGTTACCACAAACACCTACCCCTACTCCCTCACAATAGCCACATGCTTACCAACCCATCCCATCTATGACTACCGAATTCCACGATTGGGAGCAACAAAATACTCGCCTTGATGACTAACTATTTCAATCATCCATGACCACCATTCAGGATTCCCAACTTGCATCATCGTCATCTGATTTATACTCATCATCTCATTCACCCATTTGTACATCACCCCAAGTTTCTATATTCATGACAAATACTAGTCTCAATGACTACAACATCCACGATGCTCATTTACATCCACCTCCAATCTAGTCTACTCATGATTTTGATTGCTCATCCGATTTGGTACTTGCCATTGGTACAGTCATGTTCTTAGGTTCCCCAAAAAATTATACCAAGTTTGTGTATGTGGGAATTTACTCTTCACTCCTGCCTATCATCCCTCCACCACCATGATCCAGCTTTTATGGTACTTTAGATCATATGTCCAACCCCCACCTCACATTGTGTTATATGTGACTCTTTAATTGACATGGATTTGGGTTAGAAAATTATGAAAAAGGGCTACGTACCCCCATATATCCTCGTGTCCAACTGCCTACAAATAAATTAGGTCTAGGATACCAGCCTATAGCTATCCATACACTCGAGGATGAACTACAAGATATTTCCTTGCATCATACACCGTCACTTGTATACACTTTAGAAGAGTATTTTGATATGGACCTCTTCGATGACAACTCATCTCCCCACTCTATGATCACAATTCCCTTAGACTTCCATCCTCTACACCTCTAGGCACTCCTCCCCATACTCGTGTTGAGGTTACCAATTTTTCTTGGATTGTGCATGATCTATATTGGAACTTTCTTCACCACTTTTGCATACATTCTTCAAAACGTGATTCTATTTTGCTTGTTGCACCTCCACTTCCACATCTTCCTTCATTGTTAAAAATATTTACCACTATGTAGATTACCTTTGCTTGGAATTCCCTCCTCCCAAGAATTCCATACACATTCTACTTTTGACAACAATACTTTAAATTTATCATTGTCTTTTGCATGTATTTTCTCATCAACAAGTTCTCTCAATATTTTTGTAGTTTGCATATTTCCAACTTCATCATCATGTAACTCCTTGTCATCGTGTAACTTGCCATGTAACTCTTTGTTGTCATGTAACTCATGGTTGTGGGTTATACTTCTAGGAATTCTTTATCCTTGTTATGAAATACTCTAACTTCTTCTTGTAAGTTCTTCAATTGTTCTTACACTTGCCCTTCTACATCCACATATCCCACTATAGCACAACAATGTGTATTTCAACAATAAGGTGAAAAATTAGATTGATAGATCCTAGGAGCCAACTAAGACCACAATCATATTTGGTCCAATGTCACACATTGTTAGCACTTGAATGAAACAATCACTTGTATGGAATAATCAACACACATATGTATGGAAAGTGTATGGAAAATACTTGTATGACATGGTTGCACTCTTGTCTAACAATAATCTTCCTACAACTTTATTCTAGTCAACATATCCTTGTATGATAATAACTACATACCTTTAATCATACAACATTTATAACATCTTGCATATGACAATCCCAACTACACTATATGTACAATGACTCTTGTACATTTACACTAACTACAACTACATTCAACTCCTATCTATAATATGCAACTTAAAACTCATAATTTCTCATACATAACCTATAATCCTACAACAACAATGTATCACACAATATATATATATATATATATATAGATGGAATGTAATTTAATTGGCATTATCTCATTACTTGTACAACATTGGTAATACACGTGTGACTACACTTATAGTACACAAAATATTCTCTCTCGTAGGACAATATGAAATCCTTGTACTATCTCCTACACTATGCTCTCTCTTGTGTACATAGAATGCTCACACTCATGTAATCATAATAATAAACAATGAAGGGTGGTTATTATTTATTATTTGGCCCTAGCCATTCTAGCAATATTTCCTAAGACACCTCATCACTCAAGTATCTTATCCTTTAAGCATACACTTGAAACTCTTCATGCACATTATACCATATTGAAATTTATCAATTCGATGACCAAATTGCATTACATTCATATTTCACTTGCATTTACATAACATTTTACTAATATTTGACTTTACATTTATATTTCATTACAAAAATTAGTGCATACTTTTCACTTGATCTATATGCAAAGTCTAATTTAGTTTTTTTGGTGATTTGCTATAACCGGTGCCCACATTTGCCCTCTCCTTTAGCTTGATCAATGTCCTCATCAAAAACAATCTTTTCTCTTATGGGATATGGTATCACTAACGCTAAGAAGTAGGTATGCATCCCATCTTTATGATCTATAGCTTGAGGTTCTATGTCCCTCTCTTAAGTATTTTGGTAGAGT
The DNA here is from genome assembly GCA_028583015.1 of Wollemia nobilis. Classification (NCBI taxonomy): domain Eukaryota; kingdom Viridiplantae; phylum Streptophyta; class Pinopsida; order Araucariales; family Araucariaceae; genus Wollemia; species Wollemia nobilis. The sequence goes on along the minus strand of JAQPPZ010001901.1, from coordinate 1,351,009 downwards.
TGAGGTATTGATCCCATTGTATCCCATAGTTATTTGCTATTTGCTTGGTCTTTAACAACTTAACCATTATTTGTTCTTACCTCTTTGTAAATATATCTTCTGATTCTTTTCTTATTTACTTAGTGGTTGCATCTTCTAGTTATTTATCCTTATTTGTAATAAATTGATCACACATATGGAATTTTTTATTCTTCTTTTGCAACAATTGCTCCCTTATTGAACACTTAGATTTTTATTGTTTGATCGACGTCTTCTTCTCCTTAACCTCCTTCCAAAGCATTGTTAGTTTTTTTTTAGAACTCTCCTTCATCAACCATATTTTCTCCTCCACTTGGTTAGAAAATTTTTCTTTGGACTCATGAATATTCTCCACACCCTTTGCTAATCACTTGATCAAGTATGGCAAAAAAAATATTTGGGCATATGTATTCACTAGCTCAAGTGGAATTTTTACATACTTCACATCCACTCTATCTTGTGGATAAGATGTTGCATCTACCTCATTAATGTAAACCCTATTTGGTTGCCTAGATCATCTAAGTTACCTTTGGAAGGTTTTCTATTCCAATTATGCTCCTCACACTTCTAGTCTCTAATTCTCATGGTTGCTTTTGATGGACATCTACAAGCTTCTTCCTACTTTCATTATCTTGTACCTATTATACTAGCTTACCTATATTTTTCTCCAACATCAACTACCATTTTTTTCATCATCCAAAACAACCAATATTGAGCTCTAACCTTTATATATAGATTAAAAAAAAATCTTGAAGAAAGTAATAGCCCACTCATCTATATAGTTCCCTAGAGTCAATGGTATAATAAAATTTGTTATTTCTACTAGGAAATGATCACTCCCATCTACCTCTATGTCTATATCATCCCTAATGATGGTTTCTTCTATGTCTTCTCCACCATCACCTATCAGGTTGATAGGTCTTACAACTACCTTACCCTATGGTACTAGTCATGTTGTATTAGTTGCTATCATTTCTTGCTATTTTTCTAGCTCTTGTTCTAATGGTTTTCTATCCTTTTTTTATGTATCACTCTAATTTTTTATACAATCTCTTTTCCATTTTCTCCTTATTCAACTAGCATTGTTTTGATTCTAACCAAATTTTTTGGTGTGAATGTAATTTCATATTCTACATCCTCCTCCAATGGTGGTGATCCACATGGGTCCTTATATTGTAATAATTTTTTTGGAACATTATACATATTGGGTGAATCCATATTTTCTACCTATTCCTCTTCTTGTGCTTCCACTACCTCTAGTGTTTTAGTTTCTTCTTTTTCATTCACAAATTTGATTGGAACTTGTTGTAATACTATGCTTTCATCTTCTTGTTTACCTTGTGCAAGAGGCTACTACTCATCCATTGTAGCCTCTTCGTGAGTTATATACTTACATGTAGTGCCCCTTGCATAGTATGATTCATTGTCTATACAAGTTTACCCAATCACATAGTATTTTCTAGCCTTCCATGCTACTCGTTCCTACTTGTTGCACTTGCACAACAAGCTCTAGTTTGCAATGACTAGAGATTCACTTTTTTAATTTTGGTAATTTTCTCTTGTTTTCTTGGGCTTGTGCATTATAATCAATCTTCCAAAAACTCAAGTTCTTAGTTGAAAGCTTCTAATTATAGATGCCCAATTTTTGCATATCTTAAGCTTTTTATGATGCGTATTTCTATTATGTATGGTAAAAAATGACAAATAACCTCTTTATTAGATCAAAATCAGAATAATATTTCCAACAAGTACCCATATGCTTATGTTCCCATAGCTTTCGCAACCCAACCCTGCTTAAATTCAAGCATTCTGGACTTGGCAATTTCCTCAACAACTTAGATGATGTCACTTCAAAACCCCATATATCTTTAAATACTTAGTAAAATTTTATGAGATACCTTTCAAAAAGAGATTTCCAAAAAATATAAACTTGTTTATGTTCCAAGAAGAATTGACCTCTACGATGGCCTATTTACAACATGCTAGTTGGTTGCCCTATTAACCATAATTTTTGTTTATGTACACAACACTCACTTTCAGATAAACCCTTGGCTGGAAGATAAATCCTTGGTTGAAAGTCTGACCACTCAAGGGGAAATTTGAAATCTAAGTGGAATATAAAGCCTCGAATGAAAATTTGGACACTAAGTGAAGATAAAATCCTGGTTGAAAGTCCAACCACTCAAGGGAAAATTTGAAATCTAAGTAGAAGATAAATCGTTGGCAAAAAATCCAACCTTCCAAGGAAAAAATTGAAAGCTAAGTGGAAGAAAAAGCCTTGGATGGAAGTCTAACCACTCAAAGTAAAATTTAAAAGCAAGTGAAAAGTAAAAATTATAGTGAATTCAACCATTCAATTTTGGTTAGCACTATCAAGGCTTGTGGGAAAAATCTTAAAATATTTTCAAAATCCTAGAAGCTAGCTAGTTGGAGCTTTTTGGCAATGACATTAGAAATAAACTTCAAAATATTCTGTCAATTAAGAAGAGATTAAAAAGAATCCTAAAAACCTGAACACTTATGGCAAAGCATAAAAAAAAATTAAAGCATTGGCTAGAAGCCTTGACACTTGTAAGGAAACATATAAATAGTAAATCTAAAGCCCTGGTAATTGGAAGTCAAGCATGTCGATAGATTGAAATGTTATACTCCGTGTTTTAGTGATAGAATTGCTTAGCAATAATGGAGACCCAAACATGTGTATAAAAAATTAAATCCTTGATAAGAACAACCTGAATAATGTAGGATTTGCTAAAAAAATGGGAAATTTGGCTAACACAAAAAATCATCAAAAATCGTAGATATTTGTTTGAAAAAGAAGAAATTAACAAAAAATCCATGGATTTTTTGAAAAGTGCAAAGAGATAGAAAGACATAAATATAAAAGAAATAATAATAAATAAATAAATAAATATAATAAATAAATAAATAAATAAATATAATAATTATAATAAAATTTAAAATATTAAATAATAGTAATTGTAGTAAATTTTAACACCTATATTTTTTACTTTTGTTTTACCGGATATCTAACACAAATGCTCAGGATTTAAAGGTAGTGGACATGGGATTTTTAATGTTGACTAGGTGAGTATAAACATACAAAATGACAAAAATTGTGAAATTAATGATCAACACAAATTTTATAGAATTAATAGGGTATGGTTGAGGTGTAATAGAAGCAATCCCAAGGAGCACATGTCATAGGGGGGAGAAAAAAATATTAGATCTAATAGACCCCATGGAAATGGATAGTAATTAATTATAAAAATAATGCTACCTGAAGTGCCATCAAATTGTATAAATATGGGCTCACTAATTAGTTGTAGAGGTTGAAACCACATCCATTAGCTAGCCCCTTAGTCTCAGGGTTTTCTTTCTCTTTTTTATGTTTAGAGTGTTGAATGGATTTTTTAATCCAAGCCTAATACTCTTTTAAGCTTATATTCCTATAATATTTAAAAGTGAACAAATTTGAATCAAATGTACTCCATGATTATATTTATAATACAAGACTTTTGACTTTTTTGTATTCATTCTACATGTTGTGACTGCTCCACAACGTACCCCAAAATTGGGGACCCACATTTTTTGCATGTTTTCCAAGAAGACCGAAGTGGCCCATATGCTAAAGATCAAATAAAGAAGCAAAACACCACAAGGAGAAAAAGTGTCGCGATATCGCGACATGTTGCATTTTCACGGCCAAGGCGAAAAGAGAGAAAAAGATGAAGAAAAGTGTCACGATATCGCGACATGTTGCACCATCGCGGCCAAAAGAAGAAAAGTGTCGCGATATCGCGACATGTTGCATCATCGCGGCCAAAAAAAGAAAAGTGTCGCGATATCGCGACATGTTGCACCATCACGGCCAAAGGAGAAAAAGTGTCGCGATATCGCGACATGTTGCATCGTCGCGGCCAAAAGAGAAAAAGTGTCGCGATATCGCGACATGTTGCATCGTCGCGGCCAAAAGAGAAAAAGTGTCGCGATATCGCGACATGTTGCATGGTCGCGGCCAAAAGAGAAAAAGTGTCACGATATCGCGACATGTTGCATTTTCGCGAGCAAACGAGAAAAGAAAGAACAAGAAAGAAAAGTGTCGCGATATCGCGACATGTTGCATTTTCGTGGCCAAGAGCAAGAGAAGAAAGAAAAGTGTCACGATATCGCGACATGTTGCATTTTCGCGACCAAACGAGAAAAGAAAGAAGAAGAAAGAAAAGTGTCGCGATATCGCGACATGTTGCATTTTCATGACCAAACGAGAAAAGAAAGAACAAGAAAGAAAAGTGTCATGATATCGCGACATGTTGCATTTTTGCGACCAAAGAAAAGAAAGAAAAGAAAGAAAAGTGTCACGATATCGCGACATGTTGCATTTTCGTGGCCAAACAAGAGAAGAAAGAAAGTGTCGTGATATCGCGACATGTTGCATTTTCATGACCAAAGAGAAAGAAGAAAAGTGTCATGATATCACGACATGTTGCATTTTCGCGACTCGAAAGAAGAAAAGTGTCGCGATATCGCGACATGTTGCATTTTCGCGACCAAAAAAGAAAAAGTGTCACGATATCGCGACATGTTGCATTTTCGCGACCAAAAGAGAAAAAGTGTCGCGATATCGTGACATGTTACATTTTCGTGGTTAAAAGCAACAAAAGAGAGCAAGGAGGCAAAAGTGTCGCGATATCGCGACATGTTCAATTTTTGCCAAGGTAATGGACGACCAATAGTGACGTGGACATAAGGACAAAATCCAATGAATAAGACAAAGCGTTACATAAGGAATCTTTAATGATTTGAAATCATTTAAGATGGTCGTTACACACGGAAGGAAATGGACGCAAGCCCATGTGGAGAAAATGAAACGAAGGGCCAAAAATGAAACAAAAAGTCTTTTTGGAAATCAAAGCACATGCATGCAGAGGGAAGGTGAAGCGAACGACCATTGGAAAATGAAACGAAAAGCTTCCTGAAAATTTTAAATACGCCATTCAAAGAGGCCAGAAGGGGCTGGAAATTGTAGAGAAAAACAAAGACTATCTTTCGAAATAAAGGAGTTTTTTGGCAAGAGCAACTCTTGTGTGTGAAACCAAAAGGAGATTGAAACTAAGACTGCTGTTATTTCTGTAAATCTTTCCTTTGCATTATTGCTTCTTGTATCTATTCGTTGATGCCATAAAGTGGGTTACGATAGGTGAATGATGGAATGATGCAATTATTTGTTTCCTTAGAGTCTTGCATCTGATCTAATCTGACTGTGTTTATGTTACAGGTCTGTTAGGTCAGGTAGTCTTAGAATTTCATCTCATAACTTGGGGTTTTGCAGGGAGGAGATTGCTAACCAAATTAATGTCCTGTTTTGTTTTTCCAGCTAACTGTTGTAGATAATGTTTATGTTTTATTTTTTGATATTTGGATTAACCTCGTCTTAAAATCTGCTTTTCTGATTCTGGTCCGTTCTAGAATTTCTTGCATCTCCAAACACCTTCATCTAATTTTTAGATAAGATATGGGTTTAGGAGGGCTACTAATTCCAAATGCACATTAAATCAGATTAAGTGAATGAATCCTAATTTTCTAACTTACTAACTTTACTAACACCAAATGCTAACATAGGGATAGTGGAACACTTTTAAACGAAGATAAAACGAATCCGCTAATTCTAAAAAATGAACCTCATGTTAAAGGCACGGAGTTTAAAATGAAGTGGTTTAAACCACACACTTTCTCATTTGGAATCCTTTTAAGTTGAAGATAAAAGAGGTTACTAAGCTGGGTTTCGGGTAGATCATTTTAATCTCAGGAACATTAAAAGAAGCTATCTTCACATTTGGTCGATTTAATGGATTATGGTTGCAAAGTACTCATTCGAATCATTAAAGGCCCCTTGTTAACTGTTACTTGCATGGTTTAGGTTATTCTGGCATACATTCATTTATTTGCTTTAGTCTTGATTGATTACATGCACATGAATGTTTGTTCACAAGAACCTTGGAGAAATGAGTAATGCTACTTAATTTCTTTGCAAGAGAGAGTTTCCTGTTTGAGACTCTAGTTGTGGTGATCATTTTGCTATAGGGAAAAATATCCACTCAACATTTTGGCGCTAGAAGGAGGGCCTTCTTTATTGCTTTGTGATTACGATCTGTTCTAACGATTAACGTGGGTAGTTTTGTTTCCACCTATTGTGCTTGCAGGTATAACATTTATTTGTTTCATTTTGCAAGTGAGTTGAGAGAAGTCTTTTAGAGGTCTAGAGTTTTCAAGCTGGCCCAACCTGAGTACATAGCTACTAGGTCCAAAACCACAGGGGAAACTATTTTCCAAAGCCTTTCTCCCACTGGTAGGAAGCCGAGAAACCAAACATTAGAGATCGAAATACCACCCAGTGTACTTGAGTTAGGAGCTTCTTTAGACTCAAGTACGTCTCGCGGGCCTGAGCCCACAATTTCAAACGTGACAGCTACACCAAGTGCGTCTGTCCCCATCATTACAAGTGTCGCCATTGTTCCTATAGGGTCGATACCTTTGAATAACATGGCCCAACAACAACAACAACAACCACCTGCCCTTTGGTATGGTGCGCAAAGTTCTCCCTTGGATATCCCTAGGGTAGTCCATGACTTGCCTAGAAATATTGAAAGGGGATTGCCTAAATTCGTGCATGATGGTCCCATAACAGCCGAAGAGCATGTCCAAATTTACAAAGATTACATGTTTAGACAAGGAGTCACCCATGAAGATATCGCTTGTCAAATTTTCCCTGCTAGTCTAGACAGTACGACCAATGAATGGTACAAGAATCTTCCCATTGGGTCCATTGCTTCATGGGCCCAATTAGAAACTGCCTTTATTAGCCAATTTCGAATGTTGGTGGATCCTTCCATAATTTATAATTTATTCGTATCATGCAAAAGGTTACCCAATGAGCCCATAAGAACATTCAATCAGAGGTTCCAAAATCTGTATACAAATTTGACTCGCCACTTCGCAGTAGATCCTACTGTGGCCCTGCAACTATACTTTGGAGCTTTAGATCCGTTAACATCCTTGTTGACTAGAAGGAACCCTCAGGTTACGACGCTTTCGTTAGCTTATGCGGAGACAATGACCCTCGAACAACAAATGAATTTACCAGGAGTAGGGTTGTCTCAATTGACTGGGATGGGACAATATGGTCCATACAGTCAATTCGCCATGATGAATCAATTAATGGCACCACAAGTTCCAACAATGAACAATTTCCAACAACCATCTCAAGTCGCATCATTTCCTACTTATCCTAATGCCTCTGGTCCAACACAGGCTTTGATTCCAAATAACCCGATGACCTTGACTGGGTTCAGTATGGGCAATAACTTGTTGACCATACCTGGGTTTACTCCGATTAGTATGCCAAGTCCAACGACTTATCCAACAATCACTCCTATTCAAAGTGTGAATCCAGGATGGAATCAAAGTGCCCAGACCCAAGCCATCGTACCTGTTCCAGAGGTGGCTAATGCAACAAATACAGCTGGGCCCAGAATTACAGTGCCCCAACCACATGGGCCTGAATCCGTGATAGAAGACATGAAGGAAACATTGGCCAAAGTTTTGGTTACTATGGGAAATGTTAATAAAAAATTTGACCAAGTCATGGGTCATAACCGACCTCATAACCATAGAGGAAAAGGAACATACAACACACATCCTAATAATGGACGAGTACCCAATCCCGTAGCCAATCAGGCAGATGTCTCGAAAGATTTTGGAGAGTCAGGATCTTGTGATAATGATTGCCCGCACTGTTGCCATGGAAAGCAGGAATCTATATTGACTGAAGTTATATATTCCCAAGATAGTGAAGAAGAGGAGGATGTGGAGTTCTTTGGAAAAGAAGATGAAGAAACATTGGAAGTTCATGCCAATAAACGTTTTGGGAAAGGAAATCACAAGTATTACACAAGGAGTTCTAAGGATCCCAAAACTTCCTCTACCCCTCCAAACAACCCATTACTTCCTCCCGATCTCAAAGGAGATGTTAATCCACCTCCTCCATCAATGGCGGAGAAGTCTAAGTTGGTGCAAAACATGTCAAATTTGGAAAAACCCACCTATGACTTGATAGAAGACATGAAGAAAACTAAGGCCAATGTCTCAATGTATGATATGTCCCAACTTTTAGGCCAAGAAGTAAGTCCACCAAAAGGTTTGGATCCACCTACCCAAGTTCATGAAGCTAAAGGTGTTGAATCCAAATTGGTTTGGAAAGGGGAAAAGTGAGATGTGCCCCCATTCCTCATAACCATTAGAATTGTTGGTAGAAATCTACACAATTGTCTAATAGATTCAGGGGCCTCTGCTAGCATTATGCCCCTAGAAATCTATCAAAAATTGGGACTTACACCAAAACCTTCTAAAAGCAGGGTGGTGCAACTGGATAGATCGGCCATGGATGCAGAGGGAGAATTAAGGGATATTCTTATTCAGGTCAACTCAGAACCTAGGGTTCAACATCACATAGATATATTGGTACTTAACATTCCTATCAAGTATGGCATGGTGTTGGGAAGAGATTGGAGCAAGAACTTAAATGGATACATTGTAACAGACTCTTCACATATGTGGTTGCCTTGGAGAGGAGTGGCCAACCAAATTCGAATCGATAGTGAACCTAGGCTCAAGGAAATGATAATAGAGTACAACAAACCTAATGAGATTCAATACGTTGAAACCGAATTAGGAGCCTATTGCTTGGACGTAGAAATTCCTGAGAGTTCTAAAAATGGAAGGATTGGATGCAATGATTCTGAAGAACACCATAAGGTTTGGACTTTAAGATTTGATGGATCCAAGTCCAAACAAGGGGCGGGAGCTGGTATTGAACTTTCATGTCTAGACAGAAAACCTATGTTGGCTGCATATAGATTACAGTTCCCAACCACCAACAATGTGGCAGAATATGAGGCCTTGATTTTTGGACTTCAATTGGCCCTTCGGAAGAAAATCAAATGTATCAAGGTCTTAGGTGATTCTGAATTGGTGGTAAAACAAGTTAAAGGACAATATGCATGTAAGAACAAGCGGCTCAGCCTTTACCGAACCAGAGTTAGAGATTTAATAAACGAATTTGATGCTTTTAACATATCTCTAATCTCTAGAAAAGGCAATCGTTTGGCAGATTCTTTAGCCGTAGCTGCTAGCATGCTTAAACCAGCGGATCACAAGAAGTGCAAGAAATTTTCCATAGAATTAGTCCCTTGCCCCTCGATACCTGATAACGTCATGAATTTCCAAGTCTTTGATAGTGACAGACATGTATTCAATTTTGTCACTAATTCTGGTATCTTTGAAAATCAGGTTATTGATGAAGACGAGAGGGGGCAAGAAGAGGCAGGTTTGAAAAGGGAAGCTACTGGAAAATGGAATGAGATGCCAAATGGGATGGCCTCATTAGAGAAAATGTTTGATATTGGATACCAACCGAAAGGAGGGAGAAAAGTTCCACCTCCCAAAGAGGCTTGTGACTCAGTCAATATTGGAAGTGCAGAAAACCCTCGCGAAATACTCATTGCAAAGGCATGTACCGAATATGAAAAGAATTCCATTGCCAATGCATTGAAGGAATACATAGATTGCATAGCTTGGAGCTATAAGGAGTTGAGAACTTATGATCAGAATGTTATAATGCATACAATCCCTTTGAAACCGGACTCCAAACCCTTTAGGCAAAGACAGAGGCCAGTCAATCCGTTACTAGAGCCCTTGATAGAAAAGGAGGTAAAGCGACTACTAGAAGCTAAAATCATCTTTCCTATTAGGCATTCCACATGGGTTGCTAACTTGGTCCCTGTGAGGAAAAAGAATGGAGAGATAAGGCTATGTATTGATTTTAGAAATCTGAATAAGGCCTCACAAAAGGACAATTACCCTTTACCTACCATTGACGAAATCCTTCAAAAGGTAAATGGGTCGGAAATGATGTCATTCCTAGATGGCTATTCAGGATACAATCAAGTCCTCATACATCCTAATGATAGAATGAAAACCGCCTTCACCACAAAATGGGGCACGTTTGCATATAGGAGAATGCCTTTTGGATTATTGAATGCAGGTGCCACATTCCAACGAGCCATGGACTTTGCCTTTAAGGGGCTCATCGGTAAGTGCATTATTGTCTATGTAGATGATATTCCCATCTTTTCTAAGAACAGGGAGAACCATGTCAAGGATCTAAGGAAAGTTCTCCAAAGGTGTAGGGAACATGGCATTTCACTCAACCCAAAGAAGTGCATTTTTGGGGTAACGGAAGGAAAATTATTGGGGCATGTAATATCCAAAGATGGAATTTCCATTGATCCTGAAAGAATAGAGGCCATACAACAGATTCCTTTTCCCAATAGCAAAAAAGAATTGAGATCATTTTTTGGGAAAATTAATTTTGTTAGAAAATTTATTTCAGGTTTTTCAGAAATTGCAAAACCCTTGAACGATATGTTGAAGAAAGAGGTCCAAATCAAATGGACGAATGAAAACAGGGATGCTTTCCAAAGAATCAAGGATGCGATTTCTAGAGCCCCGATTTTAGTGAGTCCTGACTATGCGAAGCCTTTCTACATTTACACATTTGCTTCAGACCATTCCTTTGCGAGTGTTCTAACTCAGAGGAGTGAACGCAACATTGAAAATCCCATTGCCTTCCTTAGTACTCCTCTCAAAGATGCGAAATTGAGATATTCCATCTTGGACAAGCAAATGTATGCCCTATTTAAGACTCGTAAAAAAATTTAGACATTATATAGTCCACAGTAGGGTGTTTGCTATAGTCCCAGATCCTGCAGTTAAATCCATGTTTATACAGAATGAACTGGGTGAAAGGCGGGGTAAGTGGATCTCAACTCTTCAAGAATTTGATCTTGAAATTCAATCTATGAAGATAGTGCGGGGACAAGGGTTGGTTAAGGCCATAGCAAAAAATGATCCTTTAATATCCTGTCAGCATTATGAAATAGCAGATATAACTGAAGATGAGTGGTATGTAGATGTTGTGTATTTCTTACTAAATGGTAAGTGTCCACCACATTTAAATTCTACTCAATGAAGAGCCTTGCATCTAAAATCTGCTAATTTTCTAATCAGATCCGGTGCGTTATACAAGAAAAACCATGAAGGAATTTACCTTCGTTGCGTTGATCGAAAAGAGGTAGCTCAAATACTCGAGGAGTTCCACGGTAAGTATGGGACAGGGCATGGGTCTGCTAATGCCACAGCCCATCAAATCCTTAGAGCTGGTTACTATTGGCCTCAAGTGTTTAAAGATGCTCATGCTCATGTGAGGTCATGTCATACTTGTCAAATCATGGCAAATAGAGAAAGGGGTGCTTCTATGCCATTACAATCTGTAATCGAGTCTAGACCTTTTGCACAATGGGGTTTGGATTTTGTTGGGATCATCAGTCCCAATTCATCTGATTCCCATAAATACATTCTCACGGCTACAGATTATTGCACAAGGTGGACGGAAGCTATTCCCACTAAAAATGCCACTTCAGAAGTTGTTATCAAATTCTTAGAGGATAACATTGTCACTCGATTCGGAATGCCTAACTCCATTGTAAGTGACAATGGTTCCGCTTTCTCCTCTCTGGAATTTGCAAATTGGGCATTCGACAACATGGTGAGTTTGAAGTTTTCTTCAAATTATTATCCACAAGGTAATGGATTGGTTGAGTCTTCCAATAAGAACTTGTTATGTGTCATTAAAAAGTTGCTTGAAAGAAATCCTAGAGATTGGCATAACAAACTTAAGTTGGCTCTTTGGGCTGATAGAATCAGAATCAAGGAATCATTAGGAACATCTCCTTACCACTTAGTTTATGGACAAGATCCTATTTTTCCCACAAATCTTAAGTTACAAACATTACATTTCATGAAAGATTACCTTGGAACTGATAATAAACTTGAAGCTAGACTAACACAATTGATGCATCTGGATGAAAAGAGGGATGAGGCTATGCTTCACTTCAATAAACACCAAGATGTAGTAAAAAGGTGGTTTGATAAAAAGTCTAGAGTCAAAACATTTAAAGTTTCAGATTTAGTGTTGTTGTGGGATAAGAGACATGAGAGGAAAGGAGATCATGATAAATTTGATTACTTATGGTTGGGTCCTTACCAAATTTCAGAAGTCCTAGGTGAAAATAGTTTTAGATTAAAAACCCTGGACGAAAAATATTTGGCTTTACCCGTCAATGGGCTGCATTTAAAGCACTATTTCCAGGCCTGAAATGGCAAGGCCTTGTATTATATGTAAATATGTCATGTTTTGTTTTTGCGTGTGTAGTTTTGATTTTCTTAGGTGTGTGTTAGGTTTTTGCTTTCAACCTTTATTTTAGCATGAGGAGATTGTTCTGAACGAGGTTTTGTAGGCATTTTGATTGCATTGTTCTTTTCTTAGCTTAGTGTGTTGGTCATGGGACCAGTTTTGGGCATGATAAAAAAAAAATAGCAAGGTGGTTAGTGTGTATCCTTAGCAATGTTCTAAAACTAGAAATATATGAAACAACAGAATTGTTTTACAGAAAGCTCCACGAGCACTTGCAAACACATTAAAGAATATCGTTTGAAATTTGGGATACATGAAAGTTGTCAATTTTGCAAGATAGGGTGAAGCATTTTTGTATAATCCATCTTACCCATTTGTGTTCAGGATGCATTGCATAATAGCCTCGAGTCTCATTCCATCCCATATTTCAAAAACAACCACCAAAAGCATGTCAGACCCTCTTAGGATCATTGCACAATAAACATTAAGTAAGGTCTTGGGGTTGGAAACTGATGCCGCATTGTCTTGAATTAAACACGCTCTGCACATATAAAGAACATCTTGGGCAAAATGGTTGAAACCTTACTTGGAAGAAAAGTTAGGCAAAAAGAATTTTTCTTGTCTATCCCATCATGCAAAACATAGTCCAGGAAATAGTGGTTTTCACCACTTCACCTCCATAACATCACTTGGATTGAAAGGATCGTACTACGTGTCCCTCATAAGGATGAGTAGTCATCCCTAAGATTCAAGGAAGCCATTACTCCACCTCCATAATATCATTTGAGTTGGAAGGATCGTACTATGTGTCCCTCATAAGGATGAGTAGTCATCCCTAAGATTCAAGGAAGCCATTACTACTCCACCTCCATAATATCATTTGAGTTGGAAGGATCGTACTACGTGTCCCTCATAAGGATGAGTAGTCATCCCTAAGATTCAAGGAAGCCATTACTCCTCCATATATCATTTGAGTTGGAAGGATCGTACTACGTGTCCCTCAAAGGATGGGTAGTCATCCCTAAGAATTCAAGAAATCCATTATATCCACCTCCATCATATCATTTGAGTTGGAAGGATCGTACTACGTGTCCCTCACAAGGATGGGTAGTCATCCCTAAAATTCAAGAAATCCAGCATTAATCCACCTCCATCATATCATTTGAGTTGGAAGGATCGTACTACGTGTCCCTCACAAGGATGGGTAGTCATCCCTAAAATTCAAGAAAGCCAAAGCCAAAGCTTGGACTATGGGGCTGATCTCCATAGGGGCTATAGATGCTTGACTGGAAGTGGAGTAGGCTCATGCGTGGTGACATGTCTCATTTAAAAGCAAGACCTCTGACCGCTCACATGGACAGGCTAGCCTAGCAGTTATCCATAATAGGTTTAATCATTTTGCTTAAGATGAAGTAATGAACTCAAATCAGAGTAGTAAGGATAGGGTTAAATTCTCATCATGCTTAGGTTGAGAATCTGATTCCCCAAAGCTCTGATTTCACTTACACATGCACATTGATTCAATATGGCAGTGGCGCATAACCAACCTTGAGATTGGGTATATGAACTCAATTCATGCATGCTTGATCCTAAGAGGGTTGGATATTTTTAATGTTTGTGCTCGTGCTACTAAAAGTTAAGAGTCTTGGTAAAGCAGGTCAGCCATAGTTCATTATGCTGGCAATACATTCGATCTTGCATAGACCCTCCACTATTCATTATATGCATTCATGTGAAATTGGCAATAGAATGGGGAACTATTTCAAATGATAAAGAATGAATCACTATGCACACATTGAGCGGATGCTGAATAATTCTAATGTTTCATGTATTTCTATTTACATTCTTTGGATATTTGTTGACGCTTGCAGTTGAGTTGTAGGTTTTCAGGTTGGGTTTCTCACCAAAATGCTCAGGAGCATTTCCTAGCAGAGTCACCATTTGTTGTGGCTGCTCCACAACGTACCCCAAAATTGGGGACCCACCTTTTTTGCATGTTTTCCAAGAAGACCGAAGTGGCCCATATGCTAAAGCTCAAAGAAAAAGAAAAAAAGGAGAAAAAGTGTCGTGATATCGCGACATGTTGCATGTCGTGGCCAAGAAAAGAAGAAAAAGAGAAAAAGTGTCGCGATATCGCGACATGTTGCATTTTCGCGGCCAAAAAAGAAAAGTGTCGCGATATCATGACATGTTGCATTGTCACGGCCAAAAGAGAAAAGTGTCGCGATATCGCGACATGTTGCATTGTCATGGCCAAAGAGAGAAAAAGTGTCACGATATCGTGACATGTTGCATTTTCGCGGCCAAAAGAGAAAAAGTGTCGCGATATCGTGACATGTTGCATTATTCGTGGCCAAAAGAGAAAAAGTGTCGCGATATCGTGACATGTTGCATTATCGTGGCCAAAAGAGAAAAAGTGTCGCGATATCGTGACATGTTGCATTTTCATGATTAAAAGAGACAAAAGAGAGCAAGGAAAAGGTGTCGCGATATCGCGACATGTCCCATTTTTGCCAAGGTAACAGAGGGCAATGCGTCACGATAACATAGTGACGTGGACATAAGGACAAAATCCAATGAATAAGACAAAGTGTTACATAAGGAATATTTAATGATTTGAAATCATTTAAGATGGTCATTACACACGGAAGGAAATGGACGCAAGCCCATGTGGAGAAAATGAAACGAGAAGGGCCACAAAGAGAAATGAAAGTCTTTTTGGAAATCAAAGCACATGCATGCAGAGGGAAGGTGAAACGAACAACCATTGGAAAACGAAACGAAGAGCTTCCTAAAAATTTTAAATACGCCATTCAAAGAGGCCAGAAGGGGCTGGAAATTGTAGAGAAAAAACAAAGACTATCTTTCGAAATAAAGGAGTTTTTTTTGGCAAGAGCAACTCTTGTGTGTGAAATCAAAAGGAGATTGAAACTAAGACTGCTGTTATTTCTGTAAATCTTTCCTTTGCATTATTGCTTCTTGTATCTATTCGTTGACGCCATAAAGTGGGTTACGATAGGTGAATGATGGAATGATGCAATTATTTGTTTCCTCAGAGTCTTGCATCTGATCTAATCTAACTGTGTTTATGTTATAGGTCTGTTAGGTCAGGTAGTCTTAGAATTTCATCTCATAACTTGGGGTTTTGCAGGGAGGAGATTGCTAACCAAATTAATGTCCTGTTTTGTTTTTCCAGCTAACTGTTGTAGATAATGTTTATGTTTTATTTTTTTGATATTTGGATTAACCTCGTCTTAAAATCTGCTTTTTTGATTCTGGTCCGTTCCAGAATTTCTTGCATCTCCAAACACCTTCATCTAATTTTCAGATAAGATATGGGTTTAGGAGGGCTACTAATTCCAAATGCACATTAAATCAGATTAAGTGAATGAATCCTAATTTTCTAACTTACTAACTTTACTAACACCAAATGCTAACATAGGGATAGTGGAACACTTTTAAACGAAGATAAAACGAATCCGCTAATTCTAAAAAATGAACCTCATGTTAAAGGCACGGAGTTTAAAATGAAGTGGTTTAAACCACACACTTTCTCATTTGGAATCCTTTTAAGCTGAAGATAAAAGAGGTTACTAACTGGGTTTCGGGTAGATCATTTTAATCTCAGGAACATTAAAAGAAGCTATCATCACATTTGGTCGATTTAATGGATTATGGTTGCAAAGTACTCATTCGAATCATTAAAGGCCCCTTGTTAACTGTTACTTGCATGGTTTAGGTTATTATGGCATACATTCATTTATTTGCTTTAGTCTTGATTGATTACATGCACATGAATGTTTGTTCACAAGAACCTTGGAGAAATGAGTAATGCTACTTAATTTCTTTGCAAGAGAGAGTTTCCTGTTTGAGACTCTAGTTGTGGTGATCATTTTGCTATAGGGCAAAATATCCACCCAACACTACACATGATGATGGTGGTTTCACTTAGTCTATTTAATATTTTATTTTTCTCTAAATATTACATTGTCTCGGACCTCATGCTATGTGAATATTGGTCGAGCCAAGATTAATTTTAAATCATAATTTATAGATTTACCAAATAAAAAATGAATTTCAATGCAGTATAGGATTTTTTATTTTCTATATTTTTTCAATTCTACTCTTCTCATGCATGTTGTTTATAAATATAGTAGAATTTTTTTAGATAGTTACACATTTGATTATAATACATTATGTGTAGGAAACATATCTCTTTGAGTCATACCAACAAAGGCCCCTTGAAGGAACAACTTTTAATGACCTTTGAATTATCCAAGCTTGCCAAGACCTAGCATACCCAAACCTTGGTGAAAAAAAACTCCCTTACAAGATAAAGTAGACTCTATTCCAAGTCAGTTGTCTTACCCTTGAAACACAAATAATTTGGTTTCTTCCCTTTCATTCCTAGAAAAACTGGAACTAGAAAGGAAAAAACAGAATGTGTCATTTACATGCTCAATAGAAGTGGCACTCAGGGTTATGCATAGTGGCATATATTTATAAATTGGGCAAATATTAGGATTTATAAAATTGGAAATTGGTGAATATGAGGACCTTGGATGTCGGCCCACTCACCTAAATGTTTTAGGACCAATTTTTTCTTAGGGTCATGTTGGTCACGAATCTGCCACAGGAAAGGATTTTTACAATTGCGCCCTAGACCCGGCCAACATTGAAAGGCTGGAAGCAAGAAATGGCTCCCAGACCAATCTCCAGAGTGGGCTGGTTCCCTCTACTACTCTAAAATTGGGTTTAAGATAGGGTTGCCGGAAAGAGATTTAAAAGGTTGCAGTAAAGAAATGGGAAATATGGCCACAGCCGAAGTGATGGGATCGAAAAACAACAACAGGAAACTACAAACGCAACAACAAAGAAGTAACATAAGAAATCAGCTTCATCCTCGCACAATCACATGCCGCAAATCCCTCCAAACCCACATTCCAGAATTGTACTCGACCGCAGTATTTAAATCCAAGATGCAGAATTTAAATGTAATAGCAATGCAAGAGTACGAATGCTATTAGAAATGCAGAAAACAGAAAGCAAATTCATCCATGCGACGCTTGAAAAATTAGAAGTCGATCCTTGTATTCCCGCAAATACAATTCCAGCTTCTAGCAAGCAAGTTTTTCCAACCTTTGCAAATGAAAATTACATTGGTTTTTATAGAGGTCCGTCCTCTTTGCAGCATTAAAAACGTAAAACCAACTTCCTCGTGATCTACAATAATATCTTGAAAATCAGGAACACGACCCCTTAATAGCGGCCTCGAGGAAATAAAAATTAAATGCCATGAAACGTTCGCGGTCCTTTATTAAATACGATTCTTCGAACATGTGCATGAAAACCGTTGAATTAATCCACGAACCGCAGCTTTGAACCAATAAATCCTTTAATTTTGGTGGCCTGGGCACTCTTCGACCTTAACCGCATCGGAAATCCGCAAATTATTTAATTCGGGTCAGCATTAAATCATCGGAAATCGGAAAAACCCTCTCGGCCGTTCATACTGCACTTGGCGGGAAAATTGCGCAGGTCGCGAAAATGCGACGGGTCGCGAAATCGCGACGTGTTTTTCCGCCGTACGCTTCGCTGCTGAAGACCCACGAAAATGGAACATGTAGCGATTTCGCTACATGTTTCCGCCGTTGGCTCCTCCCTGCGCTCTGCCCCGCGAATCGGAACATGTAGCGATTTCGCTACATGTTTCCGTCGCCGCATCAATCGCCATTTTCGGTCGCGATTCGCTGACATGTCGCCGACGCGCCGCAAGTTTGCACTTTTTGCCTTCGACGCTCCCGGTCGCGATTCGCCGACATGTCGCCGAATCGCCGCATGTTTTCAACTTAATGCTTTTTTGCCCGCCGACTCGCGATTTCGGAACACGTCGCGATATCGCGACGGTTCCGCCAACCTCGCTCGCGTTGGATCGCGTTGGACCGCGATTCTCGCAACATGTCGCGCGTCGTCGCAATTTTCGGACTTAATCATTTTTTGCTCAATTTTTCTCCTTTTTTCGCCCAAGCCGCATCAATCAAAGGTCGATCCCCAACAATACATCAATGCATTCATCAATGAGAATCAATGTGGCAAAAATGCCAACATTCTTGGCGGCTCGCGGGTATACAAACTCACGTATGCAAGAATCCAGTGCCTTAGTCCATTGGGCACAGAGTCATATCCGAACTGTAAACAAGCCGCCGCAATACATGTGGTCGCTGCAAACTTCTTCCGGAAAACTAGAACTGGAAGAACTCGCATATAACCGGTTATGAAATCGAATAAATGGAATGCGATGATGGAGTGAGCTCCTGCGATTGCGCAAGCGGTGACTCGCAATGGAATGATGAAATGAAAATGAACGAAGTTATGGAGTGGGAATGGAACTAGGAAAGTCGTGAAATGAAATGAACTAGACTGTTAGCAAATGCGTAAAAGACTAAACTTAGAGGAAAGGGATAAGAAGGGACGGGAAAAACAGAAAAGGGAAAAAGAAACAACAGCTGTGGCTTATTTTGTTTTAATGCAGAAGAAAAAGAAGGAAGAAGATGAAGAAAGGAAAGAGAGGAAACGGGGAAGGGAAAAGAAGAAAGTGCTAGAAAGCCACCAAACTGTTGGGAGGAGAAAAACAAAGGAAAAACAAGCATCTACGGCTCGCAGCAACAAGAGCCGAGATGAACAAATAAAAACAATACCAGCTTTTTTTTTTTTTCTTCTTCTTTTTCTATTTTTTTTTGTTTTTTTCAAAATACTATATACAATAATGCACGACATGATTGGCATGTCGCCACCAGACACCCAATCTCATAATGTTATCCGGTAAATCTGCAATGTCCCGACCGGATCTGATCATACTTAAGTCGGTCCTTGAAATTAGGTCGGCTCCTTCCCTGAAGTTCTCCATGGTGCTGATAGGATGCAATTCAGCAGATTATCCTTCTTACTAGTACCCACATGGAGGACTTCTTCAGGTACCGGATGTAGTGGCTGGAACCAACACCACCACTTTGCAAACTTTACTGGCTGTGGGCTGAGTACAGGCTCCTCTAACTCCTTGATGTGATCACAGGGCTCTTCAAGTGAGAAATCTGATTCTGGGATCTCCTCAGGCTCTGGAATTTGCACTTGTTCTTCTACTTGGCCCATCTCTTGATGAAAACTGCAAGCAACCATATTGTTCATTGCTGGAAAAGTGCTTGCATGTCCCAATCCTTGACTTTGGACGAGATCTGTCCCTTGAACTCCACATGACTGCATCTCATGGATCTGACATGAATGTGCAGGGTAAACAGGAGCAAGGAACCACCTGGAGAAGGTAATGGAGTTTCTCCCCACGGTAATTTTCTTGATAAGTGCAACAGTTGTTCCGCTCGCACTGCTTCCTCAAAGATTTGTGGGAAGCGTTGTTCACCTGACTGCAGCAAAAAGAGACCTATGTCAGAATTAAAAGCTCGAACATAAAAGAGGTGGGCTTGGGTGGGTGATGGACGGATCTTCTCTCGGAATTCTCTTCCAACTTATCAAGAATCGGACATTGAAGTCCGTGATGCTTTCTTGAGGTGCTCTCTTGATGTACATGAAAAATTGGTAGAGATCCAAAGAACTGTAGAAAGGATCTTCATCAAATCTTTTGATCAGTGCTCCCGCTAGATCATCCCATGAGCTGATGCTTTGACATTTGAGCAATCTGTACCACTGCAATGCTCTTCCTTCCAAAGACTGAACCAGAAGTCGGATCATGACATCTTCGTGTTCTATGACATGGATCATGGACAGAATAGCAATATCTTCAACATGTGCCAGAGCCATGCCTTCGGTACCATCATATTTTGCCAGGTTCTTCAGTGGCACCTTCGGGAATTTCATGCCGAACTTGCAGATTCATGAGGGCCAGGATCATCCCATCTAGAAAAACCCTCGCCTTTGTGGCAATGGTCTCATGGAATCACGGCCATCGCCATTAAGTCGTAGTCGCTAAATGAACATTCTTTGAATTTTTTTTTTTTTTTTTTAAACAAAAACAAAGGCGTCCACGAACGTATCTTCAACTCAAGAAAGTCGCCGATGAACTTACAAATCTCCGCCGTGAGGCCAAGACAGACTCATCAAATCTTGAGACCTCCGGGTGTTAAAACGTGCCAAAATCGTTGGCACCGGTGGGGTTATCACTTTGGAAAATTATGCGTATCCCACCGATTATGAATTCTTGGAGACAGAAACGATCTGTCCCACCGGCGTGCCAAAAATCGTTGGTCACGAATCGCCACAGAAAGGATTTTTACAATTGCGCCCTAGACCCGGCCAACATTGAAAGGTCGGAAGCAAGAAATGGCTCCCGCACCAATCTCCGGAGTGGGCCGGTTCCCTCTACTATTCTAAAATTGGGTTTAAGATAGGGTTGCTCGGAAAGAGATTTAAAAGGTTGCAGTAAAGAAATGGGAAATATGGCCACAGAGCCGAAGTGATGGGATCGAAAAACAACAAGCAGGAAACTACAAACGCAACAAAAGCAAGTAACATAAGAAATCAGCTTCATCCTCGCACAATCACATGCCGCAAATCCCTCCAAACCCACATTCCAGAATTGTACTCGACCGCAGTATTTAAATCCAAGATGCAGAATTTAAATGTAATAGCAATGCAAGAGTACGAATGCTATTAGAAATGCAGAAAACAGTAAAGCAAATTCATCCATGCGACGCTTGAAAAATTAGAAGTCGATCCTTGTATTCCCGCAAA
Organism: Wollemia nobilis; assembly: GCA_028583015.1. Taxonomy (NCBI): domain Eukaryota; kingdom Viridiplantae; phylum Streptophyta; class Pinopsida; order Araucariales; family Araucariaceae; genus Wollemia; species Wollemia nobilis. The sequence continues at coordinate 1,329,936 of JAQPPZ010001901.1, read as the reverse complement.
TACAATTCCAGCTTTCTAGCAAGCAAGTTTTTCCAACCTTTGCAAATGAAAATTACATTGGTTTTTATAGAGGTCCGTCCTCTTTGCAGCATTAAAAACGTAAAACCAACTTCCTCGTGATCTACAATAATATCTTGAAAATCAAGAACACGACCCCTTAATAGCGGCCTCGAGGAAATAAAAATTAAATGCCATGAAACGTTCGCGGTCCTTTATTAAATACGATTCTTCGAACATGTGCATGAAAACCGTTGAATTAATCCACGAACCGCAGCTTTGAACCAATAAATCCTTTAATTTTGGTGGCCTGGGCACTCTTCGACCTTAACCGCATCGGAAATCCGCAAATTATTTAATTCGGGTCAGCATTAAATCATCGGAAATCGGAAAACCCTCTCGGCCGTTCATACTGCACTTGGCGGGAAAACTGCGCAGGTCGCGAAAATGCGACGGGTCGCGAAATCGCGACGTGTTTTTCCGCCGTACGCTTCGCTGCTGAAGACCCGCGAAATGGAACATGTAGCGATTTCGCTACATGTTTCCGCCGTTGGCTCCTCCCTGCGCTCTGCCCCGCGAAATCGGAACATGTAGCGATTTCGCTACATGTTTCCGTCGCCGCATCAATCGCCATTTTCGGTCGCGATTCGCTGACATGTCAGCGACGCGCTGCAAGTTTGCACTTTTTGCCTTCGACGCTCCCCGAGTCGCGATTCGCTGACATGTCGCCGAATCGCCGCATGTTTTCAACTTAATGCTTTTTTGCCCGCCGACTCGCGATTTCGGAACACGTCGCGATATCGCGACGGTTCCGCCAACCTCGCTCGCGTTGGATCGCGTTGGACCGCGATTCTCGCAACATGTCGCGCGTCGCTGCAATTTTCAGACTTAGCCATTTTTTGCTCAATTTTTCTCCTTTTTTCGCCCAAGCTGCATCAATCAAAGGTCAGATCCCCAACAATACATCAATGCATTCATCAATGAGAATCAATGTGGCAAAAATGCCAACAGGTCAATTTGCCACAATATATATCCAAACATAGGAATATTTGTACTCGTTGGAAATTTATAAGGTGATTTAATGGGTCAAAATTTATCCCAAATAGAACCTTACTTTTTAGGGCTTCAAATACCCCAAATTTTGGTGTGAAGATGATTGATTTTATTTGCTTAAGATTCACCTTGATTCACCTTGATTTCGATTAGGATTTACCATTTTTTACAAGTATATTTCGATTTCAACCCCTTATGCATAACCCTGGTGGCACTAAAAAGAAGGGTTGAATTGTAGATTCACTAATCCACCAAGCCCTTATACCAATATATGTGGCACTAAAAGGAGGGCTAAATTATTGATTCACTAAATCCACCAAGCTCGTGTGCTCAACAAAAGTGGCACAAGAAGTAGGGACTATAGAATCTTAAAAATAAATTTTCTTGGTGCAATATTTATATTGAACATCTTAACTATCAATACTGGAACCAAAGGTCTTCATCACAAGGTCCAAGTTAGTTGTAGGTGGTATTGAATTTATCAACCTTTCCTCATACAAAAGACTTAGATATGACAAAGACAAAACCAACACTCATACTTTTAATACTTCTTCTAGAGTTATTATTCCTTTTGTTAATCCTTTTCCATCCCCCAAGGTCCACCAATGGTGGCTCTTTCTTCATGGTTAGTAGGAAGTAGTCCTCTATACATACTAGGTCTTACACATGATATACTTAATAAAATTAAAAAATATCTTACTTGGTATATGTATGATAGTATGATAGAATAAGGTTAGATGAAGAACATATTTAGGCATACAAAGATGTCTTAATTTATTTACAAATTGAACATGAGAATATTACCTGTAGGATGTTTTCACACAAATTTGATGAGTTTGCATATAATTGGTATATCATATTACCTTCAAGGTCTATTACTTCTTGGTCTTAATTAGATACAAAATTTATTAATCATTTCAAATTACCCATTGACCCAGTTGTGATGTATAACTAATTTTCCTCTATCCATAGAGAATCTCATGAAACCTTGATATTATGCAACAATTGATTCCATAAATTATACACTAGGTTGGTGATACCTTACACCCTTAGAGAGGAAGTAACCATTCAAATGTACCTTAGAGATTTAGAACCATTGACTTCCATATTTTTGGGGAGAGGTCCTCAAATCACATCCTTGCTATTGGCATATAGTGAGGCTCTAATAGTTGAACAATAATTAATACCTCAAGGTTTTTGGTTGGGTCAATTACCTTCCTTGGACAACTAGGATTTTATAATTAGATACCTTTAATAAATCAATCCCTTACACAACACCTTCCCATGTTGAAACTATTACTAGGTACCATATATCCCAACCAAAACTAACCCTTCGATATTTCATCCTTGGATCAAATGATGCCTAATTTGAGCGATCGAAAAACCATTCTGATATACTTGGATAATCAAGTGACCACAAACAACATTCTCAATCATACATCTTCAACAAATAATAAAAAATCCTTACCCATATTTTTGAACACATATGCATCCACAAATAATATAACAACTCAATTGTGGCCATGTAAACCTTATAACCCGAATCTTGAGCTAGATTACATACAAAGGATGGTTTAAAAAGTTGAGCAATGATATGCTTCAACTACCAAGGCATGTTCCTCAAAACCCACCTGCAAATAATACTTAGAATAGGTACCTTAACTTCCAAACGACCAACTACCAATGGAATACTTGCCTAAATAATATATGAGTCTTAAATCCTACAAAGAAGCAAAATAAATCAAATAAAAAGAATTTACTTTAGTAAATTCTCTTCGATAAAGCATCGGTTCACTCAAGTTCTACACTAATGCTATATAGAGCTACAATTTTATGTAAATGGATTCAACAGATCTTGCCTTCTATCTCAAACAATCTATTATATTAACACATTTTTCTTCCAAAAATAATGTAATATGAAAATAAATAAATTCAAAAAAACTATGGACATGCTAAATACCTCCTCCAAATCATGACATAACATAGAAAGTAGTAGTGTGTTCTTATTAAGAAATTTGGTATAAAATCAACTAGGAATATAAATCTTCTTTTACAATGGAATGATGTGTCTTTGGTGTAAAATCAACCATAATGCATTCATTCAATCATTAGTCTTTGGTGAAAATCAACTGTTCAATTATCTGGTGAAAATCAACCAATGAACCTTGCTAATGGCTCAAACATAACTTCCTCTAATACCATATGTTGGAGTAAAGTGAAACATGTAAAAATATTACTATTAATATCAAGCTTTAATACATTGCATCTCAAATTACATTGCATATATAATATTTTTCATGAGTCCCATAAGGAATAATCTTGTATAAATTGTTAAGGTAACAAGATAACACATTCTTCTAACTAAATGAACCAATTATATTTATGGTATCCTTGAAATTAGAAAGTGATATGATATGAAAGAGATATGAAGAAGAAAAAATACAATAATGAGTACTTTATTGAAAAAATAAAGTACTTTATAAAATTTATGGAACTCTATCCTATATTAGATATTACAAAATGAGTGCCTCCCTTCATGAATAATAGGCCTAGGGAATAAAGGGTGGTCTGATATACATACCATAAAAAAATAGCTTAACTTACAATTGATGTAAATCATAAGTATTTTTATTATGAATGATATTTTTTCATATTATCAAGGTCTACCTAGTAGGTGTTAAACATCCATAGAAATTATAACATATAACAATTTTCCCTTGTATAAAACAATATATAGATATATATTTTAACTTGTTCACAAGTGCACTTTAATATGTTTTTACTATATAATTTAGAAATGCAAACAAGATATAACTTATTTTTTTTAATAACTACCAAAATTATTTGAATAAACAATCATCTTGCATACCTTGCTTTGATATTTACAACTTGTTCTAAAAATTATTCTCCTTTTCAATTAAATTATTAAGTCCTTTTTCTTTTATCACTATATTTTTTTGGATCATTACCTTGGTTATACTTTGATTTGGATCTCTTCTTAATCCACCACGATTTTATTTATAATTATTGTGTTTTAAGAAATATTCTAATTTTCATCACATCCAATACATGTGAAACACTTGGATCCTCTAATGATTGACAATTTGTTGTCATTTTACTCTATGTCAAAAATTAAAATTGTTTTTTCTCCTCTCTAGATTTTACTTATTCGTTCTTCACATTCAACATTTTTAAAAGTAATTACTTCTTTTTACTTGGTGGGTTTTTGTTTATAACTATATTTATAGCATATTTATATTCTTTATTTATAATTTTTTTATCAAACCAACTAATATTGTTTTTTACTTCTAACTATTCTCCAAATTAGTATTCATTTGTCGTCTACTAAATAGTTCAGTAGTATTAAATAAAAAAATCTCATTTATCTTAAAATTTGAATCTTTGTCTTTATTAGCAATGTTAAAGAAAGTACATTGCTTTTAAATGTTTTAGAAGTTTTAACTATGATTTTATTTTGTCTTTACCTTGTTTTTTTATTAGAATTTTCTTCAAGTATTTTGCAAATTGTTTCATTATAGAACATCTTGTTGTATCAATAACAAGTTTAACATTTCTAAACTTTTCTAGTTCTATTTTACATATTTATTTAGATCTATAATATTATATTTAATGTCCAATTAAGAATATAACATGCTTATAAAAAATATAACATGAAAACTATGAAGCAAAAATATGAAACTAAAGCAAATATAAAGTAAAACAATTTCAATGAACAAGAGATTGCATAAAATATGATTTTATTCAATAGATGGGGGGGAGCTGAAAAACTCCTTTTGTTAAAATTTATTTGTTCAAAATAAATTATTTTTGATATAGTATACAGATGCTAGGGTTATTTAAAACCATAGCTACAAAATAGGTAGTGTCTCCAATGTATCTTGCTTCCAACAAGGTCAGTGGGCTTCTGATTATCCGTAATCGGGCCACTCTAGCTTCAAAAACTACTCAAAAATCCTTGATGAATGCAACTTGATATTGCACACACATCAAACATAAAGTCTTTAGAAAAAAATAAGGGTTCCATGGTGTGAACCCTTAGAAGTGCAAATAAGAAACCCTAGATTTGAGTAAATAGGACATGCAGAATCAAATAACAACAAATAAAATACATATAATACTTACTTTGTTATTTTGTTGTAGATTTGATGGTAGGGTGCCCCAACGACACTTGGTGATCTTATGCAACAGATTTTGGTCTGTTGCTATGGGGACAACAAGCAATGTGTTGCACCTACAAAATGCAACAAGTGCACGGCTACGCTTGGGGGATGAGGTAGGCACTCGACTATGCCTGTGGATTAGGGCTAAATCCATAGAAGAAGATCAAGGGAATGCAAAGGGCTTGGTAGATGGACGATAATGGCGGTGACAAAAATGGGATGTGAAGGTGGCTAGAATCCAAAAATCTTAGGGCAAGCTAGGATTTTGTGGAAGGATAAACTAGGGCACAATCTACTCACAAGAAATAATCTCTCAACAAGGTTAGGCCTCATAAGTAAATTAGAGCTCCAGTGTTCAATTTTTCCAAGATTCAAGGGTTGAGCATTGAGAATGCTTCTATTTATTATCAAGCCTAGGGTTTTATTAGGGTTTTAGCTTAACACTTTTGATCATGTGGCTAATATTAAAGCAGACCCAAAGGCTGATATTAAACTTTAAGTGTGACAAAGATTAAGGAAGATAGATGGCTGAGATTAGATTAGATCGGATGGTTGAGGTTAATTTGGCTTATAAATATATATTTTATAATAAATATATTAAAATATAATATAAAACATTAAATTTAAATATAAATAATATAAAATAAACATAATTAAGTCAAATAGGGGTCATAAAATGATGGGAAAAGGCTAAAGTGAGCCATTGGATGGCAGGAAAGGCATGGAATGACCAATTGAATGGCGGGAAAGGGGGATGTTGGATAAGTGGGTGGTAGAATGACCAGGATCAATGACAAGTGGCTAGGATTGGGTGTCTACAGATGCCTCTTTTTGTACCATGTTGCATGAAGCATAATATGGTACAAAAATACGAGACACCTGGTTGGGCTTTGGGCGCAAAAGCAGCTTCTCTCTCTTGTTGAATTTTTGAGCAATAACATTGAAGACAAAATAATAAAGAACTTTAGAATTTACGTAGCTTACCTCCTCAATTGGTGAATGAGATTATGGATGAATCTCATGAGCCAATTGAAAAATTTGTGCAAATGATGAATGATGTGATACCGTTTTTGCCCCAACGGTGCAAAGGGGGGTGGTGTAAAATGTGATATGATGTGTCTATGTTTACCCTAACGGATGAAGGATTTTGTGCAAATGTGATGTGATGTGGATGATATGAATGATGTAAAATGCGATATGATGTGGATGATATGAATGATGTAAAATGCAATACAGTTTTTACCCCAATGATGGGAAGGGGGTTGTATCAAATGTAGATGTCATGATCATGTAAGGTGTATCCCATCATGGGAAAATCATAATCAAATTTTGGTTACCCCAAATTTTGGGTGATTCGATGTTGTTGGAACATTTTGCCTTTTCGGTGTCATTGATATGCAAAATGATGATGCAAAGGAAAAAGGAATTAACATTGGATGTACTGCTAGTGACATTTTGAATCATTCCCTCAATTGGAACCAACCATACTAACTAGTGTCTATATCGAATGTTTTAAGGAGATTTTGAATGATAAAATTTGAGTTGTGTCCATGTTTTAAGACCCACCAACTAGGCCATCAATGACAACGGTTGTGCAAATTGCTCTTGACAATGTTTCAATCTAAAGATGAGGAAATACCAAATATGATTGCGATTTCGAGTAAAGAGATAAGTGATGATGATGATGACCAAGTTTTCTTATGGTAATTCATTCATCTTACCAAATTGCATGGATGCAAATTGCTGCAATTGCCAAGTATATAGAATAAACCACTATATACGAGATTCACTTGTAATTTTGACACGTGTTGGAAGAAATGATTGTGGATTATGATATTGAAAGAATTTTTATGGAAGAATGTAATGATGTCACTAAAATTGGAGTCGATTTGTAAATGTGAAAGCTTTTAGCGGTTGATTTTGCACTTTTCGGATGACAACAATTGATTTGATGGTCAAATAAACTCCAATTATCGTAAAAATTTATGGAATGATGAAGAATATGAAGTAGAGGATATGAGTGTTGGTTTTGTGAAAATTTGGATTCATGTGGTGTGTTTTATAACTTGATTTGTGCATTTTAAAAATTTGCATCATATTCAAAAATTATATGCGCAAAATGATTTCTATTTTCATAAAATGTGATTTTACGATGTGCATGATGCGTGGGTGAAATTTGGTGAGATCTTGAGGGGGTAAACTACTATTTTGATCCCTTTTCTTTTTATGTAATTTTGGCACCAGGTGCCCTACTGCGCCTGCGGCATCTTGCAGGTGCCCGAATACACTTGGGTTTGCCTACAAATGCCCATGTGTTCCTGTGGCCCATAGATGCCGCCCTACGCCTGAGTGCACTAGCTGAAGCTATAAATAACTTGTAGGGTGAATTTTGCAGCTCATTTGTGCATTTAAGAGTTTCTGAATCTGCGCCTAAGGAGTGGAGTGCATTGGTGAGGGAAGTGAGGTTGGTGGAAATTTGTGCGGGAGCTATGGTGGGGGAGTGAGCACATGTTGTTGGTGGAGATAAGGTACGATTTGCCCTGGTAATGTTGAAAAACACTTTTTCTTTTGTACAAAAATTTTGAATTTTTATTTTTTTTGTTAAAATTTATACTAATGTAAAAAAAATTTGTTGCTACAGTTGAGGGATATAGAGCCAAATCTCCTCTCATTCCCAGGATGAGGAAGAAGCTTATGGAGGGTTATTGGGATATTTTGAGGGAGGTTGGCTTGGAGGGAGTGGCTCGGATGGACACGATAAGAATGCTAAGATGATGAAGATGTTCGGTGATCGGTGGTGAGGGCGATGATGGGAGACGAGGGGATTCGCTACTTGAGCATGTACAAGGCTAAGGAGTTGGATGCACTCTCGACCTTGATAATGTTTGTGTTAGCGAACATAGTGCTCCCTAATAGCACGAGGTGTAGGTTCCCTTGGAACCTATTGGGATTGGTGAGTGGCCTACTCACCAATCCAAGGGCGTATGCCTGGGCTCCTGCGTTACCAGTATAGTTATACTAGGAGATATATGAGGTGACATGGAGAGGGAGGAAGGGGATTGAATGTAGATTCCTTATTCAATATTGGTCTTGGGAGTATTTTGGGGTAGCTCGACCAGAGGGGTTACCTTATCAAGCATTGTAGATAGGAGATGGGTAGTGGCTGAGGAGATGTAGTTGAGTCGGGAGGTGTATACAAGCCAATGTTATAGAGATATGTGGGAAGGGTTGACTTTGGCTCAGGTGATATGGAGGCCATGACAAGGAGCCATGTGGGAGGGTGATGAGGAGTAGTTGTGGCAGGTGAGGCAAACATGATGGTTGGTTGGGAGGTAAGATGAGGAGGTGGAGTACTTTTAGTACTCATTGGTGTTGATTCAATTTGGCTTACCTCAGGATGTGTCGAATGAGCCAATGTTGTATCGACATCAACGGGATAAGGTGGGGATTCCATGTACAAAGCCATAGAGAGTTCAGATGGAGGATGACAAATAGTTGGAGGTCCTAGATTTAGATGATGTCATGGTGACTCTATAATATATAGCATATTTTGGTACCCAACCGATATGGGTGCCAAAGGTGATGATGGATGGTGATGCAGCAGCTACGGAGTTGAGGATGACTCCGAAGAGGACGAGGTCTCAACGATCGATGAGTCAAAGGTGATCGAGGGAAGCATCCCAACATAATTTTGATATGGAGGTAGTAGAGGATGAGGGAGAGGATGATGAGGGGATGGGAGAGATCTCTGAATTGGCTAGGCTACGGGCTGAGGTTGATCAACTTTGCGAGGAGCAAAAAACTATGTTGGAGGCTCATAGGAGTCTCTGGTAGGATGGGATGCGGTCATATCCGAGTTGCGGGCTACTATAGCTCGAATGGAGGCAGAGGGGCTGATATACGATGTTGGTGAATAGGAGACAATCACAAGGCTTCGAGTAGATATTTTGGTGAGATAACATCGATATTAGATTGACTTGCAATGACTACATGCTAGTGATACATATGCACACTCCTTGGAGAATTTGTGCATGGCTAATCACATTCCTTTACTAGATCCTCCATCATACTCTAGGACTGAGTCCTTGAGGTACACGACATCTAGGCATATTTCTAGGTCTAGGGCTCCTACTAGGTCTCAGGGGTCCTCCCATAGATATTAGCTTAGTTCTTAGATACACTTTTGTATATGAGTCTTGGTGCTCCATTGTAGCCTTTTTGGCACTCATTGTACATATGATATATATATATATATATATATATATATATATATATATATATATATATGGATTTTATGTTTGTGTGAATGTTTTTATGTGTATGCAATGCATGTTTTATGAATGTTTAATGCAAGCTAATTATGATGTGTATGCATAGTGCTTATATGGATGATTAATGTAAGCTAAATGGCAAACATATGGGTGACTAATGCAAGTGCAATGGCATGTATATGGATAATGAATTTAAACTATATGAGAGGAATGCATGATGTTCGAATGATCATTTATAGTTCAAAATTTTTGTTGGCAATTTTTGTTGATTGTTTTGCAATCGGGGGTACCAAACTTGGTGGTTTTATGCGGGTTGATCCATGATGAAGACATGGATAACATGGAAGAAGATATGGATGTTTATATGGAAGAAGATATGGATGTTGATATGGAAGAATATATGGATGTTGATATGGAATACTGCAGGATTTTCAAAGACTCAAAAAAACTAGTGTTATCAACCAAACTCACTAAATATTGTCTTTCTTTAGGACCAATGTGTGTGCAAGTGAAGTTCATTTTCCAAATATTGAGCATAACAATGATCCTAGGCAATCAAGAACCAATGTGTGTGCGCGTGAAGTTCATCAACCCATTATAAGTAAATTAGGCATGACCTGTTATGGAGAGGACCAAGAATTTAGCTTATCCATATGTGCGGTCATAGATATCCATTTTTAGAAAGGAGACATGTTGCCCCGCATGAGCTTACTCCACTGCTAGTCAAGCATCTATAGCCCCGGTGGAGACTCACTCCATAGTCCAATGATCTAATATTTAGGCTTTGGGGATGAATACATAACTTTTTAAGCAGAATGTAGTATGATAATTACAGCTTTAGGGATTTGTGGTGTGTGTATAGAAATTGTTAACTTTGTGATGGGGAGCCAAAATTTTCTAATCAATCAAATTCAATTCTCATTCAAAAACTTGGAAATATTTACAAAAAATGGCAGCAGTCTGCCAAATAAACTCCTTTATTCCGAAAGATAGTTTATTTATTTTTCTTTACAGTATTTCTCGCCCTAGAAGAAAAATAGCCCAAACAGGTCCAAAATGGCCCTCTTGCCTTCAACTCTGCAACTCGGTCTCAGCAGTTTTTTGACCCTTGTGCATGCCTTTGCTTCCCCTTTTAAAATTTTTGGTGTGACTCTACGTTTCCCTTTTTTGGCCCTTCATTTTATTTCCTGTGCCTCTTCGTTGTTTTTGGCTTTCGAAACATTTTTCTTTTTGACTCTTGATATTTGTCTACTTTCATTGCACCTTGGTGCCATGTGTTGTTCAGTGCTACCACTGTAGACTCTGTCTTCCTGTCAACCAATGATGATGTTAGGTATACCCACCACTCGATAATTTCCTCTGTAACGGCCCCTGTAACCGCCTGCCATTTTTCTTTTCTTTGGTCATGAAAAATGCGACATGTCGTGATATTGCGACACTTTTCTCTCTCGCGCCTCCTCTCGTCCTTTGGTCGTGAAAATGCGACATGTCACGATATCGTGATACTTTTTCTCTCCTACACCTCCTCTCGTATTTTGGTCACAAAAATGCAACATGTCACGATATTGCGACACTTTTTCTCCTTGCGCCTTCTCTTGTCTTTTGGTCACGAAAATGTGACATGTCGCGATATCGTGACACTTTTTCTCCCTTGTGCCTTCTCTCATCCTTTGGTCACGAAAATGCGACATGTCACAATATCACGACACTTTTTCTCCCTTGCGCCTTCTCTCGTCCTTTGGTCGTGAAAATGCGACATGTCACGATATCATGACACTTTTTCTCCCTTGCGCCTTCTCTTGTCCTTTGGTCACGAAAATGCGACATGTCACAATATCACGACACTTTTTCTCTCTAGCGCCTTCTCTCACCTTTTGGTCATGAAAATGTGACATGTCACGATATCGCGACACTTTTTCTCTCTCTACCGACATGTCATGATATCGCGACACTTTTCCTTCTTTGCCAACATGTCGCGATATCGTGACACTTTTTCTTCTTTGCGGTATTTTGCCTTTCGTTGGATGCTCCTACATCAGACAACCAGGATGGATTGAGAAGTGACCTTCACTTCTGTACTGTTCTATCACCTTCTTTTTAACTGGGGCTATACAAGCTCTCCAAGCTTCAACAAAATTTGGGTCTTCAAGATACAAACCCTTAAGTTCTTCAAACCCCACAACTTCCACTCTCATTGTTGTCAGCAAACTCTTTTCTTCCATCTCTTTTAGTGGCTTTAGTTTATGGCGCACTCCTTCGTTTGTTAGGGAGTAAGTGTTGGCATGTCCATCATGGACTACACGGCGATCAAACTGCCATGGTCTTCTTAACAGCATATGGCAAGCATCCATAGGCAGGATATCACACAGGACCTCATCCTGGTATCTCCCAATATTAAACTTAACTAAGGACTGTTCACTGACCAATGCCCTCTGGTCCTTTCGCAACCACGCAATTTGGTATGGATGCGGGTGTCTCCTCCTCTTTAGCTATAACTTAGTAACCATTTCTTAAGAGACCAAGTTATCAGTACTATCATTATCTATAATAACATTACAGACCTTACTTTAACATTTGCACTTTGTGCAAAATAGGCTTCTCCTCTGGTCTGGTTCTTTCTCCTCATTCAACAAGATTCTCCTTGTGACCATAACTTCTCCTCTCTCTGCTTCCTCAGAATGTTTTGATTCAACACCTTCATCTGCTACAACAACTCTGGCATGACCCTCAGGTCTTCTATTTGTCCTCTCTTGGTGTTGGGGACACTCATATGCCCGATGTCCCTCTTCCCCATAATGGAAATAGGTTCCACAAAATCCTTCTCTTCCATACCCACGTCCAGATCTACCTCTTCCTCTTGGGTAGCCATTGTTATGATCACGGGGACTGTAATCATTATCTCCCTTCTGATCCTGACTACTGCTAGCTTCTTCTTTCTTCTCATCTCATCCTCCATCTATTCTTCCACCAGTTCTTTCTCCATGACCTCTTCCTCTTTTTTTGCTTTCAATTTTGTTTAGCTTCTCTTCAACCTTCAAGGCAAACTGATATGTATCCTCAATAGTGGTATTCTGACCAAACTGAGTTCTTCTTGGATATTCATTATTAACCCATTTATGTAACGAGCTAATTTCTCCTTACTATCCTCTGAATGTCCAGTTCTTATTAAAATCTGGTAAAACTCCTCTATATATTCTTTGACAGATTTACTTGACTGTCCCAAGCTCTACATTTTCCTCAACGGATCCAATTCGTAATCTGCATGAATAAACTACCTCTTCAACTTCTGTATCATTCGATCCCATCTCGTTATATTTTTTTTTCCTCTCCTATTTCTTTCTAGCTGCACTTCTTTCCACCATATGCTAGCATGGCCTTTCAACTTTGTTTTTGCCAATTTGATCCGATCTGGATCTACAACCTCCTCATACTCAAAATACTCGTCCATATCATTGATCCAATCAATGAACTCCTTTGGATTGAGATTCCCAGAATACATGGAGACATCAAACTTTGGCTTCTTCCCGATCTGAGATATGGCCTTAACTAATCTGGCTTCTGTAGGATCCATTGCTTCTTCTTCATATGATGGATCATCAACCTCCCAAGCTTCATCTTCACTACGGTCTTCTCTCCTTGGCTCAACCCCTCTTCACAACTCCTCTTATAGGGCTTGCACTTGCATCTGCAAAGCTCTGAAATCTTTTTCAAGTACCACATTCCTCCCACCACCACGGTTTCTTCATGGAGGCATTCTTCTTCACTCTCTTCTCACAACCCTTCCACAGATCTTGGTGCAAACTGCCTCACTTTCGACGATCTGCTCCCACACTTAGGAACTCCCGCTCTGATACCACTTGATGGGGGACCAAATTTTCTAATCAATCAAATTCAATTCTCATTCAAAAACTTGGAAAAGATTTATAGAAAATGGTAGCAATCTGCCAAATAAACACCTTTATTTTGAAAGATAGTTTATTTTTTTTTCTTTACAGTATTTCCCACCTTGGAAGAAAAACAGCCCAAACAGGTCCAGAATGACCCTCTTGCCTTCAACTCTACAACTCGGTCTCAGCAGTTTTTCGACCCTTGTGCATGCCTTTGCTTTCCCTTTTAAAAATTTTGGCGTGACTCTACGTTTCCATTTTCTGACCCTTCATTTCATTTCCCGTGCCTCTGTTGTTTTTGGCTTTCGAAACATTTTTCTTTCTGACTCTTGATCTTCGTCTGCTTTCATTGCACCTTGGTGCCACATGCTGTTCAGTGCTGCCACTGTAGACTCTGTCCGCCTGTCAACCAATGATGATGTTAGGTATACCCACCGCTCGATAATTTCCTCTATAATGACCCCTATAACTACCTGCATTTTTTCTTTTCTTTGGTTGCAAAAATGCGACATGTCGTGATATTACGACACTTTTCTCTCTCGTGCCTCCTCTCGTATTTTGGTTGTGAAAATGCGACATGTCGCGATATCGTGAAACTTTTTCTCTCCTGTGCCTCCTCTCGTCTTTTGGTCACGAAAATGCGACATGTCGCGATATCGCGACACTTTTTCTCCTTGCGCCTTCTCTCGTCCTTTGGTCGTGAAAATGCGACATGTCGTAATATCGTGACACTTTTTCTCCCTTGCGCCTTCTCTCATTCTTTGGTCACGAAAATGCGACATGTCACGATATCACGACACTTTTTCTCCCTTGTGCCTTCTCTCGTCCTTTGGTCGCGAAAATGCGACATGTCACGATATCGCAATGCTTTTTCTCTCTGGCGTCTTCTCTCGTCCTTTGGTCGCGAAAATGCGACATGTCGCGATATCATGACACTTTTTCTCTCTGGAGCCTTCTCTCACCTTTTGGTCGTGAAAATGTGATATGTCGCGATATCACGACACTTTTTCTCTCTCTACCAACTTGTCGCGATATCACGACACTTTTCCTTCTTTGCCAACATGTCGTGATATCGCGACACTTTTTCTTCTTTGCGGTATTCTGCCTTTCGTTGGATGCTCCTGCATCACTTTGGATAGAGATTTGGGGAATCGTATTCTCAACCGAAGTGTGATGAGAATGTGACCTTATATTTACTACTATATTTTTTTTATTTATATTTGGAGAGCAACTGTGATAGTGGTCAAAACCACTGTTTTTGATTTTGGACTATGTTGCATTATAATACAAGTGAGGAATATTTGTTTCACTTCAAGGTGCCACCCAAGTATGGTGTTATCCCCATTTGACTCAAAATGTTTTTAAGATGTGAAGAAGTATGGTTGGTGCAAGATTGTTTGTGGAATCAATTGACAAGACTCAATATTTTCTTAATGTGAAAAAATGTTTTTGGTCCTAAAGAAAATTGGACATCTTTCTGGAGGTTGCTAGACACACTAGTAGTGGCTAAGTGACTGAAAAGTTGGGGTTCATGACTTTTGAAAAATGGAATTTTTGGCTTATGATATTGAAGAAAATTGTATAAATACCAAAAATAGGTACCTCAATTGTGGAAACTTGACTTTTTGTATTTGGCCATATCATCACTACTATAAAAGATCATTGAACATGGGATGGGATGGATGCAATATGAATGAATGTAATGGAATGCATGTATAATGAATGCAAATGGAATATGTGCGAGCTATGTATGAATGCAATGTGAGAAATGCATGTGGAATGAATGCAAATGGAATATGAATGCAATGTGAAAAATGCATGTAAAGATGCCTATATGTAAATGCAAGATGGTAGCATGCCTATGTGAATGATTTGTTTTTGTTTTTGTTTTTATTTTTTATTTTTACCCATGTATATATATGCATATAAATATCATATTCAAAAATTAGTGCAAATGCATATTGACCCATTAAGCTTGCGAATGGGTACCATGGTTGAAAGCCACTCAAGATAGTCAATAGGAACAATGAAATTGACATCTATAAGTTTTTGAAGCTCTTCCTTGACTAAGAGGACCATAGTAGGATGCATCCTTCTAAGCTTTTGTTTGACAAGTTTGGCATCGGGATGTAAGGTGAGGTTGTGAACCACAAGACTAGGGTCAAGACCAGGCATATCCTTATAGAGCCATGCAAACACATATTTTTTCTTCTTGAGGAGAGCAATGGATTTCTCTTGTTCATCGGATGATAGGCTTTTTCCAAGCTTGACAATTTGGGGATTGTTAGGATCTGAACTAAGGTTTAATTCGATGGTATATTCAATAGACATATGTGAACCTTCCTCAAGTTGATGTGGTGTTGGGATCAAATGAATGTCATCTAAGATGTCATCCAACTCTTCCTACTTATCATTATCTAACTCTGCCTAAAATACCTTGGGATTCTTGGTAGAATATGGAGGTGAAGGTGGAGGGGAAGGAGGAATGTAGTTGGTAGAAGCCCTTAAAAATTCCTCGGATAAGGCAAACTCTGAAAAGGAGGGTGGGGAAGAGATCCGGTCCATGTCAACCAAGCTTATGTCAATTGGGATTGGCTTAGCCGGGTTGTATGGATTGTGGAGTGGGGTGAATAAGTCAATAGGATTCATACTGACTTAGTATAAGAATGAATGGATTGGAAGAATGGATGGGAACCGATGTTGAATCTTATTAACCCTGGATAGAAGCAAAAAAACATGAAATAAATTCTATGTACATGCAAAGAAATTTTTTGTTTTTGTTTTGTTTTGAATGTTTTGTTTTTTTGTTTTTGTTTATATACATATATTACAAATTCTGGCTTGGTTGAATGGCTCAATGGAACTCATGCGAGGGTGGTTCACCAGGTAGGTCATCTTATTCTTGTGGAAGAAGCAAGCGAAATATGGGTTGATGGATGGGAAACAATCTCAAGTAAAACTCATCTCATTCTTTTTTATGGAAGGTAAATGATACATGTGAGAAGTTAAGAGCAAATATTACTTTTTTAGAGAAAAATTACTATCATTTAAAAAAATAAAGTTATATCCTTTGTTCCTATAGGATATAGTAGTGGTTTGGGCTTTAATATCTCTTTTGGTAGTGAATGTGAGCTTGTAAAAAAATAAAAGAAATTGTTCTTTATAAAAAACATTATATAATCAATAATCCAACAAAATAATTATATTTTTTTTTTCCCTTCTCATATTATGGCAGAGAGGGCTTGAGCCTCACCATGGTAGAGAGGGCTTGAGAGGGTCTGAGCCTCACCATGGTAGAGA
The DNA here is from genome assembly GCA_028583015.1 of Wollemia nobilis. NCBI lineage: Eukaryota > Viridiplantae > Streptophyta > Pinopsida > Araucariales > Araucariaceae > Wollemia > Wollemia nobilis. Next base: position 1,313,247 of record JAQPPZ010001901.1, on the reverse strand, counting down.
GGACTTGAGAAGTCTTGAGTCTCACCATGGTAGAGAGGACCTGAGAATCACCATGGCAGAGAGGGTCTGAGCCTCACTGTGGTAGAGAGGGCCTGAGAATCACCATGGCAAAGAGGGCCTGAGCCTCACTATGGTAGAGAGGACCCGTGAGGGTTTCCTCTATGAGGGCTTCCTCCATGAGGGTTTCACTCCCACTCCGGATTTGATGCTCTAAAACCCTTTGAGCGGGAGGTCTCCTTTCTCCCATTCTGGATTTGGCTGCTAGTCATGCTTAGTTTCTCTATTGTGGTTCATGACTAGGGTGTTTTTCTTGTTGGGGGTATTTTTAGTATGTTTTGTTCTCTAATGAGTTTGGCATTATCACTCTTATCTAGGGAAGAGGACTAAATGCTGACCCAAACCTGTAGGGGTGATCTTGGGCCATTATAATGCAATGGAAAATTATGGTTGTTGATCCCTTAGTTGGCTCTTGCGCTAGTTGGTGGGTGTGTTGGGTGGCTACATTTCTTGGGTTGTTTGCTAGTTTCGGGTACTTTGTTGGATTGTGCAATATTTCTTATGGGTTCGGTAGTTTCATGTTTTTTTTTGGATTTCCAAGGAGAGGAAAGGACCATCTACCAACCCAAACCCGTTGGGGTGAGCTTGGTATAGTGTTTGGTTGTAGAAATCTGATGGTGTTCCCTTGGCTGGCTTCGGCTCTGATGGCTTGGCTACTATGGTTGGATGGTGCTTGGATGACTCTGTTGCTAAGGTTCTCTACCAATAGTGGGTTCATGGCTAGTTTGTGTTGCTTTCGGTAATTTCTTGTTGTATCTGGCTATTTTTGGGAGATAGGGTGCAATACTGACCCAAACCAGTTGTGGTGAAAGTGGGTTGTTATGCTGCGATGGTTTTCAACTTTTGGCCCCATGTATCTGGTGGGTTTCCTAGCTTCAACGATTTGCAAAGATCTCTTTCTCCAGTTACAGGAGTGGTGGTGTGTTTGATCCCAGGGTTCTAAGGCTTATTTTTTGGAACTTACCCTTCTCCCTCTCTGGTGTAGTGCGGAATGTTGCTATCAACTTTTTCTTGTACCCGAGAGCAGTTGTTCTTGAAACCTTTTTGGTTGGCTCCAGCGAGATTTGCGGGTTTCATGAAATTTCTTATGCAATCTCGTGGATGGTTTTTATGCTGTGGATTTTGTTGGCCAGTATTTCTAATGTTGTTTTCTTAAATTGATTATTCTCATGAGGGGTTCTCCAGTTATGTGTTTTGTTGGATAGATTTGTTGATTTTTATTGCATGATTCCTATGTTCTCCTTTCATGTTAGGCGGCAAATGCTTCGGTTTGGACAGTTTTTATTTGTAAATTTATTTTTAACCGGTAGCATTTTCATTATTCTGTTGTTTTTCTCCGTTGCTTTAGATTCAGAGCACACGATGGTTTGACCATGGGATAATCTCTTGTATTTTATTAATACAAATCTGTGGCTTATTTGCTAGAGGTTGTTTTATTGGATTTTCGGGTTTGATTCGTGGAATCCAGCTCAGTCTTTCTTGATGTTTTATTGCTAGATCTAAGGTTTGGGGATGCTTTTCAAAACCTTAATTGTAATAGGTTTCGAAAACTTTTTAAAATCCCTTCTACTATCAATAAAAAAAATATTATCTCATATTATAAAGAGAATTCAAAACCTAAATTATTATGATGTTCCACAAATATGAGTTTTAATTTTTTATCAAGCTTTAAAATAAAAAGTAATAAAATATTTAATTGAGATAAAATCTAACATGTATCACTCTAGCATGGTAAGATTTATTACGCCGATAGACGTCCTACAATGGCAACCAGGAAGGTCAGCCATGCCGTAAACAATATTAATATTTTATTAAAAAAATGACATTAAGAAAATTATCCGCCAACATTAAGGGTTACAATGGATTTAAAATATTTAAAAAATATTTAAACTATTTAAACTATAAAATATAAACGCCGAGAGTTATCAATCTCAAGGTGCCTATCTATCACACCCCCAAGAAATGAGATAGGCGCCTCGAGATTGATAACTCTCGGCGTTTATATATATATATATATATATATATATATATATATATATATATATATATATATATATAAACTAGTTTAGCATTAGCTAGATCACATTGAGCAAACAATATGTTAAGGGGGTTTTCATAAGCAATCTTCTTCCTAGCAATAAAGCTCCCATACCTTTTAAAGGCGATGTATACATCAAACCTATTCCATTTCGTTATTATTTAGCCTGATGTGAAATGGACCATTAAGTGCTCAGGAATTGTATTGTCATCAGTTGCATCCACCAAACCTATTTCATCTGGTTATTATTTAGCCTGATGTAAAATGAACCACTAAATATTCAGAATTAGTACCGTCATCGTTTATCTCTTACACACTCAAAGGATTCAGATGAAACTGCTACTTTGTTGTTGGCTTCCCTCCCAAGATTTGGACCTAAGTCAATCACACCTATAGTAGCAATCCACTAACCCTAAATTAAAAAAATTGCGGCATAAACTTTTCCAGTGAGCCTGACGCTGACTTTCAATGCCGCTTAAAACATCCATACTGATAGCACGTCTTTCGATTAATTAATTTATAAATAATACGAAACGGACACAAACTGACACGTAGATGCTGTTCTTAGTAACCTTCTTTTATCAAAGTTTCGTCACTGGTGACATCTTTAATAGAGTTTAAAAAACGTCTTAATTTGTCCCGCTACACGCACTATAGGAAAACCGCCAAGCTTCTCGGCAATTACCGAAACTTGCTGCCTACACAGTATCCAAAACATTGCGTGCTCTGATGTCTACTACTCCAACTATTTATATGCACCATTAGAGCTTAGCACTTCAAGCGCATGTCTTGTTTCGCTAAGATGAACAGTTTTCGGAAGCCCCATGTGGTTTTGGTCCCATTTCCGGCACTGGGTCACTCCATCCCCTTCCTCGACCTTGCAAGCCTTCTTGCTTCCCATGGCCTCACCGTCAGCTATGTCACAACGCCTGCCAATGTAACGCGCGTGCAAAAAGCCATTTCAGAAGCGCTATCTTCCAATCTCGACATGCATCTCGTAGTCCTTCCCACGCCGGTTGTGGAAGGCTTACCAGTAGGACGGGAGAGCGCCGACCTTGTTCCCCGGGAGTCCATCGACGCCATCTTTCAATTGGCCAACGGACTGGAGGAGCCTTTCAACTGTTGGATGGAAAGGCAACTCGAAAAGGAAGACAGCGGAGGAGGAAAAGAAGCGCCGGTCTGCCTCATCTATGATTTCATGTTCGAATGGGTTTCAAGAACCGCCGATAATTATAAGATCGCTAGTTTTAGGTTTGTTACGAGCGGCGCCTTTGCAATTAGTGTGTTGCATTCCGTCTCGTGTTCCATTCTGCAGAACGCATTCGAAAAAGAAGGCGACAGTGTTGTTCTAAGCTTGAATCTGCCGCGTCCTCTAAGGTTGCATAGACACGAGATATCCGTTGATTTGTTTGATCCGGACTTGTCTCAGCCCAGGCTGCAGTTTGGTCTGCAGCGGTTGCAGTCGATCGCCAAAGGTGAGGGTATGCTGATTAATACGTTCCACGAGCTTGAGATTGCATATGTTCAGCACTTAAGAAATCTAACGGGTAAACCAGTTTGGGCCATTGGCCCTGTACTTCCACCTAAGTTTTTTGGCGGAGAAGCGAAAGTGAGCGAGCGAGGCAAAATGGCGGATATCAACGAGGGAGAGTTGGTTCGCTGGCTGGATTCCCAACGTCAGCGTTCCATTGTCTATATTTCATTCGGAAGCCAGAACACGTTATCGGAGCAACAAACGAACGCCTTGGCGAGGGGTCTGGAAGCCAGCAAGCAGACATTTGTTTGGGCTATCAAGGTGCTGCCGGGGATCGAACCCGCAATCTCGGATTCGATGGATCTCGCTAAAAGGTTTCTTCCCGAGGGTTTTATAGAGCGAACGAAGGAGAGGAGCTTGGTCATCTGGGGCTGGGCACCGCAGCTTCTAATTCTTTCCCACCCTTCTGTTGGTGCCTTCCTGACTCACTGCGGATGGAACTCTACCCTTGAGAGTGTGACTCTTGGAGTCCCTGTAATTGCATGGCCTATGCGTGTAGATCAGCACTTCAATTCGAAATTAGTAGCTGAGTTGGGAGTGGGAGTTCAGATTTGCCAACATAGAGATGGCATTCCAGACAAGCAAAAAGTGGAGGAGGTCGTAAAGCTAGTGTTAAACGACAAGAGAGGCGAAGAGATGAGAAGAAGCGCAGAGAAGCTGAAGGAGGTAGCTAGAAATACTTTCCAAGATGGGGGATCGTCGAAAGCTGATTTGGAAGCATTTGTAAGCGAGATGCATAAGCTGCAGGGCGTGAGGAATGGAAACTCGTGATTCCAAACACCAAATAATTTCTTTTGATTGCAGTCAAGTCCATTCCCCTTTATGTTTTTAATTCCTTAGTTTTCAAGGGTTAATTAGTTAGTTTTTAAGGGTTATTTAAATTAGTAGTTGTTTGTTTGATTATTTATAAAATTTAAGTTTAAATTTTAGAATATATTTATTTGTAAAAGTTGTATTCTGATCTTAAACTTTTATTAGAATTTGTTTTATATAAATATTTATTTATTTTTCTTAAATAAAAAACATAAAAACAACACAAAATTTAAATATAACCAATTTACTATCAAAATTTATCAATTTGTTTTTTTAAATTGAAGTTTAATTTTGGACTACTACGAGTGGGGCCATATTAAAAACAATTGATTTCTTAAATTCATGGTCAAGTACATAATACTTTATATATTGTGCCTTATCACATGGACGACCGTGTTGCTTGGCCGGTGTGTTGTGGGCAGAAAATGACTAGTATGATGTAGATTCTCGGTCAAGAGGAGTAGTAATTGGATTTCATATCCAATGATCAAATTTGAAGGGTAACTTATTTATTTTTTAGATAAAACAAAATCAGTTATTCATTCTTTAGTGACAAGTTTGATTTTTTTTTTTAAATAAAGTTTTTTTTTTTTAAAATAAAGATTGATTTTATTTTAAATAGATTTATAAAATTGAGTTGGTTTAAATTTAGATTTTTGGAAGAGAATTTAAAACTTAAATAATTATAGTGTTTCGAAATATGATTTTTAAGATCTAACATGCATCACTTTAGTATGGTAAGACTTATAAACAAGGTTATGCGTAAAGGAACATCTTCAAAATGTATTTATAAATATATGACGAATCAATTTTTAAATTCCAGGTGAATAGTGTCCAAACACATGTAGAAGGTTCACTATTATTAGGGGTAATGTTGGAAATTTAAACTTAAAATGATCAAATTATTATAAAATTGGGGCGAATCAACCCAAAAAAAATTGCACCCAAATTTTTTTGGCTAATGGGTCCTAGTCAAGGGTCCCAAATATTAGCCAATTCCAAATTTTGAAAATCCTAATTTTAGTCAATTTGGCGATAAATAGTCGCTATGCATAACCCTACTTATAAACTCTTATTTGATTTTTATAGCTAGATTATATTTAACGAACAATATTAGTGAGGTTTTTCATAAGCAATATTCTTGTTAGCAACATAGCACCCATACAATCTAAGGAACGAAACTATACTAGAAATAGTTCTTTTGAACCATTTGATCTAGCCAGTATTACCAGCTAGCTTGGAATATTTGTTTCAGACATGCTCTACAAGGTGTCAAGGTGGAAAATATTGAATTTGAATGGAAGCAACATAGAATTAAAGGATATATAGGAAGTTTGGATATACGATAATATAAGAAGATGACCAGAATTATTTTTGTGAGAAAGGCTACAAACTTGCTCAAGGATAGAGAATTTATCTAGAAAATAATTACTAAAATAAAATCTATCCAAATAAAAGAAGTTTCTTGGCAAAACCTTGATGACAATTAGACTATGTAAATGAATTATCTCTATGAGAAAGGTTCATGCACACCTAAATGTCAAATTCAACAGCAAAAAGGGATTTGATATGAGCCCATATTTTCATTAGGATTTTGAACTAAATTTTTCTTTAAATACCTTAGGGATAAGAATATTTTAGAAATGATTACTGAGTTGGAGGATCCTTCAAGTCATTCTCTTTTCAACTCCAATGAGATCATGCATCTTTTTAGAACTCATTTCTCTTAGTTTTTTATAACAGATCCAAGGGATGACATCCAACTTATCTTAATGGATTATGTGCAAGAACATATTCCCTCCCTAGTAGACCCCATTATTCGGGATCAATTTGAATATTCTCTTTGTGAATATTCTACAAATTGTTATTTTTTCTATGAATAATGAAAAAATTCTTGGTTTGGATGGGCTTCCAATGGAGTTTTTAAAACAATTGGTATAACTTTTCCTCTAATATTCATCATGTGTATCCAAAATATCTCTAGAATATTTCCCTCAGAAGCTTATATCAGTGCAATGTTAATCAAATTGATTTATAAATATATATGTAACAACCCCAATTGTTACCACAATTATATATATATATATATAAACATTCATATTTCATGAGGCAAGGGTCATAATCATGAGCTGAAATAGAATTAGTCCATTTAGATTGTAAGCTATCAAGGTAAATAGCATCAAGATATATTAATACTTGATCAGAGTCACTCTTGAGTAGAAGTGATCAGCTTCTACAAAACCCTCATACCACTCAGATACGAGAACGTTGGCCAGGTGTTAGACTTCATCCCTCTTAAAAGGGAAATCACACTTAACAATATTGTCCGCTAAGACTAGTATATAGGTGAATACCTTGAAGATGGAAACCCATCATAATGAAATAACTTGAACAATGGTTATTCATGAATCTTAGATCCTACCCACATCTTGATGAGATGACAAAATCACTACACGTGATTACATAATCCTTGGAATGCCATGATTATATTACCTTATATGTTTTAAGGTTTATTTGACCATCCTTTTTATTTAAGCATTCCTTTTGTTATATACATGAATCAATTAAATTTATTACAAGAGGTATTATATAGCCATCATGGTAGTACCTATTCCTCATGTACATTCATTGAAAAACTCAGAATATAAGATCTGACTTGGTTTACAACTCAAGTCCAATACCATCCATGAATATTTATGAAGTGATCATAACCCAATTAATCCTTAAGGGATATAATCCATTACATTATGATTCTTGAGATTGTAGCACACATGAGTTGTTCAATTGAGCAAGATTTACATTCTATTACATTCTACTTTTTTGCATCCATACAACCATTGAATGCATCAAGTGCTAGTTGTTGAAAGATAAAGCTAGCTAACTACATCATTCATAATTTCCCAATACATTCCAGAAAATAATTAACATAATTGTATCTCATTAAATCATCAATATATTAAAGATAATAATACATTCTTTGCATCATAGTACACATTGACATAATCTTAGAATTGCATAACTATTCCATCAAGCATTTAACCATATCATCTAATTAAAGCATTTTCATTTTTAAGTATAGGTAACATGCACAAGAATTAACACATCAAACCACAAATAGAGTGACACATTTTTTATCCTAATGACCCTCATGGGGAATAAACCCAACCTCCAAAATATGTACTTTCCTCATATTCATAAACTTAGGATGTCAAATATTACAAATATAGAAGTGCCACTATGGGTTCCTTTCTATCAATTATGCATGGCAAGGAATACAACCATTCCTTATCAAATTCATGATGCAATTAAGAAATTTTCCTAATTCCTTTATCTAAGTCATCATTATATCATTAAGGTATTTTTTATACCAATAAGGAATCCATCTATTTCTTCATGATGCAATTAAGAAATTTTCCTAATTCCTTTCTCTAAGTCATCATTATATCATTAAGGTATTTACCATACCAATAAAGAATCCATTTGTCCTTTTAAACTCATGATGCAACTAAGGATTCTAATGATTCCTTCCTCTAAGCAATCCTAAGAATTTTCATATTTTTATGATAATCATCGAAATCTTATTTTGGAGAAGTCGTATCAAGGTTAGAGAGAATTATATAAGTTCCCTCAAGAATGAATTTTAGATTCATTCTACATAATTGACACAAAGTCAATCTATGAATTAATGTCCCATACCATTAATTTATTAATAAACCATTTTACCTAAATTAATAATTTAAGCTAACGGTTTAGGTTAAGTATTATTTCATAATTGTATCCTATTGTAACAACCCATGTTATCCATATTTCTCTTTAATCTTAGGTTAATAAAAGTAAACCCTTCGAGGTTTAGTATTGGTAGTATAAATCTCATTGTACTAAAGCTATTTACTTTAATTATAATCAAACATATACGGGTCTAATTTCCCATTGAATACAACATATTAATCTATTCAATTGATTCTCAATTGCTATCAAATTTGCTTCCTTAATTTAATCCAAGATTCATTTCATTACTTTCCAAATCCTATCAATTCTCTTTCCAAATGTGAGCTAAAAATGAATCAAATATCCTACACAATATTTATATTTCAATCTAAGGTTAGCCCTCAAATCAATTCATTTCCATCACTGGATCCCAATATGCATTCAGTTATTTCATCCTCTATCATAAAAATTTCAAGAATGCATTTCTAAACTGTTATCAAAATTTTACCAAAATTTGATCCAACATAATCTCTAATTATATTTCTAATTTGTTTATCAAAATTCAATCCAAATATTATTTCTCTAATCTCCAAATGATACCAAATTTACCTCCAAGATTTGCTTTAATACTATTCACTTAATCTCTCAAAGAGAAAATGCACTTAAATTCCCATAAATCATCTAGCATCAAGGTCCAGCTCCAAATAATTTACTTTTCTAATCCACTTCAACATGAATGCCATTCCATTGATTGTTTGGGATGTTTGAAAGAGGCTCATACCTCTTCTTGGATGGATACCAAGATCATCCATTCTTCTAATGGATTCCATTCATTTAAAATTTCATAATAAATCATAGTATGTATTTTACATACAAAATCTATAATTTCACTTAATTCATTCATCATAACAAGGATTAATTCTTAATCCCATTCATCATTTATATGCAAACATGCATCACATATTTGTATATCACATACAAAGAAATCACCAATCATGAATAGATGATTCATTCATCTTTAATATTTTTGTAAATAAGGTTGATTCATGATTCCAACCATCATTTGTTTGGATTATCACCAAACATTGGGAAGAGTCCCATACCTCTTCCCAAGGAATGGACACCAATCCAAACCTTACAGCACTAGAAGATATACCATTCTTCTAGTTGACTTTATCTATTTATAAAATTTATCATAAATTATAATATAGTTTATTTTCTTTTTCTAATTGTCTTCACAATAATATACAAAGTCTACATTGCCACTTGTTCATAAAATTTATCATTCAATTAGAAATAAAATCTCTCATCAAACTATCCAAAAATATTTGGTTTTTATAATATACAAAAATTATTTTACGAATTTATGAACACAAAACTATTATTTACCAAAAATAAGAGATAATTTAAATCACTCCCAAGAAATCCAAAATCATCCATTTTTCCTAATTGCCTCAAATCCATCTGAAGCAATATTTCATATACATTGGCTAAAGTGTCTACTTTATAACACCCAGCTCATTGACATCTATTTACTCAAGTAAATTAGAGCTATAAGTCATACACTACTCTTTTGATAAAATACAAAAGTACTAATAAGCCATTTCTAAAGGCTTTTAAGATTTTATAACCATATGATCTATGGTATTATATTCTTACAACATATAATATTAACACCATTTATTTTCATAGAATCAACAACACTATCCCTACTTTTTAGGTTGCCAGGCATAAATCCATTGTCTTACTTCAAAAGGGTTATTAAACTTGCTAGCTAATAGAAGGAGTTTCAATAACCTATAGGATTTGTTATTTTACCTCAGTATCTTCTGTGCGGGTGTTTGAATATAAAAGGGTCACATTATAATAAGTCTAATTAGGCTTGGAGAGACATGAACGAACATAAAAGTGTTCTGACTTGAATTTCAAAAGGCCCTCACAATGGTGCAGTCATTGCAAAGCATAGCATAGGCGATTGAGATCGACTAGAAGAAGGTCAAAGAACCTCAATATGGATTGCATCTTGATGTAAACTATGTAATTTATAACAAATATCATTACCCTATTTCCATTAAATGGAATTATTAGAAACTTCATGTACTCTAGTATTCAGTAACAATCCTCTACGGAGAAGCTCTAAAGGGTATAAAATCTCATTTAATTGGTATTCCATAGAATGTGGAAGAAAAAGTGTTAAAGTGGAACGATATTTCCATCAATATTTGATATGCCCCTCTGATTAAGGGTCCATCATGGGTGACGAATGAGGATTCTTTAATGTTGGACGATGATAAGAGAGTTAGATGCTTAGATGGATGGATATAACGTCAATAGCTATTGGAGCGTTATTTTTGCATTGCTATGATTGGGTGTAGCATCTGATGGATGCATGGACTGTTATACATTCATCAACGATAATATTAGAAATTTAAAGAGAACAATGCTCGATTATTAAGAGCTTATCTTGAGTCTGAATAACGTCTAAATCTTATGTAACTTGAATTAAATAATGTGAGGTCATCACAAGTTATTTCAAACCTTAAAATAGATCAATTTGATGCTACGAGCCCTCTTGGCTCCGACAACTTTAGGCTATCCTAAAGATCACAAAATATTAAACAAAAGAGGCCATCATCCTTTGACTGCATGAAGGGGAATATAATGTTAGAGTAATATTCCATCATTTGGGATATTTCCCTAATTTTCTATACTAGGTAGAATTTATTTACCACATGGTAAAAGTAGTTTGTAACTTTTGCCACTCGCATTTAATTTTACCATAGGATATTTACATTATTAGTAAATATCTAGGCAGGTTAGTTATCGTAGTCACTTTGACTACGTTGTTAGTGTTGGCATAATTACGTTGCCATCATTAGTTAGCTATATTGAGGGGATATTTCTTTGTCATATTGTATAAATACTTTTGCACATCAATATAATTTCTATTGTTTGCGCTCCTACTTTCATGGTATCAGAGCGAGAATTTTCTTGGCACTCCGATCGCGTAGGTAGTGGACCTGGACAAGGCAAAAGAAAGTCATTCCAACTGGACCAAGGACCCAAATCCAAAACTCGATACCCCCTGGACAGGCACTCTGTGAAGCAACTGAAGCGAGAAAGATGAATTAATTTTTTGTTTCATAATTTTGTCACGGAGGCATCAGGCATCAGACCACATAAAAATAGATCGAGGGTAGGAGCACCCTCGATATTCGGTGCTTTACCACTCCTCATTGGAGAGCAAGTGGCCCTCAAATACCCTATACTATCTTCCTGATAGTTGATCGAGGTGAGCACTACACATTGTAGTAAGCCCCACCTCGATGAGTGCTCATGCCACACAACAGGAGCTGACAACCCACTGACATGAGCCATCAACCCCCACAAGAAGCTAAGCCACCACTCAATCAAGTTGTCAACCTACAGACTAGCTACAGGTGGCCCAAGCAGTTCATGGTACCTGGCGCCCAAACCTCAAGATTCTAGAGAAAGATGATGAACTAGATTTGAAAACCTAATTCCTATCCTGATGCCTTGTAGACCTACTGGCTCTGACTAGCACTCGATTCGAGGTATGGATCCTAAGATATTGCACCAAATATCAAAGTTGATATCATTTTGATAAGAATCTGATGTTGGCAGCACACGACATTGCTGACTGGGCGGCCAAAAAATTTGAGGTAGCATAATATGAGGCTGAACTAGAAAAATACGTGGCAAATGGCGTGGCAAGAACATGTAGATCGAGGTATTGGTGGTTGTGAACTCTGAAGTGAAACATGGCAAGGCAAAAAACTAGTAGACCTTGTTGACGTGGTAGGCAAAATATCTGAGGCAGCTGATCTGGGGTGAACGTGACGATATGTTGACTAGGCTATGATGTGGTGACCTCTAATTGGTTTATCTCATGCATACGTGGCAGCTACCCATTCGTCATCTAGCACTTGCATGGCACTGTGCAATTGGCTAGTATGGCTGACAAAAGTTTCATTTTGAAGGGTTGATTGCCCATGGGCAATCAAAAGAGAAGGGGAGAAGATTTTTTAATAAAGCTTTCAATTCCACCCGCTTTACGGATGTGGGACTAATTGTCCCTTTTTTTTTTCTTATCACTGATAGTCGGAAACAAAGGCGCCCTCATGCCTTCTCAATACTTTTCGAATTAGTAGCCGAAACGTCTTGGTGCTCAATGGTAATGCACTTGCCACTTGGTTGGGGGATCCATCCCCGTGAGCATCGCATTCAAAATAAATATTTTTATTAAAGATGCTCCGCGTGCTCATATGGAGCGTTAAAAAAAATCCAATGTATATTTTTTTTTCTTTTAAGTTTATTTTTTTAATTAATTTAGTTTTAATTTATTAAAAATTTAATATTATTTTATATAAAATTATTTAAAATAATAATAATAATAATAATTTTAAACATAAGATAATTTTTATTATTGATGAATTTTACTTAAATTAATTAGAAAATTTCTATAAACTTAAAAATAAATTAAAATATTAAAAAGGAGGGGACCTATTTATTTTGCAACCCAAGCAAATTGCATGCTATTGTTTTTCTCTCGAAAGAGGATATAAGACAATTAAGAGAATTTTTTTTTTGCAAACTAGAGAGCCCTAAAAATCTTGTCATCCTTGTTAATTTTGCAACATCAAAGGGAGACAACATCAAAAAAAAATATTTGATTCTTTCTTGCAAAATTGGAAAATAAGGAGATACAAAATTTTGTATAATTCAAAATTGAAATTGTGCATTTTTTTCTCCAAGGGGGGATATAAGACATAAAATTTGCACATTCTATTTTTTGCAAAATTGAGAAGAAAATGAAAACCTTGGGTCCATCAAAACCAAGTTGTGTGTTGACTGGTTTTGGAAGCCTTTCAAACGCGGGTCGTGTGTCAACTTGTCTTGGAAGGAGTGCTAATTTGTTAATTTTGCAAATCAAGGGGGGAAGACAAGATATTGTACTTATTTGTAAAAGTGTAACACAAAAGTGAGGAGCAATTTAAAACAAAATAAAACTTTTTAAATTTGTAAAACAAAAAGAAAGGTCAAATTTTTCATGTCGTATTCTTTGCAAATTTGAAAAACAAGAGGAGATAAAATACATCAATTTTTTGCACAACACAAATCCAAATTTTGTTGCAAAAATTAAAGGTGCATTTTCGATTTTAATCGACACCTTCATTGGAAAATTAGATGCATTTTTGATTGCATCCGACACCTGTGTGATAAGAATTTTGTGGGCATTCTTGTTTGATTATTGCATTAGTTTTTACAATTATAAGTCATAAAATCAAGAACACTCAAACCCAAAAATTTCACTTGATATTTTCACTTGATATTCTCTCCTAAAACAAAAACCTCTAGTTCACTCTTATTTGTTTGGATTAATTTCCTCAAATTGATTATCCCTCTTCAAGAGGATTTTTAGGCAGGTGCCATCAAATATCTTTTTGAGTGAATTATCTTTTGGTACTCTTCTAGGGTATATCAAAATAAAAAACAAGTTTTTGTAAAATAAGGAACCTTGAAAGTAGCAAATATTTTGCACTAAGGGGGGATAATTCCTTTCTTCCTTCAAACACAAATTTTGATAAGAGGGAGATAAAACTTGTAAAGGCAATCAAAAAAGGAGAAGTGATAAAAAATTATACTTTCTTTTAGGCTTCATAATAACAACCATGTTTGAAGTACTTGCAATAAGGAAGGATTATTTAGTGAACTTTTTTTGATAACATTGCCTAAGAGGTAAAGTTTTGCACAAATTGTAAGAAGGACAACCATGACACCATTCAGTGTTGGTTTCCAAACAAGAAAAACTAAAATGGAAAAGGCACATCATAAAAGCCATGTTGCTAGTGAAGTGTCTGATTTTGATTTTGGTTCAAAAAGAGCACACAAAGTTCTCATGGCTAAGACAATATTGTAGAGGGAAAACAAATTTGTCACCTTAAGCAAGCACCATTTCCTCTCTCTTTTTTAGGCTTCATAAATAGCATAAGTTTTTGTTTTAAGTACTAGCAATAAAGGGGTGATTGTATCTCTTTTAGGCTTCATAAATAGCAAACTCTCATTGTTTGAAGTACTTGTAACAAAAGGAGGGAATTGTCTGGTGAAAAATTTGCCTAGGAGGCAATATTTGTACAATCATTCACAAAGCTTCTTGAGTTGCACATATTTTGCAATTAAGGGGGGATAAATATTATTTTTCTTCCTTCACACAATTTTTTTTGTAAAAAGGGAACTAGACTTATAAGGGTGCATTTTTGGCAGCGACCGATACCTTAGTCACACTTCTTTCAAAGATTTTATTACATGTTTTTGTAACAAGGGGGGAACTTATAAGGGTGAATTTTCGACAATGACTGACACCTTAGCTACCTTATCAAAAAATTTTGCAAACTCATATTATAACTGAATGAACCTCATATGAAATGATCTACTCTACTACACCTAGAGATTACAACGGCTAGTTACCCATGCAATTCGATTGGATGACAATATTACAATAAGGACATTCGTTGATGTGAAGATAAAGTGAGGAATGACCCACTTTTTGCTTAGGAGCAGCCAAAGCCTGAGCAAGCACAAGAACCAGCAAATCAACATATTTTTCACTGTATTGGGATAGTTATATACATTACCCAAATAATGTAATAAGGAGGGATGTTAGAGTAATATTCCATCATTTGGGATATTTCCCTATTTTCCTACACTAGGTAGAATTTATTTATCACATGGTAAAATTAGTTTGTTACTTTTACCACTCGCATTTAATTTTACCATAGGATATTTACATTATTAGTAAATATCTAGGTAGGTTAGTTATCGTAGTTACTTTGACTACGTTGTTAGTGTTGGCATCATTACGTTGTTGTCATTAGTTAGTAGTTAGAAATATTTTGGGGATATTATTTTTGTCATATTGTATAAATAATGTTGCACATAAATATAATTTATAAGGTTTGCGCTCCTACTTTCATATAAGCCACATAACAATGCACAGATATTGTGAAAGATTTCGTGTTGACTCGACTAAAGGTGCATCAGGGATTTTTAGGTAGCCTTAACATCAATTACTAAGAACATGCTTTAGATGATGGCTCATTGCAGATAAAAGGAAGCTAGGTATTTTAAAATAGCATAGTCATGATGTTTGATACTATAAAAAACTATGATACCCTTATTGGAATGTCAGAGATGAGTATAAAACCTATGGCCTAACCACCACTACACAACATGGATCAAGGGATATAAATTAAAGTGACACATTCATTTATCACAATCCATGTCAATAATAGACTACTCAGGCCTAATTACTTTACTCCGAGCATGCATTAAAAATAACCTATACATACAACATAAGTTTTTAATTCCAATTCATAAGCATTACAAAAGGTTATAGTGGACAGACCCAACCTGGGATTCTCCAGCAGTTGAATGCTACCCTTGTGATTCCTTAAAGCTCTTCTTCTTCTCCAACCTTCTCCTTCCAGCATAACATATCCTATTTTTTTTCAATCTTAATGGCAATTTATAATTTTCCTTTCTTCTTAGGCAAGAAATATGTTTCTGGATATATATATATATATATAATTTATTATTTATCTTCTTTTGATTTCTTTATTTCAGAAAATATGCTTCTAAATATATATATTTGATTTATTATTTATTTTTTTCTCTCCCCAAGCTAAAGCTTCTTTTAATATATATATATATATATTTTAATGGAAAGGGAATCCATAGAGATAAGAGCAGAATCTTATCCACCATCTCCACCTTCCCAAAGTAGCCATGTGGAGGGAAATATATATATTTATATTTATTATTTAATCCAATCAAAATTGGACTAGTTTATAAAGGAAACAAACTACCTGATTTCCTTCTCAAATGAAGGTAATTAAATTAATTAAGCATATTTAAAAAGTAAATCTCTACCCTAGAAATTGACCAATTTAATGCCCAATTTAATATTAATTGACTTCCCAGAGTGATACCAACCTAGGAAATAAGTCCTATTCTCGCACGTAGAAGGGCTTGCCAAAATGGGTCATGACATACTACCCCCCTTAGA
Source organism: Wollemia nobilis (assembly GCA_028583015.1). Lineage (NCBI taxonomy): Eukaryota > Viridiplantae > Streptophyta > Pinopsida > Araucariales > Araucariaceae > Wollemia > Wollemia nobilis. Next base: position 1,297,011 of record JAQPPZ010001901.1, on the reverse strand, counting down.
TTGAACACAGTCCCTTGTGTTCGCTAAGGTCAGAGGGTAGGAAGGGTATATAATGCAACAATGTATCCTTTAGAACCTTAAAATATTTCAATAAAGCATTAACTATCATAAATTAGCAATCATAAGCAACCATGTAATCTCAAGTTTACCCCATTATTTTATCTTTCTATGGATGATCTCTGATAGCTCTTGCTATCGCCGTCCTACTTGATGCATCCATATATGGTAACCATCCATGTCATTACCCATAATATGGCATCATTGATCTTATTGTATCTCGTTCCTGGTGGTTTGAGTAATTCTTCCCACCTATGAGAGTACCAGGACCTATAATGCAACAAGAATATCAACAGTACCATGTCCTATATGCAAATAAACATTCATATTGTCTCATAGATAAATGTTGATACATCCATCAATACATACAAATTATCTTACATATCACAGGATCAATACATTCATTAATGCATATATATGTCATCAAAGCATCATCTAATACAATATAATTCAGCAATAATAGTATTACATATTGTTTTCAAACAAGAGAAATAGTCTTTTATTTCTTCCACTTTTTCTCAAGTGGAATTTTTTTATTGCATAGGTTCTACTAGTCCTTGCATTATTTCATAACAAACAATAAAACATAGTTTTTGGCATAGTTTCCACTTTGCCTAAGTGGTCCATAGTTCAGCCTGTATTATTACATAGCATCATTAAATAAACAAGGACAATGTCTTTTCAAAATATTGCGCTTCCTCATAGTCTTGGGGTGAAATTCTAGAATTTTAGTTGATTTCATTGGAATGACTAAGGGATTCACCATCATTCGTGAGTGATAGAGTAGCTTGCCCTTCCAAATTTGGACTTTCGGTGGCAACATGGATTTTGTGATTCATCACAATTTTACTTGTTCCTGCACGTTGTGGGTATATTTTTGCATAATGTTGTCCCTTACATGTAAAGCATCCCCCCAGAGGACCTACATGTTTCTTTCCCTTTTCTTGCACAATGGAAGATGATTCTTGTAACTCATTAGTCTCGGTTTTTGGAGTCTCTTCTTGAAGCAATCTTGCTTCTTTTTCCAATTTTGTTCTTGCTCCCACTTCATAAAACCGACACTCTTTCTCTTCCTTAAAATTTGTCGTTCGGGTTCTAACAAAATGGCATAATTGAAAATAGACCTCTTTTCTTGTGAATTGGACTTGCCTCGCAATGTCCCAAATTTGCACTTTTGAGCTTCCAAGTTATCTAGCAGTTGGCCCTGTTGGACCAATTGTTTCTTAAGATCATTTACTTGTTCTCTCAACTCAAAATTCATCGCAAAAAGGTCCTCCACCATTTGGTTTAATATTTTTGACTTTCCTCCAAGACTTTTAGTTTGCTTCATCTTACGAGATAATGTGTCCTCTTTGCTTCCTGCTTTAGGGGCCATTTCCTGATATATAAAGAATAGTGTTAGATTACAATATTTCCTCAAGTTGTAATTCTAACTTCTATCCCCTATATTTAATGTTTTAATTGATAAAAGTCACCTTTGTTCATGGCTACTATTGCTAGTCTATTAAGGCTATAACGAACTAGCTTACTCATGGAATAGTCACTTCTTATATAAAAACACACGTTTACGACCTTCCAGAGTTTAGTCTACACAAAACATGTTGCTTTAAGACATATTTCAATGCTTAAATAGCGCAAAGCACATTACGACAAAGCAAGATGATATCTTCAACCATGGTAAAGGTTCATGTTGCGGCTATCTTTGGGTGAACCATTGCTAAACAAAATAGTAATCCACCAGAATTCATCATGGTTGAGATGTTTGGCTTCTTGGCCAAAGGTCAAATTGTAATGAGAATTAATTAAATAAAACATTCTTTTATCTTGTCTTGTGTACTATAGTATGCCAAATTTAGATATAACCATAATTTAATCCAAGAACATCTATAGTTCGATGATGGGTAGTTCTATGACTACATTTTTGGACTATATCGAAGATCTTTATCTTCTTTTAGGCTATCTCTAGGAACTAAATTTCAACTCACTTAATTCTTATTCACACAATGTTCCACTTCGAGCCATTTGACCTAGGCAATTAACAAGTTATCCATAATAGTTTGATAACCTTAATTCAAGGGGTCCTTTAGTGGATTTGCACCAACTTATGATCCCTCTTGTTCATACGCACTTGAAAATAAGGAGTAAGTAAGTCAAGAAACATAGATGTCGAGTAGTTTTCCAAAATAGTCTAAGGTACACCGCTTAAAACCCATGGAAGGAGGGTTCGCTTAGCTCTTCCACTTTCGAATGACTGTGGATCTATTCATGGGGAATAGAACTCAAGCATCGATAATCTCAAGTATTGACTTGTCCTTACCAAGCATGCATTGTTTAGAGTTGTGGGATTTTATGTTTTGAGTTTCTCTCATGCTATTATTTCATGCCAAAATATTTTGCTAACCTAGATCTAACTAGAATCTATTAGTTAGCCTGGGCTCTGATACCAACTGTAACAACCCCATTTGTTACCATAATTTTTTTTTTATATATAAACATTCATCTTTCATGAGGCAAGGGTCATAATCATGAGCTAAAATAGAATCATTCCATTTGGATTGTAAGCTATCAAGGCAAATAGCATCAAGAGTTATTAAGACTTGATCATAGTCACTCTTGAGTAGAAGTGATCAGCTTCTACAAAACCCTCATACCACTCGGATATGGGAACGTTGGCCAAGCGTTAGAATTACATCCCTCTTAAAAGGAAAATCACCCTTAACCATACTGTCCACTAAGACCAGTATATAGGTGAATACCTTGAATATGGAAACCCATCATAATGAAATAACCTCAACAATGGTTATTCATGGATCTTAGATCCTACCCACATCTTCTTGATGGGATAACAAAATCACTACACGTGATTAAAATTACATAATCCTTGGAATGCCATGATTATATTACCTTATACTTCTTAAGGCTTATTTGACCACCCTTTTTATTTAGGCATCCCTTTTGTTATATACATGAATCAATTAAATTCATTACAAGAGGCATTATATAGCCATCATGGGAGTACCTATTCCTCATGTACATTCATTGAACAACTCAGAATGTAAGATCTAACTTGGTTTACAACTCAAGTCCAATACCATCCATGAATGTTTATGAAGTGATCATAACCCAATTAATCCTTTAAGGAATAGAATCCATTACTTTATGATTCTTGAGATTGTAGCACACATGAGTTATTCAATTGAGCAAGATTTACATTCCATTACATTCTACTTTTTGCATCCATACAACCATTGAATACATCAAGTGCTAGTTGTTGAAAGGTAAAGCTAGCTAACTACATCATTCATAATTTCCAAACATTCCAGAAAATAATTGACATAATCATATATCATTAAATCATCAACATATTAAAGTTAAGCATACATTCCTTGCATAATAGTACACATTGACATAATCTAAGAATTGCATAACTATTTCATCAAGCATTTAACCATCTCATCCACTTAAATTATTTCATTTTGAAGTAAAAGCAACATGCACAAGAATTAACACATCAAACCACAAATAGAGTGACACATTGTTTATCCTGGGAACCCTCATGGGGAATAAACCTAGCCTCCAAAATATGTACTTTCCTCATATTCATAAACTTAGGATGTCAAATATTACAAATATAGAAGGGCCACTATGGGTCCCTTTCAATCAATTATACATGGCAAGGAATACAATCATTCCTTATCAAATTCATGATGCAATTAGGGAATTTTCCTAATTCCCTTCTCTAAGTCATCATTGTATCATTAAGGTATTTACCATACCAATAAGGAATCCATTTGTCCTTTTAAACTCATGATGCAATTAAGGAATTTTTCTAATTCCTTTCTCTAAGTCATCATTATATCATTAAGGTATTTCCCATACCAATAAGGAATCCATCTGTCCTTTTAAACTCATGATGCAATTAAGGATTCTATTGATTCCTTTCTAAGCCATCCTAAGAATTTTCATATGTTTATGATAATCATTGGAATATTATTTTGGAGAAGTCATATCAATGTTAGAGAGAACCATATAAGTTCCCTCAAGAATGAATTCCAAATTCATTCTACATAATTGACACAAAGTCAATCCATGAATTAATGTCCCATACCATTAATTCATTAATAAACCATTCTTCCTAAATTAATAATTTAAGCTAATAATTTAAATTATCTATTATTTCATAATTATATCCTATTGTAACAACCCATGTCAGCCACCTTTCTCCTTAATATTAGGTTAATAAAAGTAAACCCTTAGAGGTTTAGCATGGGTAGTATAAAGCTCATTATACTAAAGCTATTTCCTTTGATTATAATCAAACATATAGGGGTCTAATTTCCCCATTGAATACAACATATTAATCTATTCAATTGATTCTCAATTGCTATCAAATTTGCTTCCTAAATTTGATCCAAAATTCATTTCATTACTTTCCAAATCCTATCAATTCTCTTCCCAAATGTGAGCTAAAAATGCATCAAATATCCTACACAATTTTTATATTTCAATCCAAGGTTAGCTCTCAAATCAATTCATTTCCATAACTGGATCCCAATATGCATTCAATTATTTCATCCTCTATCATAAAGTTTTCAAGAATGCATTTGTAAACTATTATCAAATTTTTCCCAAAATTTGATCCAACATAATCTCTAATTATCTTGCTAATTTGGTTATCAAAATCCAATCCAAAGATTATTTCTCTTATCTCCAAATGATACCAAATTTACCTCCAATATTTGCTTTAATACTATTCAATTAATCTCTCAAAAGAGGAAATTCCCATAAATCATCTAGCATCAAGGTCCATCTCTAAATAATTTACTTTTCTAATCCCAATCATAAATGCCATTCCTTTGATTGTTAGGGATGTTTGGAAGAGTCCCATACCTCTTCCTGGATGGACACCAAGATCATCCATTCTTCTAATGGATTCCATTCATTAAAATTTCATAATAAATCATAGTATGTATTTTACATACAAAATCTATAATTCCACTTAATTCATTCATCATAACAAGGATTAATTCTTAATCCCATTCATCATTTATATGCAAACATGCATCACATATTTGTATATCACATACAAAGAAATCACCAATCATGAATAGATGATTCATCCATCCTTAATATTTTCGTAAATAAGGATTGATTCATAATTCCAACCATCATTTGTTTGGATTATCACCAAACATTGGGAAGAGTCCCATACCTCTTCCCAAGGAATGGACACCAATCCAAACCTTACAACACTAGAAGATATACCATTCTTCTAGTTGACTTTATCTATTTACAAAATTTATCAGAAATCATAATGTAGTTTATTTTCTTTTTCTAATTGTTTTCACAATAATATACAAAGTCTATTTACCACTTGTTCATAAAATTTATCATTCAATTAGATATAACATATCTCATAAAAATATCCAAAAATATTTGGTTTTTATAATATAAAAAAATTATTTTTCGAATTTATGAACACAAAACTATTATTTACCAAAAATAAGAGATACTTTAAATCACTCCCAAGAAATCCAAAATCATCCCTTTTTCCTAATTACCTCAAATCCATTTGAAGCAATCTTTCATATCCATTGGCTAAAGTGTCTACTTTATAACACCCAACTCACTGACAACTATTTACTCAAGTAAACTAGAGCTATAAATCATAATTTAATCCTTCAATAAAATCCAAAAGTACCAATAAGCCATTTCTAAAGGCTTTTAATATTTTATAACCATATAATATATGGTATTCTCTTCTTACAACATGTAATATTAACACCATTTATTTTCATTGACTCAAAAATGCTATCCCTACTTTTTAGGTTGTCAGGCATAAATTCATTGTCTTACTTCAAAAGGGTTATTAAACTTGCTAGACAATAGAAGGAGTTTCAATAACCTACAGGATTCGTTATTTTCCCTTGGCATCTTCTGCACCAGAGTATGATTATAAAAGGATCACATTAGAATAAGTCTAATTAGGCTTTAAGGGGCATGAACGAACATAGAAGTGTTCTTAATTGAATTTTGAAAGGCCCTCATAGTGATACAGTTGTCACAAAGCATAGTATAGGCGATTGAGATCGACTAGGATAAGCTCAAAGAACCTCAACATGGATTGCATCCTAATGTAAACTATGATATTTATAACAAACATCATTACCCTATTTCCATCAAATAAAATTATTAAAAACTTCATGTACTCCAGCATTGAGTAACAATCCTCTACGGAGAAGCTCTAAAGGGTATAAAGTCCCATTTAATTTGTATTCCACATAATGTGGAAGAAGACATGTTAAAGTGAAATGAGATTTCCATCAGCATTTGATAGGTCCCTCTGATTAAGGGTCCATCATGGGTGACGGATTAGGATTCTCTATGTGAATGTTAGCCGATGAAAAGAGACTTAGATGCTCAGACGAATGGATATAACCTCAATAGCTATTGGAGTGTTATTTTTGCATTTCTATGACTAGGTGTAGCATATGATGGATGCGTGGACTGTTATATATCCGTCAATGATGATATTAAAAATTTAAAGAGAGCAATGCTCTTTTATTAAAATATTACCATGAGTCCTAATAACATCTGAATATTAGACAATTTGAATTAAAATATGTGAGGTCATCACAGGTTATTTCAGACCTTGGAGTAGATCAATTTGATTCCATGAGCCCTCTTGACTCTAATGACTTTCGGCTATCCCAAAGATCATGAAATACAAAACAAAATATGCCATCACCCTTTGACTATGCATAGGGGAATATAAGCCACATAAAAATACATAGAGATTGTAGCAGATTTCATGTTGACTCCACTAAAGGTGCATCAGATATTTTTGGATAGCCTTAACATCGATTACTAAGGACATGCTTCAGACGATGAATCATTGGAGATAAAATGAAGCTAGGTATTTCAAAATAGCATAGTCATGATGGAGAGTTTTATCTTCTCGAAAACCATGACACCCTTATTGGAATGTCAGGGATGAGTACAAAACCTATGGCTCGACCACCGCTACACAACATGGATCAAGGGATATAAATTTAAGAAACACATTTTTTTTTTTGGTATAAGGTAGAGGTGGTTATAAGGTCCACAAACCTTTTACAAAGTCAAAATGAGCTGGTTCTAGCATCAAGCCCATATAATCAAACTACAAAATGGATCTTTCTAAGACTCACATTAAGCCATACTTAGAGTCCACAGTCCTATACTTGTCGCTTGACTATTCAGGATAAAACAAAAACCAAACAACACCTAGCACTTACTAACACTAGGTTGCTATACTCGTACACTTGTCACCTCCCGGGCCCCGAGCAAATGGGATGCCTTTTCTGCCTAATTCCATCTGTCGGATTACTCATCATCAGCCCCTCCGATCTCCCCGATGCTCTAACGGGTTTGATCTTAGCTCTTCTCTAGCATCCAACACCAATAGTTCTTGAGGGAAGTTATCCTTCCAAATTTGCATCTCCCCAACAGAACTGCAATATTTGCCATTAGATCCGCCGCCTGGTTCCCTTCTCTGAAGGTGTGTTGGATTCGGGCATTAACCAAATGATATTTATGAATCTTTGCTTCTAGGATAAGCTCCAATATGGTCCAGCTGGGGTCTTTATCCACCTTAATTGCCTTGATTATATTAAGCGAATCCCCTTCAAAGATAACTTCCTTATAACCCTCAAGTCTGGAAATTCTCATTGCCTGCATGCAGGCTCGGGCTTCTGCAAAATGATTTTTTTGAGTTCCCAAAGGCTATGCAAAGGCAAGGACCACTTTTCCTTCCTCATTTCTCAAAACTCCTCCTGCTCCTGCAGCCCCCGGATTTCCTTTAGCTACCCCGTAAAAATTAAACTTAACCCACTTTTGTGTGGGGGTATCCACTTGACACCATCCCGTGGGTTGGTTGTAATGTCTAGGTCTGGAAGTTCCTCTCCCCAGTTTCGCAAAATCCTCCTTTCCCTTAGAGACATGGTCTCATTTTTGAAGAAGAAAGTTTTCCAGTTTTCTTTCAAAGCTCTGATTATTTTATTACCACATAACCTGGGATCTTTCTTACGTCCTTTAAATACTCTCTTATTTCTCTCATTCCATATCCCCCATAAAAAATGGGGTAAGCTGAGCTTCTAGAGCCAAGTCAAAAGCTTTTCCCGGAAGGGGGAAGCCCACTGTATGCAGAAGTCAGACATGCTATTTGGACAGACCCAATCTATATGAAATTTGGATAGGATCATTTGGAAGACTGTACAAGAAAAATCACAAGTTAGAAATATATGACTTACAGATTCTATTGCTTTCTCACACAAGATACATCGATTGATGAATTGGAAACCTCTCCTTTGCAGATTATCTGTTGTCAGGATCTTATTTTGAACTGCCAACCAAAAGAAGAAAGCTATTTTTGGGGTTAAATTATTTAACCAAATAACAGAAGTCGGAGTCCAGCCATTGAATCCTGAGTGGATTAACTTATAGGCAGTTTTTACTGAATAGATCCCACTTGTAGTTTTGCCCCAAATCGCCTTGTCTCTTCCTCCCCTAGGAATGATCGGGAACACCCTTAAAGCATCATTGAGTTTGGTTAGGGCCACCTTCTCTTGCTATGACAGATTATGAACTGTGATTTTCTTCCAAGAGGAAGTTTCTGTGCTACGACAATAAAATCCCCTACTTTTCCTCCCATTTCCTTCGAAAGTTTATGTTGGAGGACCCGAAGGTCTAAGTTATCTTTCGGAGGGGCCTCTTCCAACCACGGGTCTTTCCAAAAGTCCACTTGTCTTCCATTACCAATTCTCCATCCGATGCCTTTCCCGACTACCTCCCGACATTCGAGCAAACAATTCCAAAAATAGGATCCTCTAGGAAGATTATCACCTTTCAGGAAGTCCTGATTATTTCTGATATATTTTGCCTTAAGAAGTTTTACCCATCCCAATTGATCATTATTGATAAATCTCCATACCTGTTTGCCAATCAGATCTTGATTCATTTCTTTCATTCTCTTTAACCCCAGGCCCCCCTGATCCTTGCTTGCACACACCTGATTCCATGCTACCAACAAAATTCTCTTTCTCTCCTCTGAACCTGACCACAAGAAGTTGTGTTGAATTAGCTCCAATGTAGCTCGGACCTTTGCAGGCATTCTAAATAGAGACATGCAGTAAATTGGAATGCTCTGTAAATTAGTTTGAACTAATAAGGATTTTCCTGCGGAGCTGAGAAGGCTACCCTTCCACCTTGCTAACTTTTTGGAGATCCTGTCAATGACTGAGTTCCACAAAGTAGCCTTCATTCTTCCTTCGAACATAGGCATGCCTAGATAAGTTGCTGGTAGAAGCTTCTTTCCACAACCGAAGAGGTTAGCTATTCTTTCCTCCCTCCCACCAGGCGTGTTAAAGAAATAGATGCTACTCTTCTTATAGTTTATGTACTGTCCTGCTTCTGTCTCATACTTGGTTAGAATTCTCTTCAACTTCCTAGCTTGAGGCACCGAGGCTTTGGACACAATGATTGTATCATCCACAAACTGTTGGTGAGACACTGGCTCTGCTGTTGAGGCTGGTTTAAAACCTTCCAATTGACCATCTGCCATCGCTGCTGAAATGTTCCTACCCAATGCTTCCGCTAAAATAATAAACAAGTATGGAGACAAAGGATCTCCTTGTCGCAACCCCCTTTCACTCTTAAAGTAACCGGAGGGTGACCCATTCACCATGACAGAAAATATTGTAGTAGAGATACAACTAAAAATCAACTTAATCCATTTGGGACAGAAACCAAACTTACCCAAAATCTTGGTGAGGAACCGCCATGAGACCCGGTCGTAGGCTTTATTCATATCAAGCTTTAGTAACATACCTGCTTCCTTACTAGTCACCATTGAATGAATAACCTCATGAATTGTGATGATACCATCCAATATTTGTTGCCCTTTCACAAAGCCACCTTGGTTCATATCAATGATGAAAGGAAGGATAACCTTCAGCCTATTGGCAATTGTTTTTGTGAGAATCTTCATCAGAGTGTTACATAAACTGATAGGGCGAAAACCGGAAAATTCCATTGCTCCCACTAGTTTAGGGATGAGGACTAAAAATGTAGCATTAACTCCTTCTGGGATTTCCATGTCCTTTTGAGCCTCAATTATAGCTTCCACTACATCATTGCCTAGGATATCCCAAAACTTCTAGAAGAAAGCTACGGGGAAGCCATCCGGTCCTGGGGAGCTGTTACCATCCATGTCAAAAACGACCTTCTTGATTTCCTCCTTTGTGAAAGGACTAAGTAAGAATCCATTAAGATTATCAGTTATGAGGGGTGGAATGGCTGCCAACAGAGAGTCCTCTTCTTCAATAGTCGGATTTACATCTTCTAGCAACGATTTAAAGTACTCAACCGCTTCCCTCCTTATGTCTTCCATATCTTTGGTGTTAGACCCATCGGCCATCTTGATCTCCTTAATTTTGTTAGTACTCCTGTGGCGAAGAGTAGAGACATGGAATAACTTTGTATTTCTATCACCCTCCTTTAACCAACGCAGTCTAGATTTCTGCCTCCAAAAGGTTTCTTCAAATCCTAGCATCGTGTGGTATTCGGCTAACGACTCCCTCTCCTCGGTTTCTCGGATCCTCTCGTAAGTCGCTCCGACTTCGACTTCTCCTGTAGTTCATTGATCTTGTCTTTTAGTTTCGCCTTTTTAACAAAAATATTGCCAAAGGAAGTTTTGTTCCACTCTCTAATGTTAGCCTTCACATTCCTTAGTTTACATGCCACTTGGTCCAGTTTCGAACCATTATACTTTTTGTCCCACCATTGGGCAACCGGATCCTTGAGATCCTGATGTTGGAACCACATAAGTTCGAATCGAAAGGGTCTGATGTATATTTTCTTAGAGTCCTCCCCTGTTTCCCACGGAATTGGGTTGTGATCAGACCCGATTCTTGGGAGTGCCGTTAATGAAGAGTCCCCAAACCTCTCCAGGCATTCTTGAGAAATAAGAAACCTATCTAATCTTATCTGAATTTGGTTTTCCTTCAATATTTTGTTAGACCATGTACAGGAGAATCTACGCAGGTCCACATCCATCAGCTCATGTTGCTCAACAAAATCTCTAAACTCGTAGATATCAACAGTTATTCTTTTAGAGCCCCCCAATTTATCTACAGGATTAAGGTAGCAATTGAAATCCCCTACCACAATCCAAGGGTAGTTGGGGACCGTCTCCCTCAATTCAGCTAGTCGACTCCAAAGAACCCTTCTCGGTCCCTCGTCTAAGCTGGAGCATATACATTCGTTAAGATCCACTCTTCCTGCGTGGTTTTATCCACACATAAGAGACAAATAAACCAACTAGACATCAGAATCACTCTACTATCAATCACATTTTTGTTCCACATAACTAGTAACCCTCCTGTTGTTCCAGTGGCCTCTTGGCCTACTACTTCAACTTCTCGCCAAGTCCTATTCTTAAAAGGAATAACTCTACTCTCCTCCATTTTAGTTTCTTGCAGTAAAATCATATCCGGTTTGTGTTCTTGTCTAAGAGCATACAAAGCTCTTATTTTTGCAGGATTACTCCCACGAATATTCCATGAAAGAATCTTCATTTATGGGATTTGGATCCTCGAGCCTTCACCCCAAAGAGCAATACTGCTTGAGTGCCATCAGCCACTCCTCGCTCTGCTTCTTTCTGCCTTAAGGCAGCATTGCTAGGTTTCCCTCTTCCTACCGAACCATATCCCCATACATCCGCTCTAGGTTGAAGTTCCTTGGGATTCACTTGGCTTCTAGTAACCATCTTGGGTAGGTCAGTCTTGGTCTTTGGGGTAACAATCTAGCTTTCCAGGTTAACTGGTCTTTTTGACAATGGAGATGATTCCGTGCTCTTAGCTTCTTGATTAGTAGATTCTTTTTTCCCTGCTTTGGGGTTACACTGATCTTGGTGGTTCACCTCTTCCTCCCGAGTATCCTTGCCCGTATTATTAGTTTCCTGCTCCTTCCTCCGATTTTTCTCCTCTAAATCCTTCTCTTGAGTCTCCTCTACCTCGATTCCACTTCTTGGCTGTCCATCTGATCTCCCTTCAAATGATTTAATGCATCAAAATTGTTCTCCATTGGGATGTTGATCTCCTTGGAATTTCTTCCCATAAATTCCTCTGCAGTACATGGGACCACTTCCACCAAGCCTCCATAGGCCTCCCGTATCACCCAATCAAACTTAATTGCCCCAGGGCGTTGATCTATGGGGTTCTTTCCTTTGTGATTTGGCTCTAAGGCTTGCTGTATCATCTTAGGAGCAGGTTGAGCTTGAGGTTTCCCATCAAAGGGACCAGCTCCCCTGTGAGAGGGTTTCGGGGCATAGGAATTTTTGGGAGGAGGGTTAAAACGTTGCCTCTTGCTTACAATAGGGCGAACAGGGTCTCTGATATTCAGATTTTGAGCTCCACGTCCTTGAGGCCCAGGTTGGGTAGGAATGGAGATCTGCGGGGGAGGGATATTATTATGGGTTTGAGGATCAGTATTTTGGAGTGGGGGCTAGTTCTTGGAAATGCATTGGATACCCTGGTGCCCTACCTTCCCACAAACACTACACTTAAAAGACATATTTTCATATTCAAAGACCTGAGTATGAAGGCCAAACATAGACGATAAAATAATGGATTTAGGGAGCTCTTTACTCAGGTCCGCCAACACACACATGCGAGCGAGACAGGAGTCTTGTTTTGCTCAAGGTTGCGGGATCAATAGCTATTAGTTCTCCAATCTCTCGTAGCTATCCCAGCCAAGATTTGTTCGTTCTAGAAAAGCAGAGGTAATCCTGGCATCTTAACCCAAATAGGAGCCAAATCCAGCACTTGAGTCTGGGGGTTGAAACCGGGGGACCAACGCTTCAGATACAAGCCCATTTTCCCAAAAAACTAAGGACCTCCTTGGAGAGTCCTTTCCATGTCCTGTTCACATTGAAATGTCACCAAAAGAAAACTCTTGGGTAAAGCCTTAATCATCATACCGGCCCTTGGCTGCCATTTTTGGATGGCCCATCTCCTTATGACTTCCATTTCTGGCCTCACCCCCATAAATTTAGCCACCAGAGATGTTATTCCCTCCATAGCCACATGCTGAGCTAAGGAATCCTGGACGTGCAACCTACCATTGATAGATTTTAGATTAAAACAAGAGTCGGATAATTTTTGCTTATCGCGAAGAGCATTAAGATATGAAGGTCTCCAGTTGCCAGGTTTCTCTTTGTATCCTTCTTGGGTCTTCCTTTGATCCTGACGCATAGAGTCCTGGTCCCCCTCAGAGAAATCTTCAACCGCATCCGCCCAACGCCCTTGGACCGGTTCCAATAGAACTTCCTTGTCCACATCCTCTCGCCTGGGGGCCTGCTATCTCGCCAGAGCCCCCACCTGCCGCGTCTGCTGATCTGCCCTCTGAAGTCCCACACCTAGGGTTTGATTCCCCTAGACCTCTCGCTCCTCCTCCTTTCTGCTCCATCCGTCACAACTTGTTGCCTCCAAAATCTGCCATTTTTTTTTTTTTTTTTTTTTTTTTTAGGGCCAAAATTTTTGTGACCGCTACCGTGCACGGACTGCTAAAGTGGTGGCTGCTACAGTATGCAGGCTTCTAAATCATAAAATTAAGAAACACATTTAGTTATCACAATCTATGTCAATAATAGATTGCTCAGGCCTAATCACTTTACTTCAATCATGCATTAAAAATAACTTATAAGCACCCAGGTGTTGTAGGTGAGTTGGAGAGAAGAGGGCAATCCTCCAAGGGAGGTCCCAGGTTTGAATATCCACCCTACCAAAAAGCTGAATTGGGTACCCAAAATCTAATTGATAATGTTGGTACAGGCAGGGTTGGGTGTGACCCTCGGGTGACTTTGACAATGTAAAACCCCATGTTCATAGTCTCTTAGACCAAGGAGGCCCCGCAAGGGGTTTTTCACTTAAAAAAAAATAACCTATAAGCATAAGTTATTAATTTCAATTCATAAGCATTACAGAAGGTTATAGTGGAAAAACCCAACCTGGAATTCTTCAGCAGTTGAATGCTACCCTTGTGCTTCCTTAAGCTCTTATTCTTCTCCAGCCTTTTCCTTCCACCATAACATAGCCCATTTTTTCAATCTTAATGGCAATTTATAGTTTTCCTTTCTTATTAGGTAAGAAAGATGTTTCTAGATATATATATATATATATATATATATATATATATATATATATATATATATATCATTTTAATGGAAAGGTAATCCATAGAGATAAGAGCAGAATCTTATACACCATCACAACCTTCCCAAAGTAGCCATGTGGAGGGAAAGATATTTTTTTAATTTAAAGCAATCAAAATTGGACTAGTTTATAAAGAAAAAAAAACTACCCGATTTCCTTCTAATTTGAAGGTAATTAAATTAATTAAGCATATTTAAAAAAGTAAATCTCTACTCTAGAAATTTACCAATTTAGTGCCTAATTTAATATTTTCCTCAAAAACATTAATTGACTTCCCAGAGTGATACCAACCTACGAAATAAGCCATATTCTCGTACGTAGAAGGACTTACGAAAATGGTTCGTGATAATACAACTCATAGCCAAATATCCAATTGGATACCTATTACCCTCCTTAATGTTTCATACAAGATCATAGCTAAAGCTCTAGCTTTAAAAATAAAAAATATTGCTTAAGCTATTTTTTTTTTTATTGGTAGAAAGGGTTTTGAAAGGTCCCTGAACCTTGTACAAGAGAGATTACAATAAATCCATATCGACCGAGGTGGTCCAAGAAGAAAGGAATAGAAAGTTGGCAAACCTCCCCACTAGGGAAAGTGTCACGAAATCGCGACCAAAATGGTGATGTCGCAAAATTGCGACAAGATGCACCGTTGAAGCCAAAGGAAGAAAGGAAGTCACGAAATCGCGACAAGAAGTGCCATCGAAGCCGAAGAAGGGAAGAAGTCGCGATATCGCGACATGTTGCAAAGTGTCGCGATATCGCGACAAGTTGCAGGGTTGGAGCCAGGCGGGAAGAAGAGTCACGAAATCACTACAAGAAAAAGGAGTCGCGAAATCGCTACAAGAAGTGAGAACGCTTCCGAAGAGAAAAGGTGTTGCGAAATCGCGACAAGAATGAAGACCGCAGCCGATATAGAAAATGAGTCCCGAAATCACGACGAAAGTGGAAGCTTGCTGCCAAGAAGAAAAAGTGTCACGAAATCGTGACAAAAAGGACGACCGTCGTTGGAGAGAAAAAATTTCGCGATATCGCGACAACATGGAAGTCCACCGTTGGAGAGAGAAAAAAGGTCACGATATCGTGACAGACTGGAAGACTGCCGTTGGAGAGAGAGAAAGCGTCGTGATATTGCGAAAAAAATGAAGACCGCCTTTGGAGAGAAAAAATGTCACGATATCGCGACAAAAATGAAGACCGCCTTTGGAGAGAAAAAATGTTGTGATATCGCGACAAGTTTGCGCAAAGGCACCCGGAGAGCAAAAGTTTCGCGATATCGCGATAGGATGGAAGACCGTCGTTGAAGAGAGAAATCGTCGCGATATCACGACCAAAAATGAAGACCGCCTTTGGAGAGAAAAAATGTCGCGATATCGCGCCAAAAATGAAGACCGCATTTGGAGAGAAAAAATGTCGCGATATCGCGACAAAAATGAAGACCGCTTTTGGAGAGAAAAAATGTCGTGATATCACGAGAGTTTGCGCAAAGGCACCCGGAGAGAAAAAGTGTCGCGATATCGCGACAGAATGGAAGACCGTTGTTGGAGAGAAAACTTGTCACGATATCGCGACAAGTTTGCGCAAAGGCACCCGGAGAGAAAAATTGTCGTGATATCACGACAGAATGGAAGACCGTTGTTGAAGAGAGAGAAAGTGTCGCGATATCGCGACCAAAAATGAAGACCGCCTTTGGAGAGAAAAAATGTCACGATATCACGACAAAAATGAAGACCGCCTTTGGAGAGAAAAAATTTCGTGATATCACGTCAAAAATGAAGACCGCCTTTGGAGAGAAAAAATGTCGCAATATCGCGACGAGTTTGCGCAAAGGCACCCGGAGAGAAAAAGTGTCGCTATATTGCAACAGAATGGAAGACCGCCGTTGGAGAGAAAACTTGTCGCGATATCGCGACTGAATGGAAGACCACCATTGGAGAGAGAAAAGGTGTCGTGATATTGCGGCCAAAAAGTAAGACCGCACCTAAAGGCCAAAAGTGTCGCAATATCGCGACAAGTTTGCGGAAATGCACTCGAAGGGAAAAGTGTTGCGATATCGCGACAAGTTTGTAAAGAAGCACCCGAAGAGAAAAAGTGTCGCGATATCATGACAAGTTGGAAGACCGTACCAAAGGGAGAGAAAAGTGTCGTGATATCGCGACAAGAAGCAACCTCGGGGCCTGAGCAAAAAGGAAATTTCGTGATAACACAGCAAGCTGATATTTTGCAACCAACTTAAAAAAATGACGCGAAAATGCTCCAAGATGCCAAAACACAACCGAAAAACCCGAAGACCAGTAACCCCCTCACATTGTGCAAACATTGGAACTTGAGGAAGTGTCTCTTAGGCCGATTGGGAAGGAATCTCTCCAAACCTGAATGTCTGTTGTGTCAACTCCCTTATTAGCAAGCCAGTCCGTAGCTTTGTTTCCTTCCCGGTATTGATGTTGAATGATTAATTCTGGATAAACACCAATTAGTGTCTTGCATTCATCGAAGATGGAAACAAGGGCCCAAGGAGGCACAGAGGTTCCTTTGAGCCAGTTGATGCAATGCAAAGAGTCTCCTTCTATGATGAGTTTATTGATAGTCAAGCCTTCCAAGAGAATCAAGCTTTGGAACAAGGCCCGAGCCTCGGCCATATTGTTGGACTGAATTCCTAAGTTCTGAGCAAAGGCCAAAATTATTTCTCCTCTGTGATTTCTGAGAATTCCACCTCCGCCAGCAACTCCAGGGTTGCCTTTGGCTGCGTCATCGAAGTTAAGCTTGTGCCACCCAGGAGGTAAGACCCACTTGATAACAGACCTGTCAACAAAAGTGCGAGGTGTTGCAGAAAAATTGAAAAGATTGAAATGATTTGTTAGATCCAATTCAAGTCCAGGAGGGGGGGTTTGGAAGATGAGATAAGAGAGGCATTCTCCGTAGCAAGGGCCAAGATTTTGGCAACAACAATCGTCTTATCCTTGACAAGGTTTTGGAAAATTTTGGCATTTCTCTCAAGCCAAATCTGCCACAGGAAAATGTGAAGGCAAGCTTGCCACATGAATTTGAGCTGACTGCTTTTGAAATGTCGGGGCCACTATTGAAAAGGGAGGGGAATGGAATGAGGGAGGGCTACAGAGATGGCAAAAGTGTTGAAAACCTAGTTGAGCACTGCAAGGGAGAAGGGAAATTCTAGAAAAACATGCTCAGTAGACTCACAAGCATTTTTACACAGGATGCACCAATTGGGGATGAGAAGCCCTCTATTTATCAGATTTTCAGTGGTGAGGATTCTGTTTTGGATGGCCAACCAGCAGAAGAATTTGACTTTGGGAATGATCTTGGGAACCCAGACCAGATTAGAGTCATGACCATCACTGGGAGCTTCTTGGTTGTAGTAGGCAGATTTAACAGTGAACTACCCAGAATCTTCAAGGTTCCAAACCATGGAGTCTTATTTGTGAGATTTGGGGATTATGCAGCTCCTCAGTAAGTTTTGAAGCCACCTAAGTGCCTCGATGATATGTCTAGGCCCATTCAGATCCAAGTGTTTCCATTCGGGTCTTGTAATACCTAGGTTAATGAAATGAAACACCTTATCTCCAAAGGTAGCTTCGGTCACCGTCTTGAGCATAGCAAGATGAGGATCTTGACTGAGAGGTTTGTCGCGGATCCAAGGGTCATCCCAGAAATGAATGGTCAATCCATTTCCAAGAAACTACCTTAAACCTTCCATGATGATCTTCCTTGTTTTAGTGACACCATTCCAGAAATGAGATCTGCTAGGGAGGTTGTGCTCTCCAAGAAAGGGAACCTGATGAAGGTACTTAGCTTTGATGATGTCAATCCAGGTGGCTTTTTCGTTGATGGTAAGTCTCCAGGACTGCTTGGCAATGAGGGCCATGTTCATTCGCTTGATGTCCCTGAATCCGAGACCTCCATCCTTTTTCTTGGAACAAACCTTGTCCCAGGAAACAAGGGAAAATTTGTTCTTGTTTTCGTTTCCCGCCCAAAGGAATCTACGTTGAATTTGCTCAATTCTTTGGCAGATGGAAACTGGGGATTTGAAGATAGATAAGAAAAAAATAGGAATACTTTGCAAGCAAGCCTGGACCAGAGTTGCTTTGGCTGCTTGACTAAGCATTAAACTTTTCCAGCCTGCAAGTTTCTTGTTGAGACGATCTAGAACAGGGTTCCACATAGCCGAGACCGATTTGCCATGGAAAAGTGGTAATCCAAGATAAGTAGTTGGAAGACTCCCAATGATACACCCAAGGATCTCAGAAATCCTGTTTTGCCTATGGATGGGAGTATTGAGGAAGTAAAGCTTGCTTTTGCGATAATTGACTTTCTGGCCAGCCGCCTCTTCATAAGAGTCAAGGATGCTCTTAATGATTTTTGCTTCGGGGACAGAAGCATGAGAGGAAATAATAGTATCATCCACAAACTTTTGATGGGAAATGGCCTTGGTAGTTGAGGCAGGTTTGATCCCAGAGATGAGTCCATTGTTGCAGGCAACGGTAAGGGTTATTCCAAGAGTTTCGGCCAAAATGATGAAGAGGAAGGGTGACAGGGGGTCCCTTGACGAATGCCTTTAAAACTTGGAAAGAAGCCAGTAGGTGAACCATTGATAAGAACAGAGAACCAAGTAGTAGAGATGCATTCTCAAACCATCTTAACCCATTCTTTGTGAAACCCAAACTTCTCAAGGACCTCGAACAGGAATTTCCATGAAACCCGATCGAAAGCCTTGTTCATGTCAAGCTTAAGGAACATACTGGGTTTTTTGTTTTTATATGCTGAATGAGCCAACTCGTGGATGGTTATCACTCCATCAGCAATGAATCTACCTTTGACTGAGCTGCCATGGCACTGATCGATGATGGAGGGAAGGATGTCTTTCAGCCTATTTTCCATAACTGTGGTGATAAGTTTGTAGATGACACTACAGAGACTTATAGGTCTGAAGTTGGAGAGGGAAGCACGCTCATTAGACTTGGGAATTAAAACAATGAATGTGGAATTGGCTTCTCTCAGCATATTTTTGGCTCTCTAGAAGAATTTAACCGCAGCAACAACATCAAGCCCCACGATATCCCAAAAGTGTTGAAAAAATTAGGGTGGAAAGCCATCAAGACTAGGAGCCTTGTCAGGTTCCATTTTAAACAGAGCATCTTTGATCTCCTCTTCAGTGAAGGATTGGAGTAGTTTCTCATTATCATTGTTAGACACCAACATTGGAATGTTCTGAAGTAGAGAACTTGCTATGCGGGGGTGGCAGTCAACACTTGGACCTAAGATTTCCTGGAAGTGGTGCACAGCTTCCTGTCTGATGGCATGGATATCAGAGACAATGGTACCATCAGCCTTGGTCAACTCTGAGATTTTATTTGAACCTCTGTGGCGCAAGGTGGAAGCATGAAAAAACTTTGTGTTGGTGTCTCCTTCTTTGAGCCAGAGACTTCTGGATTTTTGTCTCCAGTAGGACTCTTCCTTAGCCAAAACATTATGAAGGTTTGAAAGGAGGCATTTTTCTTCCATGAAAGTTTCAACCCTCTGATCCCCTCCCTAGATCAGATTTTCCACCCTTTTGAGCTCATCCAACAGAAGATTTTTTTCACTAAAAAGGTTGCCGAAAACCTCCTTGTTCCAGCATTTCAGCTTGAGTTTGACTGCTTTGAGTTTGAGGAACAGATTCAAGAGAGGGTTTGGACAAAGGTTTTGCTGCCACCATTGTCGAATACACCGACCTAAATTTGGATGAGTGAGCCACATATTTTCAAACCTGAAAGGGGTTTTAAAGGTTTTTTGGGGTCGGGAACAATCCATAATTATAGGGTTGTGATCAGATCCAATTTTTAGGTGGCTATGCAACCTGGCATCGCAAAAAATAGGGATGAGTTATTTGGACAAGAGAAATATGTCAAGCTGAATTTGGATGTGATGAATGCCTGCCCTTCTATTGCTCCAAGTATAGTTGGATCCTTGGAGCGGTAAGTCCATAAGCTCATTGAGGTTGACAAAGTCACTGAAATCTTCAATGCAGCGGCTAGTGATCGGATTGCCTCCTTGCTTGTCAAACAGGTGAAGGGAAGTATTGAAGTCACCACAGAGCATCCAAGGAAAGTTAGGAAAGTTGTTGCGCATTGTGGTAATGTTATCCCACAGCAATCTTCTGTTGACAGGACTGTTTGGTCCATAGACATTGGTGGCAATCCATTGAAAGTTGGTGACTTTGCTAGTGAACAAAATGTTGATGGTTCTATCAGAGACTGAAAGGACTCTCCCCTCAATAGTTGTCGGATCCCATAAACAAAGGAGACCCCCGGAGGCCCCTAAGGAGGTGCAAGAGGCGAAATTGCTATTTTCCTAGATTAGCTTGCAAACTTGGTTGCTGCTATTCTCATCCAGTTTAGATTCTTGAAGAAACATGATATTTAGTTTTAGGTTTTTTCTCACCGACTTGACAGTCCTCTGTTCGGCAGTTTTGTTGAGGCCTCTGACATTCCAGGAGACGAACTTCATCGATTTGACTTGGGATTTGCTTTGCGACCTCTGCCTCTCCCTTGAGACAGAGTAAGTTTGGGTCTAACCTCATCCAAATCTTGATGAATGGGTTGTTCAGAAGTAGGGCCCAAGGAGGTAGGCACAGATCCATCAGCCACTTCAAGATCAGCTGCTTTGGCAAGCTTTTCTGCATTGGTCGGTCTTCCCCTTCTCTGCTCTTTGTTGACATCAGCTTTGGGGGTGGAAATGGGAGATTTTAGAGGGCTAGAATATTGAAGAATGATGGTAGTGTTGGTCCTAGGAACAGGCCTATGGGGGGATGGAGAGCGGGGAGACTAACGCAGGGCAACAGACTCAAGGGAGAGGGTAAGAGGATGGTTTTGAGTCGGGGGAAGGGGTGGGAAGGGAAGAGGAAGGTGAGAGGGACCAGAATCTGAGGGTGAGTTCGGGGAGGTCATTGCAGCCTTACCCTTGGACAAGGGAGACTGAATCATAGTGGGTGTGGATGAGATGATTGGATCTATGGGAAGGTCATCGAAGATGTCCTCATTAGTTGGAAGATTATTTAGAGGAGCAAAATGATTGGTACGAGAAGGCAGAGCACTTACGTTGTTGGAAGCAGATGTTTTAGGGGGGCCTGCAAAACGGCCACGCCTCCTACCAGGAGCCTTTTTTTGAACGTTGGGAATCTGGGAGTCCTTCTTCCTGCCAGAATCGCTGGGAATATCTTTTTTTCAGGAAGGGCATTGAGAAGCCAAGTGACCCTGAGTGTTGCACTCTAAACAAAAAGTGGGCTTATTCTCGTACTCAACTCCTTGACACCTTTTGAAGCTTCCGACGTTGATGCCGATGCAGGTAGGTAGAACCGAATCCAAATTAGCCATGACATAGATACGAGCATAGGTCATTCTGGTTCTTGCTCTGGTAGCAGGGTCGATGACAACTAGATCTCCAATCGGTTGAGTGATACCTTTGAGAGAATCATTATAGAAGAACTATGGGGGAAGCCCATGGATTTTGATCCAAATCGGAGCGATGTTGATAGACTGAGTTTTAGGGTCGAAATCTTCCCCCCATCTTCGTAGAAACAGGCTTCGACGACCAAAAAACCAAGGTCCACTAGTGAGAATGCATTGGGTGTCGAGGGCATTGTTTAGCCTTATCATAAAGAACCCCCTAGGAAAGGCCACGAGCTCCATGCTTCCAGACAGCTGCCATTTGGAAAGGGCACATTCACGAATAGTTTCCATATCAGGTCGGGCACCGACAAATTTTCCAACCAGAGAGAGGGACTCTTGAAAGATTAGTGGCTCCATAACCTCGCTTGGAAATGAAACTTCAGTGCCTGAAACAGAGAAGGGCAAAGGAGTTTGAAAAGAAAAAGCTCCAGTCGAGGACCTAACTTTATTCGTGAAGGACAAAGACCAAGGTCGTGCTTTGGAGGGAGAGGAGGTTGACACCCTACCATTACCAGACGCCGTTTTCACCACGCCGTTAGGGTCTTCACCATGACAAGAGCTGAGTGGGCCTGCAGTAGGCCCAACACCAGCTGCAGGGCTCGAGGAAAAAGCTGCCATACCAGCAATCTTCGATGACCCTCCATTCCCGTCATCGCCATCGCCATCGTCCATAGACGCTCTCGCTCCCATTCCCGCTCGTGACATTTTCAAAAAAAAAAAATTTCTATTGCTTAAGCTATTATTTGCTTGGAATAATTTAATTTTCTTAAAGGTTATTATTTATTGAATAATCTTATGATTTCCTGGGAAACAACACAATGGGATATCAACTCCAATAAATATGCCCTCTTGGTTGTCCTATGGGGGACTATGCAATGGTTTGGGCTTTGGATCTTCTTCAGGAAGTCCAAGGTTCAAAATGCAATGTGGGTGAGTGTGTGAGGGGGTGGATGTGTGGTCATTGTGTTAAATTTCCTATTGATAAGCACAACTCTCTGTTTTATGAGGGATCATTGTTGGGATGAGACTACCCAGCCCTATGTGTGCATTGGTCATAGGGGTTTCTCACACTAACCAAATAAAAATATATATATGCCCTCTTGGTTAAATAATATTTTGATAAAGCATATAATAAAATTAGATGGGATTTTATTCTCTATATGATTTCTTGGTTTGTTTTCAATCCAAAATTTTATAGTCAAATTGGTATACTCTTTGATGATGCATAAACTTGTGTTTAGGTTAATAGAGCTATATCCCCCTCCTTCCCTTTGTAATGATCTATCAGATAAGGTTAAAAATACCCAATGACAACCTCTTGTTGCTCAAATTTAGAAACTTTTTGTTGAATCCAAAACTCAACTTCTTGGATGATGAGTTCTCCAGAAAACATTTCTAACTTCTAAAAGTTTGGCTTCGATTTTACATGTTTTCCCTCAATGCCAATTTTGTAATGCTAAATAAACTCTTATTCACTTGTTTTGATTTTGTGATATGGCTAAACAATTTTGAGATGTCTTCTACTAGATCTTGGAAGTTTTTTTTGCTTGGTTTTTTCAAAAGAATCATTACCCTAAACTTTAGGATGTTTGGATACTCATCCTTCTCATTCACATTTGGAAGTTCAAATGCAGAAATATATTTCTCAATTTCACTCCTTCATGGGATATAGTTTTAGTAGACTTGACCTTTGATCTTCTATTACATGTGGAATGCATTCATTCCCATGTCCATGGAGCTTCCAACACACTAGGAGATGTTATCGACAGACTTCATCAACTTCCTCACATGATATAGGATCTTTAGAAGGTCCAAAAATAAAAAACAAAAGGTAGTAAAGGATGATGAGCAAGTTCAATATTTGATTACTTCTATTTTTTCCTTGAATACTTTAGAAGATATGATGGAAGATATACCTAGAACTTCACCATATGACAGTCTCTCCCACAAATGAGTGATTGTATCTAGTGTATTGAAGTAGGACATAGCTATAGTATTTATTTTGTTATTAAATTCTATTTTTATGTATATTAAGTTATGTATGTTATACTCCTTATCCGCATCATTTTATTTTTCTAGCAGAGGGTGTTAGCACCAAAATATTGTAACATTTAATTTAACGAAATAATATAATCTAAGATTTCACTATAAAAAAATATTAAAATACTAATTAAAGTAATGTTTAATGTTGTGATGACCATAAGGAGGGATTAAAAATATTTAATTATGTACAACATCTTAATTGGTAGTATATCATCCAATTACAACATTAATTGAATTGCTTTTACTTAATCATTATAATTTGTATTTGTGTATAGTTTTTTTGAAAATTAATTTGAAAAAACTTGTATTAAAAGAAATATCATTTACAAGTTGGGATGAGACTTCTCCCAGCCTTAGCCAAAGAGAACACATGTTTGTATTGGAGCCAAATATCTTAAACCATATTTATACAATGGTTGTTCACCTATTTACAACTATAAAAGAAGATCTACATTGGAGCACAAATATCCTAAACCATATTTTTGGAATGGTTGTCCAAATTAGCTAAACACTAGATTTTCTCACCAACCTGCCTAATCATCTCATCCTTAATAGCCATGTCATTGTACCACTAAATACCTACCTCCTTCTCAGTGTCCATCTTAGCCAGGAAGCCTGCCACTTTATTTAGATCTCTACTCACAAACTAGAATCACATCATCTAATTTCCTACACAATTCCTTACTTTGAGTGACAAGAATCCTCAACCTCCATGTCTTCAAAGCAAAGTTCCTCATGTAATCTAGAGCTCCAACCATTATTGGAGAATATGTATCTAGGATTATCCTCCTGTAACCTTGTTTTACTACCCAAATAGAAACATATTTTATAGCTAAGGATTTTACTTCATTGTTTGTGGTCCTTCCCAAGCCTTGAAGTTACCAATAGAGAATTTTTCCAACATGATTTCGAGAAATCACTCCAATTCCATCTCTACCTAGATTACCTTTTGTAGATCCATTAGTATTAGTTTTAATCCAACCTTCTCGGGGTGGTTTCCAACTAGTAATGTCCTATCTCTATTGCACTTCAACTTCCTTATCCATTGTCCCTATAGCAACCTAAGTTTCATCTTTAGCATACACTGCCACAGTTTCTATGACTTTTCTCCAAATGACCTACCAAAATCCATCTAAAGATGAAAAGGTTTCTCTAAAAATTCTACCATTTCTCTCCAACCACACTTGCCACAAAATTAAGTTTAATCCAAGATCCCAACCAATACAAAAAACTTTAGATTTAAATCTAACCCTCTTCCATATTTCCCAAATATTAATCTGATTCAAATCACCATTAACTTAAATTTTATAATATAAAAACCCTCTCCCATATCTGGCACATGAATGGGCACTCAAACATCAAGTTATCATGTGTTTCCTCACTCTTGTAGCATAAAACACATTGATATGGACCAATTATTTCCATACATATGATATTATCAAAAGTAAGAATTCCATTATGCATGAATTTCCAGGCAAAAAAAATTACTTTCGGCCAACCCTTGGATTGCAAAATATTTCTCCAATCCTCTTATCATATCTGTCTTTCACTGTGTAGACACCAAGGCTCCCATATCCCCAAGATAATTCATCCTCATCATCTCTACTTGTGATAAATATTTCTTCCAAGATTTTAGTCATTATGGGTGTAAAATATGGAGGGATTGAAATTGGCCACTCATCCAACTTCTTAAACTGCTTAAAATTATAATCCTCCAGCTGACTGGTATTGAAATAACTTTCAATTTGGACCCAGCCCCTGGTTTCCATGGTTGTTTTTATTGGTTGTAGTTCAGAGAATTTAACAATGATATGTGGATATTGATCCCATGAATATATTTAAAATTGTGCCTTCTCCCCTCTTCCCACTTTTCAAAATAATCCATATTTCACTACTTGAGATCCTAAATTAAGAGCCTGCCATACTAGGGATCCATTACCACCCAAAGGGAAATGAACCAACTCATTTGGATTTAGCTATCCCAAATATTTACTAGTTAAAATTCTACTGAATAAAGAAGTTGGTTGGGAAATCCACCTCCATTAAAGCTTTCCAGTAAAAGCATTATTATTTAACTTTGATATTCTTAGTCTCAAATCTCCTTTTACCTTGGGTTGTCCTAATTTCTACCAATTTACTAAGGGCCATTTCCTCTCTCATTTTACTCCTTCCCATTAAAATTTTCTAGCCAACTTGTCCAACTCTTTCCATATGGTATGTGGGGCAGCAAGGGTAGAGACTTTTTAAATTGGCATGGCCTAAATGACTGACTGTATAAAATTTAATCTACCCCCATAGCTTAACCATTTATGATACCAATGATTAATTATTTCCTTGATACAGTCCAAAATATTCCTTCGGATATCTATTTTTAGTTTTTTAAAATGCAAAGGGAACCCCAAGTATACAACTAGATAGAAGTCCTTGTGAATCCCAAGATCTCTAAAAAATTTTCTTGAAGCCTTTGATCAATATTTAAAAAGACCACTTTAGATTTTTTATCATTGATGACTTTGTTTGTATCCCTAAGGTAGACATTAAGTGTATCTCTAATCATTCTTGCTTTCATAAAGTTGGCCACTCTCATTAATCCTGTGTCATCCACAAATTGTAGGTGAGTAAAAAATTCCTCACCCACCTTGATACCTGTTAGCAAACCTTGTTGTCTTCTCCTCAAGATGAGTCTACCCAAGCCTTCAGCCAATATGAGAAAAAGATAGGGGGAACAAGGATCTCCTTGATGAAGGCCTTGAGTAGCTCCAAATGGTTATGAGGGAAGACCCTTGATTAACATTGAGTATGTCAGAATAGAAACATAGCTCATGACCCATTCTATCCAATCCTAAGAGAAACAAAAGGTTTCCATCATCTTCAAAAATAAGCTCCACTCCACCCTATCATAAGCTTTTGATATATTAAATTTTATGAACATTCCTCTATTACCAAATGTCTACATTGAATGGATTGCCTCCCGAGCTAGAACCACACCATCCAAGATCTGCCTACCCTCTATCAAAACCCCCTTGATCCAAGGAGATAATGCTATGTAGAAGAGGTTTTAGCCACTCAGCCATTACCTTTGTGATTATTTTATGTATGACATTGCATAAGAAAATAGGTCTATAATTTTAAATATGCACCCCCTCCTCTCCTTTTGGAATTAAGGCAATGAAAGTATGATTTAATACTTTAAGCATTCTTTTACTACCTTTGAACTCCTCTATAACAACCATTACATCCTTCTCCAAGTTATCCTAGAAGGCCTGAAAAAATCAATTGGAAAGCCATCTAGACCTGGTGTTTTTTCGATGCTCATTTCAAAGACTACATTCTTCAGTTCCTCTATCAATGGGTTTAAGTAGGACATAATTTTCTTCTTAATATATAACAAAGGGTATGAAAAAAAGAAATTATTTTTGAACCTCTTCATCATGTACCATACTTTCCCTGAACAGTTTAGAAAAATAATCCATTGAATGGAAATGCATACCTAGAATTGTATCACATGAGTGTTCATTCTCATATTGAAGAGCTTCCATGTTGTTCGTCTGTCTCCTAGCATAGGTAGCCCGATGGAAAAATTTGGTATTTTTATCACCTTCTAATAACTAAGTGGTTCTTGCTCTCTGTTTCTAGTAGGTCTCCTCTTGGTTGTCAATATCCGCAACTGCTTTACATAATGCATCATCCTCTTCTTTGAGTTGCTATGTATTTGTTCCTTCCCTAAAGTATTTTGAACCTCATCCCATCTGGCCATCAATGGAGCTCTTTGGACTTGGAAGTCTGTCTTGTTAGCTCCCCTCCATTATTTCAGTTGATCTTTTACATAAATAAGTTGTTTGTGGAATCTAAACATTGTTGTACCATATGTTGGGCGGCCTTTTTCCCACCACTGTGGAATTTTATTTCAAATTTTCTCTTTTTGTAACCAAAAGTTTTCAAATTCAATTTTTTTGTGATGCTGCACTATGTTGATCCCCCATTCCAATAAAATAGGAAAGTGATCTGAAAATGGACCCTCCAAAATCTAAAATTTTATATTCCATTTTATAAATGCCTCCTCTGAAACCAAAAAATGATCTAACTTCACCTTCCTACTATGTGATTGTCTCCTCTTATTAATCCAATTATAGTTGGTTCTAGGGAATTTAATATCCACCAAGTGTAATTCTTGGACTTGGGCAATCATAAGTCGATCCCCTAGGTCTAAAATTTGGGTTCCCCCTTCCTAATATCTAGAGGATATTTTAGCATTAAAATCCCCAAAAATAATCTAGACTAAATCTTCCCTTGAGACTCTCATGTTATGTACAAATTTACATTGATGCATCTGACCATCTAGATTTTGAGCCCCATAAAAATTTGTGATTAAAACATGTTCAGCTATAGCATTGTTTCTAAAATGTGATGTGAGGACACCCCTCTAAGCTATATTTTCTATTACAGTATATTCAAGAGAGTTACAAAAAGTAACTATCCCCCATGAGGCCCCTTGGGAAGCCACTTCCATATGACCAACACCCCTCCAAAGTCTATTTATTTTTTTACACATAAGATCCAATGATATTTTTATCTCCTGGATAAGCAAAAAAAATATTTTACATTTTTCTAAGAGTCTTCAGATAGCAGATTCATGGGTTCTACTATTTAAACCCCTAACAGTCCATGATTGTATAATCATTGGTTACCTTGAGAGCAGTAAAAATTATTGGCCTCACTGATCCTCCAATGATTAGTTTATCTCCTTGAAATTCTATCAATTCCTTATTTGATTTTCTACCCACTCCTTGAGAGATGCTATTTTTGATCTCTTTTCTACCTGAGTTATCCTTAGAGTTGGAATTTCTCTATTTTTATTTGCTATGCCCATGATGATATCCTTAATTATCGGTTGCTCTTGCTTATGCACTATCAATGCCCCTGCACTCTTTTATTGTGGTAACTCGTTGCACTCAATTGCCCGCTCTATGATGGGAGGAGGTGAAAGAGGGGCTTGAACATGGCTATTATTACTTTCATTATTCCCATCCACTTCTTCCATGAATTGTTCTTCTTCTTGGTCCATTAGTATCTTAAACATCTCATACCTATTACACGGCTTGAGTTGGGTTTGCTCTTTACCATATTTTTTCTTTTGCCTTATCCTTCTTTTGGGTTGTTCAAAATCATCTCCCTGTGCTTCTTTACCCTAAGAAATGTTGGTTTTTTCTTTATTAATTGTTGACTTACCCTCCTTAGGAAAATTTTACATTCTCAGAGGAGCCTCCATTTTTATGTTCATATTATTTGGGAAATATCGGGCCAAATGCCCATATTTGTGGTAAACTCTGCATCTAAAGGACAATGCCTCATAATCCAGTTGTTGAATCCAAGATGGTCATGCAAGTTCAAGTTCCACTTCTACCAAAAAAAGTCTAGCTAAGATCCATTTCCACACATAATCTTGCATAAATAGTTGTGTTTCCTTACATTGTGTCTTTGAAAACACCCAAATGTCTTGCAAGGGAATTGCCAATAATTTCCAATACCTGCTCACTCCAAAGATCCATTGGAAGTGCATACAAATGGATCCAAAGTTGGATAGCAGTGGGTTCAATTCGAGGATAAATTCCACTCTCCAGGGTTGATCAAATAATCCTACTGAACCATGATTCCTTTTTTCATATTCGAAATCTCTATTTCTATCGACAAGTGAAGAAAAACTAATAGTAAAATATCCATTGCTAATAAACCACAAAGAATACTCACCAAGAGCCTCCTAGTATTTTTGGACCTAGGAATGCAAACAATTTAGGGTAGGGTGAATACCCATGAATTTATAGATAAAATCATGATTGGATCTATATAAAACTATTTCTTCGACCATAATTTGGTCAATGAAAATATTTGGCCTTGATTTTGTCTATGGCAAACACCCATTAACTCGTTGAGATGTTGATCTATTTCTAGTAGCAATAAAGAGCATTTTTAATGCATTTTTTTGTGCTTATTCAATTTCTAATGGAGATTTATCCTTTAATAAATCTGCAAAAGAACAATGTATCTCTAAAAGAGGATCTGGAGGTGTGCCCATTGGACCCTCCTGGGGAAGAAATCTTGTCTTCAAATCCACAGTAACTAGAAATCTCTTCGGCTACCCAAATGATGCCCTAGTTTTCTCTTACAAAGCTCTCCCTGAAATTTGAAGTTGTAATCAGCCACAGGTTTAGTTTTCCAAAAAAAATCCTTTATTCATCGTATTTGTGTATAGTTTTTTTTTTTTTTTTTTTTTAATTTACATGGTGGAATCGATAGCCGCCACGAATTCGGGTAGGTTGTCCAGCTTTTATGGCCACCATAGTATTATGCGTTGTCCACACTAGAAGCCACCACACAGATCTTCGCGCAGTACGTCCCTATAACCACCATGCCACAATCATTTAAAACCTTTTATGCTGCTAAAAGCACCAGGGAAGGGACAAGCGTTCAGTCCGACGAGGCCCAATATTTGAACCTTGGACCTTCGCCCCCCTTATGGGGTTTGGATGAACCAAATGGTCTACATCTCGAACCTTGTATTTGTGTATAGTTATAATTTAATTTTTTTAGATATAGCTTATTTCTCCTTACCCTTAATGTACTCAATGTCGAAATTGTACTTCGCTAAGAATTCTATTTAGCGTCATTGCCTGGAATTCAATAAGGGTTGGGTAAATATATACTTTAGACTCTAGTGATTAGTCTTTAACTCAAATGGTTCTCCCAGTAAATAATATCACTAAATTTTTAGGGCATGCACCACCACTACCAAATCTAAATCATGAGTGGCATAATTAACAAATATAATTAAAATTTAAAATTGAAAAATTTAGTTTAACATTTTTATTATAAAATATTATTAGAATATTTCAAAAGAGTTGTTTTTTTTTATTTGTAAGTAATATAAATCAACAAATAATTATTTAAAATAAAATATTAAATTTATTATCGTTAAAAGTGATTTCATGTTTAAATGTATTTGTAAGT
Source organism: Wollemia nobilis (assembly GCA_028583015.1). Taxonomy (NCBI): domain Eukaryota; kingdom Viridiplantae; phylum Streptophyta; class Pinopsida; order Araucariales; family Araucariaceae; genus Wollemia; species Wollemia nobilis. Next base: position 1,266,209 of record JAQPPZ010001901.1, on the reverse strand, counting down.
AAAAAATAATCTATTAAGCTCAAGTTGGGACATAGTAGTGGTATGTCTTTGGGTTTTCATATAAGATACCCAAGTTCAAACCACTATACAAGGGATTGGGACCCTTTTAAAAACCCATATTATATCCTAAAAATATTTTTTGAAATGGATAGACTGGTTGGTAGCAACCGAGTTCTTATCAGTGGGTTTGTCTCATTTGATTCCTTGAACAATTGGGATCTCAGAGACTTCATATTTACCTAGTATGCTAGGGTTTATAGAGGTTCCTTACACAACCAAAAAAATAAATCTATTAAACATAATAAATTTATATTTAAATACAGAAAATATCTAAAAAATTTTAAAAATAGAGTGAAAAAATATTTCTATATATTGTATCCTTAAGGATACAAAATATCTTTAATAATTATATCTTTAACTTACTTCACCTAACAATGAATGGTTATGAATTTTTATTTTCTTTGTATTCATCATAGACTACATTTTAATCTACCATGTGTAATTCTTATGGGGTATAAAGTGATGAAAATATTGAAGTACACAACTTTTACATTTTAAAATAGATTTTTCAATGTTTTTTTTTTGTGATTCAATTTTGAGAGTCCTCTTTTAAAAGTCACTAACTTGTTTAAGAAATAATATTATTTTAACAATATTGAAAAATAATTATTCCATGTTGTTCACTTGTTTTGGACATGGTTTTTACTAGACTTTGTAAAATTACAACAAGACTTTCTAGTTCACCTTTCTGTTTCTTTATGTTAATTATTGAAGTGGACCCAAAGGAAAAAGTTTACATAAACCTTTTAGTCAAATTTTTATTTTGAAGTCTCTTTTACCCTTGTGTTAAAAGTGATAAGAACAAATCTAGTATGTAGCATTTATAAAAAAGTGAATTAACCTCTCATTGACATAATAGGTTATATTTTGGATAAATATTATCTAAATGCATACAATCCTCTAGTGTACAAGGTTAAATTGAATTGAATAAAAATTTAAATCAATAATTGTGCATAGGTATATACCCTATACAACTGATAAACTAAGATTGTTGTTTTTATCCCTCTATAAAAAATATAAAATATGCTAAAAAAAACTCTAAATGTACTCTTTAAAAACTTCAACAAGTGTACTAATTAAGCACTAGTAAATATTATAAGAACATATTCTTCTTAAATCTATTGATTTAAACAATTCAATTAAGTGAGAGCATCAATTAACAACTATTTGCAAAATTGAATTTAAAATATGGTTTTCATTTTATATATATGAAGCAAAACTTCATAGAACAATGCAATTATAGATGATAATGCAAATCCAATCTAATATATAATGTAACTAGGTGAATATATCCACTTAGAGAGGGTGGAGTTTCGTAGCCACTTAGAAAGGGTGAAGTCTCTTGTGATATACGCAATTCAAATGTATATTCGATGATGATAACTTAATAAATCATTCTACCTATTAATAGATGAAAAGAATCAATGAACCGACATGATTAATTTGGGAATTACATGGCTTCTCCCTAAAAAAGCTTTGTCCTTAAATCTAGAAAATACTGGAAAATATTCTTAAGATCCCATGTAGCATCTTCTTCTGGAAGGTCCTACCACTTAATTAAAAACTCTTGAATTTGGCATGATCATAGATGAAGTACTTTGGATTGCATTATTGCTTCTAGTTGGAGATTTATATGACCTTCATCCAGTAGTGGAAGCTCTATTTGGGATTGCACCTTTTGACCAGTAAATTTTTTTAGGTAAGATACATCGAAAACTGGATGGATGCGATACGAAGGAGGAAGCTTCAATTGATATGATACTTCACCAATGTGATGAACCACTTTGTAGGGACCATAATATCATGGGATCAACTTATGATTAGACTTGATATTTAAGGATAATTGTCATTCTAAATTATTTAGGTCCTATTGTTGCTTCATATGGTTCTATGCCTGGATCAAATTATCTTTAATAAGTTTAAGTTTCATCTGATGTTTTTGTAACAAATCATCTACCTAGGCTACCTTGGAAGTGTCAGGAACATAGTCTGCAAGTGTTGGTGGCTTCGAATGGAGACATATTAAGTAAAAAATAGTAAGAAGTATTATACCATCATTTTACTAAATAAAGCCATTGAATCTAGTGATATTGGTTATTTTGAGGAAAACAACGAAGGTAAGTACCCACACATTTTTTAACAATCTCTATATACCTATCCAACTGGGGGTGATATGCAGAAGATATACTCAACTTGGTAACACTAAGGTGAAACAGTTTCTTCCAAAAATTATGAGTAAATATAAGATCATGATCACTCACAATGATTTTGGATACCGTGTATTTTGAAAATAGAATCAAGGAACACCTTGGCCACCTTACTTGTGGAATAAGGATATTGTAGGGCACAAAAATGGGTATATTTGGAAATATGATCTACTACCACCAAGATCATTGTTTTACCCTCTGATTTGGGAAGCCCCTCAATGAATTCCATGGAAATATGCTCTCATTGGTGGTTAGGGATAGGTAAGGATTGTAACAATCTAGGAGATTTAATTTTTTTCCCTTTGTTACATTGACCTACCTCACACTCAGCCAACAATATCTTGACATCTGATTTTAATCCTTTCCAAGAAAATGATTGCTTCACTCGTTGGTACATTTTCAAGAATCCAAAATATCTTGAAAGAGGAGATGCATGCAGTTCTTGGAGAACCGGTGATTTAATAGTGGAATATTGAGGAAGGGAAATATGATATTTCTTACGAAGTACTCCATTAGAATAAGAGAAGTAAAAATGCAGGGATGATCCTATTTTTATATCTTGAATGATTTGAGCTATCTCTAAATCAACCATTCATTCTTATTGAAGTTTGGAAATCCATTGTGGACAAGGACCCAATATGGTATTGATGGTCACATCATCTTTGTATTTACAAGACAAAGCATTAGCTACTACATTTTCTTTACCTTTCTTGTATTCAATGACAAAATTATAGCCCGATAGTTTGGTCAGCCATTTATTTTGTTCAGGATACAAAAGATGTTGTTTTAATAAATGCTTAAGGCTATTATGGTTAGTTTTGATGATGAAATGACTACTTAATAAATAATGTCTCTATTTATCTATAGCATGTAAAATAGCTAGCATTTCCTTTTCATAAGTGGATAGTCCCAAATTCTTCCTTGAAATTTTCTTACTTTCAAAATCCAATGGATGTCCTTATTGCATTAAAACAACTCCAATACCTATGCCAGAAGCATCACACTCAATAACAAAGGGTTTGCTAAAATCAGGATTGGTCAAAACTAGAGTGAAACACATAGACTCTTTGCGGGTTTGGAAGGCCTGAAAAGTAGTTTCATTCCAAATAAAAGTATTCTTTTAGTAATATTAGAGAGAGGTACCACAATCTTACCATAGTTACGAATAATTTTTTTATAATAGCATGTTAGTCCTAGAAAACCATGAAGTTTTTTAACCGATTTTGGTAGAGATCAATCTTGAATAGATTTGATTTTATGAGGATCTAATTTGACTCCTTCATGAGATAATAAACATCCCAAATATTCCACCTATTGAAATCCAAATGCATATTTGGATCTTTTAACGAAGAGTTTTTCCTTTTGTGATAGATAAAGGACTTTATCAACATGAGCTAGGTGATCCAAGTTGTATATTAAAATATCATCAAAGAAAACTAGGACAACCTTACAAAGATAAGGCCTAAAGATATGGTTAATGAGGCTTTGAAAAGTTGATGGAGCATTAGTGATATCGAAGGGTATGACTAAGAACTCATAATGACTCTCATGAGTACAAAAAGAAGTTTTAGGGTCTAGTTTGGTGAAATGACTAGCACCATGTGATGACTGGGATAAGAAACTTATCTTTGATGGTAATCTTGTTATGAGGACGAAATCAACACACATGCACCATGAGTTATCCTTACAATGTACCATCACTACTAGGGATGAATAAGGACTAATGTTTGGATGAATGATTCCATGCTCTAAAATTTCTTGGATCAGTTTCTCAATTTCTAATTTTTGGAATTATGGATAGCAATATGGACACATATTAGGAGGTAAAATACCAAGAATTATATGAATTCCATTATCATGTGATATCTTAGGAGGTAGATACCTTGGTTCACTAAAGACTTCTTCATAATTATCACAATATCTTGAATTTCACTTGGAAGAGTTGTAGGAGAAGAATCCAATGATTAAGCCTCGATGGAATGTATTTGGGCAAGAAAACCATATACATATTTCTTCAATATCTTATCCATGCTATGTGAAATCACTACCCTATAAGGAGGAGGTTTAATACCTTGAAGACAAATGACCCTTCTATTTTGTTTCCACTTGATGTATAATGTTTGGAGATTAATAGTAACATCATCGAGCTGAGATAACCATTGTGCTCCCAAAATGATGTCTGATATTCCTAGGTTCATAACAAAGAGAGTACATGTCTATGTATAATTTCCAATTTGGATTGTAATTTAAGATATTCGACCCACACATTGAGCATTACCTCCATTTGCAATAAGGACTTGAGATTTATCTTGATTAGAAGAATGGATATACAAGTTCAAGAATTTGGTTATTTTATAATCTATAAAGTTATATGTACTTCCTAAATAAATCAACACATTAACATGCTGGTGTTTAATGAATCCTTGTACCTTTATATCATGATGATATTGAATACCCATAAGTGCATGTACCAAAAGATCCACTATATCATCCTCTTGTGTTTCATCATTTTTTGGTTCTATAGATGGCTCAGGTTGAGGTAAATCTTCCTCTTTAGTAACTAATGCATCGTCATATTCTAAGTGAAAGCTTTGATATTGCAAATAAGATTGATCTATTGGGTTATGTGAATGATATTTAAATCATAAGAATCCTACAGAATGCTCAAAATTATGGTAAGGACGATGAGAGTTGAAACCTCATCAATATGGAGGGCTAAATTCTTGGAATTTTTGTTTTACTACTTGAGCTATGCATTGTGCATCATCTAAGGTATAGGGATCATGCATGCCAACTTACTTGTGAATATTATCCTTAATACCATAGAAAAAAGCAAAAACCATCACTACTGGATTTAATTCAAGTGTATAGGTGAGTATACTAGTAAATTCAGAGATATATTCATCTATTGATCCTATATGCTTAATTTGCATAAGAAAAACCACGTATGATACAGAAGATCCTTTAGAAAATTTTCTAAGAAAATTTTCCTTATATTGAGGCCATAAAAGAGGACACCCATTTTCACAAAGTTGCCATAACAACCATTAATATGCTTGTGCACCCAATTTAGAAGCTGCAAAAGCAACATGACCTATTTTCATAATATGGTGCAATCACATAAGGTATTCCATTTTTGCCAACCATCCATGAGGGTCAGTCCTTTCAAATATGGTTAGAAGAAACCACTTGTCTTTGATGAATGTTTAAAGGTTTGGGATTGAGAATATTTTGTGACCTAGGGGTATGAGGAGGTGTAGCAATAGTTATATTGGTTTCAAAGGCTCTTAGCATCGTACAAATTTTATTCATCATTGTTTCTTGTTGAGTAAGATGTTAACGTAACTGGGGATCAAACTATTAGGAATTAGGATAGTTGGGTTAGGAGGAGGATTATTGAGAGAAGGATCTACATTTTTTGGAGGTGAAGCCATGGAATTTAGTGAAGAATAAAGGTGTTTTTCAAAACTGTTAATATTAATAGGTGTATTATGATGCATACTTTGATTTCAATGTGGATGCTTCTTTATACTCATTGACACATATTTTAGAGATAAATTACGTTGTAATCATCCATTTACTCGAGTCCACTCAAGAGGTCCACTCATGCACTTGTTGAGCTGATGGAGTCAAAATTTTGAATTAAACTCCTTTAATTATCAAATTATTTGAAATTTGGTAGCAAAGTTAAAAAAATGAACTCCTCCAATGGTTAGATTATTTGAAATTTGAATTGTTTAAATTGACATCCAAATTCAATTTTAAATTTTTGAAAAAGCTCGAAAAATTGTTATGAGCAGTAAAAATTTGTTTCAACGGTCAAATCTGATTTATGTCTGGTAAAATTATTTCAAATGTTGTCAATCTAATTTATGTAGGTTTATTTCAACACAATAATTTTGTGGCAGCAATTAGAACCCCATCCACCAAGTTGTGCACTAGAGGATCCCTAACCCGTACGAGCATGAGCATGGGCAAGGAAGCAAACAAATCGTCACTTTTTATGTGTTGATTCTCTCTTATAAACCACATTCAGTCTGTGATGCACCCAATGTGGGACTAAATCCACAATAAATTATAAAAAAATTATCTCAAAAAATAAATTAAATTTGATAAATGACAATAGTGTATTCAGTTAATGGTCAATGTTCAAACTCAAATAATGTGCATCCAACCATTGGATGTTATTGAGTGCAGTACAGGGCAATGTGGCTACCACAGGGTGGTCACACTTTAATTATCATGCATTTGTGCTTTTGAAGAACTTATCTGGCCTCCAATCCAAATGTGGGATAAATCCCTACTCTAAAACTTGCTTCAACATTTTACTACTCATCAAAAAGTATTGTCTCGTCATCATGAACTGATTTAACCATGATTTTCACCTGGTAATAAAAATTCTTTGTCGAAGGTGGCAATTGATGTTAGGAAATGCTATGAACACCAATTGGTTATCGTCTAATGGATCCTAGAAGATTCCAAAGTTTGTTAATACTATAATGTCCCTCACTCAAGTTACGTGTACCTATTAGGGCTAATCTGATATGTGAATGACTATATATAAAACCTTAGTAATAGGTTTTAATTTCTCACTTCATGGTTTAATTACTACAATTAGTAATGATGAGTTTCTTACTGGGTAATCTATGATTGAATGTTTTTGTTATACTATAAATATTTGAATTGAGTTTAGTAAATTTGATATTGTGGGTAAGATTGATCCACTGGTGATTACGATAACTGGAGTGTCTATAGATCACCTTCTGAACAATATCTACAAAGTACTATATGCAATCCTTTCATGTTGTTTCATCTTTCACTAACCCTTGAGAGTATCACACTGGTAGTCTTTCATTGTTCTAAATAGTATCACACTGGCAGTCTTCGTTGTTTCATATTTTTCTTGTTGGTACTGGAATGGAGATCATTTTTCAATGAAGTGGTACATCTACGAATGGTACCCTTCAATTTTTTTTATTGATATGGCAAGGCTACTGCATAGTTCTTCCTAGGTTTAACTCTTTTGGATGTTATCGTAATATGAATTTCTACTCTAGGATCTTAGCTCTGATACCACTTGAAACAGAACTTCATAAAATGATCAAAATTATCAATTACAATGTAAATCCAATTCGAGATATAATGTAACCAGGTGAATACAACCCCCTAGAGAGGGTGTAGTCTCATATCCACTTAGAGAGGGAGAATTTTCTTGTGTTATAGGCAATTCAAATGTCTATTCAATGGTGATAACTTAATGAATAATTCTACCTATTAATAGATGAAAAGAATCAATGAACTGACATGACTAATTAATGAACTGACATGATTAATTTGGGATCATTAGAATATATATATTATCATGTTTCCATTCTTATTATAATGTTCACATGATATTAACTAACTCTACCATAACTACCCTCTTAAAAATCATCAAATTTTAAGATTCATCATCTCTTGAACTTCACAATGTCTTCTAATCGATTTTCCCAACCATGAAGATATTTTATTTTCTAATTTATCAATATATACCAAATTTGGTATTTTTTGAAGTATTTACTATAGCTAAAACTTCTTGAAATACCCCACGATTAATTTCCACTATATGAGGTACATCATAAGACAACTATATAGTTAATCCTTTGTGTCTATAATAATGAAGCTCCATATAATCCAAATCCAACCATGTTTTGCTTTGGTTTCCATATTTGAAACAAAAGTTTGATCAATTATCCATATATAAATTATGCAATTTCATCTTTAATATTAAAAAATGAATTTATTTTGTCAAATAAGATCTACTTTTTCCATTTATCAACTAATTTAGATTGTGCAATTCTATATTTAAACTTCAAAATGTGGATGAATTTTATCATTAAATATCCACTTTCTTCCATTCATCAACAAATTTACATAAGAAATTAATTATTTCTCTAGTCATGCTTGTAGTCTCATATATCAAAATAGAATAAAAATAAAATGAAGTATTTTTCTTTAACTTGTTCCAATAGATATTTTTATCAAAAACTAAAAACTCCTTACTCCATATAATATTTGTATACATACAAATTATTCATTGAATATTGCAATGTTAGTTGTTCCTTTGTAACTAATATTGTCTTGGTGCATGTACCCATGATTTTGGGTTTGTGTCAATATTATGTGCTTGGGTACGTGTATTGCATATTGATGATGCAATCATGACACATAGAGTGTACCAATAAGGCAAATCATATTTTTACAAATAATTTAAGTTATTCTAACATGTATACCAACATTCGCATATCATTGCAAACTCACACCCCGAGTACCCCCCACACATTCACACCCACATGCCCCAAGATTTTAGGATAGTACTAGGTGCTCCATACACAACCTATGTATCCCCACACCAATGAAACCATCCAACCTTACTTGTACCTACGTAAGTCACAAATATCATTTTAAACTTCCAAAGGTAGATATTTTTATAAACTATCTTTGATTACTCACCATCTAACATAAATTTAATATATTTTGTGATTGCTCTAATTTATTCTTAGATTCAATCTTCAAAAGTTGTATTTTCCACTTGTATTCCTTGAAATTAGAATGATAATTCCAACCATTTAATTAAATTGTACTACTATATTTTTTTAAAATGGAGTATATGTATTATACTTGATACACTAGGAAAACTTGATCATTCCTTTGTTATATCGAGTCACCAAGATATAGCACCATTGTGACATCATTTATGAGTTAGCTTCTAGAAAGGATTAAATTTCTCATTAATAGTCATCTTTATCTTTTGTACTTGGAGAATTTTCTTCTTAAATGTCAATTTTAAAAAATGTAATTGTTAATATTATGAACACAATTTATTGAATTTGAAGCATTTGAACCTTGTAGGTTCAAGTTAAATACATTATAAAAAAAAAAAAAAAATTTCATATTGTAGTGATGAATCACTACAATCTAGTTGAAGTGTGCTCCAAATATGGTGTCCTTAATTCAAAGAAAAGAGGATGAAGGTTGAGGCCATTTCCAACTTCTAGAAACTCTAGATCACATATCAACATTGGAAAAGAAAGCACTAATATGCAATAATCAACATATTAGTAAGAATTATATGAACCAAAGAATGATGGTCCGAGTCACAAATAATCTAGGGAGAATCCTATCTTAGGAGAATCAAAGGAAAATTTCCAAGCTGATAGGAAAAAGTATCATATCAAATCAAGCAAGAGGATAATAAGGAACTTTTATGAGGCTCAACTAGAAAAGAAGAAAGTCTAACATATTGGCTTATCAAAACTTATAAAGTCCTAAAAGAAATGCCTAAGCAAAAGTCTTGGTTACACAAACAAGAAAATCCTGATCATGCAAATAGAATGTGTTAGAAATTTTTTTAAAATAACACATAGTTCTAAAGTGAAAAAATACACCAATACCAAGAGGAAGATAGGTGAATGTGTATATTTTTAGGAAGAAGAAACACAATATGCCATTATTAATAACATATGGGTTATCTACCAAGAACACTTTACCTTTGCAATTCAAGTCAAGATAGGTGAATCGTTAAAGATGAAATAATGGGGGTTTGCAACCACAATAGCTATAGACTAACAATAAATATGGAAAAGAATAAATCCATTAAGTATTTATAATCCCCAAGAAAAAGGTAGATAAAAATTTAAATCATCCTACAAATTTTGGAGGAAAAATTTTCCTATTGTAATCTATAAATAGTAGTAGTCTTAGCTTTGTAAACAATCAATAAGTTTGCAATTGTATACATTTGTAGGCTTTATTTTTATTTCTTTATAAAATTAGTTGTGGTTCTTGATTGGATTGTGGGCAATCTCGAACCCTCGCTTCCAGAAAAATATCTGTAAAATATTAGTTGCATATATATGCACGAGAGTCTATGTTTATTTTTTAGCATAGCCTGTAGATCTATTTATATGTGTATGTATCTATCTATGACCTTTTGCCTGAATATTGAGTTTATTAAGTGTCTTTTTTTGGATCGAGTCACTTGTTTGGCTCTCTTATGGGACCTACATTATTATGCATGCATATAATTGGTAACTTTCATTTGTAATTCACTATATCGAGGAGAGGAAGTGTTCACCATTGGAACATAATGTTAAGGCCTATATTTGCAAGAAAATCTTAACAAGTCTCTTGATGCATCACCCTTATTTTATTTTGTTGAGTTGTTTATTTTTTATTTTTACTTTCTCTCATCTATTTCCCTTTGTTGAGCAACAAGTTCACCTTGAATATCACATCTTAACAAGTATCCAACCTTTTAAAAACTCTTGGCGTCCCTCAATTGAGCCAAACCCCACACTGTCGGCTATAGCCCCATTATGTTGCTCCTACTAAGGCATGATTACCCTAGGCAATGAAAATCAGAGACAACAACAATTTAATGATATACCTGGTAGGATTTCATTAACACATAATTGGTCCTAAAATTGCAACAAGAAGTAGGAATGAGACTTGGTAAGGGTCTTGGATTGTTCCTGCTTATTGAAGTACCTCTTTTTGAAGAACACAAGCTTATACTGAGAGGGGGGGTGAACAATATAGCACCCACTTTTTACTTTCTTTCCAAACCAATATCAATTAATGTCCTTAATTGCAATAACCAAATATAGCAGTGTGCATTAATAACTCAGATAGCAATAGTAAGCAAGAGCACAAGTCACCACACACAATTTGAGACACAATATTTAACGTGGTTCCCCCAATGTGGGGTACTCCACAAGATAATCTCCTTATAATATTTCACACAAAAATAAGGATCCTTATCCAATACAATGATTACTTTGATCTGCTCAAAGCTAGGCAATACACTGATCTGCTCAGGTAGGCAATCCACTGATCTGCTCAGCTAGGCAACACACTGATCTGCTCGGTAGGCAATCCACTGATCTGCTTACTAGACACCGATCCCGTAGGCAATCCACCGATCTGCTTAGCTAGGCAACACACCGATCTGCTTAGGTAGGCAATCCACTGATCTGCTCAACTAGGCAACACACTGATATGCTTAGGTAGGCAATCCACTAATCTACTTAGCTAGGCAACACACTGATCTGCTCAAGTAGGCAATCCACTGATCTACTCAGCTAGGAATACACTGATTCACAAGCTCACAATATACTTGTCCAAATCTGCTCAACTAGGCAACACACATTACTTGATCCAATTGCTCAACTAGGCAACACATATACTTGTCCACATCTCTCACAAATACATGATCTGCTCAACAAGCTCACATAGAACTTGTCCAAATCTGCTCAACAAGCTCACACAGAACTTGTCCAAATCTGCTCAACAAGCTCACACATAACTTGTCCAAATCTGCTCAACAAGCTCACATAGAACTTGTCCAAATCTGCTCAACAAGCTCACATAGAACTTGTCCAAATATTCTCAACAAGCTCACATAGAACTTGTCCAAATCTTCTCAACAAGCTCACATAGAACTTGTCCAAATATGCTCAACAAGCTCACACATAACTTGTCCAAATATTCTCAACAAGCTCACACATAACTTGTCCAAATCTATCCCAAAAGCCTTCTCAAAGGCTCAATCAATCATACTCAAGTAGTACTCAAATCTCATCCACAAATCTTATGAAGGCAAGGCTCAAATATGAACTCAACAATGAATGGTAATACACTCTTCAAAGGATGACAACTATGATCCACAATGATCTCAACTCAAATCAATCTCATAGAAGCATAAAGAGAATTGTTAGAGACTCAATATGTTCTATACTCAAATCCAATATCTTTCTCAACTCAAGGCAATCTCATAGAAGCATAAAGAGAATTGTTAGAGACTCAATATGTTCTATCCTCAAATCTCAATCTCAACTCAAATCCAGAATATAGAATAGTTTGTTTCATGGAACTTGAACAACCACTTCACACAATCACTTGACTAGGCTCAAACAACTCTTCTCAACCAACTACCACAAGGAACAACTCTTTCTTACAAACCCTAGTCCAAGCATGTATCAACCAACTCAAATGTTTCCAACAATGCTCAACCACAAATCTCACATAACAATGATACTCATGTTCTTCTCAAGTTCAAGTTCTTTGCATAACCAATGGGCTTCAACAACAATGCTAATAAAATATTCTTCACATAACAATGATACTCATGTTCTTTTCAAGTTCTTTGCATAACCAATGGGCTTCAACAACTATGCTTATAAAACAAGGTTTAACCACAACTCTCAAACTAGAAAACCTTGAAGCATTCAACCAACCACTTTCGAAAAGGAAACCACAATCAATCCTTTTCTCTCCAATGATATTTCAGAAATCAACCACCATAATCAATCAATAGGAGAATGTGCCCATACCTTTTATGAAGATGAAGAAACCCCTTTGGAAATCTGCCACACTCAACACACTTTGAAAAAGAACAAAACAACCTTCACTTTGAACCCCTTTACAAAAATATAAATATCTCTTTACATACACCTTATTTCTCCATCTAATCAAGTTAATCAAATAGCCCTCGAAATAAGCTTTCCAACGATATATAATATGGTATACTTCTAAAAGAGGAAAACACCAAAAATTTCTCTTTTTCTAAAAGTGCATTTCAACCCTTATATCTTGCCTTCCAAGTAAATAAAAATTTAATCAAACATTATTCCCTTAGCATCACCTTATTCCTCCAACATTAGGCAATAATAAAAAATATTCAATAAAATGTTTACTTGCCTCTTAGAGGGAATCAAACCCTCGTCACTTCCCACTCAACACCACAACCGTGGTGCCAAAGACCACGTGAGCTATCTGCTCACATAGGACAGAGAGCAAAAATGCTCCCTATATTTTGCTGCCCTTGCTCATGCCAAAAATGTGCACCAAATGCTCTTCTTCCACACTCTACAAAAATCGAACCTGGTGGGAATCGAACGCATGCCCTATTGCAACCAAAAACTCCACGCTTCCCAAGCTCACCGTTGGACCACGCTATCACATCGAAGGATTTTAGGGCTTTCACTTTTTGTTCTCTTCGTTCGATGCTTAGACTTTTGAATCGAAAGCCTTTGCATATATATATGCAACCTTCCTTTAATTTCACATACGTCGGCACCTTTAATTATTAATTTCCTTTTGATGGTGCATGGTTTTTATGACGTCGGCGATGACTTTAATTTTAATTTTAAAATTTAAATTTAAATTTTAAATAATTAAAATTTAAACTAAATATTTAAAATTAAATATCTCCATCACCGGGGCACCTTTTTCGATGAAACGAAAAGCCAACCTGGGTTTTAAGAAAAACCCATTTCAAATCTGCCATCCATGGTTTTAAATAAAACCTTTTATTTTTCCTGCCTTGGTTTTCACAAAACCCCTGTATATATCCATGCTCTCCAAAATCTCATAAAACATCAATGTGATCCATGTGACATCAATGACAACATAAAATAACTCAAATTTCCAACAATCTCCCCCTTTGTCATTGATGGCAACACCTCTAATGCAAATCACCACAATCACTGTAAAAACCATCTCTGAGAATCAAAGTTGCTCCCCCTGACTCAATACTCTCTTTGGAGGCTGCTCCCCCTAACTCAATGCTCTCTTTGGAGGCTTCTCCCCTAACTCAAATCTTTCCCCCTTACTCAAATCTCTCCCCCTTTGACATCAATGGCAAAAGGGACACCTATGGGGCTAAAATATATGACTCTTAAGCTTAGCCCCCTCACCACCTTCTCTCTTGAGGTGATTAATTTTGGGGTGGGAGTACTTTTACTCCCATATTACATTGTTTCTTTCCTCTATCAACTTCCTTCCATGTTTTTCTTATATCCTTCTCTTGATGAATTACTTGATCTTCTTGTCTAGAACCTGTTTGACCTTCTTGCCTTAGCCTTGAACCTATTTGGAATTGAGTCCTACACCATTTTGCAATATGTCCAAAGTTATTGCAATTAAAACACTTGATATTGTAGCCTTTGGATGGTGCCCATATCCTGAATTCTTTCTTGAAATAATTTCCATATCCATTCCTTTCTTGAACCCTGTATTGTGAAGCTCTATTTTCATGACCATTATGACCATGACTTCTGAATTGTGTAGCTCTAAAACCAAAACCATGTTGCTCATTTTCTTTGCACTAAGAAGCTCTATGACCAATCCTGTTGCATAAGAAGCAATGTCCCTGAAAACCATACCTTCTTCCTTTGAAGTTTCTTCTAGCAAAATCAAACTTCTTTGATCCATGGACCCCTGTAGTGTATAGCCCTGTGTCCAAATCCATTACAAGAAAAACAATGTCCTTGAAAAGCCCTTTGTTCATGCCTTAGTTCCTCATACCTTTCTTGACCATTATCCTTATGATCATTTTCAACTTGTGCATTGCATCCTTGAACCTTCTTTGTAGTATCTAAATCCTTTTCCTTAATTTCTTCCTTGCTTTCCTCTTCAAGTATTTCTTTTCCTTTTGAACTTGATTCACCTATCTCAAAACAAGATCCAAATTGAATATTTGGAGCCATAGGAACTTTGGAACTTTCTTCATAATACTTAGGTGCTTCCTTGCTTTCATCTTTTAGAACTTCCTTTCCTTTTGAGTGTGATTCCCCAAACCTAAAATATGAGACCTTTGGTGCTTTGGAATCTTTCTCTTCTTTCTCTTCATTTGTGTCAAGTAGCAAATTGGCATCCATATTTATTGTCTCTGAAATACATGTTTCCTTCTTAGTGAAAATATCTTGACCTTTTGAGTCATGTGATGGATCAAACTTCTCACGTATGGAACATCTCAATTCTTTTAGATTCTCCTTAACCTCTTGTAGTTGCTCATGGATATTATTGAAATCTTCCTTTAGATCAATTGAGACATCTATCTTTCTTACAATATTCTCTTGTTTAACTTCTTCTGCTTGGAGTGAATGTTCTTCTTCTACTTCTTTTATCCCATAGAAAAACCCTTCTTCATCTTCACTATCACTAAGATCATTATAATCTTCTATAGCAAACAAACTCTCATGATTTCTTTGACCATGCCTGTTTCCTTGATGTGTCATCTCATCTTCACTATCACTGAATCCATTGCAATATCCTGATCTGTGATCTCTTTGACCACACACAAAGCATTGTTCTCTTTCACCTTCTATTCCAAGGAATAGATGTTCTTCCTTTTCATCATCTGACTTGTCTTTATCATTATGATCTGAGCTATCACTTGCTTCTACAATGTAGTAAGATTTCTTTACCTTACAAAAAATTTTCTTCTTCTCATACCTGTTTTGCTTGTATCTCTCATCTTTGTCATGCTTATGCTTTCCATATTCTTTTCTTCTGTGACCCTATTTTTCATCATCACTATTTTCTTCATGTGGACACTTGTGTGCATAGTGACCAAGATCACCACACTTGTAGCATCTGACTTTCCTCATATCCCTAAAATTCCTTGAGTCCTTATTCCTTTTGATGAAGTTAGCTTCCTCATCATTAACTGGATCTCTATCTATCTCTGGAACCTTCCCTTTCTCTTTCTCTGAAGCCTTGAATGCAATCTCTTTTATTGGAACCTGATGCTTACTCACCCTCATCTCATAAGTTGTGAGAGTTCCTTGTAGTTCTTCCATTGTTAGCTTGTTGATATCCATTGTTTCTTCTATTGTTGAAACCTTTGCATCATACTTCATGGGAAGTGATCTCAAAACCTTTTGAGTAACTTTTGATTCTTTCATCTCAAATCCTAGGCCTCTCATGGTGTTAGTAATCTCATCAACTCAAAGTAAAAACTTTGCAATATCTTCAGAATCTTCCATTTTCAATTCCTCAAATATTTTTCTATGAGTTTGTAGTTTTGACAACTTTACCTTGGAATCTCCTTCATAAGTATTCCACAACTTGGTCCACATTTCATTAGCTAAATTACATACCATGACCTTTGCAAAATATGTCTCACGTAGCCCACTCAAAATATAATTTATTGCCCTTGCATTGATCTCAACCAATTTCTTGATAGTCTTATCTACCTCGGGATCACCTTCAACCTTATACTCTTTTTCAACCATCTACCATACCTCATATCCTTGTGATATCAAGTAGTTCTTCATTCTCATGCTCTAGAAAGCATAATTGTTATCATCAAATAATGGTGCCTTATTTTTAGATGATCCATTCTGTGAAGCCATCTGTGTTCTTGTAGAATCTACCCTCAAGTTGTTAGCCTTTTTGAAGGAACCCACTCTGATACCAATTGAAGAACACAAGCTTATACTGAGAGGGGGTGAACAGTATAGTACCCACTTTTTACTTTCTTTCCAAACCAATATCAATTAATGTCCTTAATTGCAATAACCAAATATAGTAGTGTGCATTAATAACTTAGATAGCAATAGTAAGCAAGAGCACAAGTCACCACACATAATTGAGACACAATATTTAATGTGGTTCCCCCAATGTGGGGTACTCCACAAGATAATATCCTTATAATATTTCACATAAAAATAAGGATCCTTATCCAATACAATGATTACTTTGATCTGCTCAAAGCTAGGCAATACATTGATCTGCTCAGGTAGGCAATCCATTGATCTGCTCAGCTAGGAAATAATATTCTCGGGTAGGCAATCGATACTTAGGAAATGGATATTCTTGGTAGGCAATCCATTGATTCTCAGCTAGGCAACACATTGATCTGCTTAGGTAGGCAATCCACTGATCTGCTCAGCTAGGCAATCAATTGATCTACTATTCACAACTAAATTCTCAACTTGTCCATATCTTTTAAAAGCTCACACAGAACTTGTCAAATCTGCTCAACAAGCTCACACATAACTTGTCCAAATCTGCTCAACAAGCTCACATAGAACTTGTCCAAATCTGCTCAACAAGCTCACATAGAACTTGTCCAAATCTGCTCAACAAGCTCACATAAAACTTGTCCAAATCTGCTCAACAAGCTCACATAGAACTTGTCCAAATATGCTCAACAAGCTCACACAGAAGTTGTCCAAAATCTATCCCAAAAGCCTTCTCAAAGGCTCAATCAATCATACTCAAGTAGTACTCAAATCTCATCCACAAATCTTATGAAGGCAAGGCTCAAATATGAACTCAACAATGAATGGTAATACACTCTTCAAAGGATGACAACTATGATCCACAATGATCTCAACTCAAATCAATCTCATAGAAGCATAAAGAGAATTGTTAGAGACTCAATATGTTCTATACTCAAATCCAATATCTTTCTCAACTCAAGGCAATCTCATAGAAGCATAAAGAGAATTGTTAGAGACTCAATATGTTCTATCCTCAAATCTCAATCTCAACTCAAATCTATAATATAGAATAGTTTGTTTCATGGAACTTGAACAACCACTTCACACAATCACTTGACTAGGCTCAAACAACTCTTCTCAACCAACTACCACAAGGAACAACTCTTTCTTACAAACCCTAGTCCAAGCATGTATCAACCAACTCAAATGTTTCCAACAATGCTCAACCACAAATCTCACATAACAATGATACTCATGTTCTTCTCAAGTTCAAGTTCTTTGCATAACCAATGGGCTTCAACAACAATGCTAATAAAACATTCTTCACATAACAATGATACTCATGTTCTTTTCAAGTTCTTTGCATAACCAATGGGCTTCAACAACTATGCTTATAAAACAAGGTTTAACCACAACTCTCAAACTAGAAAACCTTGAAGCATTCAACCAACCACTTTCGAAAAGGAAACCACAATCAATCCTTTTCTCTCCAATGATATTTCAGAAATCAACCACCATAATCAATCAATAGGAGAATGTGCCCATACCTTTTATGAATATGAAGAAACCCCTTTGGAAATCTGCCACACTCAACACACTTTGAAAAAGAACAAAACAACCTTCACTTTGAACCCCTTTACAAAAATATAAATATCTCTTTACATACACCTTATTTCTCCATCTAATCAAGTTAATCAAATAGCCCTCGAAATAAGCTTTCCAATGATATATAATATGGTATACTTCTAAAAGAGGAAAACACCAAAAATTTCTCTTTTTCTAAAAGTGCATTTCAACCCTTATATCTTGCCTTCCAAGTAAATAAAAATTTAATCAAACATTATTCCCTTAGCATCACCTTATTCCTCCAACATTAGGCAATAATAAAAAATATTCAATAAAATGTTTACTTACCTCTTAGAGGGAATCGAACCCTCATCACTGCCCACTCAACACCACAACCATGGTGCCAAAGACCACGTGAGCTATCTGCTCACATAGGACAGAGAGCAAAAATGCTCCCTATATTTTTCTGCCCTTGCTCATGCCAAAAATGTGCGCCAAATGCTCTTCTTCCACACTCTATGAAAATCGAACCCGGTGGGAATCGAACGCATGCCCTGTCACAACCAAAAACTCCATGCTTCCCAAGCTCACCGTTGGACCACGTTGTCACATCGAAGGATTTCGGGGCTTCCACTTTTTGTTCTCTTCGTTCGATGCTTAGACTTTTGAATCGAAAGCCTTTGCATATATATATGCAACCTTCCTTTAATTTCACATACGTCGGCACCTTTAATTATTAATTTCCTTTTGATGGCGCATGGTTTTTATGACGTCGATGATGACTTTAATTTTAATTTTAAAATTTAAATTTTAAATAATTAAAATTTAAACTAAATATTTAAAATTAAATATCTCCATCACTGGGGCACCTTTTTCGATGAAACGAAAGGCCAACCTGGGTTTTAAGAAAAACCCATTTCAAATCTGCCATCCATGGTTTTAAATAAAACCTTTTATTTTGCCTGCCTTGGTTTTCACAAAAACCCTGTATATATCCATGCTCTCCAAAACTCAAAACTCAAAGTGATCCATGTGACATCAATGACAACATAAAATAACTCAAATTTCCAACAATCTCCCCCTTTGTCATTGATGGCAACACCTCTAATGCAAATCACCACAATCACTACAAAAACCATTTCTGAGAATCAAAGTTGCTCCCCTTGACTCAATACTCTCTTTGGAGGCTGCTCCCCCTAACTCAATGCTCTCTTTGGAGGGTCTCCCTAACTCAATCTCTCCCCTTACTCAAATCTCTCCCCCTTTGACATCAATGGCAAAAGGGACACCTATGGGGCTAAAATATATGACTCTTAAGCTTAGCCCCCTCACCACCTTCTCTCTTGAGGTGATTAATTTTGGGGTGGGAGTACTTTTACTCCCATATTACATTGTTTCTTTCCTCTATCAACTTCCTTCCATGTTTTTTTGATATCCTTCTCTTGATGAATTACTTGATCTTCTTGTCTAGAACCTGTTTGACCTTCTTGCCTTGAACTATGAACCTATTTGGAATTGAGTCCTACACCATTTTGCAATATGTCCAAAGTTATTGCAATTAAAACACTTGATATTGTAGCCTTTGGATGGTGCCCATATCCTGAATTCTTTCTTGAAATAATTTCCATATCCATTCCTTTCTTGAACCCTGTATTGTGAAGCTCTATTTTCATGACCATTATGACCATGACTTCTGAATTGTGTAGCTCTAAAACCAAAACCATTTTGCTCATTTTATTTGCACTGAGAAGCTCTATGACCAATCCTGTTGCATAAGAAGCAATGTCCCTAAAAACCATACCTTCTTCCTTTGAAGTTTCTTCTAGAAAAATCAAACTTCTTTGATCCATGGACCATGTAGTGTATAGCCCTGTGTCCAAATCCATTACAAGAAAAACAATGTCCTTGAAAAGCCCTTTGTTCATGCCTTAGTTCCTCATACCTTTCTTGACCATTATCCTTATGATCATTTTCAACTTGTGCATTGCATCCTTGAACCTTCTTTGTAGTATCTAAATCCTTTTCCTTAATTTCTTCCTTGCTTTCCTCTTCAAGTATTTCTTTTCCTTTTGAACTTGATTCACCTATCTCAAAACAAGATCCAAATTGAATATTTGGAGCCATAGGAACTTTGGAACTTTCTTCATAAAACTTAGGTGCTTCCTTGCTTTCATATTTAAGAACTTCCTTTCCTTTTGAGTGTGATTCCCCAAACCTGAAATATGAGACCTTTGGTGCTTTGGAATATTTCTCTTCTTTCTCTTCATTTGTGTCAAGTAGCAAATTGGCATCCATATTTATTGTCTCTGAAATACATGTTTCCTTCTTAGTGAAAATATCTTGACCTTTTGAGTCATGTGATGGATCAAACTTCTCATGTATGGAACATCTCAATTCTTTTAGATTCTCCTTAACCTCTTGTAGTTGCTCATGGATATCATTGAAATCTTCCTTTAGATCAATTGAGACATCTGTCTTTCTTACAATATTCTCTTGTTTAACTTCTTCTGCTTGGAGTGAATGTTCTTCTTCTACTTCTTTTATCCCATAGAAAAACCCTTCTTCATCTTCACTATCACTAAGATCATTATAATCTTCTATAGCAAACAAACTCTCATGATTTCTTTGACCATGCCTGTTTCCTTGATGTGTCATCTCATCTTCACTATCACTGAATCCATTGCAATATCCTGATCTGTGATCTCTTTGACCACACACAAAGCATTGTTCTCTTTCACCTTCTATTCCAAGGAATAGATGTTCTTCCTTTTCATCATCTGACTTGTCTTTATCATTGTGATCTGAGCTATCACTTGCTTCTACAATGTAGTAAGATTTCTTTACCTTACAAAAATTTTTCTTCTTCTCATACCTGTTTTGCTTGTATCTGTCATCTTTGTCATGCTTATGCTTTCCATATTCTTTTCTTCTGTGACCCTATTTTTCATCATCACTATTTTCTTCATGTGGACACTTGTGTGCATAGTGACCAAGATCACCACACTTGTAGCATCTGACTTTCCTCATATCCCTAAAATTCCTTGAGTCCTTATTCCTTTTGATGAAGTTAGCTTCCTCATCATTAACTGGATCTCTATCTATCTCTCGAACCTTCCCTTTCTCTTTCTCTGAAGCCTTGAATGCAATCTCTTTTATTGGAACCTGATGCTTACTCACCCTCATCTCATAAGCTGTGAGAGTTCCTTGTAGTTCTTCCATTGTTAGCTTGTTGATATCCATTGTTTCTTCTATTGTTGAAACCTTTGCATCATACTTCATGGGAAGTGATCTCAAAACCTTTTGAGTAACTTTTGATTCTTTCATCTCAAATCCTAGGCCTCTCATGGTGTTAGTAATCTCATCAACTCAAAGTAAAAACTTTGCAATATCTTCAGAATCTTCCATTTTCAATTCCTCAAATATTTTTCTATGAGTTTGTAGTTTTGACAACTTTACCTTGGAATCTCCTTCATAAGTATTCCACAACTTGGTCCACATTTCATTAGCTGAATTACATACCATGACCTTTGCAAAATCTATCTCACGTAGCCCACTCAAAATACAATTTATTGCCCTTGCATTGATCTCAACCAATTTCTTGATAGTCTTATCTCCCTCGGGATCACCTTCAACCTTATACTCTTTTTCAACCATCTGCCATACCTCATATCCTTGTGATATCAAGTAGTTCTTCATTCTCATGCTCTAGAAAGCATAATTGTTACCATCAAATAGTGGTGCCTTATTTGTAGATGATCCATTCTATGAAGCCATCTGTGTTCTTGTAGAATCTACCCTCAAGCTGTTAGCCTTTCTGAAGGAACCCACTCTGATACCAATTGAAGAACACAAGCTTATACTGAGAGGGGGGTGAATAGTATAGCACCCACTTTTTACTTTCTTTCCAAACCAATATCAATTAATGTCCTTAATTGCAATAACCAAATATAGTAATGTGCATTAATAACTTAGATAGCAATAGTAAGCAAGAGCACAAGTCACCACACACAATTTGAGACACAATATTTAACATGGTTCCCCCAATGTGGGGTACTCCACAAGATAATCTCCTTATAATATTTCACATAAAAATAAGGATCCTTATCCAATACAATGATTACTTTGATCTGCTCAAAGCTAGGCAATACATTGATCTGCTCAGGTAGGCAATCCACTGATCTACTCAACTAGGCAACACACTGATCTGCTTAGGTAGGCAATCCACTGATCTGCTCAGCTAGGCAACACATTGATCTGCTCAGGTAGGCAATCCATTGATTCTCAGCTAGGCTCAACAAGCTCATAGAACTTGTCCAAATCTGCTCAACAAGCTCACATAGAACTTGTCCAAATCTGCTCAACAAGCTCACATAGAACTTGTCCAAATTTTAATAAGCTCACATAGAACTTGTCCAAATCTGCTCAACAAGCTCACATAGAACTTGTCCAAATCTGCTCAACAAGCTCACACAAAACTTGTCCAAATATGCTCAACAAGCTCACATAGAACTTGTCCAAATATGCTCAACAAGCTCACACATAACTTGTCCAAATCTGCTCAACAAGCTCACACAGAACTTGTCCAAATCTATCCCAAAATCCTTCTCAAAGGCTCAATCAATCATACTCAAGTAGTACTCAAATCTCATCCACAAATATTATGAAGGCAAGGCTCAAATATGAACTCAACAATGAATGGTAATACACTCTTCAAAGGATGACAACTATGATCCACAATGATCTCAACTCAAATCAATCTCATAGAAGCATAAAGAGAATTGTTAGAGACTCAATATGTTCTATACTCAAATCCAATATCTTTCTCAACTCAAGGCAATCTCATAGAAGCATAAAGAGAATTGTTAGAGACTCAATATGTTCTATCCTCAAATCTCAATCTCAACTCAAATCTATAATATAGAATAGTTTGTTTCATGGAACTTGAACAACCACTTCACACAATCACTTGACTAGGCTCAAACAACTCTTCTCAACCAACTACCACAAGGAACAACTCTTTCTTACAAACCCTAGTCCAAGCATGTATCAACCAACTCAAATGTTTCCAACAATGCTCAACCACAAATCTCACATAACAATGATACTCATGTTCTTCTCAAGTTCAAGTTCTTTGCATAACCAATGGGCTTCAACAACAATGCTAATAAAATATTCTTCACATAACAATGATACTCATGTTCTTTTCAAGTTCTTTGCATAACCAATGGGCTTCAACAACTATGCTTATAAAACAAGGTTTAACCACAACTCTCAAACTAGAAAACCTTGAAGCATTCAACCAACCACTTTCGAAAAGGAAACCACAATCAATCCTTTTCTCTCCAATGATATTTCAGAAATCAACCACCATAATCAATCAATAGGAGAATGTGCCCATACCTTTTATGAAGATGAAGAAACCCCTTTGGAAATCTGCCACACTCAACACACTTTGAAAAAGAACAAAACAACCTTCACTTTGAACCCCTTTACAAAAATAGAAATATCTCTTTACATACACCTTATTTCTCCATCTAATCAAGTTAATCAAATAGCCCTCGAAATAAGCTTTCCAACGATATATAATATGGTATACTTCTAAAAGAGGAAAACACCAAAAATTTCTCTTTTTCTAAAAGTGCATTTCAACCCTTATATCTTGCCTTCCAAGTAAATAAAAATTTAATCAAACATTATTCCCTTAGCATCACCTTATTCCTCCAACATTAGGCAATAATAAAAAATATTCAATAAAATGTTTACTTGCCTCTTAGAGGGAATCGAACCCTCATCACTGCCCACTCAACACCACAACCACGGTGCCAAAGACCACGTGAGCTATCTGCTCACATAGGACAAAGAGCAAAAATGCTCCCTATATTTCGCTGCCCTTGCTCATGCCAAAAACGTGCGCCAAATGCTCTTCTTCCACACTCTACGAAAATCGAACCCGATGGGAATCGAACGCATGCCCTGTCGCAACCAAAAACTCCACGCTTCCCAAGCTCACCGTTGGACCACGCTGTCACATCGAAGGATTTCGGGGCTTCCACTTTTTGTTCTCTTCGTTCGATGCTTAGACTTTTGAATCGAAAGCCTTTGCATATATATATGCAACCTTCCTTTAATTTCACATACGTCGGCACCTTTAATTATTAATTTCCTTTTGATGGCGCATGGTTTTTATGACGTCGGCGATGACTTTAATTTTAATTTTAAAATTTAAATTTAAATTTTAAATAATTAAAATTTAAACTAAATATTTAAAATTAAATATCTCCATCACCGGGGCACCTTTTTCGATGAAACGAAAGGCCAACCTGGGTTTTAAGAAAAACCCATTTCAAATCTGCCATCCATGGTTTTAAATAAAACCTTTTATTTTGCCTGCCTTGGTTTTCACAAAAACCCTGTATATATCCATGCTCTCCAAAATATCATAAAACTCAATGTGATCCATGTGACATCAATGATCCATGTGACATCAATGACAACATAAAATACCTCAAATTTCCAAAACTTTTATCACTTCGTGAATTAGCTCTAGAATAAACACCAAAATAAGCCATTGTTGAAGACACCATATTGAGGTTTAGGTGAAGACCTCTATCTACCTTATTTTAGAATCAAGAAGCTACATTAACTTTGTAATTCCATCCTAAATAAAAAATCTAAATATAACCATATGAAAATCCTATGTTCAAGTTTCTTACATCTACCAAATGTGATAAGAGTTGTCACTATCTACAACCATTCTATGAAGAAGGAAAGTTGTAGTCCATAATATGGATTCTCCACCCCCACTACCTCCCCCCAAAATATTCTCTTCTTGGAATGATAGAGGTCCATTGGTACCAGTAGCACCAAAAAAATATGGAAATAAATATCCTAGTCTACTCTAAAGTCTCTCACCTATTCCACTGGTGAAGATGTTACTACCCCTATCAAGCACCTTAACCATATGGTGAGCCTATGTACAATTCATAGCTTATGAGAGCAAAACATATCTCTAAGGTTGTTGGTGAGATATTTCAAAGGAAAATCTTGAGAATTCATACTACAACCCAATTTGATCACCTATTAGAACTAGCTCAAAAATATTTTTATTAAAATCTTTAGGGAAAAGGAGGATGAGGTATCACTCCTACAACAACTAGCAAAAATCATAAGATCTCCCATGGAGGTATTAGATGATTTCAACCTTATATTTCATAAATCATGGCATAAAATACTAGAGGATATGCGTTCCCCACTAGGTATGGCACTTATATACTATCTAAAAGCATTGGATTCTAATATTTCAATGATGATTAAAGCTAGATGAGGAAACTCCCTACCAAAATCATATGAATTGGCCATCCATGTTGAGCATGATTTAATTCATATTGGAAGACTAGCCCCTAGGCTTCCCATACATCTATATCCCAATGTGCAACCTCTAGTTCCTATTGTTCAACCAATGACCTCCTAGTCATCCTCCCATTCATCCTAAATTATTGTGTCCTCATAACTCCACCAAAATCTAAGGACCTTGATCAAGATGCATCCCACAAGCTTATTACATTAATAGCTAATAAAATGTTAGCTATGAGAAGGAAATAAAATACCTCAATATATCTCTATCAGAACAACTACAAGCCCCCTTTCCCACAAGAAAAAAAATTATATAGAAACTCTACCACTTGGTATCTTAGACCCTAGTTCCAAAATAATCAGGAAAATTTAGTCTCAAGCTCATCATTAGCAAATAGTCCTAGTGGTAACTCATTTACAAATAAAATTTTCTAGCCATGCTAAAAGAATTAGCCCTGATACAAAATAACTCTATATAGGATTCCATCACATGGTGCTACCTACCTCTTGAAATCCCCCTCAACCAAGTCAACATTGAAGATAAATCATAACTTTTGGCCACATCAACATATGATGTGATGTCATTTGACTCATATTTAAAACCTAAAAACCAAATGCCATATAATTCCTAAACAACCACCATAGAACCTAGTTATGTTTCTCAAG
The DNA here is from genome assembly GCA_028583015.1 of Wollemia nobilis. Taxonomy (NCBI): domain Eukaryota; kingdom Viridiplantae; phylum Streptophyta; class Pinopsida; order Araucariales; family Araucariaceae; genus Wollemia; species Wollemia nobilis. The sequence goes on along the minus strand of JAQPPZ010001901.1, from coordinate 1,240,084 downwards.
ATCAAATCTTAATAGCATGGGATGAGAGATAAATCTATGTAGTATTTGAATAGATGGGAAATATTATGGGTAAAATACCTTAGGTTTTATCAGATTATCTGATGATGTCCAAGAAGTGGGTAATGGAGGAAAAGGATGCAAGCAACCCATTGACCCTTGGTAGTTAGCATGAGTCAACCTGGTAAAAAAAATACCTTTCGACTACAATACCTCAATGGTTAATGACTACTATGAACCCTGTCATCCTTCAAACAAGTGGTCTAAGGGTCCTAGATGATCAAGATAGACCAATCAAAGATGACTCAAAATCATCAAAAATAACACTACCAAAAGTATCAAAATTTAATAAGTAGAGCACCTTAGCAACCACAGGGTAGTAATCAACACTACCAAAACCAACCAAGGGTACTCAGATTATTTAAGAGATATCATATTCAATTTAGTAGCGAATAATACCCCTAAAGTCCTTCAATATAGTAGATTAATTGAAAATATCCATTATTTCAGTCCTAATTCGAGAAAAACTAGCCATGATAGGATAGAAACAACACTTACAAATAAGAAAATAAAGGAAAGGAAAGTATATTTCTCAAATTAGGACTGAAATATACATGTAAAAAGTAGCAAACAAAATCTAGAATCAAGGGGAGATGGTTTGTAAATTAGCCAGAGGAGCATTTGGAGGCCTTATGACTTTGTGGGATCCTCGGATAGTAGAAGGCACCATTATTCAGAAATATGACAGGGTTCTTAGTGTTTTATTTAATGAAATAAACAACAACATGTCATGGATCCTTTCAAATATTTATGCCCCGACTTCAATTCAAGGGAGAGCTCTACTATGGGAGTACTTAGGCAATCTGAGTGAAATCTTCCATAATGTCCCTTGGATTCTAGCTGGGATTTTAACACTTCTCTTTACCCTTTAGACAAAATGGGTGGAAATGGACCACCTATCAGGAGCATGGATGAGTTCAATGACTTTGTGAACTCCAACATGTTGATGGATGTAAAACTTAGAGGAGCAAATTATACCTGGAGAAATCAACGAATAGGGTGTCATCTCATTCAAGAAAATCTTGACAGGTTTTTTCTATCAAAGGAGGCTACAACTTTGTTCAGTGATTCTACCCTACAATCCCTTCCTAAAATTGCCTCTGATCATAATCCCATTTTTTTGGATATCCCTAACTCTTTGTCCTTCAATAAACATTTCAAATTTCAATCTATGTGGATCAAACATTTCAGTTTCAGAGATAACTTAATTAAGTGGTGGCAGCAGCCTGTAAGGGGTAGTGCAACTTTTAAACTTGTTGGAAAATTAAAGTTTGTTAAGGAAAAGCTTTGAACATGGAACAAAGAGGTCTTTGGGAACCTCTTTGAAAATAAAAAATAGGTTGTTGAAATTTTGAAGATAATTGATCAAAGGATTCAACATGGTGATGCTGATGAAACTACTAGGTAGGAGGAACATACAAACTAATAGAGTTTCATAACATTTTGGCCTGTAAGGAAATCTATTGGAGGCAAAAATCAAGGGCTCTTTGGTTGAAATATAGAGATTCAAATTCCAAGTTTTTTCACATCACCATGCTTAGAAACAGAAACAATAACAAGATAAAAATTAAAAAAAAAATAGATGGTTCTATTACTTAGGACTTAACATAAATAAAAATGGAGGCAGTAACTTATTTCAATTCTATCATTGGTCAGGAATCGTAGTGCAATGAGGAGGCCAAAGATATTCTCTTGCAATTAATTCCTAGCATAATAAATGAGGATATAAACCTTAAGCTTCTAGCTTCCTTTTCTGATGAGGAAATTAAGGAAGCCTTGTTTAGCATGGAGCCAGACATAGCCCCGGGACCCAATGGCTTTCCCCCTTATTTCTATCAAGATTTTTAGGACATCATAAATGAGGATGTAATTTATGTTGTCAAATAATTCCAAGAAATCAATCATATACCAAAAGGTATTGTTAGGATCCCATCCTAACCCTTAATATAATAACTTCTATGATGTAATAATTCCTAAATAACGTGGGTAGATGAGTTAATTTCAGTGGTATATGAGTGTGTTATTTGAGTTTATTTTATAGTAGGATCCTAACAAGTGGTATCAGAGAACTTTTCAAGGCCAATTTTTGCTACAATAGTAATGATTCTTGCCTGTTAGGTATAATCCTCTATTATTTTTGTGTAAATTTTTTTCTATCAAAAAAAAAAAAAAGACAAATACCAGTCAAAAAAAATTAGTCCTTTTTAGTTGAGTAGGTAGAAACCCTATGTCGGGGGTTTTAAAATATCATGAAGAATATTTTGTTATTGGCTAAGCTAGATATCCCATACAACGTCTAGAGAATTGAGGGGCGATTAGGCTCCAATACCCAGGCCTCAGATAAAACTCGCGCACGGACTTGAGCTCCCACTCATCTTTGGGTGTATCGGGAGACCATTCTAGGGTTAACAAAATTTTATGCAGTAAGAAGCTTCTCTACCTTGTATCATCCATAGTCCATGAGACACAACATCCCAAACGATTACCCTCCCATACTATCAGAGAGGCATATAGTGTGCTCAAGGGTACGTGTGGAATCCTCCCTGAGTAGTGGCCTGAAATATTTGTCCAAGCACTATTGTTTGTCACTACGGTATAATAGAGGGCCTATGGATGTTACATACTCCTTTACTTAGCATACCCTGGTTCTGTTAAAACTTCAACCTGCAACAAAATCACAAATCAAAACTCCCTATTTGTAAACCTACATTCCAAATTCCCAAAAGTGAGCATATAAGAAAGGAATCCTCTACCAAAAAAATAACATACATTGCATGGATTCGGGATAAAATATGAGGGTGATAGTTAAGTTGACAGTCTGGAGAATAACAATCAAATTTATAGTGGTAGTAATAGTGATTTCAGTCAGGTTAGTGACTACAGTTTTCAAAACAGAATTGTCATAACAGTAACCTACAGAATACAGAGAATCTTCAGACTAGTGAGGTAAGCAGTTTCAGAGAGACTATCCAGGCTGAGCAAAATAGTGAGTGAGTGACTAGAGACAAATTATAGATAGTGCTCCAGTACCCAACTTTTGTACTGTAGCTCAAAATAAAAAACTGTAAACACCATTAGACTCGACAAAATAGGAGATAAAAAAAGTTTGAGGTGCCCAAAAGTAGTGTTGTGGGATATAGCTCATTGTGAGCACCTCTTCGAACTGATCATTTTGATATATAGCACCCACACACTTTTTTGAACACTTACTAAAAATAGTAAGTCCTGAAACCCAATTCTAATTTTAGTAACTGGTCACAAAAGGTTCCAAAATGGCCCAGGGTACCCGTGGACATCAAAAAGAGCTAGACAGATGGACTCGTTAACCAAATCCATTAAGAATTTGAACTTGGAAATTTTCTCCATAAGGGAAGAGGTCCAAGGTCTTTGTCTAGATCATGAGGCCACTAGCACTCGCTTAGAAGAAACACTGATAAATATGGGTAGTAATTTACATAAGGGACCACTCAAAACAGAACACCAGGCTGAAAACTCTGCAAGGAATGACCATGACCCATAAAATGCCAAAATTGGACTTCCCTCGATTTAATGGGAAGGATTTTGATGGGTGGTTATGTAGGGTTTATCAATTCTTTAGACTTCATAATGTTTCCATTTATCATCGAGTTCAGATGGCTTCCTTCAATTTGGAATCTGAGGCTCTACACTGGTTCCAGTGGTTACGTAATTCCAACCCAAATCTCTCTTGGGAGGAATTTGAGTCCCAACTACTGACCCGCTTTGGGCCTAGTTAGTATGAGGCCTTCACAAGGGCCTTGACCAAACTACAACAAACATCCTCAGTCCGTGATTACCAAACTCAATTTGAAAAATTGGCCAATAAGACGAGAATTGACGGAGGGGTTCTTCACGAGTTGTTTTATCAGTGGGTTAAAATGGGATCTCCAAGCTGAAGTAAAGATGTTGAAACCACATTCCATGATGGAAGCTATCAGTTTGGCCCATATGGTTGAATCTAAACTCTCAAACTAAAGGCACCCTCCGCGGTTTTCTCCAAATCGACCTTCATTTCCTTTCGTGCCCAAAATTTAGTGGATAGTAAACCTACTACACCCAAGGGACTGACTATAGAGGAGATGGATGCACATAGTGCCCAAGGATTATGTTATAATTATGATGAAAAGTATTTTTAAAGGACATAAGTGTGCAAACAAAATACTATTCTTGATAGATATTGAGGAACCTGCTAACACTGACCAGAGTGATGAGGATGAGGACCTCCTTCAAACACCTTCTCCATAGGAAGAAGATACACAGGGGTCTGAGGTAGAGATTTTAGTCCATGCTCTTGCAGGCATTACCACTCCACAAACCATGAAAGTTGTGGGATTTTTCAAGGGCCAACATATTACCATCCTTCTTGATTCAAGAATCACACACAACTTCATTGATCCTAGAGTGGCTAAGCAAGCAAATTGTTATATCCACATTTGTAATTCATTCGAAGTCATGGTAGCCAATGGGGGAACATTACCTTGTAAAGGAAAATGCTGCAATGTCAAGATCAAGATAGGGGACTATGAACTCAAGTAGGATATGTTTGCCCTCCAGTTGGGAGGATGTGATATGGTTTTGGGATCTCAATGGTTGAGTATGTTGGGCACTATCAGTTGGAAATTTACAAAACTCTGGATGCAATCTCCCAAAATGGACAAACACACTTACTCAAGGTCTCCCTTGTAGGAACACCTCACCTCATTAGTTCCAATCTATGGAGAAAGTGCTAAAGAAATCAAAATGTAGGGTCATTGCACAACTCTTCTCCATCCAACCAACAACTTCACTAATGGCCAAAATTCCATCAGACCTGCAACTAGTTCTAAACAAACATGATGTTGTATTTGCATAACCAACTACCCTACCACCACATCACTCTCACAACCATGCTATCCCATTGCTTTTGGGTAGTGCACCACCAAATATCAGGCCATACAGGTACCCTCATGCCATGAAATTATAACTAGCAAAATTGGTATAGGAATTACTCAAGGTTGGTGTCATTTTGCCTAGTACTAGCCCTTACTCCTCGCTTGTCCTACTTGTTCCCAAGAAAGATAGTTCATGGCGCATATGTATTGACTACTTGGAACTCAACAAGACTACATTCAAGATAAATTTTCTATTCCAGTGGTTGATGAACTACTCGATGAACTACATGGGACCATGTATTTCGCCAAGCTTGATCTTTGTTGTGGCTACCATTAGATCTGGCTCAAGGATGAGGACATCCCTAAAACTGCCTTTCACACTCATGAAGGTCATTATGAATTCTTGGTAATGCCATTTGGTCTCCCAAATTCTCATTCTACATTCCAAAGTCTTATTAACAACATCTTTCGGCCCTTTCTGTAAAATTTCATCCTTGTGTTCTTCGATGACATCTTGATTTACAACCACACATGGGAAGAGCACCTCAATCATGTGGATTAAAATTTACAGTTGTTGGTCACCCATAACCTTTTTTCCAAAAGTTCCAAGTGTTCCTTTGGCCTTATTGAAGTAGAGTATCTAGGACACATTGTCTCAAATTATGGTGTCAAGGTTGACCTTAAGAAGATCCAAGCATTTCAATAGTGGCCGAAACCTCACACCCTCAAGGGACTTCAAGGATTTTTAGGGCTTACATGCTATTATCACAAAATTATTTGCAATTATGGGAAGATAGCTGCCCCCCTCACCTCCATGTTGAAAAAATATTTCTTCACTTGGACAAGGCCTACTTAACAAGCCTTCATTGAACTCAAGCATGCTATGACCACCACTCCCGTCTTAGCCATGCCAGATTTCTCTAAACCATTTGTCATTGAATGTGATGCTTCTGGTCATGGTATTTGGGTAGTATTGATGCAATAAGGATGACTTGTGGCTTTTACTAGCAAGGCACTCTCTAATCGTAATCTGGGGAAATCCACATATGCTAAGGAAATGTTAGCCATATTGCATGCAGTCACACATTGGTGACATTACCTCATTGGGCATCACTTCTCCATCAAAACCGACCATCAAAGTCTCAAATATTTTTTGGAATAAAGAGTTGCCATGCCTGACCAACAAAAGTGGGTGTCTAAACTCATGGGATATGATTATGATATCACCTACAAAAAAGGAAAGGATAATATTGTGGTTGATGCTCTTTCTCACCAAATGGATATCGTAAGTATGTTGTGTGCCATCTCAACACCACTTCCCCAATGGATTGATTCCTTGTGTTAAGAAGCACTTCAAGATGCATATTTGCAAGCTTTGATAGCCTCACTAATGGATGATCCAGATTCTACACCATGATATAATTGGAATGGCCATGATCTATGCTACCATCAATGTCTGGTTCTACCTCATAAGTCCCCACTTCGAGAGCTCTTCATGAAGGAATTGCATGCCACTCCCTCTGTAGGCCATTCAGGGTTCTTTAAAACATATGAGCGACTCAAGCGCACCTTCTTTGGGAGAGGTATGAAATGGGACATCTGCTCTTTTGTTGCTACCTATGACACATGTCAAAGGATAAAAGGTAAAACAATGCGCTCTCCAGGCATTCTTCAGCCATTGTCTATCCTGGATTAGGTTTGGACCGACATTTTCATGGACTTTATAGAAGGGCTTCCTAAATCTGGAGGCAAGTCAGTTATTTTCGTGGTAGTGGACCGCCTTTCAAAATATGCTCACTTTTGTGCCCTTGCCCATACTTATACAGCATCCATTGTTGCACAAATTTTTCTTGACTACATCTTTTGCCTTCATGGCATGCCCACCTCCATTGTATCTGATCATGATCCCACCTTCACTAGTCATTTTTGGAAAGAGTTGTTTAAGTTGTAGGGGACTCAACTCAAAATGAGTTCAGCCTACCATCCACAAACGGATGGTCAAACAAATTTTTTTAATAAATGCTTGGAAACCTACCTTTGTTGCTTTGTCTCAGATCATCCCACTCAATGGGCCAAATGGCTATCCTTTGCCGAATGGTGGTACAACAATTCCTATCATACCACAACCAAACTCACACCATTCGAAGAAGTCTATGGATGCCTTCCACCTACACCTTCCTCTTACATTCCTAGCAGCTCCAAGGTTCGGGTTGTCGACAACACTCTGATTCAACACACTGAGGTCCTTCGCCAACTTAAGAAAAATTTGAACATGGACCAGAATCAGATGCGCCAACAGGCTAATCAGCATCGTTCTGAGCATAGTTTTGATGTAGGTTATATGGTCTTCCTTCAATTGAAGACGTACAAAAAATCATCCCTACAACTTCATAGGCACCAGAAGCTTGCTGCAAAATTCTATGGCCCTTACCAGGTTCTACAATGGATTGACCCCACATCTTATAAATTGGTTCTCCCACCTACTTCCAAGATTCATCCTATTTTTCATGTTTTCACTCTCAAGAAATTTGTGGGCACACAGGTATAGGTTCAATCCACACTTCCTGAATTGGATGAAGAAGGCTCCATATTACTTGAACCTGAGCAGTTGTTGGATCATCGGAATCACACTCTTTGCAACTGTACAATTACAAAGATCCTAGTTCAGTGGTGTGGGATTCAACCTGAAGATGCTACATGGAAATGTCTCCACCAACTCCAGCAACAGTTTCCTCATTTTAGCTTTGAGGACAAAGCTTCTTCAAGGGTAAGGACATGTTAGTATCCCATCCTAACCCTTAATGTAATAACTTCTAGGATGTAATAATTTCTAAATAACGTGGGTAGTACCCATGAATAATATTTTGTTCTAAGTTTTAGCTTATATAGTGCCTATGACAAATGGCACCATTTTTATGTAACACATGGTAGATAGGTTATGTAAGGTGGCCTTGTGCATGTAATTCGAGTGGCATTGTGAATGTAATTTGAGTGGCACTATGCATGTAATTCGGGTGGCATTATGCATGTAATCTAGGTGGAATTATGCATGTAATCCAACCATGGAAGGGAACTCTTTAAATACCCAAGAAGGCACCAATGTATTCATCTTTTGCAAATTAATGAAGTGTTGAAGGAGGTTTCCCCCTAAAAGAGGCCTACAATTCTATCTTATTGTGAGATTTTTCCTTTATGCAAATTTTTGTTACAATGTGTAATTTGTTATGAATATTAATATGATGTTTATGTGAGTTTATTTCCAAGAAATTATGTAAGAGTGTGTTATTTGAGTTTATTTTATAGCAGGATCCTAATAGGTATCAACTCTACTTTAATTTCTAGGAAGTAAACCCCTGAATCTATGGCTGAATTCAGGCCAATCAGTCTATGCAATGTTTCTTACAAGATCCTAACTAAAACCATTGCAAATAGAATGAGATATTTTATGCCCCGCATCATAGATCTATGTCAAGGAAGCTCTATCTAAGGTAGGTCAATCTTATATGGAGTTATCACAGTTCATGAAGCTCTGCACTCTACTCATAAGACTAACAGGTCTATTTTTACCCTCAAGCTTGATATAAACAAAACATTTGACAAGATAAATTGGGACTTTCTGATTGCTATCCTCCTTAAGTTTGGTTTTCACCACCACTGGGTTAATTTGATCAAATAATGCATTCTTAAAGCATTGTTCTCAATTCTGGTTAATGGAACAACTACTAGTTACTTTCAAAGTCACAGAGGAATTCGGTAGGGGGACCCTATCAGCCCCATGTTATTCATCATTGTGGCATAAGATTTAGGTAGAACCATAAAAATGCTTACAGTTCAAAACTAATATCAGGAATCAAGGCAACATCTCTCACTAGGGTTGTTTATCACCAACAATTCATCAATGATACCCTTCTATTGACTAAGGCATTGATGATTGAGGCCAAAATAATTAAATACATCCTACAACTCTACGAGGATGCTGCTGGTCAAAAAGTTAATTTCAGTAAAAGCAAGTTATATTTCTTGAACACCCCCATTCAGAGGCAAGGAAGGATTGCAAAAATTTTAGGGTGTGATATAGCAAACCTCCCCACTTCGTAACTTGGTCTCCCTCTTTTCATTGGTTCTCCAAGAGAGTAAATGTGGGACAGGTTTATTTAAAGAATTAAAAAAAAAATTGTGGGATGGAAAGGTCATCTTCTATCTCAAGCAGGAAAGCTGACCCTCACTAATGCCTCTCTTCAGAACATTCTAGTCTATTTTTTCTTCGTTTTCAAAGCCCCTGTGAAGGTTTTATAGAAAATTGAGAAACTCCAAAAAGAATTTTTATGGACTGGATCAGAGGAGAAAAAAAGGATACACCTTGTAGGATGGACCAAAGTGTGCAGACCCAGGGAAAATGGGGGATTAGGTCTGAGGATAATTGCTCATATGAATTTAGCTTTACTAGCTAATAAGGTGTGGCACCTCATTTTTGGTGAAGAAAATGAATGGACAACTATCATCAAACGAAAGTATCTTCAAAATATGGAGTTTCTAAGTGACTCAGTTCCAATCAGAGGTTCTACTTTTTGGAAAGCAATTCTCAATTGTAATGAAATAATAAAAAAGGGTTTAAGATGGTTTTTAGGCAATGGTGAGAGGATAAATTGCTGGAATGACAGGTGGGCTAAGGATGAACCACTGACATAATATCCTAACTTCACCCGAATTAGAGATATCATGGAAGAACTCATTGGCAAAAAAGTCTCTGATTATATGGTTGAGGATAGAGGTAGAATGAAGTGGACATAAATAAGGATCCAGGGATTTCAAGCGGAATAAAATGATCTTTGTAACATTCTCGAAAAATAGTTTATCCCCATGAGACCCAAGGAAGATCAATTGACCTGGGCTCCTACGGAAAACGGGCAGTTCACTGTTAAATCAGCTTACAATATTTTGCTTTATGATGAGGATTTTGCCCTCCAAAAGGACTTAGTTTTGATAAAAAAATTAATTCTAAAAATTATAGTCTTTCATGGCTGGTTATCCAAGGAAGAATTCTAACCATTGATAATATGATGCGTAAAGGTATTTGTATCACTAATCGTTGTTATCTATGCAGGGCTAATTGGGAGACCATTTATCACATTTTCCTTGAGTGCCCTTTTTTCTTGACTATCCTAAGTGGGATTTTTTAGGCCTTCAATATTTCTTGGGTTAAACCAACCATTGTACTTGATTTGTTCGTCTAGTGGCCTTGCCCCTTTTCAAGCCAAATACTTAGATACATGTGGAAAATTTGTCTCAATCACTATCTTTAGCAGGTGTGGTGAATCATAGATTCTTTAATGAGTCTATCCATGATCATCAAAATATCATTTTTCATGATCCTATCCTTTGCCAACAAGAATGTGAACCTTATCCCTTTTGATAGTTGTGAACCTCATCTGCAAGAGACCACGATTGCTCAAAATTTAAGCTTAACCTTATTAGATGAGTCTGTGCCTAGGGTAGTCAACCTGAGAGCCAATGTTAAGTGGTCCCCACCTCCTATAGGTTGGTTTAAGCTTAATTTTGATGGAGCAACTAAGGACAATTTTGGTAGAGCAGGCATTGGCGGCATTGTGTGAGATCATAATGGTAATATGATGCTTGCATTTTTTGAATATTTGGGAACAAGGATGAACAACAAAGTTGAAGCTAGAGCTATGTGGAGAGGCCTTCAAATGACTCAAGACTTAGAAGGCAATTTTATCATAGAAGGAGACTCTATGCATGTTATAAATCTCCTCAATAATTGTAAAACACCTCCTTGGAGGATTAAAACAATTGTTGAAGAGGCTAGGATCCTTTTTTAGGGAAGACAAGACAGAAAATCCCAACATGTCTTTCGAGAAGCTAATAAAGTTGTTGATAAGCTAGCCAATTTGGGTGTCGATGGTGACGGACTTTTCAAATGGGAACACAGTGTCCCGAGCGAAGTATAGGAGCTTATTCAACAAGAATGCCAAGAATGATAGTCAAATTTACCAATAGGGAAGGCACTATAATTTTGAATGCTATGAGTATTCCCGTATCTTTTTTGAAATAGACTCATAATAAAAATTATCCGAGCTATCAGTCTTGGTGGATGCTGCTTGGAAATACCACAAAGACTAATGGGGACAATAACATATCAGATAATATGGCTCCTAGTCATCTTAGTAATTTGAGGTTGGTTGATAATCATAGGGTAGGAAAGAAACGACAATATAAGACTTCGAACCAGAGCCATGTGGACCACCAGATAGCCATCACCATAAATCTAGCCAGTAGGTTCACTTCTCCAAGGTTGATTGGCCAAGACGGGATGTGGTCCCAAAGCATTTCATATACGAAAGAAATAAATTACCAAAGAATTATTAAGAGTAATTGTCAATACAGAGCTTGTGGGATTTTTTTCAGTACTCTACTATGTGTGTCTGTATCTTTTTGTTTCTCCACTGTTTCAAGGAAGGGATTTGTGTCTGTTTATTTTTTTGTAATTATGATGCAGGTGTGTTTTCTCGGGGTATACCCAAAATATTGTATGGGAAGTTTCTTTTTGATAACAGGTTATATGCCTTACCGGATGTAATGTCTTTTGTTGTATGTAGATTTTATATATATAGGATCCTTAGTAAGGACATGTTCATCAACAGCCCTGGGCTTATTTTTGTAAAATATTTTGGGTCAACCTGTAAAACCCGGTATTAATGCTATAGTATCTTATCTACCAAAAAAAATCACTTTCTCAAATCAATTCAGAATATAGAATAATTTTTTTTATGGAACTTGATCAATCACTACACACATCCACTTGACTAGGCTCAACCAACTCTACTCAACCAATCACTCAATGAAATAGTCCTTGCTTATAAACCCTAGTCCAAACATATGAATGCTCACTCAAAAATATTTCCAACAATGCTCATCAACCAATCTTCACATATAGCTCAACAACTCAACAAGGAAACCTAATTAAGTCCTTTTCACTCCAAAGTTGTTTTTAAGAAAACCAACCAATCAACTCAACTAAGGAAGAATATGCCCATACCTTTTTCTTTGATGTAGGATGACCTTCAAAAATCTAGATCAAATATCACAACTTTCTTTTCCAAGTACAAAGGGTTAGATGACAATAATTATCACCCTAACACTTTTCACAAAACACAATGATAACTCAAATCCCAAATACACCTTATTGCTCCATCTCAATAATAAATTTCAACATCATAATTTTCATCAAAAACTCTTAAAATATAACTCACTTTCTACTTATAACTCCTTTCTCAAATTGCACTTATCAAATAAAATACTTTATAAAATAATGCAATTTATTCTTCTAAGATAAAAATTAATTACCTTAGTTTTACTTTATCAAAAACAACCTTTTATCATGCCCAAAAATCACTTTATCTTATAAGTAAATAATCCACTTTTAATCATCACCTTATCCCTCCTAATATTCTCACACAACCTTAGGGCAAACAAAAATTAAACCAAAATTGTACCTTTGCCCTTAGTGGGTTTTGAACCCACGACGCTGCCTCCCAAGTGCTCTAGCCACAACCTTGGTTGCCATGTGAGCTAGCGCTCACGTGTGAGCTAGAGTGCCCAAGCACTCTATTCTCCTTTCCTCTACCGTCAAAAATGAAAACCAAAAGGACTTCAACACTTTGTTGTCGTTGGGTTTCGAACCCGTAACCTTCCTTCCACAAGAGCCAAGCCAAATGCCACTCGAGCTAGCCATCGAATGGTGCTAGAAGCAATACACCACATTTTCTTAAACTCCATGAAATCCAAATTTTTGCAGCGCATGAATTTCCTTAGCACATTTTCCAAATTCGAAAGCATATGTCTTTTGCTTAGCAAAGGTGATATTTATATTACCTTGTTGTTTCTTTCAACACATCAGCAGAGGTAACTTCAACTTGAATTTTTGTGGAATAGCTTTAGTGTTTTTCTATTTCGAATAAATAAATATCTATTTATAAAATTAAAATTCAATTTGAATTTAAATATTTATAAAATAAATATTTAACTTTCCTTTAGACTTTTTAATTTGGATTAAAAAGCCTTCTTGAGTTTTTATGAAAACCTTTTATTTTGCCAATCCATGGTCTTTAATAAAACCTTTTACTTAGCTTTTACTTTTTCTTTTGCCTCCTTTTTGCCTTTTGCTTCTTGACCGGTGTATTCTCCGCTCCCGGTTATTTCTTAATATAAGGCTTTTTAATCCAAGCCTTCTTGGGTTTTTATAAAATAAATATTTAACCTTCCTTTAGACTTTTTAATGTGGAATAAAAAGCCTCCTTGGGTTTTTATGAAAACCTTTTATTTTGCCAATCCATGGTTTTTAATAAAACCTTTTACTTATGCTTCTTATAATATCAAAAATGAATATTATGAAGCTCTTTTGCCATCAACCTTTGCATTGCTCCTTTTGACCTCTTGACATCAATGGTGGTTCACTTCTTGGTATTAATGACAACCTCATGCCTTGACATCAATGACAACTTTATGGACTCAAAATGTCCAACAATCTCCCCCTTTGTCATTGATGGCAACCCAATAACGTTTTACCATTTCCTTGACCTTTTTATTTTGCTCCCCCTAGGAAATTGCTCTCTCCTTAAACCAAATATCTCCCCCTTACTCAAATACCAAATTTCTCCCCCTTACTCAAATATCTCCCCCTTTGACATCAATGGCAAAGGGTCACCTTTGGGGCTCGGGGCTAAGAATGAGTCTCTTAGCTTAGCCCCTCCCCCACCTCCTCTTGAGGTGGTTAATTCTGGGGTGGGAGTATTACTCCCGATTTTCTTTCGAAGATACTCAAAGGTCTCTTTTGAAAGTGGCTTAGTAAAAATATCTGCTATTTGTTCCTTTGTAGTAACATACTCCAACTTGACATGTTTATCTATCACTTGTTCTCTCAAAAAATGATACTTGATCGGAATATGCTTTGTCCTAGAATGCATCACTGGATTCTTTGAGATACTTATAGAACTTGTATTATCACATAATATGGGAATAGGGTGATCATGTTTTATCTTGAAGTCTTCTAGAGTTCACTTCATCCATAATACATGTGTACAACTGGATACTGTTACAATATATTCTACTTATACTGTAGATAAGGATACTGAAACCTACTTCTTACTTAGCCAAGAAACTAAATAGTCTCCAAGAAAGAATGCTCCTCCACTTGTGCTTTTTTTGTCATCAATACTACTAGCCCAATCTGCATCTGTATATGTTGTGAGTGTGAAACTATCACTTTTGGGATACCAGAGCCCAAAATCCATAGTTCCTTTTAGATACCTAAGAATTCTCTTTACTGTTGCCACATGTGTTTCCTTAGGTGTTGCCTGAAACCTTACCACTAATCCCACTGACTACACTATGTTTGGTCTTGTAGTTGTAACATACAACAAGCTGCCAATCATAGATCTATATAATATTTGGTCTACCTCTGGAGATTCATCATCCTTACTTAACTTGCATCATGTGACCATGGGGGTACTTACCGGTTTGCAATCTTCTAACCTAAATTTCTTTAGCATTTCTTTTATATACTTGGTTTGTGAGAGAAATACTCCTTTCTCTGATTGTGAGATCTGAAGTCCAAGAAATAAAGACAACTCACCAAGCATAGACATCTCAAATTCATTCTGCATGTTCTTAGCAAATTCTTTACACATCTTATCATTGTTTCCCCCAAAAATGATGTCATCAACATAAAAAACCACAATTAGTAGATTATTCCCTTCATTTTTTATGTATAAGTTGTTGTCTGCTATTCCTTTTTTGAATCCCTATTCCTGAAGATACTTATCCAATCTTGAGTACCATGCTCTCAGAGCCTACTTTAGACCATACAGTGTCTTTTTCAATCTGCATACATGATCTGGTTTATCTGCTAATATGAATCCCTCTGGCTATTCAATATAAACTTCTTCTAGAACACCATTTAGAAATGCTGACTTAACATCCATCTGATATACCTTGAAGTTTTTGAAACTTGAGAAGGCTAAAAACATTCTTATGGCTTCAAGTCATGCAACTGGAGCAAATGTCTCATCAAAGTCAATTCCCTCTACCTGTGCATAACCTTTGCATACTAACCTTGCTTTATTCCTGACCACTTGTCCATCTTCATTTAACTTGTTTCTGAATACCCATTTTGTGTCGATCACATTTTTGTCCTTTGGTCATGGAACAAGTTCCCAAGTCTTGCTTTTCTCTATTTGATCTAATTCCTCATTCATTTCCTTAATCCAAAACTTATCCTCACTTGCCTGAGTGAAGTATTTTGGCTCAATATTAGATAGTAAAGAGAAATTTTCTTGTTGAGATGGTGTTATTATTCTTCTCCTTGTCTGTATTTCATATGGATTCCCAATGATTAAATCTCTTGGATGATGCTTCTGTACATACCTGGATGGAGTTTTAGGAAGAAGTCTTTGTGTTTCTTCTTCTTCTTCATCTGATTCCTCATGAAACTCTTCTTGACAACTTCCATCTTCCTGATACACAATTTGTTGAACTGGTTCTCTTGAATCTATCTTCTCATCAATTGTTACATTTATACTTTCTACAATAGTACGTGTTCTCTTGTTGAAGCATCTATAGGCTTTAATCCTTGAGGAATAACCAAGAAAAATTCCCTCATCACATCTTGGGTCAAACTTGCCTAAGTTTTGATCTTCTCATCTTATGTAACACTTGCTTCCAAAAATCTTGAAGTGTTTTACAGTGGTCGATCTTCCTTTCCAAAGCTCATATGGAGTCTTGTGATGGTTTACCCTCATTTGAGCCCTAGTGATTATGTATACTACTGTGTTGACTACTTCTCTCCAAAATCCATCTGAGATCTTAGACTCATTTAGCATAGCTCTAGCCATATTCTCAATAGTCCTATTTTTTCTTTCAACTACTCCATTTTGTTGAGGAGTTCTTGTTGCTGAGTATTCTCTTTTGATTCCATGTTGTTCACAAAACTCTACAAATTCATTTGAGGTAAATTCTCCTCCTCTGTCAGATCTCAGACACTTAATCCTTTTGCTAGTTTCATTTTCAACCAATTCCTTAAATGCTTTGAATTTTTCAAAGGCCTCTGACTTCTCTTTTAGGAAAGCTACCCAAACCATTATGGAGTAATCATCTATGAACAATATAAAGTAACTCTCACCCTGAATACTTTGTGTTCTAGTAGGACCACATAGATCAGTATGTATTAGACTCAATGGCTCAGATGACATATATCCTTTTGACTTAAAGCTTGTTCTAGTTTGCTTTCCATGTTGACAAGGTGCACAAATTATGTTTTGTGGTCTTCTTATTTTGGGTAAATATCTGACAGCCTACTTATTGCTTATGTTGACTATGTTGTCAAAATTCAAGTGACCCAATCTTCTATGCCACAACCAAATCTCATCTTCTTGTGATAGAAAGCACTTTTCCCCTTTGATCTCACTAAGCATGTATAGATTATTTGGAGTTCTTTTTGCATTGGCAATGACCTTTCCAGTTTTTTATTTTCTTATCTCACATCTATCTGGGTGGAAAGTAACCATATACCCCTAATCACAAAGTTGACTTATACTTAGCAGATTATGTTTTAACCCTTTAACATACAACACATTTTCTATTTTTGTTTTCCCATTATCTAAACTTAGAGTTCCTCTTCCACCAATCCTTGCTGATCCATTATCACCAAAACTTACTGATCCTCTATTGGTTTCTTTTAGTACAATGAATTTATATTTATCTCCTGTCATGTGACTAGAGCAACCACTATCAAGATACCATTGTTCTTCCTTATCCTGAGCATGAAGGGTTGTTTGAACTAACATTGATCTAGCCTTAACATTTTTCTTTTCATATTTCCTAGTTGTTGAAATTATTTTTCTAGACTCAGGAAGTATCATCTTACACCATCTAGCCTTGTGCCCAAAATTATTGCATTTGTAACATATAATATCATCATCCATAAGAGGTGCAAAAAAATTTAAATTTCTATTGACATTGCTTCTTGCATGACTAATACAATGTACAACTCTATGACCATATTTATTACAAGAAAAGCAATGACCATGGAAGAAATTATGTAACCTTCTTGGATGTGTTTTGTGGAGTGCTTCTCCTTTTGTGATTAACTCTCATCCAAGGTTCTTCTTTTATTTCTTCCTTTCTGATGTCCTTAGCTTACCTATCTTTGTTTGAAGTTTCTGCTTCTTGAAGACTTGATTCCTTTTTCTATTTCTCATACTCTACATCTTGTAGTGCCTTGGTCCTTTCAACTTCATTCCTTAGGTAAACAATTTCTGCTTCCAATATTTCATATTTTGTTTCTCTTGTTCTTAATAGATCTGTCATATCCTACTCAATTTTCTTTCCTTCTTCTACCCTTATCTTGAGTTCTATGAGTTTTTGTAGAAGTTCCATCCTTGCTTCTTCATCCTCTTGAATTTATTCTTTCAAGCTTGAATTCTTCTCTCTAATTCTTTCCAAATTTTTGAGAGTAGCAAATAATTCCTCTTTTATATCAAACATAGTCTCCTCTTCATTTTCTGAAGTCATGTGTGTTTCTGATGGATCCTCCTCCAAGTTGTTAGTCTTTTCACAGAGAGACCCACTATGATACAAATTGAAGAACATGTTCTTATACTGAGAGGGGGGTTGAATAGTATAAGATAAAATTTTTTACTTTTTAAACCAAATAATAACACCAACAATGTTAAAGTAGTAAACATCACACAAAGCATCACACACATGAGAGACATGATTTTACGTGGTTCACCCAATGTGGGCTACTCCACGGAGAAAATATTTCTTATAAATTTTTCTCAAATAAATTCTCTTGGGAATCCTTTCCCTACAATGTTTATGGACCTCTGTCCAAAGGAGACACCAATCCCCTATTCAAGTTTATGGATCTCTATCCATAGGAGAACTCCTTTCTCCTTAGCTCTGACTGGTGATCTTCTAGAAGAATTGTTACCCCCACTTCTCTAGCTAATGGATCTCTATCCACTGAAGACACCTATCCTCACTACCCTAGCTAATGGATCTCTATCCACTGGAGACTATCATCCTCTATGCTTTGTCACCTCCAAAGCTCTATCTCAAATCTACACTAAACATAGTCCTTCGATCTAGCACAAATCTGCTCAATCTCTGTCTTTGATCTAGCACAAACCTATCCTCAAATATGTACCAAATTCTATCTTCAAATCTGTACTCAATATTTGTCTCTGATCAGGCACAAATCTATCCTCAAATCTATGTTGTAAGATTTCACAAAAGCTCACTCAAATCTGTCCACAAGTCTTCTCTAAGACTTGCATCAAATCTGTTCAACAAGTCAATCACAAGAACTTGTCCAATCTCATAGAAACATAAAGAGAATTGTTAGAGACTCAATATGATTCACATTCATCACAACTCAACCACTTTCTCAAATCAATTCAGAATATAGAATAATTTGTTTTATGGAACTTGATCAATCACTACACACATCCACTTGACTAGGCTCAACCAACTCTACTCAACCAATCACTCAATGAAATAGTCCTTGCTTATAAACCCTAGTCCAAACATATGAATGCTCACTCAAAATATTTCCAACAATGCTCATCAACCAATCTCACAACAACAATGCTTTAAACAATCTTCACATATAGCTCAACAACTCAACAAGGAAACCTAATTAAGTCCTTTTCACTCCAAAGTTGTTTTTCAGAAAACCAACCAATCAACTCAACTAAGGAAGAATATGCCCATACCTTTTTCTTTGATGTAGGATGACCTTAAAAAACCTAGATCAAATATCACAACTCTCTTTGCCAAGTACAAAGGGTTAGATGACAAGAATTATCACCCTAACACTTTTCACAAAACATAATGATAACTCAAATCCCAAATACACCTTATTGCTCCATCTCAATAATAAATTTCAACATCATAATTTTCATCAAAAACTCTTAAAATATAACTCACTTTCTACTTATAACTCCTTTCTCAAATTGCACTTATCAAATAAAATACTTTATAAAATAATGCAATTTATTCTTCTAAGATAAAAATTAATTACCTTAGTTTTACTTTATCAAAAACAACCTTTTATCATGCCCAAAAATCACTTTAGCTTATAAGTAAATAATCCACTTTTAATCATCACCTTATCCCTCCTAATATTCTCACACAACCTTAGGGAAAATAAAAATTAAACCAAAATTGTACCTTTGCCCTTAGTGGGTTTTGAACCCATGATGCTGCCTCCCAAGCACTCTAGCCGTGGCCTTGGCTGTCATGTGAGCTAGCACTCATGTGTGAGCTAGAGTGCCCAAGCACTCTATTCTCCTTTTTGCTGCCACCGAAAATGAAAACCAAAAGGGCTTCAACACTTTGCTTCCACCGGGTTTTGAACCCATAACCTTCCTTCCACAAGAGCCAAGCCAAATGCCACTCAAGCTAGCCATCGAATGGTGCTAGAAGCAATACACCATATTTTCTTAAACTCCACGAAATCCAAATTTTCATAGCGCATGAATTTCCTTAGCACGTTTTCCAAATTCGAAAGCATATGTCTTTTGCCTTAGCAAAGGCAATATTTATATTGCCTTGTTGTTTCTTTCAACACGTCGGTGGAGGTAACTTCAACTTGCACATCGGTGGAATAGCTTTAGTGTTTTGCTATTTCAAATAAATAAATATTTATTTATAAAATTTAAATTCAATTTGAATTTAAATATTTATAAATTAAATATTTAACCTTCCTTTAGACTTTTTAATGTGGAATAAAAAGCCTCCTTGGGTTTTTATGAAAACCTTTTATTTTTCCAATCCATGGTTTTTAATAAAACCTTTTACTTATGCTTCTTATAATATCAAAAATGAATATTATGAAGCTCTTTTGCCATCAACCTTTGCATTGCTCCTTTTGACCTCTTGGCATCAATGGTGGTTCACTTCTTGGTATTAATGACAACCTCATGCCTTGACATCAATGACAACTTTATGGACTCAAAATATCCAACACAAGCTATAGTGATTAATCACTATAATCTAGTTGAAGTACGCTCTAAATATGGTGATATTAATACAAAGAAAAGAGGATGAAGACTGAGGCCATTTCCAACTTTCATAAGCTCCAAATCAATTATTAACATTGGAAAAGAAAGCAATCATATGCAAAAGAGGATTATGAAAAATAACTACTATCACAAGAACATATTAATAAGAATTCAACAAACCAAATACTGATGGTCCTAGTCACACAAAATCTTGGTAGAATTCTATCTTAGAAGAATCAAACAAAAATTGCCAATATGGTAGGCAAAAGGATAATATCAGAGCAAGTGAGAGGATAATTAGGATTTTTTATGAAGCTCAATAGAAAAGAAGAAATTATGACATATTGGATTATTGCAACTTATAAATTCTTGAAGGAATTGACTAAGCAAAAGCCCCAATTACATGAACAAGAAAATTTTGATCATGCAAATAGAAGGTTTTGGGAAAAGTTTCAAAATAATGGATAGTTCTAGAAGTGAACAAATGCACCAATACCAAGGGGAGGTAGGTGAGCACATGGATTCCCAAGAAGAAGAAAGATAGTATGCCATTATTAAGAAAATATGGGTTATCTACCAGGAACACTTTGGCTCTACAAGTCAAGCAAAGGTAGGTGAACCATTAAAGATGAAAGAATGAGGACTTGCAACCATGAAAGCTTAAAAATGATAACAACAATCACTACGAGTAACTATTAAATATTCAAAATACCTATGAAAATATGGATAAAAAGTTAGACCATCCTACAAATTTTGGAGGGAAAATTTCTCTATTGTAATCTATAAATTGTAGTAGTCTTAATATTGTAAAGGATCAATGAGTTTGTAATTGTATAAATTTATAGGATTTCCTTTCAATTATCTCTAAAAAAATAGTTGTGGTTCCTAAGTAGCTTGTGGGCAATCTTGAACCCTCGCTTTTGGCACAATCTATGTAAAATATTGCTTGCATATATATATATATATATATATAGGAGCTTGTGGCTATTTTTTGGCATAACTTGCAGACCTATTTTTGTGTGTATATATTTATCTCCGACCTTTTGGTTGAATATTGGGTTTTATTAAGTGTATGTGTATGTGGGACCTAGGTTTATTTTTAGACCAAGTCACTTTCTTGGCTATCCTGTGGGACTTGCCTTATTATGCATGCATATAACTGGTAACTCCTATTGGAATATATTAAATTATTTGGTACATACCAATGTACCATCATGGGTACATCTATATATTAGGAAAGAGTGTCTTAGATTAATATTTACTTTATGCAATGTAATGCACAAGTGTGCAATGATATTTTGGCAATGTAAATGTGCATAGTTTCCCCATGTACATGTTTCAATAGAGTAGGAATATGAAGAGTCATAGGAAGAGTGAGGTCCAAGAAACCTCCATGTATTGTGTATTTTGAGCTCTTCATTCAATAAATATTTCTTAGTATTTTTGAGCATTTTTCATATTATTTGAGTTATTATATAGTTTATTATGAGTTTATATGCTTTATTGATCAATATTATTATATCTTTCATATTGCAATAGTATTATTGATCTTGAGGTAATATTATTTTGAGTATTTACTCATCAAAAGCTAATAGTGGTATCATATCCACAAGGGATCACCATTGCTACTATCAATATGAATCCCACTATGTCTTTGCAAACCAGATCAGCCACTATGCATCGTTGCATGCAAATATCATTGTTTTGGGATTGTTTGATAGAAGTCATAATATAGATCAGAAACAAAGAAGATTTCTACTTATTAAGAAGAGACCAATAAATATAATGGAATTACATCTAGAAAAAGAAATTGGAGAATATAAAGGAATTACCTCTAGAAAAAGAAACCAGAGAAGATAAAGGAATTACCTTTGAAAAGTGAAATCGGAGAAGATAGCATTTCTCATTGTGTTGAAGAAAAACTAGTGATATTTAAGGACATACCTATTCCAAGAGAAAAATTGGAATAGAAGGAGATAGAAAGGTCTTGAAGATATACCTTATCATTGAAGAGATTAAGAGACCCTTAGAAGAGGTCCTATTTATAAGCTTGATAAGAAAGTAGAGATTCTAGATTATTAATATGGCTAGAATATTTCCATAGGGTTGAAAGGAAAACATGTGAAGACTAGGATTCAATATAGATTTTATTCCACTAGTTTTTTAAGATAGCTAGTGAAGATTATTATTTCTAGAAATTTGAATACATATGATTAACACTGTCTAATTTTTATTGCAGAAGATTGGTTCTTAGAAGTTGATAATCTTCCTACAACATATAGAGAATAATCCTTCTTCGATTGCCTAAAATTCTATGTGCTTTCCTAGTGCAAGGATTAACTTTTTTGTTGCAGAAAATTAGACATTGAAGGAGGTCCAAGAAGGAGATCTTATTGAATATTGAGAGGAATCAAGAAGAAGGTTCTCATTACAATATTGCAGATTGAAGATAAAGATCCAAGAAGAGTTCACATTGAAGAAATTACATGTTTTGGAAGATTGAATATTGAAGACTAAAGATAGAGACCCAAGAATAGGTCACATTGAAGAACTTCCAAGTTTTGGAAGATTGAAGACTGAATATAGAGACCCAAGGAGAGGTCATATTGAAGAACTTCCAATATTGGAATATTGAATATTGAAGATAGAATATAGAAGGACTACAAAAGGTCCTATTGTAGACAGAAGCAATAGAGTCTAGAGATCCAAGAAAGAGATCTCATTAAAGAATTTCCCATAGTTGGAAAATTAAAGAAACCAAGGTAAGGTTTCATTAAAGAATTTACTAAGAGAATTAAAGGCTATAGGATTAGAAGACCCAAGAGTAGAGGTCTCAAGAAGATTTCATTGAAGAAATAAAAGGAAAGAGAAAGCATTATTGTAGAAGCTAAAGTAGTGACCATTAGAAGAGATTCAAAGCAGAGTTCATGGTAGAATATTACAAGCATAAGTAGAACCTGATCAAAATATATGGAATAATTATTTCCATATGACAAAAAGACCAAAAGCAAAAAGGATTTGGGAAGAAGTTTGTCAAAATTTGAGAAGATATTGGAGAGATCAAGACATCCATATTCTAGTGAAAGAAGATAGAGAAAGAGGTCGGATTTGAAGTCAAAATTCAACAAGAAGTTAGAAGAAAGCAAGAAGATTGTAGAGGTCATAGTTTAGAGAGATTTGGAGGTAGCCACAAAAGTTTTGTAGGCTGATTTGTAAAAGCATAAGTTGTTGATTCTTGAAGGAGAAGACAAAAGGTCACAATAAAACAAATAATAGAAACAAAAAGTTGCATTTTGGAAAAGCTTTAGAGAAGCTTTTAAGGCATTTTTGAACAAACAACTAAGAGAAGGCTTGAAAACAAAAGATTCCAGCAGATTTAGAAATTCATGGACATCACCAAATCAGATTTTTTAAGCAGTAATCATAGGATATTAAGATTCAATTTTGGGTAGCATTGAAAGAGTAAAGCTAATTGCATTTTGGAGGAGTTTTTGGAATAGATTTGAAATATATTTGGATAGCAAATCTCAAGAATTCTTAGTATCACCTAAGGAGGATACTGACTATAGATTTGAATAGTGAAAGGGCAACATTTGGAGCTACAAATTTTAGAGATATCTAGCACATATTTGAAGGAGAAGAAAGTAGATTTTGGGTAGCAACTATAGCTGCAAATTGAAGAGTCCACTAATAGCAAAAGAAAGGTGCATTACAACAAATACAAGACAACAAGCTATAAATAAAGGAGCTACAAAAAGGTGTGTTAAATTTGATGCCATATAAAGTATTATTGCAAATATTTTGAAGGTGCATATTAAGAGTTTTTTAGAGCATCAAATTTTAGAGCTATTTAGAGCTAGCAAAAGGAAAGTTTTTTAGAGTGTCATTAAGCCAAATAAAAGACACTATTACACACCATTATTTTTAGAGAAATCTGCAATATTATAACAACATTAGTTAAAGATTTTAAAGGAGTGATAAGTGAATAGTATATGTTATTTTTTAAGTAAATTTAAGAGCAAATTTATCCTACATTTGTGAGGAAGAATATCCCTCAAAATACAGTAGATTTTGGAAAGTAAAGAGTTCCAAATTTAAAGGTATATTTTAGGTGTTTAAAAAAACCAGACGTGTAGTCCAAAGTGGTGAAGAAAACCACTAAAAGAGTGGTGTGGATCACCACCATATTAAGCACCATTGAGCAACATATCACAAGCAAAAAGATCTTCATCAATGTCCACCCATTTTTAGGAAAGAAGCACTAACAATAGTGCTTAAAGAAATATTCATTAGGCTTAGGAATAAACCAACCAAGGAGCTAGAAGATGTCAGATGCAACCTATAAAATATTACCCTATGTAAATCCTACGTAGCACAACCATTCTATCTACACAAAGCAAGGAAGATTGCAAATACAGGGTGCATTATCAAAGGAATATTACCAATAGATCAAAATGCCAAAAATAAAGCACCATAGAGCCACCATTTAAGTGATCTAAAATAGTCACAATTGGAGCTATTCGTGGGTGAATTCATCATCATCCAAAGAGAGAAGAAACAACACCAATTGTTGTTACAAAGAAGCAAGAATATGTTGGAGAAATAGTGAAGAAGAAATACATTGGAATAGTCTTTAAATTCCATATGTTGGAGAAGGGAGTGCATGCATAGAAGGTTGTAACACTTGTCCCAAGCAAGGAAGAGGAATATTGCCATTTGACACAAGGGTGAGAGTTGGAACATAGTCATAATGTACATCTCCAAGAAAGAAGAGCACTCAATGCTCTAAATCATCACCCAATACTCAAGGAAGGATTAGTAATACCCAAAAAAAATAAGGAATATTGTTCCAAGTGTCCATTCATCTTAAAATAATGTTAGCACCACCTAATGGGAGTCAATAAGTCTCCATAACGTATGCTACAAGTTGAAAATTGCATAAGAGGATAAATGCGCCCATATAGTCACCAATGTAAGAGAGTAAAGGCAGATTCATAGCAAGTGTGAAGCAAGAGCATTGAAGACACATTCAAAGCACCTGTTATCAAGTCCAATGAAATTTGACTAGGAGGAGTGACCAACAAGTCAAGGAGGAGCACCTGAATAATTAAGGTAAAATTTACCATAGTATTTTCATATTAAATTTTATATTGGTAGGAGGAATAAGGAATAAAGTGAATATATTCTAAGGTTAAATATTTGAAGATTTTAGTGGAGTGATAAGCATTATAGAACCTTAGAAAAATCTGGATATTGCATTTTGAAACATTCTATCATATTTGAAGAAGCATTATATTTGGGTTTTGTAAAATTGCATATCTAGGTTTACAAAACAAATTGAATATTTGCAAAATTACTAAGGTTGGAGAAATAAGGCATTCTACATCAAACTAGGATTACAAAAAATTTGTAAATATTATTTTTCTAGAGTTGGGATATATAAGGAATTCTACATAGAGATATTGCATTTGATAAGTTTAATCTCTAAGTTCAAAATTATTAGAGATTTGAATATTTGTAAAGGATTGAAATTGCATTCAAATCACACATTGATTGATAGAGTTGATATTAAAATTGCATTACCTTTCAAACATTAGGGAGATAAAAGGTGTTCTACAAAACATAGAATTGAAAGGACTATATTGAGACTAGGGAGTCATAAGGAAGTCTACCTCAAAGGATTAAATTTTAACAATGGAAGACCTTATTAAATATAGAGGATTCAATAAATCAACTTGGATTAGAGATATACTTGATTCAAAGGGCAATAACAACATGAAATATGTGGATAGAAGAAAAGAACCTATATGGCTTCAAAGCATTCTTGAAGAATCACAAATTAGCCCAATAAGAAGAAATACCTTAGAGACATATTCTAACAATATGATAGAAGATAGTCACAGTGAACACTCTCAAAGTCTAGAAAAACATGTAGGACAAGAATTCCTTCTACAAGTCTATGAAAGAAGCAAAAGTAAAATTGCTTCAACCATTCAAGGTATTCAAAACAATACAAGAAAACTTGAAATGTACTTACTACAACAAAGAAGGCCATGAAAATTTTGATTGTTGGGATTTACATCCTTGCACATATTGTGGGAGAGGATCTCACTCGTCTTCCTTTTGTCATTATAGAAAGGAGTATTACATGAGTTTTGAAAGAATTCTAACGTTCAGGTTACAATGCTTGTTTCAAAGAATTATTTTTAAAGCTTTTGATAACAACAAATATAAGTTTGAAGAACAGGAAAGAAGACTACACAAAGATCAAGAAAAACAAATATGGACTAAAGAGGTGATTGGGGCTCTAGCTCAACAAGGATATCTAGTGGTTGACTATATCAAGAAGCCCAAATAGAACTTGAAGACAAAGAAAAGGAACCAGAAAAAAATGAAGACTTGTAATATGAAGAACAAAGGGAAAAAGAATAAGTCTCTACAAGGATCAAATAACAGCACAACATCATCCAAGAGTCTACATGAAGAAGAATTTGAACCTGAACAAAATGAAGAGTATCTACAATATGAAGGACACAAATTCAAGAAAGAATATGAAGACCATATTGAAGACTAAAGTCTTCAATAACCAAATAATGTAATACAAGGAGGTGTTGGAATATATTAAATTATTTGGTACATACCAATGTACCATCATGGGTACATCTATAGATTAGGAAAGAGTGTCTTAGATTATGATTTACTTTATGCAATATAATGCACAAGTGTGCAATGATATTTTGGCAATGTAAATGTGCATAGTTGTCCCTATGTACATGTGTCAATAGAGTAGGAATATGAAGAGTCATAGGAAGAGTGAGGGTCAATAAACCTCCATATGAAGAGTCACATTCCATTCTATATATGGATGTATTGATGTAAAATATATAGTGAAGGAGAAAGAGTCACCTATGTAAGCAATGGAAGGTGATGTAGTATGATGTATTTTGAGCTCTTCATTCAATAAATATTTCTTAGTATTTTTGAGCATTTGTCATTAGCATTCTTTGAGTTATTATATAGTTGATTCTAAGTTTATATGCTTGATTGATCAACATTATTATATCTTTCATATTGCAATTGTATTATTGATCTTGAGGTAATATTATTTTGAGTATTTACTCATCAAAAGTTAACAATTTCCATTTGCATTTCATTATGTCAAGGAGAGGAAGTGTTCATCACTGGCACATAACATTTAGGCCTATTTTTGTAGAAAGACCTTAAATTATCTTTTGGCACATCACCCCCTTTTGTTTTGTTGAGTTATTTTTTTTTCTTTACTTTTACTTTCTCACATCCCTTTTCCTTTGTTGAGCAACAAGCACACCTTGAAGATCACATCCTAAAATGGAGTTGGCCTTGTAAAAATTCTCAAGGCCCTTGATTGAGCCAAACCCTATGCTCTTAGCTACGACCTCACTATGTCACTCTCTATGAGGTATTATTGTCCTAGGAATGGATAATCAGAGATGATAACACACTTTTTTGAATGTCCAACAATGGACAATTTTTTACAATATTCAAGGAAAAGGTAAAATAATTTAAATTTATTAATAATATTATTTTGAATCTTGTTATCAAATTACATTAACTCAAGTGATTAAAAATAAGTGCTATCAATGTGGAGACACAAGTTTAAGATTTGTCAAACTTGATATGCATAATTATACTATATAGTTGTTTAAATACAATAATAATATGGTAATAATGCAATACAGGTGGGATCAATTTTAATCCCGTGCACACATATGTATTAATTCTTACAATATTTAATATGTATACTTTTAGTATATAATATTTATATTAAAAAAATTCATATCACCAATAAAATTAAAAATATTATATGATAACAAATATAAAATAAAATATTGATGAGGAATATCTTTATGGAGGAGCTACACCAAATAATATATTTTTTGACACTAGTAATGCACTTGACCATGATCGATTTCTTACAATTTTTTAAAATATTGATATTTATTAACAAACAATGTGTTGGTTGTGGTTAAAAAGGCTAGTAAAAATAATCTATGTTAGTTTAAAAGAAATCAAATGCACCTTCATTACATTGTTTCACAATAAAATTCAGACAAAATATTATGATAATTTTTATCCAATAAGCATTTGTATTATAATTTATAAGATAATTTTAAAAATTATAGAAAGCAAATTGAAAAACATCTATTATATTAAAGGAACAAGGTGATTTTATTCATGATAAACAAAACTGTATGATATGATTTATTGGAGTTTTCTACATTCAATTATAATATATATATATATATATATATATATATATATATATATATATATATATATATATATTTATATTTATATATATATATATATATATATGATCAAGCTTGGTGTGAATGTATTAGATGTAATTGTAGAATTTCAAATTATTCTATTTTAATCAATGGATCCCATATTGGATACTTTGAATCAACCCATGAATCTCATAAGGTTCCTCGTAAGGTGCCCCCTACCTCATATTTTTATTATTCTTTCTTAGGCATTAGTAAGATATTTCTCAAAGGAAAACATGGTAGAAAAATTCAAAGGTATTTAGGTTGCAACAAAGGATCCCTAAAGAACACAAGCTTATATTGAGAGGGGGGTGAAAAGTATAAGATAAAACATTTTACTTTTCTTTCCAAAGAAATATTATCCAATATTATCAATTGCAATAATGAAACAATGCACATATCATCACACACATAAGAGACACATATTTAACGTGGTTCACCCAATGTGGGCTACATCCACGGAGAAAATATTTCTTATAAATTTTCTCAACAAATATCTTGGGAACCAATTCCCTATTACAATGTTTATGGGCACCAACCCAAAGGAGACACCAATCCCCTATGCTCAATTTCGTGGACCTCTATCTATAGGAGACACCAATCCCCTTTGCTCTGGTTCATGGACCTCTATCCACAGGAGACACCAATCCCCTTTGCTCTGGTTCGTGGACCTCTATCCACAGGAGACACCAATCCCCTTTGCTCTGGTTCGTGGACCTCTATCCATAGGAGACACCAATCCCCTTTGCTTTGGTTCATGGACCTCTATCCATAGGAGACACCAATCCCCTTTGCTCTAGTTTATGGACCTCTATCCATAGGAGACACCAATCCCCTTTGCTCTGGTCTACTCCAAAGCCTGCTCAAATCTGCTCCAAGCCTACTCACAAGGCTTGCTTAAATCTACTCCAAGCCTACTCACAAGGCTTGCTCAAATCTGCTCCAAGCCTACTCACAAGGCTTGCTCAAATCTGCTCCAAGCCTACTCACAAGGCTTGCTCAAATCTGCTCACAAACTCTGCTTAAATCTGCTCACAATCCTGCTCAAATCTACCTCAAACAAACTTTCTCAAATCTGCTCTACAATCTTGCTCAAATCACTGCTCAAACCTACTCACAGATCCTGCTCAAATCTACCTCAAACCTTCTTAGAACTCAGCTCACAAACCTGCTCAATTCTGCCTCAATAACCTGCTCAAATCTACCTCAATGCTGCTCATAGAAACTACTCAAACATTCCTAATTCTTGCATAGAAACAATTGCATATATCTTTCCCAAAAGTGCTTTCTTTGACTAAAGTAATTCAGACATATTCTACCCAAAATTCTTTTTCTTCATGAACATATAGAGAATGATATGCATTACAAATACTCAATATGTTCTTCTCACATTCATTAAGTTTGTCGCTTTCACATGTCTCACATTCATTGCATTCAAAAGGATACTCTAGTCTAGCACTTGATAGTTGACCTTCTTATGTACTTCCAAAATTAATCAAAACCAATGCACATACTTGCTTCACAAAACTAGTCTATAGCCCTTGCAAATTTATTCCCAATATCACTCAAAACTAATGCATAGATTTGCTTCACAAGATTGGTCTATAACCCTTGCAAGTTCATTCCCAATATGACTCAAAGTTA
Source organism: Wollemia nobilis (assembly GCA_028583015.1). NCBI lineage: Eukaryota > Viridiplantae > Streptophyta > Pinopsida > Araucariales > Araucariaceae > Wollemia > Wollemia nobilis. The sequence goes on along the minus strand of JAQPPZ010001901.1, from coordinate 1,210,102 downwards.
ATGCACCAATTTTCTCTCAAACCCTTGCTAGTATATTTTCAAATTCATTCAACAATAATGCACAACTTTGTTCTCAAACCCTAGCACATATATTTCCAATTTCATTCAACAATAATGCACAACTTTATTCTCAAACCCTAGCACATATATTTCCAATTTCATTCAACAATAATTCACCATTACTCCCATCTTCAATCAATCACTAATGCACATCAAATTTACTTTCAAACCCTTGCACTTTTATTTCCAATTTCTATCAAAGCAATGCACACTCAATCAATCCTTATACCTCCAACCATATGACATCAAAGTACTTTCTTCAAACAGAAACCACCCTCTAGAAAGAAATTAAATCACCATACCTCTTAGATCTTCCTTAAAAATGATAAGCTTCCAAAACTTGTCTTGACAAAATAATTCTCCCTTTGATCCTTCAAAAATATGGTTAGTGATTTTCAATTTCTAGCAGAGATAGAAAATCATCCATAAAAATATTTCCAAAAATATCCACAATAAATCCAGAAAATAATACCTTATTTCTCCTTTTTAATCTCTCAAAATAAAGCTTTCAAAAACCCTTAAAATTCCTTTTTTCTATAAGGTAAAATTACAATTAAAAATAAACCACGTCACACTTTATTACTCCTTTTCAATACACAACAATTACAAATATTAAATAATCCACAATACACCTTATTACTCCTTTTCAACACACAACAATTACAAATATTAAATAATCCACAATACACCTTATTACTCCTTTTCTAAATTAAACATAAACAAAAACCTTTGCCCTTAATATTTAAATCAACAAGTCCAACAAATGATTTATTTTTCACATAAAATTTATACAAAAATTTTGTCCATACCTCAACCAATCAAGCCCAACGAATGCAAAGGGAATCAAACTCACAACCTCTGCCAATGCAATGCCCTAGCAATAGCTAGGCAACCAACTGGGCTACCCCAGTGGGTAAGACCTACCACACACAAGCAACTCAAAGTTTCCTCTTCGTTGTGTCACTGCCAAACGAAACACTATCTCCACCAACCAAAAAAAACTCTGCGTGATTTGACCCTGCAACCTTTGGTTTGGCAATGCCTTAGCGCCAGCTAGGCAACCAACTGGACTAGCCACCCAGTTGGATTTCCAATCATGGCACACTCAAGATAAAATCATTTTGCTCACTTCCACCAAACTTGCTTTCCCTTTGTTCTTTTTATCTGCATTGAATTTCGCATGGAGAGCATTCGAATAATTATTTTCGCATTCGAAACCATAGTCTCAATGAAATATTTGTGCCCCTTTTATATGCTTTTTTCTTTATATCAAAAACATCGATGCATATATAATTTTCAAATTTTTTTATTTCCTCCATTAACTTTGGTGCCTCCTCCCTTTTTAAACCTTTATATTATAATATTTTAAATATTATAATATCAATTCTTTAAACCTTTTTGCCTTGCAATATAAACTTTTCTTTTTGTCCCATGCAATTTAAACCTTTTGTCCATCTCTTTAATTTTTAAAACTCTTTGTCCCATGCAACTTTAAAACTTTCTCATTATAATATTTAAATTTAAAATTTAAATATTATAACCCTTTGCTTGAATATTTTCTTGCTTTGCTATTTACCAAGTCCAATTGTTGTCTTAATTGATATTTTGTCCATCCGTGTAAACTTCTCATCTTTGAGGAATATTTCTGCCTTAAGTACCATGCACCCTTTGACATCAATGACAACTCAATATACTCAATATTTCCAACAATCTCCCCCTTTGTCATTGATGGCAACCCTACCAAAAAAATTCTTTTTACTGCAACTGGATTCCCAAACTGCTCCCCTTTAGAATTTGCTCCTCCTCACTGAATTCTCTCCCCCTTTGACATCAATGGAAAAGGGCTCTTTGGGGCTAAAAATAAGACACTTAGCATAGCCCCCTCACCACCTCCTTCTCTTGAGGTGATTAATTTTGGGATGGGAGTAAAGCTACTCCCAACTTACAATGCTCTTCTTCTTTTTCAATATTTTTCCAAACTTTTGAAGTCATACCTCTTTGAACATTTTGAGCATCCTTTTTCTTGCTTGTCTTTGGAAGTTTCGGAAATTTTGTTCTACACCACTTTTCTCTATGCCTAAAATTATTGCAATTGTAACACCTGATGTTGTAGTCCTTGAAAGGTGCAAATGAATTCTTGGTGAAGCTATAATCATTCTTACCATAAACCTTGCAATGTATAGCTTTATGACCAAAATTATTGCAATTGAAACACATGATGTTGTAGTCCTTGGAAAGTGCAAGTGACTTGAAATTTCTCTTGTTGAAGCCATAATCATTTTTATCATGAACCTTGCAATGTATAGCTTTATGACCAAAATGATTACATGAGAAACAATAACCTTGGAAGAAATATTCATCTTGCCTTGATCTCATGGTTCTTTCTTTGCTTTTCTTATGATGGTCCCTGTTCCTTAATGATTCTTTGTTTGCTTCCTCTTTGATACTACCACTTCTCAACTTATTAGTATAGGTCTTAGGCTCTTCTTCAAATACCTTCTTTGATGCTTCTATTTCTTTTGAGCTTGACTCCTCTTCTTGTACCTCTTGACCTTCCTCATAACCAAGTCCAGTCTTCATAAATGGAGATCTCTGTGTTTTGATAATATCGTCCAAATATTTTGAGCTTTTCCTAAACTGATATATCTTATTATTGAATTTCTCAAGTCCCTTCCTTAGAATGTCAGCTTCATGTTCTAGTCTTTCACATTCTAGTTCTTTTGCCTTTAACTGTTCAACCATACCTTCTTCAACTTTCTTTGCCTCTTCAACCTTCACTTTTAAGTCTATGAGATCTTGTAGGAGCTTTGTCTTTGTTTCCTCATCCTCTTGAACTTGAGCCTTCAATTCTGAATTCTTCTTTCTAACCCTTTTCAATTCTCCAAGAGCAGCACTAAGTTCCTCCTCTATGTTAACCATGGTTTCTTCTTCATTTTTTGAATCTTTCTCTTTTTCTAGGTCTTTAATCACAAGAGCATCTTCTTTCTCTTCTTCTTGGTCTTTGACAACAAGAGCATCTTCATTCTCTTCTATGGCCAAAAATAGGATTTCTTCCTTTTCACTATCGGAGAGGTTCTCATCATTGTCACTTGAAGCATTGCTTGCTTCTTCAACATAAAAACTCTTCTTGTGCCTTTGAAAGATCTTCTTATCATGCTTGCCTTGACCATGCCTATTTTTATTTTCATAATAAAACTTTCTTTCCTTATTTTTCTTGTAATCCTTTTCTTCTTCACTGCTACTACCTCCATTTTATGGACAATTAGCTGCATAGTGACCAATGTTACCACAACTAAAACATTTCATAGTCTGCATACTTTTGTGTTTTCTTGGACCCTTCTTATTTCTTCTCACAAAGTTAGCCTCTTCTTCACTACTTGATTCATCACTTGATTCTTGTTCTTTATTCTTTTCCTTCTTTGAAGCTTTGAATGTTGCCTCTCTTTTTTATGTTTGTTCTTTTTCTATCCTCATCTCATAGGCTGTGAGAATTCCATGTAGCTCATCCATGCTTAAAGTTTTGAGATCCTTCATCTCTTCTATTGCTGAAACCTTTGCATCATACCTCATAGGGAGTGACCTCAATATTTTTTGAACAATAGTAGATTCCTCAATATTTTCTCCAAGTCCACGAATAGTGTTGACAACCTCATCAACACGAAGTAGATACATAGCAATATCTTCATCATATTTCATCTTCAAGTCTTCAAACTTCCTTCTATGTGTTTGAAGTTTTGCCATTTTGACCTTGTCATCTCCTTCATATATTCTCTGTAACTTATCCCACATTTTTTTTGTTGAAGTACATTGCATGACTTTCACAAACTCTGATTCACATAACCCACTCAAAATTGCATTCATTGCCTTGGCATTATCTTCATATGGTTTCTTACCACTTGCATATGTAGGATGTGTTTTAGATGGTGTGAATCCATTTTCAATAGATTGCCATGTATCATATCCATGTGCCATCAAATAAGTCTTCATCCTCACACTCCAAAAAGCATAGTTAGTCCCATCAAACAATGGAGCCTTATTTGATGAAAATCCTTCCTTATGAGCCATGTGTGTTCTTGTAATATCTTCCTTCAAGTTGTTAGGCTTTCACGAAGGAACCCACTTTGATACCAATTGAAGAACACAAGCTTATACTAAGAGAGGGGGAGTGAACAGTATAAGATAAAACTTTTTACTTTTCTTTCCAAAGCAATATTATCCAATATTATCAATTGCAATAATGAAACAATGCACATATCATCACACACATAAGAGACACAAATTTAATGTGGTTCACCCAATGTGGGCTACATCCATGGAGAAAATATTTCTTATAAATTTTCTCAACAAATATCTTGGGAACCAATTCCCTATTACAATATTTATGGGCACCAACCCAAAGGAGACACCAATACCCTATGCTCAAGTTCATGGACCTCTATCCATAGGAGCACCATTCCCCTTTGATCTAGTTCATTGGCATTCTATTCCATAGGAGACACCAATCTTCTTTGCTCTAGTTTATGGACCTCTATCCATAGGAGACACCAATCCCCTTTGCTCTGGTTTATGGACCTCTATCCATAGGAGACACCAATCCCCTTTGCTCTGATTTGTGGACCTCTATCCATAGGAGATACCAATCCCCTTTGCTCTAGTTCGTGGACCTCTATCCATAGGAGACACCAATCCCCTTTGCTCTAGTTTATGGACCTCTATCCATAGGAGACACCAATCCCCTTTGCTCTAGTTCATGGACCTCTATCCATAGGAGACACCAATCCCCTTTGCTCTGATCTACTCCAAAGCCTACTCAAATCTGATCCAAGCCTACTCACAAGGCTTACTTAAATCTGCTCCAAGCCTACTCACAAGGCTTGCTCAAATCTACTCCAAGCCTACTCACAAGGCTTGCTTAAATCTGCTCCAAGCCTACTCACAAGGCTTGCTCAAATATGCTCCAAGCCTACTCATAAGGCTTGCTCAAATCTTCTCTAAGCCTACTCACAAGGCTTGCTCAAATCTACTCCAATCCTACTCACAAGGCTTGCTCAAATATTCTCACAAAATCTACTCAAATCTGCTCACAATCCTACTCAAATATACCTCAAACAAACTTGCTCAAATATGCTCTACAATCCTGCTCAAATCACTACTCAAACTTGCTCATAGATCCTACTCAAATCTGCCTCAAACCTTCTCAGAACTCAGCTCACAAACCTGCTCAATTATACCTCAATAACCTACTCAAATCTGCCTCAATGTTGCTCACAAAAACTTCTCAAACATTCCTAATTCTTGCATAGAAACAATTGCATATATCTTTCCCAAAAGTTCTTTCTTTGACTAAAGTAATTCAGACATATTCTACCCAAAATTCTTTTTCTTCATGAACATATAGAGAATGATATGCATTACAAATACTCAGTATGTTCTTCTCACATTCATTAAGTCTATCACTTTCACATGTCTCACATTCATTGCATTCAAAAGGATACTCTAGTCTAGCACTTGATAGTTGACCTTCTTATGTACTTCCAAAATTAATCAAAACCAATGCACATACTTGCTTCACAAAACTGGTCTATAGCCCTTGCAAATTTATTCCCAATATCACTCAAAACTAATGCATAGATTTGCTTCACAAGATTGGTCTATAACCCTTGCAAGTTCATTCCCAATATGACTCAAAGTTAATGCACCAATTTGCTCTCAAACCCTTGCTAGTATATTTTCAAATTCATTCAACAATAATGCACAACTTTATTCTCAAACCCTAGCACATATATTTCCAATTTCATTCAACAATAATGCACAACTTTATTCTCAAACCCTAGCACATATATTTCCAATTTCATTCAACAATAATTCACCATTACTCCCATCTTCAATCAATCACTAATGCACATCAAATTTACTTTCAAACCCTTGCACTTTTATTTCCAATTTCTATCAAAGCAATGCACACTCAATCAATCCTTATACCTCCAACCATATGACATCAAAGTACTTTCTTCAAACAGAAACCACCCTCTAGAAAGAAATTAAATCACCATACCTCTTAGATCTTCCTTAAAAATGATAAGCTTCCAAAACCTATCTTGACAAAATAATTCTCCCTTTGATCCTTCAAAAATTTGGTTAGTGATTTTCAATTTCTAGCAGAGATAGAAAATCATCCATAAAAATATTTCCAAAAATATCCACAATAAATCCAGAAAATAATACCTTATTTCTCCTTTTTAATCTCTCAAAATAAAGCTTTCAAAAACCCTTAAAATTCCTTTTTTCTATAAGGTAAAATTACAATTAAAAATAAACCACGTCACACTTTATTACTCCTTTTCAATACACAATAATTACAAATATTAAATAATCCACAATACACCTTATTACTCCTTTTCAACACACAATAATTACAAATATTAAATAATCCACAATACACCTTATTACTCCTGTTCTAAATTAAACATAAACAAAACCTTTACCCTTAATATTTAAATCAACAAGTCTAGCAAACGATTTATTTTTCACATAAAATTTATACAATTTTTTTTTCCATACCTCAACCAATCAAGCCCAGCGAACACGAAGGGAATCGAACTCACAACCTTTGCCAACACAGCACCCTAGCAACAACTAGGCAACCATATGGGCTACCCCAATGGGTAAGACCTACCACGCACAAGCAAATCAAAGTTTCCTCTCCATTGTGTCACTTCCAAACAAAACACTATCTTCGCCAACCAAAAAAACTCTGCGTGATTTGACCTTCCAACCTTTGATTTAGTAGTGCCTTAGCACCAACTAGGTGACCAACTAGACTAACCAACCAATTGGATTTCGAATCGCGACACACTCAAGATAAATTTGTTTTGCTCACTCCCACCAAACTTGCTTTCCCCTTTGTTTTTTTTTAATTTGCATCAAATTTCGCATGGAGAGCATTCAACTAATTATTTTTGCGTTCGAAACCATAGTATCAATGAAATATTTGTGCCCCTTTTATATGTTTTTTTTCTTTATATCAAAAACGTCAACGCATATATAATTTTCAAATTGTTTTATTTCCTCCATTAACTTTGGTGCCTCCTCCCTTTTTAAACCTTTATATTATAATATTTTAAATATTATAATATCAATTCTTTAAACCTTTGTCCCTTGCAATATAAACTTTTCTTTTTGTCCCATGCAATTTAAACCTTTTGTCCATCTCTTTAATTTTTAAAACTCTTTGTCCCATGCAACTTTAAAACTTTCTCATTATAATATTTAAATTTAAAATTTAAATATTATAACCATTTGTTTGAATATTTTCTTGCTTTGCTATTTACCAAGTCCAATTTTTATCTTAGTGTAAACTTCTCATTTTTGAGGAATATTTTTACCTTAAGTACCATGCACCCTTTGACATCAATGACAACTCAATATACTCAATATTTCTAACAGTCCCTTGAATCTCATCTCTAGTTTGTTGATGATACCTTTATTTTGGGTCATCTCTCAATCAACAAGGCCAAATAAAAATGAATACCATCATTCTATGAAATGGCTATCGAAATATGGTTAGCGCTACGATAAAAAATACTTTTCATTAACACTTACCTAGATTGACAAAAAATTATTTTAGAGATTTTATATTTGAAAGTTAGAAAATTTCCATACATATTAAGGTATTTTTTTCTTAAATGAAAGGAGTTTTGGGGCTCAATTATGGATAGAATGAAATATTTTTTAGCAGGATGGAAAAGTAAGTCATCAACCATGTTTTAGTATATTTGTCTATATACGGTGTCACTTTCAATATTTCCAATAAGTATACCATCCAAATTTGATAAAATTTAAACATAATTTCTTTGAAAATGAATTGCAAAAGCGTTTTAATTTATATTTATAATTTAAATATGATTGAAAAAATAAATAATGTCATATATACAAGCTTGCAAAATCAAAAAGTTATAAATTTGATACGAGGCATAAATTTGAGTTGAAGAATATTCAAATATCAAGAGTTGAGAAAGAATTTAATTTCAAATCTCTCTCTCTCTCTCTCTCTCTCTCTCTCTCTCTCTCTCTCTCTCTCTCTCTCTCTCTCTCTCTATATATATATATATATATATATATATATATATATATATATATATATATATATATATATATATATATATATATATATATATATATATATATATATATATATATATATATATATATATATATATATATTATATTTATTATATATATAGATAGATTTGAAATTATAGATAGATAGATAGATAGATAGATAGGTTATTTGAATGAAATATTTTTTTTAAGGGAATGAATCCTAATTAGAGGTTTGACAACATGAAACTTCACAAGAGTTCAAATTAGTCAAGAAATATATTAGATGACCATTTAATAAAGGATATTCTAAAGGTTTTTATTCTAATGCTTAGTTGAATTTTTATAATTTTATTTTTTTATCTTAAATTGCAACCACTACTGCATGCCTTTTTAGGTCATATAGGCTCAAAGGTCAAAATTATGTTGATTCAAGCACCAATTATGAATCATAATTTTTCATTGGTAATATATTTAAAGGATAAAACTTTAAATTATATTGTATGAGGTTCAAAATATACTTTAAGAATTTTATTTTTCCATTTTAATGTATAAGGATGAGTTGGTTTGAAATCTGTTAAAATATGGTGGATACTTTTTTATTGATAAGAGGGTTTTGAAAGGATCCTAAACCTTTTACATCAAAGAGGCCAAGAAGGTGGCCAGACCACTGAGAACAGAAGAGGAGACCATCCTCCAAACCAAACACAAAAGGAAATCAACCATGCAACATAAGGCCATGGAAGACTTCAGAGAAACAACCCTAGGGAGACTACCCAGCAGTAGAAGCCAAACCAGATACAGAAAAAGGACACTACAACAGCTAGGTGTCCATGCAAAAAACAAAAGTGAAATTATGTAAACAAGACCACCTCACGTAAAATAGAAAACCCAGAGAGCCCACAAGTTTACGTAAATCCAGACAAAAAATAGAAAGCCCTCAGGGCAATCAATCATCGAGGTTGTCTTGCTCCGACACTTCTATAGTTGCTTTAGGGTCAACTTCTTCATTCATATCTTCAATGATCTTACCCACTTGGAGAAGGGTGGAAGATGTAGAACTCAACAGCTCTGCCATGCATGCCTAGGGTTTCTTCTTCTTTGATGCCTTACTAGCCTTAGAAACCCTAGTGCGAGTGGATACACCTTCTGCCTTAATCTTCTTCACCAATGCTAGGGTCACCTCTACAGAGGAATCTGATAAGTCCACCTCCATATTGATCTTCCTGGAAGTGTTCCTATGGGATGAGTGCTGGTAGGGACCTAGTTTTGTAGGGGAAGGGGTGTAGGTCAAAGAAGCCTCACCTTTGACTTCGATGTTGAATTCCAAATCATCATCTTTTCCAGGGCCCTCAACACCAACTTCTTGGGCATGGATCACCATGAGAGCAACTTTATCCACTTATTTTTGTAGGGTAAAATGGTACAGGAGAAAATGGAGCCCCTGATGCTTAGAGTGAGTGGACGATCCTTCATGTACATTGTCAATTGATATCTCGATGGATTTAAAGAGGTACTTTAGGATATTTATGTCCTTCATTGATCACATATGGTTTAGGAAGGCCATATGAAAACTTCTCAGGGGGCTATTGATTTCATCCATCGTAATGTATTCCATGATTAGAACCATTACCTTGTTCTAGGGTGTGGGAAGCCCTTTTCGTACAATTCCTCCTTTTTCTTTGTCGAGGCGCTTGCCTCTATCCCAAAAATGGATAAACTCTCCAACCAACGTGTGCTTGTCTCTGTGAACGTTATCTCCATTTATGGGAAGCCCTAAGACTTCTGTAATAATACGTACAGACTCTGAATTTTAGTCCCTTGATGATAACCCTCCCCTTATCCTAGGTGGCAACAAAGTCATCAGACACAGTTGGATCATTACCTTGAAACTTTTGGATAAAGGGCATCAGCTGGCAAAGAACCAAGAACTCTTCCACCA